>JAREIS010000146.1:1772500-2972500 GCA_030060385.1 Muscicapa striata striata
TCACAAAGAAATCCTATTCAGAATAAATATTGTTCTGACCTCATTTGTAAGGTACTGTCATAATATTGGCATCTATATGAAAATAATTATAACGGAGAATAAAAATGGGACCTGTAAATACTCAGAGAGAGGGCTAAAGATTACTCTGCATTCTGTTTCAGGGATGAGAAATGTTTTACTTACATCAAAAGCAACATTAGCACATACAATTTGCAACGTATTCAAAAGATGCTGTTCACATCTTCTAAAACAAAAACACATTTCAAAACCTCAAAAAGCAGTTGTTGTCATTTGGCCAAATTTAAAGCAGCCTCCCTTATCCCCACACTTTGACAGCTATTCTTTGCTCCAGGGGTGTCAGGCAGACAGCAATGTGAGCAGCTCCAGCTCATAAACAGGCAGCAGCACTGAGCTCAGCCACAGAGCTCACTGTGTGCTCACTGCCTGAGCAGTGAGGAATTCCCTGAGCTCTTATTATGGGAGTTTCAGAGCAGGAGGCAGCCAGGGAACTCCTCCTGGAGGCTTATAAATAGTGACAAGGAAGGAGAACAAAGGACCAAAGCAAATGACGACTGCTTTAGAGTCTCCTAAGGTGACTTCACTGATAAAAATGCCCATTGAGTGGCTTTTCTAATCTTACAGTACATTTGGGCCCTCAGGACATAGTGCTAGGTTAGCATATTCCACACATGCACATTATTTACCCAACCAAAAAAGAAAGTGGAAGGCACAGCCTTACAAGACAGAAGCAGCCACTGGCTCTGGAATGGCTGACACTTGACTTTTCCAGCAACCAGGCACCATTAAAAGCCAAAACCCAAACCCTCTCACACCTTTAGCAAATAAGTCTCCCTCCTGCTCATATCCATCTTTTATAAGATCCATGCATATATTATTATTTCTTCTTTCCCATAAAGCACTTTTTCTTCTGAAGTCCTCTCAGTCATCATTCTAATCAAGAGAATGTTGTCACACATCAACTCCTTGACAAAGTGGAGAAAAAGTTATAAAATCAAAATCTCTGTACAGGTAGAAAATTGACTAAAAATCATACACATTAATTTAGCAGTCTAAATCAGCAGCTGTTAAAATATATATATATATATATATATATCACTATGGGAGACCAGTGGACTCAGAACACACAATTCTCAACTGCTCTGCCCTCATTTCCTAACTGTTATTGTTTCTCCATCAACCCTAACACTTCCTATGTCAAAGTTCACTTGACATCAAAATGTAACACTGAATGTCATTTTCATCTCAGAGGTGTATGTAGTCACTTTACATACATCTTGTCATATGCTTTTCTGATATTACATTTTTGAAATACTGAAAAATAAATGGGCTTGGGTATGTGCCTAGTCAGGAACTACCAGAATCCATTCTGATAACACTAGACTCCAAACAGAGTTTAAGTTATTCTATTGGAGAAAAGTATTAGTTAATGAAGACTTTTCCAGGACATCCTACTGGTCTGTGAATAATTCAGTCACTAACTTTATTCATTTATAGCAGACAGAAACTGGAATTGCTGTGCTCTCCTTTAGCAATTCATGTGCAGAGAAAATTCATAAACATATTCATTTGGCTAGAGGTTATCAGTAACTTTCAGATTTTTGGACTTCAACTTCTCAAGGCAAATGCTAAGAAATCGTTTGGGGCACATCCTGAATAGTATATTGCAGTAAAATTAAACATGCATGCTTTAGCCAGTCATATTTAGGCAGCTTCCCAAATAAAAATAAAGCTTTAACAAGTAATAATTTATGTCCTGTTCACAGCAAAATGAAGGAATTACACAAGATGTAGGGTTTCCCTTTCATTAAATTTCTGAAGTTAATGTGTTATTTCATATAGTTTCTGAACTGGAAATAGGAAAAGAAGAAAATGTGTTTTTTCTGTCAGTTGTGTAGGAAAAAAAAAAAAAAAAAAAGAGAGAAAAACATAGCATTGTTGAAATAATAT
This sequence comes from Muscicapa striata striata, assembly GCA_030060385.1. Classification (NCBI taxonomy): domain Eukaryota; kingdom Metazoa; phylum Chordata; class Aves; order Passeriformes; family Muscicapidae; genus Muscicapa; species Muscicapa striata. The sequence goes on from JAREIS010000146.1 coordinate 1,774,469, forward strand.
GGGAGAATTGAGACTAAATAATCAGAAAATCTATGGGAAGGAAGAATATTAATCAGAGTTAAGACGGGACTGTGGTAAAAATTTAATATGTGATACAATGGAGGAATAGAAATGTTGATACCTAAGATGTCCTGAACTGTGGAGAATCTAAGTTGATCAAACAACAAATGCAAGTGTTCATAGCAAGGAAAATTTTGTTCTTGTCTGCTGCACAAAAGCAAACCAAAACTTTCCATACCTTAAGGAAAAGGGCAGTGAAGATGAAAGCATGAAATATTTTGAAAATTTCATTAGCTCAAATTAAAGACAAAAAAATTAGAAACTGATGATAATCTTAGGAGTTAGGAATGTGAATTGGTTATTCCAAAAGTATTAAAAAAAAGCCTGAGGTGAAGACAAGGATGGCCCATCTCATAGCCCAGGGCTTCACTACTTAGAGCCAATATAAGGTTCTTCCTGCTCCATCATTCTGGCATGTTGATTTCCAAGGAAGCTTCTCTTAGAGACAACATTTAATCCACTGATGTCTTTCATCTATCACAACATACTGGCTTGGGATTTCCTAAAATATAATTTATAAATTTACTTCAGTTATCATAAAGCCCATAAAGCTTTAAAAATCTTCCTTTAAAAAGGCTTTAAATCTTCCTGCAGAGGCCTTGTACAAGAGTGTTGTCTTCTGTAGTTCAGTAGCATGGAGATCCTAGCACAGGATCCATGTGATGAAAGGAAAAGCACACATAATGATCTAATTCTAAAAATAGACTCAGCAAAGTTGAGCAGTAATAGACTGGCAAGTAATTACATTCTGAGTAAATATATGCAGCTAAATCATATTCATTTATGTGCAGAAAGCTTGTATAGTAATTATGAGTCCTCTAAAACCTATTAAAATCATTTGTTTCAAATCTTAGATGAGGCACGTGCCTTTGTGTTGACCAAACACAGTCCTTTGCAAAGGATTCAATTTCATTCTAAGAGTTCACATTTAAGAAATGAATAAAAAATAAACTATTTTACACATTCTGACAAAAAAATAAATGAAATCAAATTCCATTGGAACATTTTCAGGGGAAACTTTATAAGAGATATTATATAATGCTTTTTTGAAATTAAGAGACTAAACACATTATGTGTTTGTCAGAGACCATACATAAGGAAGAGTACAAGATTATTGGAAGCTATTGATTCCAAGATATACAGTATCACTATGAGTTTTTAAATATAAAGCTTTTGCTGCTACATATATTTAGAAAATAAAGAAGTCTTAAGATATCTGCAAGTGTTGAAACTGAAAGATACAAAATATAGTCTTGCTTGTAGTAAGACAAGTGGTACATATTTTGATTCCTACTGGAAAATAAAAAGTAAATAGTTAAGAAAAAGTAAGAAAAATAGCAAAAGGGAAAATTACAAAAATTGTAGGGTTTTTTTTTCCCCTCTGCCCAACATACTTCTTATAAGGACCAATCTTTTCCAAGAAAACTGCAAGTTATGAAAGAAAATTCAATTTACATTCTGCACTAGGAAATATTCTGTAGCAAAAATAAAGAAGTATTAAAATGAAGACTAAATTCAGAACTTCCAAAACACATAAGCCTGCATGTTTTTGAGTGCTTTTTACCCAGTAGCACACACTTTATTTTTGAAGTCATGGATCAAAACCCTATTTTTGAAAGCATAGACAAATACAGAGCAAAAATACTGTCTTGAAAGCATGTGACAAGGTAAGTAAAACTGCAAAGGAAGAATAGAAATCTGAGGAAAAGAAACTTCTCTATTAATATACATTATGTTACATCAGCAGCCTAATTATTGTCAAGTAAATATAGTGTGGATATTTATAGAAAAGCTTCCCCATGAAAAAAAAAAAAAAAAAAAAAAAAAAAAGCATGGAATTGATAGTTTGAAAATGTAACAGAAAGGCTCTAGAAGCTGGCAACATAACCTGGTAATTATTTTTGTGCTCATACAAGAAGTGTGTATCTGAGATCCTTCAGTTCTCACTGGCCTAGTTATCACAGCCCCATGCAGCTTCAGTCTGGGAGCAGCACGCCTGCATTGCTCTGTTTGAGCTTACGAGCCCTCTTTCCTTCCTGTGTACATGAACGTCTTCTCTTCCCATCTAAGCTGTCACTGCCTGAAAGCTGTGCCCATCCACTCACAGTTCTCCTCACTGCTTCCAGAACTGTTCCCAATTCACTTGAAACTTACTTGTACCAAATATCCACAAGATTATTTGCTGCAATTGTAAACCTGTCTCCCAGTTTCCTTGTAATTTTTACTTACTCGAGTCTTTGCCAGAATATTCTTGACATTTTGACTCAGAATGACTTTTAGTCAGTGTCTGACTGAGAACCAGGGATGAAGGTGTCAGACATTGATAGCAGTCCTCTAACTGCAGCTGAGAAAGGAAATACATTTGTAACATGGGGTTACTGTTGAACAAGAAGAGGGAAAAAAAAGACAGAAAGCATCTTCTCAGACAGCCCTGAGACCAAATTGTATCATAGGTGTAAATAGATTTTTGTACTTTCTCATCCACTGCTAAAAAACTGGTTCAGACTTTCACATCTGTTAAAACCAACACTTATATTCAGGACAGTATTACAAAGAATGCTTGGTCATTTGGTCATTAGTCCTAGAAATATTTTGTCTGCAGTTATTTTTTCATAGCTAAAAATGGCATGATGGCCTATGTTTAACATATACATTTTTATTTCTTTATTTATTTGTATATGTTGAAAACCTATTTCACGGTAGAAATTCTTCCTTTATTGTCCCTAGATAGGTGAGGGTGCTCTTTAAACTACTGTCTTCTCACATACATTAGCTCAACTCTCCAACTCATTCTTTTCTCCCTGTATAACATTTAATCCTGTTCCTTATCATTAAGATCTTGACATTTGTGCTATTAGAAAACATTATGAGCTTGCTTTTACCTTTCATATCATCCTCCATGAAAATATTAAGCAACCATCAACGTCTTTGGATAGTCTGCTGGTTAACTCCTCTTCAGCGCAAGATAAAAGTCCAGAGCGTGCTCTCACTCTTTCTTTAGCTCAGAATTTTATCTATATTAAGTTGCTTGAACTTGCATGTTTACTAATTTTCTATCAGCAGACACTTACACTGTGTTCAGTGAGGCATAACTACAATAAATGTTTCATTGAAGACTGGATTGACAAGATCTGTATGTTTTGTCTCATCTAGAAATTGCTTCAAATAGATGCTGTGTACACAGATGTGTGCATAATCTCATTTTATTGTAATTTACAGACGAGTCTCCATGTCTAAACCCAGATATAGCTGAAAACATTATTCTTTTCCATTTTAAAACGGTATTCACATGTCTCTTACTTCGGTGGTTTTATGTCAGAACATAAAACAACTAGTAAATATCACAGAATTCAGGTACGAAAAACATGCAAGTGCAATTTCATGCATCTGTGTGTGTATATATATATACACTTATGTTATGATTCATAGCTTGAAATTCATGGATCTTTTAGGATATCCAAAGAGGCCACACTTATTTTGAGAGTTCCTACAATATATAAAAATCTCTGCCTATACATACATACAGAAACATAGGGAGGGGCAGAGAAGATGGGATTTGCTCATCTAGTTTAAAACAAGTATCAAAAAAAGTATCCACAGAAAAATCTGATTCAGAAATGTAGGTTTCTGTAAAACAACATGCAGATCATAATGCAAAAATCCCATACTAAATATGATCTAAATGTGATTATGTTCAAACTCCCAACCTTTCCTGAATAGTTTTGGGGGGTTTGTTTTATGGGAGTTTTTTTTCCACTCAGCACAAGAGTATATGAAAAAACTTTAATTGGATTTCAAGTTTGAAGCTATTTCCTAACACTCGTGAACATACTGTTTTTTTACCAGGGCATCTTGAAGATGTCACGGTCAAACACAACAGTGATATTCCAAAATGACAGAATCAAAGAATCATCATGGTTGGCAGAAATCTCTAAGATCATTGCATCCAACCGTTAACCCAGCACTGCCAATTCCACCACTAAACAACATCCCTAAGCAAAGTGTCTACATGTTTTTGAATATTTTCAGGGATAGTGAAACTTACATTTCCTTGGGAAGACTACTCCAATGCTTGACAACTTTTTCAGTGAATAAGTGAATAATTTCCATAATATTCAGCCTAAACTTTCCCTGGTGCAACTTGAGGTCATTTCCTGTTGTTCTATCACTTGTTACCTGGAAGAAGAGGCTGACTCCCACCTGGTACAGCCTTCTTTCAGGTAGCTGTAGAGAGCCATAAGGTCTCCCCTGAATCTTCTTTTTTCCAGACTAAATGACTCCAGCTCCTTCAGCCACTCCTCACAGGACTTGTGATCCAGGCCCTTCCCCAGCTCCATTGCCCTTCTCTGGACATGCTCCAGCCCTTCAATGTCCTTCTTGTAGTGAGGGGACTGGAACTGGACACAGCACTCGAGGTGTGGCCTCACCAATGCTTAGTACAGGGGGACAATCCCTGCCCTGCTCCTGCTGGCCACGTCATTGCTAATCCAGGCCAGGATGCCACTGGCCTTCTTGGCCACCTGGGCACTGCTGGCTCTTGTTCAGCTGCTGTCAACCAGCACACCCAGGTTCTATTCTACTGGGCAGCTTTCCAGCCACTCCGTTCCTACCCTGTACTGTTGATGGGCTTGTTGATACAGTGGAGTTTTTTTAGTAAAAACGTTTATCTTGAAGTATTTTTAATTTTAGATCTCCTAATGTTACTTCTGTTTAAATAGTTCACTCAATAAGTGAGCAGACATCAGTTCAGATTCAGATGTTAAATTAAAATGTATTATGTAATAGCTGGAGAAAACACAATAGCAATAACCCACTTACTATATTATTGCAGGCATCTGTAGAGACCAAAGAACAGTATTTTTTTGTTTTCAAACTTTATCTTCTGTCTTTTCTAAATTTACGCTCATCTTTGTGGCACAGCATAAATAAAAACAGTATTATGTTCCTCATTCATCAAAGTATTGAACATGGATTTATGTCAGCAGTTTCATTCAAGTCTATGGGTTTATGACAATGATTAAAAAGAAAAAAAAATATATATACATGTGTTTCTGTATAAGTCAGCATCTTCTGCCAATTAACTTGTGAAAACTTTGCTAAGCATTGTTCCTATTACAAACAAAGAAAAATTGTTTGTGCTGCTTTTTTTTCTTTCAGGGAAAGAGGGCATGGGAGAAAATCTCAATTTTGCTCTAGTATGTGTGACTCCAAGAATATGATCTTTCTCTTGATATCTCTGCAACAGCTTCACAATTAACTGAGAAGAGTAAAAAAGTGCTTTATCCATTGGCACCAATCAAGGGCCTACAAACTCATTCTTCCAAAAGGAAACTTTTATTTCCACTTTTTAGTTCCTGATTGTAGTTATTTGGAGAGGGGGTTGTCTGTTTATTTATATACTTCTTAGGCATTTAAAATTAGACACAATATAAAAAATTTCACAGATTAAAAAACTAAATTTTCTGAAATTTGGTGTTTCTTTGCACATTCAGTGTGAAGCAAGACACGGACAGCATAAGACTAATTTAGTATGGGGGATTGTTCAGTACTGTCTTTCACTGCCAGGGATAGAAATCATCAATTCCAGCCCATTCTGCTAAAGAAATAAATTTTCTAGTAGTCCATCAGAAAATTAGATGAAAAGACACAATGAGCTCCTTTAGACAGTTTAAGCTCCTAAAGGCAAGGAACAAGCAAAAACAAAGCTTTTACAAGTACTTTTGGTGAAGAGACAGGGCAGAAAAAGGGTGAAAGCTAAACCACTAGATTATTCTTTTAACTGATCCTTGAAAAAACTGGAACACAGTATTAAGAGAATGGAAACTTGCACCAGCAATTATTTTACCATATTTATAAACACTGATTTGACAGTGGGAATCTATCAGTAGATCAATGACAGCCATGTCAGACTTTGGAGACAGATAATACCATAATGCATAACTTAACACCTGCCTTCGATCCTGAGTGGTTCACTAACATCTGTTTTTTAAGGATCAAAAACCAGATCTCAGACCACAGCTTATGAGATGTAGGTGAAATAGGAGTTTTTAAAGAGTAGTCCAAGGATACATTCAGATATAATGTGAGAAATTACTAATGTTAATATGATGCTTTAGCTTTCCTCATGCCTGAAAAAGTCCTAGAGATAATTATAAGAGAAGAGATTGAAAAAATAATTTCCCTCCCATGCTTTCTATTCTGTTTTGACTGAGAACTTCTTCAGAGACACTTGAGTGCTCTCTAATTGGAGGAAATCTAACTGACCTTAATGTGAACCTTTAATATTTTATTGGAATATAAACAGCAATATTCTAAATTACTTTTTCATAGCTGTGTATCATAATGCTGGTTAACTTATCAACTTATCTCTGCCCTATCTAAACCTGAGATCACTTTCACCACGACTTCAGTATGATATCTGACTTTTTTTTTTCCACAAAAATATAATCACATTTTAAAATCTTTACCAAAACCAGATATACAAATAAATATTATTTGTATATAATACAAAATACTTAAATATATAAGCTTTTTATATAGTTGCAAAGAGACTGCTTCTAATCAGTTAGCATATCTGTAAAATTAAACTATTTTTTAATTTGCAAAGAAAATGAATGCATTATCTATGGGGACTAGACATTTTGCAACATATTCTAAAAGCATTGTGAATGACCCAGATTTTAAGATGATAAATTGATAATGAAAAGTCAGCCTTGTAAATACAGCCAATTACTTTTCACTTTCAAAATAAGTGATCATCATTGACACCAGAGGTGATTCATGAAGATAGCATTTGACCGTGATGAATGAACAAATGAAATATATACTGGTCAAGATCATAAAAAACAAAGTAATAAAAACATGGTACTTTTTTTTTTCAAAATACTCAATGAAGAGAAAACCAACTCCCAGTATGAAATAACCCAATCAGTGGTTTAGCTAGACTTAGCGTAAAGCTACGTTCTAAGATGGGCTTCTTCAAGTCTAAAGACTATAAGAATTAACAATAAAAGGCGGAGCTTGTGGCTTTTCCCAATGGCAAACATTTTCTGTTCTTTTTTATAAATTCTCACGCAGCAAAAGAGAAAGAGTTTCTCTGTCTTACTCCCCTATGGTAGCTAAAATTATAATTTACTTTTACAGAATTAAGTACCTGAAGTTATTTATGTGGGCCCTAGCCTCTCCATATTTTTGTGTTTGCAAAATCCAAAGGGTCTTATAAATCTCTTTTTTGTTCTGCACTAAATTACAGCTGAGCATTGGGTGGAGCTCACATAATGGCTTCATTAAATTCATTATCAGATATTACTCTGTTTCTCACTTTCAGCAGCATTTCTATTTGTACCCCCTCCAAACTACTGTTCAATCACAAGTTTAATGCTAACTCTTCTCCAAGAGGTTCCACTTTCTGATCCAAAGTCTTTTTGATAGAGTCCAGTTGTACAGTTTCGTGTGAGAAAATTACTTATTTAAGCAGAAGAACATGGTCAAAGTCCATAGAAAACAGCCATAGATGGTAAGAAAGGTAACCATTTGGTCTCACATGGGAGTTGCTGAGAATATTGATGTTTATCCTACAGCTTCGTTAGTCCTGGCTAGATAATGTGTATGTCCTGCTAGCATGGCTTCTTTGCAAACCAGAAATAATAGAATACCATGCTTCAGGAAAAAAAAAAAAAAAAAAAAAGAAAAAAAAAACCCCAACAAAACAATAAAGCCCCAAGTATAATTTTTAAGCATGTTACTGGAAAGAACAGAAAAAAGAAAAACCTAAAATAGTACTGAACAGTGAAAAGAATCCATAGACTTCATCCAGACTCTCCATGGAGCACATCAATGCTGTGGCACTGCAGACTTGGCACTGTCTCAAAGGCTTTTGTTCAGACTCCCAGGTTGTGATTGCCATATTTGTGTTTTAGGGATATAAGCCTATCATGGAAATCACTCTTTCTTAAGGAATTTAAGTGGGGTCGTATTGCAAAAAAATCCCAGATATGGCAGCACTATGCATTCTTTTATTTGAATGCATATTTTTTAATAAAAATCTTGTAAGGAAAATCTACACCCCAGTGACATAAAATGGTCAAGAGTCTACAAATTACTTCAGTTCTGTTGTAGATCCTATAGAAAAGGTCAAGAGTTTAGGGCTTTTTATCTGTGTATGAAAGAGAAGTTTATTTATTATGAAATAATTACATTGTTTTAGAAGTATAGTACTATCATTGCTGCAGTGTTGTTCTAGAGATAATACAGTATTTTCCTGTGGTCCTATACTTTAGCCACTTGGAAATCAGATTAATTTCATGCAAACACAGAGGGGCAAGTATGCTACTGTTCTTGCCTTCCCTGCCCCAACAACTTTTTATGTCATAACTGAAATATGGTGATCAACAGGAGACAATAAGAGATTCCTTGATTTACAATTCCATCCTCTTATTTTTGGTCTTTTCTCAGCTTGAAATGCTTTTTTTTTTGGCATTTAGGTGACTTTAAATCATCTTCTGAAGTTCCCAGTTATAGTAACATCTGTCAGGATTTTTTTGGGCAGCGAAAATGATCAGAGCAGCACGTATTGCTTTAAGCACTAAAAGCATCAGACAAGTCTTTTAGTGGACTAGTAGAAAATGGTGGCTTCATTGAGAAACACCCCACAGATGCAGACTGTAGGATGTAGTGATAGAAAATAATGGTACCTTCCAAAAGGCTCCATCCTTTGGTTCTTCCCATGTGGGAACTTGATCATGAGTACATCATCACAGGTATGTCATGAGGCTGTAGGATAGCTTCTGTGATAAGTTCATATTCCAAATAATATTTAAAATATTTTAAAAACCTAATAGCAATGCACTAAGCTACAAAAAGGAGTGATATAGGAGAGGAACTAATTTTCCAAATGTAACTTAGAATATTGCCATGCTTCCCTTGTGCTATTTGATGTTATGCAATAATGAATTTTCTAATACAATAAATCAAGTAGACAAACATTGATATTGATAAAGTATGTATCTTTTTGGTGATCATCTGTCTAGTTATGTACTGGATAAAAATAATTTCAAAAATTAATAATTCAGTAAATATTTCAGTAAGATATTTTAAATTTGAAAAATTGATGATAAAGTATACTTTTGAATTAACAGCACAACATATTAACTTACAGGATACTGCTCAGTAGGTTAGTGTTCTGTGTTTGAACAAAACAGTGTTTTCTGTTGCTCAAAGAAAAATTTCCCTGAGCAACAGAACAGCTTTCAAAATGTCTCACTAATATCAGTTTTCTTCAACTTCAAGCACTCCTTGTCTCCAGAAACACCAATTTCTACAAATTGCTTGTTCCCTACAAGTTCAGCAAATTTTATACAGCAAAAAAAACCCCACCTGTCAAAAATGTAGGCTGCAAAAAGTGTACATTTAGTCTCAAATGTTGTATTTAATACATGAAAACTTCCAATGAGACTCTAGGACAATTTTGAAAAAAGAAAAAACAAAACTGTCCTTGTCAAACTGTAAGAATACACTTTCCAGTGAACTGTGGTGATCAATTCAGACCTCTGGAATGCAAACACAACCTAATCCCTCTGGCAGTACTTTGAGAAACGTGATTACTTCTTTCTGTAAAGGAATTAAATATAATTTCTATTTATGAAAAAAGGTAAACCAACTGAATATTCACCCGCAAGATCAGCTGATATAAATTTTATTCTTGTTTCAACTGGCTTTCATGACATCATCTCAGTCAGAAGGTCATTCTAGAGCCAGGAAACTCTCAATGTCATACTGGATCCCAAGTGTGCTTTATGAGAACTAAGTGTTAGCTTCAAGGATTGAAAGGATCTTCAGTTTAGGTGAATTTAAAAAAAACAAAACAAAAAAACAAAAAAACAAAAAACAAAACAAAAAAAAAAAAAAAAAAAACAAACACAAACCTGCAGTCCAAAATATTGATATAAGATCAATTTAGGCTACTCCAAAACTAGATAAGACATGAGATTTATGGGCTGCTTTTGGTCTTAACTGTCCAAATTTCACCTAATCTGTGAAGTAGTTACTGCAGCCCTTCCCCAGAGTTTTCTGTTGGAACGTGCTTTGATGGAGCAGTACTCTGCTCTTCATCCATAAAACATTTCATCTTCAAAACTACATCAGCATCTAGTCCTTGGGTTATGGTAAATCCCAAACGTATCTACAAACATATCTACATACATATGATAATGCAAATTATACACTTTTCATTAAATAGCCATTTCTTTTTCAACAATATCAGTTTATCTCTTTTTACATTCATGTATCAACTCAGAATTTAAAAAGTAAATGCTGAGGATTCCCCATGGCCACAGCTCTCCTTCCCTCAGTGGAAATCTGTTTCTAAAATAACTCACATTCGATTACACAGGTCACTTGTGATAGTGGCTTTTCTTGGTGTGCCTGAAGAAAAGTCTGCAGTATTTGAACCATGAAAAATTATGCAGTGTTTCATTTTAAAGATGTGCCAGATTAACAGAAGGTAATTGGGGTAGACTGTGAATGGTACCAGCTGCTTATTTGCAAATGCTACAGACACCATTTATTTTTGCTTAGAATTTCTATTAAGCACTTTCCTAACAATTATTATAGCTTATTTTTGCTATGTCATCCCCAAGCCCATGGTCTTTATTTGTTGCTTTTTCTTGCACCAGTTAAACTCATCCCTTCTACTATTACATTTACAACTGCAACTCTCCTACTGTTTTATGTAAGCAAAGGAGAAACATGAAACATCGAGAGAAGGTTTAAGATGACTTTAATCTTTGTAATGTCCTCCCAGATTCAAAACCCGCACAATTCCAGTATTATTGAGTCTATCTAGGTTGAATATTAACAAAACTACATGACAATACAAATCAGTAAGAAGCTTATACTGAGTAGTGTTTTAGAGGGAGGACTCCACAGGCAGCTCCTCCTCCTAACCAACATACACCATTGATTATATTTGCACAACTACTTTGAAGTTACTATTTTAGTATCAGTTTGGGGGTTAGAATCTAGCACATGACCAGAATGATAATGTAAGGTATTATACCTTCCTTATAGCTATGTGCACAAAAGATGAAAACTAGGTCATTTTGAGAACTTTTTCAGGAAATTATATAGATAGTTTTGCACACTGACTTTTCTTGACTCAAATTAGATGTATTAATAATAAAAGATTCTATTTTACTACATCTTGAAGATGTTACAACCTTGACTACATCTAACAATACACTCCACATGAACAAAGGCTGTTGAATAGCACCATCTTTGAGGTAAAAAGAAAAAGAAAGGATCACTATCAGATACTTTCTCACTTCTTGTTTGTATTGAAACTATTTGAAACATATCATCTGAGCAGATTCTCAAAATGCTAAATTATGAATCTTCCTTGATTATCTCAAAGATTTTTATTTAATATAAGTGCAGGCCAGAGGAAATAAGATGCCCTGTAATATTATATCAAATATGCAATTTGCAATGGCATTCCTTTATTAAAAATGCCAATTATAATTGCACATAAAATTTAATTGAGGTCATTACCCTCTTGACAAGTTATTTCTAAATTCTTTCATCTAATAAGATTTGTTATTTTAACATTTTCCGCATCAATGCTTCTTTCACATCTATATACTTCTTATCTATTTGTAAGGGTAATAGAAATTACCCATCATTTGATTGTATCATTGTGCTATTAATAAGAAAGCTCTCTATTTAACTGCTTATCAGGGAGATGATATTATCCTTTATCTGTACAATTGTAAGTATGATCCTCTTACCATAATTCATTACACCATAATGATATTTGTTAAAATATTAGCAAGGAAAAATAACACCAAATTACAAATTAATTCTTAGGATTGTTTCATTTTGCATTGATTAAAATGCTCAGAAAATGTATAATCTCCAAAAAAGCAATTCTTACATTTGGCTTACTGTATCATTGCCATGTACACCAATTCCTTTTATTTGCTAATTCCTTTTGTGGGCAAACAAAAGAGGTCATATTATCCACTAAAAGATCTCAACTACTTGTTCCTATCTTATTTGGAAATAGTATAATGATCAGGACAACTAAGATTATTACCTTGGCTGTTTCCTAAGCCCCGTGGGATGCTTTGCCTCATGTAAATGCATGTAGTGGAGGGTCTGAAGGGCATAAGAGTTTCCTTTTTCACAATAAACTTGCCTTAGGTATGTTTGCCACTGACACACAAGTAGTCAGATATTCAAGACAAAATTAATTTTGTTTTCAGTCCTTCAGATGCTTCATACATTTGGGAAGGTCATTTATGCTGAAGTTTAGTACAAACCCAGCTCTAGACTGAAAAAAAAAAAAAAATTCTACCTTCAATCATCCTGATCTAAATATATTAATTCATATTACCTTATTATGCATTTAAACCCCAGGGAAATTAGAAAGAATGAGGCGTTTGGTTTTTTTTTTTTTTTTTTTTTTTACTGTATTTTACTAATGATAGGCATATAAAAATAGGCAACAAGGAAAAATTTTGGTCTCAGTAAATAACATTCTATCTTGCACAGTTCTTGTCCTGTGAGGAAGTCACACCTTAGGGTACACTCACCTCGTGGAAACCAGTGCTTTAGTGTAAATACAGTAGGAGATCACAGTAAGAGCAATGTTTCATGTTTCATGTTGGGTACTTCCACTTTCAACACAGAACAAAGTGCTGCCACTGTTACACTTTCCATGATAAAAGAGGCCTTGAGTCTCCCCCATTGCCTCACAGAAAACTAGGACAGTACACTTGTTTCTTCAACACATGACAATCTAATTTTATCCTCATGATGGGGATATGTGAGTGAACAAAGTAATGGGGTCTTAACTGGACCAAGTGGAGCATATAATTGAAATTAACATCCCTTTTGAAATTTGCACTTACCTATAATTAAGATCTTAGTATGCAAAGAGCAGCTTATGACCTAATATTCCCTACGTGTCCCTCTCCTGATTTCTATTAAAAAAGAGAACTATTTCATCTTCTAGGATAGACCAAACAAATAAACCATTCTGTCCTGTCAGGATCCCACAAAGCAGGATGGATGTACAGAAGTGTAGTTTGCTAAAGCTTGAACTCACCTGGCTTGGACTGGATTAGCTTATTCCCTAGCTAGCTATCACCCCAAAAACCAATGCCAATGTAAGATATCAAAAAATCAGAAGCATTTTTATGAAGTAAAAATAAACACACTGATCTGCAATAAGCAGTATAATTACACCATGACTTCTTTTATTTGCATAGCTTTCCCTCTGGAAAAATCTAGTCTTAGCTCACTTACTAGGTTAAAGGTTCTTCCTCCTCTGATCCAGTGATACCACTCTGCCTCTTTCGAGGATAGAAGTTCTAAGAAAAATAAAATAAAAGGAAAGTTGATGAGTATATTTATTGAAAACATACTTTAGTGCCTTCAGTTTTAGAAAGTTAGTCAAAATGGGTAATAAGATGCAAAACTTACCTTTGAAGGCACCATATCTGCCAAGTGTGAGAACCAAATGCACTAAGGATGTTTTCTTGCATCATATAACTTGGTTTTGAATATCTTTTTGAATTTCCACATTTTTTTTTCCTTCTATTTAAATATGTCTAGCTTTGGTAACAATAATCACTCTGTACTTTTAAAATGGGAACCAGTCCCTTTAGCAATCTATTGACTTTCAGATACACCACAGTGAAGAAAAAATACCTCATCATTTGTCAACTGTCAGAACTTGATCAAGCATCTCCTAACTGATAATGACAGAAACTTGCATGATCTGTTAGGTATGGAACATAAAACTTACATTCATTTCAACTACTCTGTGAAGCCTCATAAAATTTTGAGAAAGTTACCCTAAGCTAATAATATATTGCTGCATCAATTGAGCCAAAAAACATCCATAAAAGTGTTCCTTTTACATGCTCTAAAGCCTCCTGAAGGGAGGGTGGGGGGAGAGGATAAGGAGAGCTGGGTTTTTCAGCATAGCCTAAAGAATGAGGTCAGAAAGGCTTACTGCCAACACTGGTGTTTGCCTTCTGAGGAGACAATTTACTTACTGGGAATGTATGAAATTAGAATGTTTGAGTGTCACAATGACTGAGTTGAAAAAAACAGATACTTGAATGTAAGGAATTTTCCTTATTCCATGACATGTTTTTGTAAACATGCCTCAATATTCTATATAATTTTACTACCACATGATTATGAGGAACAATTAAGTAAGGAAGGTGACATTACATCTCTGCTAGATTGCCAGAGTGGTTGCCACCTACATACAGAAGGCAGTATTTTAACAGAGCATATAACAAAGCAATGAAATATATAATCTTTCCATCAAAATATTTTTTTAACCTAGCTGAAGAGACAATTCCTTTTTATTAGAAAGTATTTTCATGCTATTAAATCTCTATTGTCTTATAGATAAATTATCAGAAAATATATACTCAAAAAATCAAAATATTAATAATAAATCTAAAAAATCCTAAATATTCATTGTATTTGGGAGGCTCATTCCACCATTCTCTCAGAGAAGCAATGAAGAAGATCCAAGATAAATAACTTGCCCTATCCAGCCCTGGTGTTCAGGTCACTGAATTCAGCTTCATTCACAAACTCTAAATGAAGAGTGCTGAGCTAGTCTTTGGCACAATCATTGAACTCTATCCTAAAACACAGTGTTCAAAACTGAAGGGACTTATCTATGCTGAATTTCCTGTGCTGTACACTACTAAACAGCATCCCTAAGGCAATTTGCGTAGAAAAATTCTACATTGAATCTTGTTGTCTAGTCCTCCTTTTTTGTAAAACCCACATTAAGTTGCAAACACAATGATCTAGCCTGCATTCTTCTGCCTTTATTCTTTCTCCAAGGAATCTGGGATATAAATTGCAATTGTGATTTAGTTGAGTTGTGGCATTCTCAGCACATAGTTGAGGCACAGTGAATTATCACTGGTGTCATGGTTTTATGCCCAGCTGGAGATGAAACACTATGCAACCACTTGCTCAATTGCTCACTATTCCTTCCCCCCCATCCTGGTGGAATGGGGAGGAGAACTGAAGTGAAACTTGCATTTTGAGATAAGAACGACTTAGTAATTGAAAATGCAAGAATAATGAAGAAGAAGAAGGAGAAGAAGAAGAAGAAGAAGATGATGATGATGATGATTCCCAAGTGATGCACAGTACAGTTTCTCAGCACCCACTGTCCAATACCAGACTCTCCTTCCAGAACCCAGATCGACCACCCTTCCAGGTAACAGCCCTCAGTTTATGCACTGGGCATGACATTCTCTGGTGTGGAATACCCCTTAGGTATTCCACAGGTTTGGGTCACCTGTCCCATCTATGCTCCCTCCCAGTTTCTTTTGTGGACCTCCTCACTTGTGAAGAATGAGACAAGGAAAAAAAAACTGTCCTTGACTTAGGCTAAACATTACTTAGCCAAAAAACCAGAATTTCAGTGTGTTACCAACACCATTCTCATTCTGACTCCAAAACACAGCACTGTAACAGCTACTGAGAAGAAATTAACTCTATCCCAGCTGAAACCACGACAGCTGGCCAGCTGTGGACACTTGCCTATTTCCCTCAACCTTAACCTGGGACTTCTCTTTCAGAGCTTTGCATTCACTCATGTACAGCTCCCAGGACTGATAATGTCATTGTAACAGGTTCTTATGCGGCAAAATGCAGCAGGCTGATTATGACTATAGTATAGTATAGTAGCAATTCTGCATTAAACCAGCCTGATAGTCTCACAGCTGAGACACAGTGATGGCCAGTGACTGTTCAAGTTCTGTAGCTTGTTGGCTCTGATTTAAGCCAGGATGTTACTGTGGGCAGGTCACACAAGCCTCAAAAATTACCACATGATTTTAGGTTGATCCTGTGGAAAGTCATGTGTTGCCTATTGCCAGAGTCCAGTTTCAGCTTGAAACCCTCCCATAAATATTGGCCAACATGTCCAGGATCAGCTCCTTGTATCTCTCCATCATGGTAGAGGTCACTGCTGATGGGGCCCTGATGGTGGCTGCTCTCTGCTGTCAAAGATGTGTTAGCAAAGGGGCATGCAAGGGCAAGGCAGGTTTTGTGATATTCAGCTAACAGAAGAGTAAACTTGAGGCTCCAGACTCAGCTTTCTGGTAAACTCTGCATTACACTACCATTGAAGTTAACTAAACAGCTGCTCATAAAAACAAACCCTTCTAAAACAAGTACAGATATTTGTTCTCTTTCCAGCTGAGTTAGGTGAGAAGCAGGATCAAAATTGCTTGTTCTCCTCCTGACCTATAAACTTGTTTGCCTGCCTCAATTTCAGCAATAGGACAGAAATGCTTTTAACCAGAACACTCCTTGGTATTCTCTTGAAATTTGGATTCAGTCTGCTCTGGGTTATGAAGCATTCAGAGCTCAAGTCCCCATGCCAGGTGATTCTGCTCCAGCTGCTAGTTTAATATGAAAATGAAGTGAACAAAATGCCTGTTGCAGTCTCAGAGGATGTCTAAATGAAGAGAGATGAGAGTGACAACTCCTGTTATCTCCATCTACTTCCAGTGGAAGACACCTTAACAGTATCTCGCTTAAGAGTAAATTAGAGAAGGAAAGCATTTTATGTGGACTTGATTTCTCTGATAACTTCAGGTTTTCAGGATCTGTTCTTTCCACCATCAACTAGATGAGAAGTTTAAGCACATTGCACGCTGTGCAGTGGCTGTGTGCACTGCCTGTACACTGTATGCCAGGAACATCTGCCCCTGGTGCTGACATTCCAGTGAAGCACTGCCATTACAGAGAACGGATTTCAACCATGACCATCAGAGGTACAAAGAAGACTGGAGTACCACTTTCACTGAGGCTTCCACTGATTGTCAAAAAATGGAGACATTTCAAAAAAATTATACTCATGACCTATGTATTGAGAGCAGTGTTGACTTTTATTCTCAACTTTCAATCAGCCTCACCCTGAAGTATGCATAATGCTCTTCCATGTTTTTACCTAATCCTTTAACATACTGGTGCAGAGATGAGAGTGGGAAAATGCACATTTCTTTATTGAACTCTGAGACAATATTTTCTCAGTTTTCTAGTTTGGAGATGCAGTCTACTTTGGAGAAATCACGAATGGAGAGACAATTTTTTCTCTTTATTTTTACCTCGCAAAGGAGTTAAACCACAGAAGGTGTCTGTAACTGACAGACACTTGCTTTAAAATAGGAATAATTCTTCAGGATAAAGGGAGACAGCTGAGCTTACAAAGCATCCACACAAAACAAGAAACATATTACAGGAGCTTGTTTCTTTCCTGCTTCAAATGTTATGACAAGTCACTTTATCTCTCTTGTGCTTGTCTCTATATATGTGAATAATATTTTGCTCTTCACAGACATTTTTAGAAGTTGAATTAATGTGGCCACTGAATTGGAGTAGCCTGTCATTATTTAAGTTTGCTACAGAAAAGATAAAAAAACCAGAATCAACTGCAACTGCACCAGCAACAACTTTTACAGCATATATAATAGATGCAAAGAGCACAAAATAATTAAACAAATTCTGGAAGTAATTTTTAAGGACTCAGTGCCAGTTTGAAGTACTTAATTTGTTTTCTGCTTTGATGGAAATGGGAATCTCACCTGAGGGTATGACTGGAGCAGGAGAGAGCCATCTGACAAATAAAGGAATACAACCAGGCTTGCTGAGCTCTGGAGGAAGCACAGGCAGAGTTGCAGGGGGAGGCAAACAGCTGTCTGCCTTCTATGGGTGAGTTCCAGATTTTCAATTGCTAAGAGGAAACATGGGTATATCAGAAGTACTATCAAGGAGACAGATGCCTTCCCACTCAGACAGCTCAGGATGTGGGTGGTATGGAAATCTGGAAGATCTGTATCTGAACATGAAACATTCATACAAGAACATCCTGCTTACAGTATAGATCACTGCAACCCAACAATATAATTGAATGGATGACTGCTAAATAGTAATGTTTTGTCCTCCTAATAATCCAAATTTTCATTTGTCTCCATAATTACATTGTAATCAATCTTTTATTTATAATTCCATTTTAGTCAAGTCTAATTTCATATTAAAATAAAACCCACAATACAGGAAATTCCTGCTCAATATAGAAGAACTATTTTCCTATTTTAAAATATAATCACAAATAATCTTTATACATATTAAGAAATAAAAAAATAATTGGATAAGACAATAACTGGAAGCTAAACTACATATTTAATGAAATTATTAAAAGGAATGTGCAAGAAGTCAAATATTTGTTCTACAGAGCTATTCACCATATTACTCTGGAGATAGATACCAGTTAAGAGTGAGAAGGAAAGAAGTGTGATTGTTTCAAAATTAAGTATAGCTCAGTTTTTGATCTCAAAAACTAGAAGAGGGAAGCAAAATTAAAGATTTTTTTTTCCCTTTTCAAAGTATCATACTTATACTATTAATAAAATATAAAAAGAGATCTACCAGGAGCACAGGCCTCTTTTTATTCCTCATGGGAGAAGAGAAGAGAGAAAGAAGGTAGGCTGTCAGTACATAAAAGTAAATATCAGATAAGAAAATCCTAGTCAATATATTTTTTCCTTCAGTCGAGCTATTTTTAATACATACAGTCCTGTCTCTTTCTAGGAGACATATGTTATTGGAAAGATTAGTTTTGCTGCACCTATTGCTTCTGCCAGCCTGCATCAAAGTAAATTTAGAGATGTGCTGACAGTCTAATACTTGCTATCAGGTTCTACCTGTAGATAAGAGTTGAAAAAAAACTCTTGGATTTTTTTCACAATAGTCAAATGCTACTATGAGGGATATTAAAAAATAAAAATAAAAATTAAAAGAAACCCTTCTGATTTCAATGTACACAGTGATAACATCAGAAGTTATTTCCCATAAGTTTTAAAATTAATTACCTTGAAACACAATGTAAAATAAAAGTATCTGAGCCATTGTCCAAAACTAATGAAATGCATTTGCATAAACCTGATTTGGAAGATTTTCATTCCTAAAGGTGTCTGGATGGAAAGCAGCAAACATTAGCTGGACGAGAAAAATAAAGGATGAGTATGCAGAACCCTCATTATGTCAGAGGTGCTCAGTTCTCACCTTTCCTTGCAAAAACAAAGGAGCAAAATCCTTTTCTCCCTTCCTCTTCAGTTTCAAACCAAATTAACCTAACCAAAACCACTGACATCTCTCCATTTTAGTTTTTCAGAGAAAATGAACATGCCATATTTATCCTATTTCTCCAGAAAATTCCAATAAGACTCCCATGCAATATGAGTGCACACACAACTCCTCCTTCAGATCAAAAGTTATCTTTCTCCAAAGGAATTTGAGGGAATGATCCTTAGGACATGGCATGATCTTCATTTGCATTTTCCAGTTCCATTAAAAGCTTTGCTTAAGAATGTATTATTTTTGAGAAGGAAGTCAAGGACTGCCCAGAGAAGTTGTGGTCTTGCTGTTGGAAGTGTCAGGTGGGATGGGGCTTTAAGCAACCTGGTCTAAAGTAAGCTGTCCCTACCCTTGGCAGGGGGTTGCATATAAAAAATATCTAAAATATAAAATATGTTATCTTGTTGTCATATGACATCTCATACATATAAACCAATTTCATATAGACATGCAGACAAAGTTCCTCCAGTTTATCCAATTATATCAGGTGTTGTAGGGGGTGTCTGAGACGTAATAAGCTAAGGAGAACAGGAAGAGTTTTAAGGACTCCTGAACAACCTGTAAGGAATTAAAATACACAGTTTCAGCAGTGACTCAGGTATTTAAAGGAGAGCTGCTGGTCCTGTCACAAAATAATTGAACTCGCATTTTGTTTTTTATATGGAAGCCATAACCTCTCAGAAACACCTAAATTTGCATAGACTTCCTCTCTTCAAACAGGTCAAGACATAGGAAGGGTCAAGATAGTAAAACTTGTTGCAGAAATCTCTCATCCAGAGAATTCTACAACTGCAATCTGAGCCCTAGAAAGTAGTTTTTTTTTTTTTTTTTTTTTTTTTTTTTTTTTAATTCATCTTTTATTGAAGCATAGGCAGTAGGAATGTCAGGTTGGTAAAATTCCTTAAATTTTTAATTGTAGATACTTGCCTCATCAGTCACTTTTGCAGAGTCTCAAAACAGTACAGTTTAATCACTGAGGACTGTAAATAAACTTCAATGTTGTACAACATAATCTTGTACTTAGGTTTTATTTGTGTTAGACTAGAACAGAAGCATCATACTTGAAGGGCAATTTGATCCTCTCATCATAGTTAAATTTTTCCTTCTTTAATTTTCCCATGCAAGTATTTCTGTTTCTATTACTTATTGTTAATTATAAATTCTAAAAATAAAAAAAATATATATATTTTCCCAAAATTCCAGTGTTTTCATCAGGACAATAAAATATACTTTTAAAATCTGTTTGGCCAAAATAAATGTAGTTCTTAAACAAACACAACCCATGCCTTAGCCTGCCCTTGGATTGACTTACATGAGCTGTAGTCTAAATCCTTTTTTACTCCAAGAAGAGGGATTCAGAACATTAGGGAAATCATGCAATATTGTGCTGAAATAAACTTTTCCCTAGTGGTTAGTGCTGCGGATTGTACAAGTTAGATGACTGAAATGTTACAAATTCAGATGAAGAAAAGATTCATATTTTACTTTAATCTCTCAGAGTGATTCTGGCTTTCTTTGGCAACATAGTTGAATCTCTCCTATTTTTAAAGCTCAGTGTAGCCATCCAGGCACTATACTTCTGACAAGACAAACTTGTTTGAGTAGCATTTTCTAAAAAGTCAGTTTATCTCCCCTGCCAAGGAATATTCTTCTCTATACCACCTCAGGTGTTATGAAAAACTCAGGACCCACTGATTCTAACTAGAACATCACAGAGTTGCCAAGAATAGTGGAAAATCAGTTTCTGAAATAATTACTGTCAGTGTTACATTAATTGTTGGTGTGTGTAAAACAGAAGCCTCTCTGAGTCCCTCAGAGAGAGAGAAGAATGCAGGGATTGAATAAAGCTTCTAGAGAAATTAAAATATATTAAGCTACACAGACATGAAGTAGAAGTGTAAGTTTTAAATAAGTAGAAATATTATTAAGTCACATAAATATGAAGTAGAACTGTAAGTCTTAATTTTAAGTAAGTAAGAATATGCTTTAAATGCCTTAGGAGAGTAAAATCCCTAGAATCTAGTGTAAAGTTTAGGCCTCATTAAAAGATCAGGAACTTAGCCCCAAACATAATAAAAACATAGTAAGAACATTGCTTACATTTTCTAAATAAAATGGATAGAATTATTTATGTGAATAGATAGAACTATATGCATAACTAATGTAAGAATTAACACTACTTTTGTACTATAGAACTAGGATTCTAATAGGTTTAGAAAGAATGTTTTAGGTTAGTATTTTTAGCTCACTGGATGATTTACAAATAAAAAACTCCTGTATTGGGGTGGAAAAGGTATGCTCTACCATCATCATCATCACTACCACCACACATGGAAAAATAGTAAGAACAGAGAGCTACTGCAGCTACTTCTGCTCGGGACTCTATACCAGGGAGCTGCTGCTCCTGCTTCTGTTTCTGCTTGGGACTCTATGCCAGAAAGCTTTAATACAGACTTTAATATTCTGGACCTTTTGCCTTTAAGACTGATGTGCTTCTGCAGTAAACAACTTTACAGCAACCAACAACTACTCTTATTTCTTAGAAGACTCATAAATAACTCAAGAAATAGTCTAAATCTACAAAGTAGTGCTTATATCAATTTACAGCTCTTTAAGGCTCAGCCTTGGCCAAGAATATTTCTGGTAAGTAAACAGACCAGTAAAAAACAAACAAGAAATACAAATGTCTTGCTGGATCATAAACAGAACATTCACATTGATTCTTCTTAATTTTCCTGTGCATGAATTGAATCATTCACAGCTAGATATAGCTTTCCATTATTTCTCTCAGAATTTATTTCTGTCTGATGTGCAGGTTACTTATCTACAGAAAACAATTAATAGAAGAGACTGCAATAATGTATAACACCTGTGTGTGATTTTTTAAAATATATATATTTGTTTCCCTCATACATTTGTATGTCCTTGCTGTCTGAATTTATTTTATCATCAGTGTAAAAACTGCCACTGTTTCATTACACGAAGGGTGAAGGGTCACATAGTTACATAGATTTGTAACAAGATTAGTGAGAACAGCCCAAAATATAGGGAATATTTTTTTAGTTTCAATCAAGAATGTCAAATAACATGTAGCAAGTACAGGATAATATCTGAGAAGCAAATACTGCAAGAATTCAGCTTGTAATAAAAAATAGTCTGAGTTTTATGAGATTTGAAAAGCAACTCTCATCATCTTTACTTAAAATTCAGTGAAAAAACTTCAGAGTAATATCCAGAAGTCCAACATCTGCAGATCAAGACCAAAGGAAAACATGACTAGAAAAAAGGAAACAAAACATATCCATAAAGGTTCTTAAGCATGGAATGCACAGAGTATCTGAGAAGCTTTGCCACACCCACTCTTGGATATGCTCAAATTTTCTGGAAAGACTTTGAGGTACTTGAACAAATATTGCCATTGGCCCTGCTTTGAATAGTGCCTCAGTCAAAGTCCCCTTTTGGCCTAAATTATCCTAGGTTTCTGTGATTCTAATGTAGAGGAAGAGGTAGGTTTAAGTGGTAAGCTATGCTTATAATGTAAACACCCACAATGTGAGCTGCATAAAGAACCTACTCATCATTTAAGCAGCTAGGGGTATCAAGGGTCCTACTGATGAGCATCCCTCTGAACGAGATACTGAAAGGTTCCCTCTCCTGTATTTTCTACCTCCTTAGGAAAGTTCAAATCACTTAAAAGATGAGTAACCTTCAAAGGTCCTATCCAAGGTCACTACATCCATCAGAATCAGAGAGGAAATTCCAATCTTGCCTTCTCCCCTTCCATGAATTATGAATCTAACAGAAGATCTACTACACTTTTTTCAACGTACAGCAAAAATAGTTATCTATTTACAACATTTGCACTGATCCAGCATCACCCAGGGACGTGACCCAAAACAATTTCAATAGTTCAGAAAAAAACCCAAAAATCCCTTGGAACTAATATTGCATGTTATTCAGTATGTTTGGACAGTTGTAAAGACAGAGAAGATAAGTCTTTTACTGACAGTTTTCTTGTGGCTGATGGTCTTAAATACATAATTAGGGATACCTCACTATCTTAAATTATATTATTATATTGGTTGTAGTTGTGTACTTACTCCTGGAAGAAACAGAATGCTCCTTAAAACATCAAGATTTATAAAGGAGATGGAATTGCTTTTAATGAAAGCTTACATATATCCTAATGAGCTACAAGCTACATTTTGGATATTTAATATTTTATCGCAATTTAATAAACCACAAAATACCTCACACACCTCAATGGAGGCACTTCTCAAGAAGATAAAAAGATTGGTCACTGACTCATCTGACAGAAATAAGAGTAGAATTATGCAACAATATTTTAGTTGAAATCATCATTAGACAGTTAATAGACTTAGTGAAAATCTTCATATATGAAAAGAAAATATGTTTCACTTATAAATGAAACAGTTATAGACTGTATATACAGATATATGAAGCTAGCAGATTTCATACTCTAGACCCAAATCATGTTAATGAATCATCCTTCAATATTTTGCATTAATGTTATACATTGTTTTATAGGTGGGATACTATTTATTCTGAAACATGGATAAAACAGAAGAATCAACATTTTCAGATGTGAATTCTACTATTGATATTTATTTTAGAAATGTTTTCCCATTTTTCCTAAAATAATAGCAAGAATTTTCTTAACTTTCAAATGAGATTGAAATGAGGTTTGCTGAGGAGGAGTAAACAAGCAGAGTTCATTAGACATGAAAGTTCTCTTTGAGGATAGCAGTGTCTAGCTATGAATAAATTAAAATGATTACAAATGAGCTATCATAATTATCATTACGATTATACATCAGCAATGTGAAATGGCCAAAAGTATGCATAAAAATAGAACTTTGTAGCATTCTCTTTTCTTGGTAGAAGACGAAGTGACGAAATATTCACTGAAGGCTGGAATTATCTTACTGTGGATGAAATTATTCTTGTGTAAGTAGGACCTCAATCAGCTCCAGGAAGTAAAGACATAAGATGGGAAACTCATGCTTACTATAAATTGTAACAAAAATACAACTGATTTGTGAAGACCTACGTCCACATCTGGATAAGAATTCTAGTAACATTGAGCATATATAATTTTGAGGCAATACCTACAAAAATCTGAAAAAAGGGTGACAAAACAAAGATATAAAATGTATGTCAGAGAAAACGTGGCCTTGGGACCATAACATAGAAAACAAACAAGTATATCTATGTTTTGTTTTGTTTTTTTTTTCTTTTCAATGAATTATAAAGCCTTTCCTGTAAATTGCTATGTGACTTTGTCGTACAATTTATTTCAGAGTCGAAGTTAAAAATAATTCATGCACAAGTATGTTATCTAATTGGAACATACAGTTACAATATTTGACCTTGAAACTTTTTGGTAGAAATAATTAGAAATGTAGGTGGTTTGACAGCAAGATCTGCTCATTATCATACACTTTCTCAGTGTTTTATACTTACTTTTTGTGAGTTCAAACATGGTTTTAAGTAGGAAAAAGTGGGGATGTGTCCTATCTATTTGTGTTGATTAAGTTTCAAGATTTTCATAATACGTTTTTCTGAGCAAACCTTATTTGGAGCAAGTACAACAATTACTTTCTCTTGTAAGTTGTGATTCCTAAAAAATGCCTTTCAAAGCATTTGATAGGACTAACAGACTTAGGAATTATTTTTGTTTATCACCTGAAAACCTTTGGATTTAATTTTCACCCAAGTTTCAGAGTTCAGTACATACTCCACAAAAATACTTATGTGACTGTCTCTCCTGTGTATGGTATTCTACACTGTACACACATGTGTGCATATGGATAGGTGTGTGTAGAAAATGTATGTACTTTACAGTGCCAGTACCTACATCTTACTTGCAACCTTATCAGATAAGCTTTAAAAATAAGTATCTCTCATTTTTAACATAAAATATTATTTTGAAATTAGATATAAAATGGGAGAACCAAATAGGAATGTGAGAGTCCAAAAAAGAAAAGCAGTAAAATCATGTTTCACCTTCTTGTTATGACAAAAGCAGCAGGTTTTTTTTTTTAAAAAGATGTTATTTGGACTTCTACCTTGTAGGAATACAGGGAGTCACTAATTAATATGAATAGGAGTTTGCTACTACATTATAGATAGTATATTATGGTCTTTCAGTACTTATAATGGCTGATAGATTAATAAAATGCATCTTGTCTGAGAGATTAACAAGATGTTTGTTCAAAAGCTCACTTTGGTAGTGTAGTTTCACTGAAATGGATGGCTTTGCACTGTTTGATACTGGTAAAAAAATCTAGACATTCTATCTTTTTTTAATACTTAGAGTACATGGAAAAATGTGTTTTATGTGCATCTTCTCTACTACATTGTATTTCTTGTTTTCAAAACATAAGGCAACTTGAAGCTGTAAGAATCTATTTTTTTTTTTTTTTTTTCTTCTAAATTACTCTGCAATGAAAGCACAGTGTTACCATATGCATGTTGAAAAGCTTTTCCAGGTGACTTGATCATTATTGAGAGTATTTGGGGATGGAGGTGGGGAGAACAGATGAGAGATACTGATACTGAGACTTTTCTTATTGCCTAAATTCTGTGCCAACATGGTGTCAACACGAAGGGATTTATTCTATCGGACCTTTTTGTTCAGCTATGCACTTCCTGTTAATTAGATCAATACCTGTGTCTATTAGGAGCTGGTTTAATATTCTTAATGAAGGTTCATGTAAGGTTCATTCTGGTTGCAAGGTAGTTCTTTTCTCATATTTTATAGAACTCCTTTTACTCCTTTACAGGTTGTATTCATATATAGGTTGTAAGCAATCTTCATTTAAGATTTGTGTTGGAAATCTGGAGTAGTGGCACCACTAAGCAGTGAACACAATAAATTAAAAATAGTAATAATGCTCAAAAAAAATTATTTTTCTTTTATCCCCCTTAGATGCATGTGTGCTTTCATTTCTTTCCAGCACTGCCACTTACCAGTCGCAAGTCCACTTCCTGAACTTGCATAGAAATACATCTAATGTTACAGCAAACCATTTTCTCTAAAAACATATCTCTTTCTTTCATTTTAAATGGAAAATCTGTCCCTATTATACATCTGAGTAAGGGAAAAGTATGTTATAACTGAAAAGTAGGACAAGGCACCTGAAAACAACCACACATTTAAACACCTAACTACCAACAAAGAGGACTAGAGACCTCAGGTTCACCAATTTCAATTAATTAAGTCAGCAAAGTTTGAAAGTGCTGAAATTTTTCATAAATCAATTTTGAGTTAAAAGGCTAATCACAGCTTTGGTTCTGACATATACAATAGAAATGTGGCTATTCTGTATTTAGTACCCTTTGCAGTCAGACTGTTTGTTGGAGATAAAAAAAATAGGACTCAGTTTTTGGGCCTTAAACATACAGCTGACATTATTTATCACAGATCAAAGAAAACTAGCACAAAATATACATCTCAGAAGTAGTTTTTCTAGAAGAACAGAAATCTGAGTGTGTACTGGTTTTGTTTTACTGACTGCCATCATAAACTACCATGATGTCCTTTGAAGCTGAAAAAAATCCATCAAACAACTTCCTGTGAAGAGAACAGTTAAATTGTCAGTTTAAGGACTGGTCTTTGGATGATTGATATAAATTCTGATGCTTTCTTAGGTAAATATTCTAAATTAAGTAGACATCATGTACAATATATACTGTTTGAGGAACAGAAATAGCCTGAAGTTTCACAATACTAGCCATATCATACAAAAAAAAAAAAAAAAAAAAAAAAAAACAGGAAAGACACTACCTAAAAATCTATTTTGAAGGCTGGAGGCATCCATATCAACTAATGTTGACAATTTATTTTGTTTCACTTTGTTTAGCAGGTGGTAGGGCTTGACAACTATGACTTTGACTTCTGATTTCCATGGGATGTTCTGGTCCTTTACAAGAAGGAAGACATTGACACTGCACTTATTTTTAGTCTACATCTCCTCATTTGATAAGCATTAGTTTAACTAGTCTGAGACATTTGTATTAGTGAATTTCTGAATTTCTGTCTGTTGAGAGAGAAGGCCTCATGATTTCACATAATTTTCAAGATTTTTGGACATTATGCATGGGATATGGAAGACCCTGACTTGAATTCATTTAATCCTGATGTCTAATAGCCTGACTTTGATCCCTCAAGGCACAATAAAAAATATCATCTTATTAAAATCCTCAAACTTTTATATTTATTTCTACAGAGAGAAAAAAAAAAATCGGCAGAGGGCTAGTTAGGAAAGCACACATACATTTTCACTGTTAGTTGTTCAAAGTAATAAAATATTTTTCACAATGCTGAATGTGTTCCTGACATGTATCAGCTAACAGGAGAAAGACTACTCAAATTTTTCAGTCAGTATAAAATATTCAAGACCCAAAAGGTAAAGAAAATGTTTTACATAATCTACCTAATTTATTTTCAGTTTTGAGGGTTTTTTAAAATCCTTTCTGTTGTTTTATTATATTCTATGTACAATTCTCAGAGAACAAATGCAAAGATGTAAGTATAACATTTACATAAAATAAAATATAGCTTAAAAGATGCCAAACATGATACACCCTGTCCTGATATCATTTATCCAGAGAGCAAACAAGAGAAAGTAGCAATTTAAATGCCACTTCATTAAGAGCAAATAAATCTACATTGAACATCCTACCTGCTGCAAAATTCCCCTTCACAGTCTGAACTGAAGCACACTGATGATAATAACCTCAAATGCATAGTGTTTTTTTATTTTATTTTCAATGATATTTCCACTCCCTTCTGAAGGATAAAATAAGGCTGTGTAAACAAGTCTTTGCTTGCAGAACAAAGATAGCATGTAGTAATTTTAGTACTTCCAGGCTGGAAGAGATAAATGTATTTGCAGCATTTCAGCAAAGTGCTCCAACTTCATAGAAAACACAAGCTTTAGAAAATGCATTGTTTTCCCACCTTGATTCCCTAATTTCCAAGAAGTTCCTATGAAAAGAGTAAGAATTTAATATTTTTCCACCATGAAATGATACAGTTACTCTTTTCTACATTACTTCTAAGAGTGTTTGAATTCAACTTCTCTCTTGCCTCAACATTCTAACATTAAAAAGATTCATATATAAAACATACATAATATATTACTTGCTCTTTATACTTCATAGCTTTTAGACTACTAGCTAGTTCTAAAAAAATAACATGGAAATAAATAAAATTTGGATGTTTGGAAGAATCATTTACACTGTAAATAGATTGCAGAGCTAGCTGCCCACTTATATGGACCATGTTTTTTTCCTTATATCTACCATATTTAATCCCATCTTCTGCAAAAAATAACAAATTTTGTCATTCTCTAAGAATTTCTGAGGAGAATTTTGTGGCACTTTACACTACTGAAAAAAATGACATTTGAAAAACTCCAAAACTTAGCTTGTTTTATTTGATAGTTATGCAATTATTTTTAAGAAAACCTTGCCTCAAGACCTAAAATCAGTTTACTGGACAGTGTTAATTTCTTATAAGAATAGCTTACTATATGGGATAACATTCATTTATTACTTGAGTTTAATTTAGAATTTAATTTCATTTTAATTAACTTCTTCCTACATGTTGAAGAGACCTATATCCAACCTCATTCAACTTCACAAATGACTTTGTGTTAACAACCAATTTATCAACTTTCTCCATAAGGATTATATATATAGAATGAATATACAAAAGCAAAAGGTGAAAGCAAGACAAAACCCATTCAGCAATACTATGACATGTTAAGGGGGGAGGGGGAGGAAAGTCTCCTTAATTCAACTAATCTAAATTAAAAGAATTTATGACATCTGTTTATACACATAACATACAGTTTATTAGTATTTAACCGTACTGTTGAAATAATGGTGGGCCATAAAATCAAAAGCCAGAGAAAAATAATGACCTTTAATATTTATTAGATTTAGTTTTACATCGTTGATCCTTAAAACTTTGCTTTGTGGGTGCACCCCAAAGAAAACTCTCTATTCTAAAACATGAGAGACAGGATCACAGTGCAGTTGAACTAATAAATCATGTATGGCAGCCAAAGAAAAGAAAATGTAAAACAACATGAAGGTACATGTTTTTCTTAGATCACCAGCACTTTTCTCACAGCTTGCCAACTGCCATCATAGTGTGACAAGTTGTTGTATAAACATTGAAAGAAACAGTCTGAAGTTTATAAAATTATAATCGTCATGTTCCAAGCTTTTATCGTTTTTTTTATCTTTTTACATCTCCCAAAAATTGAGATGGAGAAAGTCTGGAAAAGTGTGATCCAGCATTAGACTGCATAAATTCTGCATCTATAATTCTGTTCAATATTTTTTTTTTTCTCTGTTTTTTATCATACATGCTTGGCCTAGATTATTAAGTGTTTACCATAAATATTTACCTAAATCTGAACTTTATGACAGGAAGATGAAACAACTGAGAATGACATCAAAAAGATGAAAAACTGTTGATAAACTTGGAATAAGGAAAATACAGATGACCCAAACCCTAAAAAGGTTTATGAAACAAAAGACTGAAATATTTAAAGTATGAGAAAATGGATGGGATGATGTTAGAACTACTAAGTCTAAAGGTGTTTTCATGTCAACAGTATCTAACTTTAGCAACTGCATTTTGAAATGCCTGTGCAGAAAAGCCCAAGGCCAGACAAGATAAAAGGAATTTTAAATGTCATGAATTGGCTAATTTTAACAACTGGATCATAAACTTTTTATTTACTTATTCTCTTCATACCTTCATTTCTTGTTTTTTAGCATTTTTGCAATCATTTGTAGAAGACAAAAAAGGCATAAAACTAGGTTCAAAAGCAGTCATTTTCTCAGTTCTCTTTCATGAACCCCAATATAACATGTCAATTTACACTCTGGTTTTGTTCAAGTTTCTTTATGTGCCTGAGAAGTAAAAGAAGTTTCAGAAGTATATTTTAGGCAGTCTGAAATAATATCTTGTTTTCTTTTCCAAACCCCTTCATCACAGTCTCACATGAGGCTCTGGATACTTCTGCAAAAAGATGAGCAAAGCCCTTGAACTGGATGGGCCAGCAAAGAGAGGGAAAGAAGGTGACTGTCATGCAAGTTCAGCTGTGGAGGTTTCCAAAGGGACAAAACGTTAAAGGAAAAGGTAATGGATTACCTAAGATATGAGACAAATAGAGCAACCACCTTCCCTCCTACATGAAGCAAAAGAAACACAGACATAATATTAGGAATAAAGAAATCTTTCCAAAGTACTATGGAAAAGTCCCATTTCGAAATCAGGAGCTGTTGCCTTGTGACATAGAAATGTGTCTCCAGTGGAAGAGAAAATGGTGGCAGGTCTTCCTCAAATGTTACCATGTGTGCCTTGTAGAAAGGAGAGCCTTGAGCTAGGCAACCCCTGGAAAAAGGGGTGGCTGGTTACATGGTGAATAATTCTGCTTTTACAACTCTAGGTTAGTTTTTACTCTTTCAAAGAAAGGCACAGTGACAGGGCTGTGAGTACAAAAGAAGAGGACTACACAGTGTGTCTAAATGGGTTTGTAGAAAATCACAGTCATGGTCCATGGTTCTGCATTACAGAAAAAAACTAAACCAGAAACTACAGAAGCAAAATTGGGCCAAGCAGCATAGAAAGCTAAAAGGAGGTTCTCTGTCCTAGGAATTCTGAAACTTCTCCTAGAATGCAGAAAACAAGACTGAAATGTTATTGAGGATGCAAAGTAGAAATGTATTTTTTATTCATACAGTGAAAAAAAGAAGTATAAAGATTATCAGAAAGGGGTCAGGAAGGGAGGAAGCTCATGCAGGAAGGTCAAGCTTCCCTTCAATTATTATGAAATCCAAGTTGCTCCATTTTCATATCAAGAGTGTCGATCAAGATTTTAAAGTTAAAAAAGAGGAATATATGTTTTAGCAAGACTTAACCAAGATGTGCTGAAATTTCCTGTACTCATGATTTACTCATCCACCACAAAGTCAAAATATTCTATATCCTAAAGCAAAGGTTAGGACAGATGCTGAAAATATTCAAACAAGAAGCAACAGAGAATTGTTGGAATACACTGACAGTGAAACCTAGGAGAGTGAAGCAATGATACAAGTGAAATTTCAGAAATCAAATTATGACAAGAGAATAGCTGTTATTTTATAAGGCCATTGATAGAATAATCAGATCAAGCTGGGGGGAAGGATGACAACCTTGGGACATTAGTACTGGGAGATATGGTGTACAGGTAAGACAGAAGAAGATGTTATCATTGAATAGGTGCTTTTCATCAGTAATCATAATTCACACACCTCAATATATCCTTGCAGGAACAAAATCAAGGTAAATAACAATAATAATCAAATCATTACAGTTATACTTGATTTTAAAAAAGGGCACTATGGTAAAATGTGAGGACTTATTCAGAAGGAAAAAATACAAGTTAAAACATGAATTTTTAAAGGTGTTGTAGAAAATATGCAAGACTAAAATTCTCAAGATTCAGAATAACTGCAACAGTGCCACAAAGAAATAAGGAAGGTCCATAATGAAACCAATATGGCTAAAGAGTAAGGATAAAAATGACAATGAGAAATCAGAAGAAAAAGTGAAGCTGTGTCTGAGTTAGGAAAGGACGATCATAAGTTCTCACACTTTCAGTATAGAAATGCAAATAAGACAGGCCATTAAAAAACTTGTGGAAAAAGTACAAAAGCACAAAACCCAGAAATAAATCCTTGTTAAAACACATCAGAAGCAGAAAGCTCATCATAGTGCCTTTAAGGTCAACAAAGGATTAAGGTACAAAACAAGCACAAGCTGCCAAATGGATGTTTTGCATCTGTGGTGACCCAGAACCTGGGGAGTTGCATATAGGGCAAATCCTTTTACAGAGTACTTAGAAATTAGAAAGGTGAAGCTAAGGGTCAATGGAAGAGATCACAGAATAAATACATTAATCAGTAGTAACAAATCACTTAGATCAGACAGTATTTATTCAAGTTCTAATGGAATTCAAAGATGAAAGACCTTAGCTACTAATGATGGTGTGTAAACTTTCACTTAACACTGTTTCCATACCAGAGGCTTTGATAACAATTAACTTGGTGAGAACTCCAAGGTAGACCTGGAAAACTGCAGACCATTAAGAAGACATTTGTACCAAACAAATTAATTAGTGCAAATTACCCTGAAGAAAAGTATTAAAAGGCACCCAGATAAATAAGATGCTATGGACAAGAGTCATCTTTTGAAAGGCAAGAATACCTAGCAGATTGACTGGAATTTTTCTAAGGAGTGAACAAGCCATAGGATCCATCCCATCTGGTTTACTTAGGCTTCATATGATGCATAACTTCCATCAGCCACAATTCATCAAAGAAAATCAGGATCAGGTTGTTATTTAGAGAAAAAAAGTCTCTCAAGTGGAACAGCAATTTTATGAAAGTATGGAAAGTATGGAGTAATGGTGAACTATCACAGAGAGGGTATTAGTAATGGGGTTGCACAAGAGTAAGGAGTAAGACCTGTGCTGCCCAAGAGATTCACACCACAAATTACCCAGGAAGTGACTAGTGAGGTGACAAGTCTGTGATGATATGAAGTTATGCAGGATCATAATAACAAGTATTATCTGTTACAGAAACAATAAAATGGGAAATCCAATTTAATGCAGAGAAACTTAAGGAGAGGAAAAATGTCAAATTCAACCTTAACTATGCATTGATTAATACTACCCCAGTTTGAGATCTTCAGATCTTAATAGATTGTTTTTGTACATTTCTCAATTCTCAGTAAAAGGAAAAATAAAATATTATAAAATATCAGGAAATAAATAAAAAATGAAAGAAAACAGTGTTATGCCTTCACATAAAATCACACAAATGCTGTTCCAGCTGTGTTGCATTGACTTCTGAGATGAAAAACTTCAACAAATAAAGAAACTGAGGGTTGACAAGGATGAACCAAAGTACAGAATGTGCTAGAAAAACATGACCACCTGGAAAGCTATATGATTTTGAAAGCAACTAGACAAATCTATGGAAGAAATATCTGTTCAGGGTATACATTCTGGCTCCTGAATCTCAAACACTTTCTAATGGGATAGTTTTCTAGTACAGTATAATTATGCAATTTCCCTCTTCATTAGAGAAGTGTTAATGGTTACTGCCAGAAACAGGATACTTGACAATATTGACTTTTGGTCTTACCCAAGGGAACATCTGTTCTAGCATCTTGCTGAATAGTAAAACAGACAAAATCTGAACTTGTAAAATCTTGATTCCTTTTTATGTACACTTTTCCATTGCTTTTTTTACTAGGCAAACTTTATAATCAAGCATGCCCACCCTGCAAAGTTCAGAAAGAGTTTAATTATGGATAAAAAAATGCTGTGGCCTTTCCCAGAGCAAACAAAATCATCTCAGAAATTTATTTGGTTAAGCAAATGCCTGAAAACATGTTTGGTCAAGACACTCTGTAAATGAGCTTGGAATCTAGAGATCTTGCTGAAGCAGGTGTCATGACAATATAGAAAAGTTTTAGCACTTATACCTTTAATTTTTTTATTAATACAAAAAATACTGCTTTCATTCAAAATCCCCCTCCTAGAACAGACCACTCTTGACTATGAGCTAGAAACAAGCTTTTGAAATGATGTCAAACTGTACCACTTTATATCACATTAAAAAGGGAGAACAATGAAGCAATTATACAGATGTTTGTATATAAATCTAGAAGGTAATAGCAAAACATTAGTGCAAAAATATGTAACAATAACCATAGTTCAACTTTAGTTAGAGCTAAGGATCTGGTTTTACTTTCTATTAGCCTCCTATTTGCCTGAAGGTGGCAGCATCCAGATACTACAAATTTAGCAGTTATAATAAAACTAAACATGAGTTACTTTTAAAATTAAATTTGATAATGCAATTAAAAATGAATAGTTTAACTAACACATCCTAAAAGGGATACATGGATTGAGTGCAACAGGCTATATTAAATAATTTAAAAAAATGTTTTGATTATTTTCTTGGAATCATGCAAAATGGTTTGCCAACAATAACTTTTAAATAATAAATGCAAGTAACTATGCTTTAGATGATAGATTTTCTTCAAACATATTCATAATGCAAAACTTAAAAACTTAATATTATCTTGTATTTATTAAATCTGTTCATATCCTGTTGCATGTCAGCAAGCAGAGAACATCACCTGTTCATTTAATTTATCACTTTTAAGATCTATGTGTAATGTAAATATTGCTTCATCTCTTCAAGGTCTTCAACTGAAGCATAACTAGCATCTTTCATATGGTAGGAGATTTGATATGAATTTTTTGGGAAATCAGACACGAGGCTCAGCACAGCTGTATAGTAACACATTAGAGGTCTGTGAGCAAATGAGGCAGTGGTGCAAGCAAACACACACAGTCAGTTTGGCCATATTTTCTGCTCTAAAGTAGATATATAAAGACATATATAAGTATAAAAGTGACAATATAGAAGAGTTTTAGCACTTATGCCTTTAATTTTTTTATGAATACAAAAAATACTGCTTTCCTTCAAAATCCCCCTCCTAGAACAGACCACTCTTGACTATGAGCTAGAAACAAGCTTTTGAAATGATGTCAAACTGTACCACTTTATATCACATTAAAAAGGGAGAACAATGAAGTAATTATACAGATGTTTGTATATAAATCTAGAAGGTAATAGCAAAACATTAGTGCACAAATATGTCATAATGGACTTTTATAATTAACATACAAATGATTTTGTAATGGAAAGATTAGGACATCCTTACTCATTTATTGTCAAACCACATAAGTCTCACAAAATTCTGGTAGCTGAAAGTCATTAGAAAGTGTGAGATTTTAAGGCAAATGATGCCATTTATATTTGCTATTTCCTACTAGCAAGCCTACAAACTTCATGGGAATCAGAATTCCAGATTGAAAATACAAATCTGAGTGTCCCACACTCTCAGGTACCCTCTAACATAGCCAAAAAGATACTCATGCACTAAAAATGTGACCCAAGTGTCAAAGGCCACTGCACTGCAGTGCAGTTGAGCTCAAAGGATGTGACTTATTTCAACAGATGGAAATACATAAAAAGTACTATATGTACACTCTGTCTGAATGGTACATCACTATCTGTTTGGGAAGTGTACTCTGGCAAAACATTTTTTAAGTTAAAAAAAGCTAAGTTGTTTAAGAAGTGGGGTTATATTTTAGAAAATGATCTGCTGAACTCTAGCTTGAGAATCAGCATGAAAGTCTCATGATGTGGTATTGGCAAACTGCACAACTTGCAGTTTTTCAATATTCATTACTGTAATAGTAAATAAACCCAGAATTACCACTTGGCATTAAAATCACACAATAATTCCCTCTAGTAAGGCTGTCTCTTCAATTCCCTCAAGCTTTGTTATCATTATTCATCCTGTATGAAAAGATCATATAGCCAGGCTTTTATTTAAGCTACAATTTCTGAAAATATTTAGTCATAAATACTTACAAATCTTCCCAAAGAAAAATGAGGCACAAACATGACATTATGCCTATTCCAAAAATATTATTTAATTGAGGACCTCTAAGCTTTGAATCAAGGACTTTAACTCAGCAGGTAATTTCTGTGCTAAGGTTTTTCATGTGAATTAATTTATATGTAAGTTTTCTGGGCTTAATATTCTTGCAGAATTTACATATGTCCCATGCTTTTATAAAAATAATATTCATAGATAGAAATATTTAATTTAACATATCAAAAGATTAAAACATTGCTGTGCTTCCAAACCTTTCAAAAATTCTTCTACACCCAAGAAGGACAAACACAGAATCCCCCAAGCTAGGAGGAGTCCTCTAGCCCTACTAATGATTCTTCTTCCCAGCTTTGTCTCTCCCAGATACACCCACTGAGGGAGGAGCCAAATTCTGGAAAATTCTGATACTAGAGGATTGTGAACCTTAAGTTTACCACAAAGCTGATGAAATACATTGTTTATATGTCTTAATGTCTTAATGACATTACTGTTTCTTAAATGTTTAAATTTTTCTAGGATGCTGAGCAGATCTTCCATGGAATCAAAGCACAGTAATGAAGTTGTTCACTAGTCAGATAGAAAACTCCTGTTATAGAAATGGAAACAATATAATATATAAAATACAACAGAAAGAAAACAAAACCAAACAACCAAAAACCAACCAACCAACCAACCAACCAATCAAAAAAAAAAAAAAAAAAAAAAAAAAGAAAGAAAGAAGAAAAGGATGGCTTCCTGGTTCACACTCTTTCATTCTATCCTACAGAAACTGTTTTTTCTTCCTGACTTCAGCAACTGAGAAAAGCACATTTCATTTTAATTATTTTAATTATTACTGCTGTCTTTTTAATTTTTTATTGCTATTACCTGATATAGTGAAGGGAACCCACTAGCAGAAATGTTTCTTTCTTAGAAATGAAATGGAAATGAATAGAAATTTTTCCATAAATAAAGCTTTATGGTACACTCAGGACTCAGAAACTAAGCAGCAAATGTTACTCACATTATGGACATCTGTGACCTTTCACTCTCAGTAATTCTGTTTCCTTTCTACAAATTGGGGTTAATTCCACCCCTCCTCCAGAAGGATGTAATGGAGATTAATTAGTGTTTGTGAAAAATTCAGATAGTATATTGATGCACATTGCTGAAGAACACTGAGGAAATTAATCATTTCTTCTTTACAGCAGGAACTGAATAGACCAGAGTAAATAATATATGGGACAATGCAGTGAACAATTAGAACAAGGGAAAATATTGAAAAGCTGCTTATTATCCAAGCAGTATTTACTTTGTGTATTCAGTAAGAAAGGGATCCTGTAACTAAAGATTGCTCTAATCCAAATTCAAAAGGTACAAACTAAGAATGAGTGATAATTCTGATTCCTCCCCTTCCTAATTTCCAAGTTCTTTGAAAAAATAATAATGTTCTCTTATATTTCAATATAGCAACAATGATTATACTATAATGCTATTCTTATTTTAACAGATTGAAATTTCTGAACCATTTTTAGATCCAATAATTGAAGATAGAATGAAATATCTAATTACCATGTTAAGAATATATTGACCCCAAAGAAAGAGGCAGTGGCTAATTCACTGTCAGACTTGGAATCAGAGCCAATAAAAACCCACTCTTCTATGCTGATGACTGATTATTATCTCTCACTGTCCATGAGTGATAATATTGCAGAATGGAAAATATGCAAACTCTATTTTTTGGCTAAGAAAACCTCAAGAGAATACAAACTATATTTAAAGTGGAATATAGGAAAAAGTATATAATTAGTGCAGCCTTTTTTTAAGAGCTTATTTTTAAAGCCTATTTTTAACAACTGTAGCCAAAAGGTGAGACTTATTTACAATTGTAGGGAGCACATTTTTTCCTGGACTCCTGCTGTTTCTGACTATAATACATTATCTGGTAATCTTCACCAATTACAAGCTAGTAGTATTTAGCAACACACTGTGCTGTTAAAAATGTTTTTAAATAATCTTCAGCAAATCCTAGTTTCAACTTTTGCCCCACTTTTCAGGTTTCTAATAATAGAGCATTTGAGCCTTATAAATCTTAGAAATCTAATTAGACAATGTTAAGTTCTCT
This sequence comes from Muscicapa striata striata, assembly GCA_030060385.1. Classification (NCBI taxonomy): domain Eukaryota; kingdom Metazoa; phylum Chordata; class Aves; order Passeriformes; family Muscicapidae; genus Muscicapa; species Muscicapa striata. The sequence continues at coordinate 1,812,394 of JAREIS010000146.1, forward strand.
CTAGCTGAAGTCACAGATGTTTCATACTGGGAAAATCAGCAAGCCCCAGGGTTTGTTTGGTCTAGTATAGTGTCAAATTTTCATGGATAATTTAATAGCTAATAACTCTAATTCTTTCCCGTAAACCAAGAGATGATAAATAGTAATTGCTCTAAAGCCATAATATCAACCCTCCAGGCAAATAAAAAAAATCCTCCAAAAAACATTGAGGAGATTAATTTCTGGTACTTAATGTTTCTTTATTACTAATTGTCCCTGAGTTGTATATATCTTACAATATGAAAGAAAATGCAAATAAATCCACTGGATTCATGCAACTGAGAAAGAAATTACATCAAACATGCTGTATGTATCTTTGATCTATTGCACACACTGATTAGATGGTAGTGAAATAATTTTATTTCTTTTTCTTCTCTAGTTCTAGTAACAACAGTTTGTGGGCACATCCCAGATTTCCTCCAACAAAATAGCAGTTTCTATCCAGAAAAGTGGTATTTTCTGCTTTCACTTTTTAAAAAATATTTCTCCTTTGCAAAATTATCAAATAAAATACAGTATGTTTTATTATTTAAATAGAACTAGACATGCAGAAGCAATTATTCAGTTTGCATTTGAGCGTATGTGTTCTGTGAGAAGCCAACTTGATATTTTTTCTGAAGAATGTCAAAGTAACATTTAAAAGCCTCTTAAAAGGCTGACAGCAGGGTGGGGTTTATTTGTTTTTAAAAAATATCATTAGCAGATCACTGTGTGGAATGAACTGCATACATCAGTTTGCCAGTGCTCTATTGCAAGTTTCCCAGACTTGTTTAGATGAGTCACCCCATAAATACGTTGGGTTTGCAGATATTCCTCCATTTTCTGCATTCCAGACCAGCTGGTAACAGCTTTTCACTCTCCTTTTTAATGCAGAGGAGATGTCTTTAGTTTTGAGGAGAATGGAAACAGAGTGCTGGCAATAAACAAAGAATGGGAAAAATGCTTAAATACAGAAACTCAGCAGAATTCAGAAAACATAAATTCTGAAGACATACTACTGTACTTGGGAATAGCTGTTTATCTAAACAAAAGTTATCTGGAAAACTAATGAGAAGGCTCTTAGAAAATTATGCTACCACTGGAAAAATATGGCTGTGAATATACAGTCTTTGAAAAAAATGGATTTCAACTGGTCATATATTAAACGACCAAAAGACAAAACTAGAAAGTTATAAACAACAGTTCTTCATCTCTGTTTCTTGTTACTTCTATTTCTAATTGCTCAAGAGAACAGTGTCACAGAGATTTTTAAAGACAGAAGAATATAAGGTGAATTATAAGGTTAATGATAAATAATTGTTAAAGCTGATTTATTCAGAATTGGTGGAAAAATAAAAGTATCCAAAGAATATCTAGTGGTTTAAAATACCTGGAAAAAGTTGTTGATTATCCTAATTCAATACTCATATCCTGCCAAAGAATCAAACAAGATGTACAAAATATGCAAAATAAATGGAGAACAGTATAGAGGATGTTCCAATACCATTATGTATATTAATCTTTAATTTAGGACAGCATAAGTAAGAATCAAATTGTTCAGAAAATTATGAGGACAACTACCAAGTACACAGAAAACTCCCTTAAGAATAGACATCAGAGACAATGAGTAACACTATGGAAAAATAAAATAGAACAAACCAGAGAATTTAAGTAGGAAGTTATGTTCTCCCTCTCTCAGTACAAAAGTAGTTATTTAAAAAATTGAATGACAAAAAATATTTTAAAAGCTTATTTGACAAATTTCCAAAATAAGTTTTAGATTTCATGTATGTGTACACTATCTAGTTGTGGAAGAACTTCTATTTGCACAAGATAATCAGGTAATTTCCCGAATATATCTATGCTTACTGATCTCATTTGAGAATGCAAAATGCAACATTATCCAGTGACTGTGCCAACAAACAAAAGTTCTTTTTTTTTTCTTTTTCAAAAGCTAGATATTGTATATATAATTGATTTTGAAATCTTTGAAAAGCAGAAAAGGTTTTTATTTTCTTCTGTTTCTAGTTCATCTTTAGTTTATCTTTTTTTGTTTTCCCAGAAGTAGTAAGTTTTGCTAAGCTGGTCTTTCTAGCACATGATGAAAAAAAAATTGAATATATATATATATATATATATATATATACACACATATAATATGCACTAGATGGAATTTTTAGCCTGGGGAAAAGGCTATGTTCAATTGCTGTATGATACACTGATAGAAATACTGTCCAGGAAGACAAAAAGTAATAGAAATATTACTTTGAAGTTGCTTTGACAATGCTCTTGTAGTAGTTGAAAAGAAATAATAAAGTGGGGCAACTCTTCTTTCTGTATATATTCTCAAATGCTGAATTAACATGTAAGACTAGAACAAAGAGTTGTGGAGTTGCCACAGAAGTCTGGAAGTCATCTGCCAGGTACATATACCCCAATAGGTAAGATAAGGACTTCAATCATGTCTTTTTTATTAGTGAACATTCTGCATTTATTCTCATAGTAATGAATTTGCTTAAAGTTATTTGAGTACTGTGCCATTTCAACTGGAAATAATCTGTTTTTTTCCTTGCAATGCAGAGGGATCTGTCCCACAACACACCTAGGAATATTAAACAAGGTCTTAGTCTATAAATGCTTAGTATCCAAGTATCTCAAGTATCCAAGTATCTCTTAATATCAAACAGTACTTTTTTTTTTTTCTTCTTTACAAATCTTTTTGAAAAGAAAAGTGGAATTACTGGCATGCAATGAAATTAAAAGCAAATGCAAGTCACAGTTCTGCAACACTACAAAATAGTCTACAGGATAATTTTTAATAATGTGACTATGTTCTTGTTATGTTTTCTAAATTCTCAGCCTCAAAATCAACTGGTTTGTAATAAGAATTCAAAACTGTTACATTATTTTTAAATTAAATCTAACTTGGATAGATTTATCTCTTTGCACGAGACTTTGTCTGCAGGTTTAGGTACATAAATAATTTACTGGTTTAACAGCACATGACAGATCAGCTGAGCTGTGGGAACTGTATGCACAGCAGATGAGAAGCAAATCCAGTTAATTTATATGGCAACTAAGGGACAGAAAAATACCTTTTTTTACCTTCTGCTTAAGATTGTACACACATTCAGCTGCTGTGTCCCTGTGCACATCCAAGGCAGCACAATAACAGGCTTCTTTTCTCTTGAGAAAGATCTTGTGCAATCAATTCTGCTTTGGTTTTCTCTCTTACACAGACCACGCCACTTTACATTTATTCAGGTCTTGCAGAAGTAAATATCCTAACCTGACAACATTTATCTCCCTAATTCCAGCTGACATGAAAAAAAAAAAAAAAAGTATTTTTGTGAGAAACAAAAAAAAAAAAAAAAACCCTAAAAAACTAAAAAAAACAATAGAAATGAGGGTACAATGTGTAAGAAGTCTGATTTGAAATTGAATCACAAAGTTAATTACATATTTAACTTTTTTTCCTGAAAATACTGTCACATTGCCCATCTTCTGTAGTTTTAAAAAGTCTCTGATCATTGAAAGTGCTTCTTTTTTGTTAGTATTCTATTACAGCTAAGGAATGGTCTCCTAAAAGATGTATGCATTGCTCTTAGTACCCCACCTGGCTACCAGAACTACCTCTCCAGCTGGCTTCTCATATCTCTGCTTTAGCTTACAAGTATTCATCAGGAAGTTATCCCCAAACCAGGCAGACTTAACCTTAATTTATTTTAAAAGCTAATGTAGTTGATATATCTAATAGGTTTGGGGTTTTATTTTAGTTGGTGCACTCATTTATACTCTTTTTATTTCTCATCAGCTGTGTGTGATGTGGCATCTTATAAACCCTTAAAATTCTTCTTGTGTATAGAACACTCTACTAAAGTGTTGTCTTAAGATATTTTTGTCACACTGAGGATGTCTAAAGAGTATCTAAAAAGTTATGTATCAATGTATTTTACATAAATAATGATGTATGTTCATAAAAGTTAAAATCATCAAGAACTGCTCTACCTCAGCATTTGAGATCAATGGAACTGCTGTTCCTGGAGACACAGATTTCTAGCATGGGTGGGAGTCCACTCATCCTCACCCATTGCTCACACAAGTGTGGGATGTTACCCTCACAGAGGGACTGGAGAGATAGGATGCACTGTAGGGCTTACTAACTTAGAACTTGCCTTGGAAAAAGGACAGCACAACATGCTGGGTTTAGGACACTAAATTTGTTTGCCCTAGGTTTGCCTAGGTGAGGATTTCCTGCAAGCCAAAGGAAGGACTTGCCTTACTCCCCAGCTAAGGAGCTGTTACCAATGCCCACTTGGATTTTCATTCCTGAAATATATTCTGGCAGTAATCCTTCATTACTTCTTTTGTCTTTCCATAAATTGTATTAGGAGTCTTTGTCCTCAGAAAAAATTAGACCAGCATCTAAGCGACTTAAATCTACGGAAAGAATTCTTACGTTGTAAATTGTAAAAAAAAAAAAAAAAAAAAAAAAAAATCCATTCAATTAAATGCAATAGCTTTTTTTGTTGGGTAATTTGCAGGAAACAATTTGATTGCTTTGAAATTATTGCTCTAGAAAAGCTAATTTCTTTGTATGCATATTTTAAATACTTAAAAGTAATTAGGAAATATACTTCATAGGCAATTTTAAAATTAAAAAAAAAAACCCAAACCATAATCATTATTGCTATAAAGCATTTTTGCAAAAGTGCACAATCATGTTAACTGTTAAAGGAAGTTATTCTTCTAGCTTACTAATTTTTTGGCTTTGAACAAAGGCCCAACATTAATTAAACCTATCTGGCATCATCAAGTTATCAGGTGTTATACTATAAAGTGAGTTCAAAGTGTATTTTGACTTATCAGTATCTACAGTATATTTTTTTTAAATTTATTTTTAATGAGTCCTCAGAAAGCCTGATAGCTTTGCAAGGTATTAAGTGTGCATTGCTCTTTCAATGTATCTCTGACTTGGGGAACTTCAGAAGGCACCAAAAGACCATCTCTGTAAGAAAATCAAAGCTCCAATCAAACTAAGCTCTTGCTGCTGGCCAGGGTGTTAATGGGCATAGAGCTACAGAAAGTCTGTGTTGGTGTTGTGTGAGTATTCTTTTAACTATGTGTGTTCTCAGCCTGCTCTCCTTGTTCCTTTTCCCAGCAACAGCAGGCAGAATTATCTGGCTGCACAGACATGGAATTTACTTTGTCCCTATACCAACTGTATTAAGGTAGCAAACCAGCATGCACAGGCACATGCATGTTTAATCACATTTCTTTGCTCAATTATAGCTTTATTTTTAAAGCTACATATTCTCTGGGTTTCTTAAGGCTTTTCTGATTTTTGGGGGTTTTTTGTTGGTTTGTTTTTGTTGTTTTTTGGTGGGTTTTTTTTACACAGAGATAGAATAAGCAGCAACAGATCTAAGTTGGATAACTTACAGTAAAAAATGCTGTACTGCTACAGAGGGTGAAATACCAGAGCAATTTGCCCAATCTCCCCAGAGTAGCTTCAGAGTACCCTTAAACTGTCCAAGAATCAAGTGGACCTGGATGTGAGAAACTTGATTCTGAAACTTGATTGTGCTCAGAGCACATGCTTGAATATAAACTCTGGGGCCCCTTTCCATACTCAATTATTATACAAAACTGTAGAAGCATTTGGCTGAGTTTCCATTAAAATGATTTTACAAGATCTGAAACTGCAGAGATAGGGTGAGGAGGACAAAGTCAAAAGGCTTTGCAATGAGTTCAGTCCCCAGAGGGATTTTTGGCTCTTGGTCTCCACACTTCTATTCATTTTCACTCAAAGGCAAAGCACATAAACACAAATTAAAACCAAAACTCCTTCTTTCATCCTAATCAGGAAGACATATAACCTAGGTCCCTCTTTGCTCTCATGAGGACATCTCTTAAGACATCTGTGGCAGTTATTTCTGCATTTGGCACCAGTAAATTAGATTTTAAGTAGAAAAAGAAAGTGATTACCTTTGTCAGAATTCTAGGAAGCTTTTCAGTCCATGAATGGTTATTTCACAGATGCTTCTAAAAAAAAAGCTTTAGCCTAATATCACGTCCAATTTGGATTCACAAAAGGAATCTTTCTCCATCAGTTTGCATGGTTTATGTGTCTTCTGTTCAGTCTTCTAGCTCCTGTGAATATTCAGTCCCCATGTAGTTTATACTCAGATTTTAATTTGTGATTGAAAAAAAAAAAAATCACTGAGAGGAAGCTTTCTAACTTAAAATAACAGAGCATAAAGATGGATAACACTACACCTTTCTCCTTCTCTGATTCCCCACTGCTCTTTTGTCCTGTTTCAGCCTGTGGAAAAGCCCAGCTCCCAGCCTGTTGCACTTCCAGCCCCTGGTCCAGGTCCAGCTCCTGGGGCTGTGCTGCCTGCTACAAGAACCAGGCAGTTGGATCTATTGGGGGTCTGTTTCCAGCCTGCTTCAGTCACTTTAAACCTGTTAGATTGTGAAATCAACAAAATCCAACTGCTGGATCCTTGGCTTTGTTAGATCTACTCAAAAGGCAGAACCAAGGGGAACTGTCTTCTCGTTACCCACACAGCATTATCAACAATTATTTTTCCAACATAGTCTGTATTTTTCAAGCTTCAATATATACTCAAAATATATAAGTTCACATTTTAGGTCATGAAATGGTGTTCAATTCTCCTACTAAATCTTTCATTCATTTCTTAAATTGATTTAAAAAAAAAACAGTACTGAAAACAGCAGTCAATTCTATCACTGGCTTTTCAACACAACAAAAAGAGTTTCACTATTGAAAAAGCAGCATGGGTATCACAGTGCATAATTTATTAGCAATACAGCTAAAACATAATTTTGAAATAGAAATTCAAAATTATATAAAAGTAATTAAAAATTTAAATAATGTATAATTTTTTTCCTTGAGACAAATAAAAGAAGCTCTCTGTGTCTAGTTACATGTTCATCTACCATACAGACAGAACTCAACAGATGAGTGAGGAATTTGGTGTCTAAGACTATGTTTTATCAAAATAAAAAATAGTGGGTGGCTATGAAATATATTTTGTAGTAGAAAATAATAAACTAGCAAACCACAACCTGAAATGCCAACATGCTGTTCTATCTATTTTTACTGAATATACTTTCAGGTTTGATTTTAGAAAGCAAATAAATACAACTGTGAATCATCCTCTCATAACATGAGTTAACCCAGTTACGGCTTATAGACAGATATCACCTGTTCAATGGAAAATAGGGATTTTTATCCACTTTGTGATTGCTTAAAACCTTGAATACTGTTTGGATTCTTTATCAGTAAACAGGTACATTCCAAATCAAGATATATGAATAATCACCCTTTCACTAAAAGTGCTCACTACTTTACCTCTGACAATATAAATGCAATATTTGAATTTTCACTTGATGATACAAGTCGTTGTACACTGACTTTACTCTTTTAATAAGAGTGTATTGACATTGGTGTTTCTGTTTCTTTGTTTTAGCCATGACCTTCAGCTATAAGCTTTATGCAGCCTGACTGATTATTCTTGGCCACAAGTTTGCACTTATCTATAAAGGAATCCTGTATTACATTTGTGTTTGGGCTGAAAAAGTTGGGTTTTTTTTTCCTAAGACATTAAAATGTATTTGATGGTAATGTCTAAATATGAAGAAAATTCACATAAAAGCAATGTGATATTCTAACTTGGTCAAACAGGGGTTTGTTTTGCTGCAGTTCACACACAGGATATTACTATCTTTTCTAATGCTCTCATTTTACAAGCCAGAAAAACCCATGAAAACAGATAATTGCTCGGCAACCACTTCTGTCAATCGTGTTGTGCCCTGTGCTGATCACCAAAATGTCACAACAGTGTTTTGCTGTTGCCTTCAATGGCATTAGGCTTATGCACAGTGCTCGTCTGCATAAATTGTCCCTGTTGACTGGTGCAGCTCAGAAAGGACTTCTGTTGCCAACAGCTAACAAGCTCTCCCTTTATACCAAGTGCTACAGGCCCATGTGTTTGAAGTGGAAGGATCAGAGTTCTTAGATCTCAGATTTGTGAAGCTTGTTAAAGCTTCTTATTAAATTCAGCTAATTTCAGAACTGCAGGATGGTAAAGTTATTCTGTTTTTGCTAACCAATGATACAGAGTTCTTCTGTTTAGGTTTTTTTTTTTTTTTTTTTTTTGGTTTTTTTTTGGTTTTTTTTTCCTATTTACAAAATACTTTAGGAAGCTGAATATGAAAACAATATGAAAACCATGGTGCATATTTTCCCGATATATTCTGCAGTCCACGCCAAGCTGGAGATATTTATTGACTGAGATTGTTTGGACTGCCTCGAATTAGGGTAAAAATGTCATACAAGCATGTCTTTTGATTGCACTGCAAGCTGTTACAATAAAAATTAAAGCAAAATGCATTGAAAAAGGCTTAGATACAAATAAATATAGGGGAAACCAGATACACAGATTTTCCACCATACAGAAGGCAATGCATCGGTGTCATGTTGTGAGAAAAGATTTAATTCTCAACAAGTGAAATCATACTTTCATTTGCAGAAATAACAAAAAATAATTCTCAATAAGAATCGCAAGAGATCTGCTCTAAAATACCACTTGCTGAGACAAAATGTCAAAATAGCATAAAAATGCACAGACTATACTTTTATCACTTTATATTAGAGACAAAATGTCAAAATAGCATAAAAATACACAGACCATACTTTTATCACTTTATATTACCCCTTGAGAATTGCAGACAATAAAGGGTGACATTACATTTCTACATCAGGTGTCTTTTCCAGAAGAGGGGATAGGAGAGAGAGAGAATTATCTTTCTGACACTGATATTTTGAGAGATTATTTAAAAATATACATGTACAATTTCATTACTGCAGGCCAAAACTTCCAAAATAAAGTACATGTACATAAATAAATTGTTTTTATAAGGGTTTGAAGTTTTCCGTATTATGAAATATTTTAAACTGTGTCATTGACAGTGCAGACAGATGTTTAGTAATTCAAACAGGACATTGCCCTGTGAATGTCACATCAGGATATTGACATTTTTCTGGCGGCTTAGATATTCCCAAACTTCATATTTAACATGATGATGAGGCATTGCCTTAACACTGGGTAGTGTTTACAAATAACAGTCTAAAGATTAGAAAGGGTACTTGGATTAAAATGCAACTGACATAAAGAATGCTCAGATACTTTGTATTTCTGTATTATAATAAACAATTATGGCAAAAAAATGCTTTTTCATACCCAAATTTGGGTAGAATCTGCTTTGAATTCCATATGAGAGATCAAACACACCAGCCCAAGTAAAGAAAGGTGTGAACTCACGCTGCGCTTCAGCATCATGAGGAGTGCTGCTGTCTCTCAGAACTGCCAACACCCAAAACAGGAGGGTGCCTTTGCTGGTTTTGGGAGCCTTGCTGTACCTCCCCTGAGATGTCTGTAGCCAGGTAAATGGCTCTTCACCTGCAGTTATATCTGTGCACCGTGGTAAAACTTTCCCGTCTCAATTATTTTTAATTGCATTCAAAAATTCATATTTATTTAAAGATAAGTGTATTTAAAGAAAGATAGTAAGGACAACAGTGCACTAAAACCAGATATTAAACACATTAATTACAGTAAACACAAACTACATACACACAGTGTTTAAGTGTTCTTTGGGCCAAAAGGTATTCACTTCAGGGCATATTTGAAATGGGTGACACCATCTACGATGGAATTGACTAACCCTGCCTTGGTAGCATGTATTTTAAAGACAGAAAAAGCTTTTCTGTAATACTTCTAATTTTACTTCCCCCTCCTGTTTAGTTAAATAAACTATGGAGCAAATCTCTAAGGAAAGGAACGCATAAAGAGGAAAGAAAAGAATGAAAATTAAAACATGCAGAATAAAGGAGTATCTTCTACTAAACAATTAAGTGTGAATTTTAAAAAATTCCAAAAAGCTATAAACACACCACCAACTTTTTCAGCACAGTATATAGTACTTTACACAGCTATAAAAACTATATTTTACATTGTCATTTTACTTGAAAACAACATTACTAAGCTTGAGCTGCAACTACATATGAAAAAACTGCAAGGATGGAGGTGTTACTGAGGCTGGTTTATCCTATCTTCAATAACACCAGGTGATGGCAAGTGAAAGTGAGTTGCTGTTAATTTGTGAATTTCAGTCTTATATCCTTTTATTCGCAATAATTAATCTAATTAAATACATTTTATGTATTTTTCTTCAGTTACATGTGAATGAAGCAGCAATGTCTATTATTGTTAGAATCTTTGCAAATCAATCTGTCTGTGGCCAAAATAATGTTTAAACTCTGTGCAACAATCAAAGCTACAGCTGTAGGTATTATAGGTTGTGTTGGTCTTCTACTGCCAGAACTGAGTTCTGCTGTGACAAAACCATTATGTCCTGCACCAGAAAAATACAATAGCTTGCTGAATTATGAAATTTCAATTTTTTCAGATTAAATCCTTCACACACTGTAATTTAATCTATAATGCTAATTCCTGTATCATCACTTCCAGAACTGCCAATCTCTTGGTACTTCATGAAGTTTACCATATTAGCTTTCAAATAATTAACTAATTCATCTGAAAACTATTTTATAAGGTGACTTTCTAAAAGAGAGATGAAAAAAAATCCCTATTTTGGTTATTTGGTTATTTCAAACTCAGATTTAAGTATCAACTAAGCAGAGTAATTCAGTAGAGAGATACCACCTATGTCTACAGAGAGTAAAGGTAAAATTTTTAATCTTAGGGTTAAGAAGATTATGCATCTGGGTTTTCCATATCCCAGATAAAGGCTGGAATCACTGAAATGTTACAAAAATGTAAATCAGTATTGCATCTGTCTTTACGGCTGTTTCTGAAAATACTTACTTTTTTGTTTCAAGGAACATGCACAGCTGCTGCTCCTCAGTACAACACTACAGGTTCCAGATTCTGCATGAGAGAAGTCACTGAATGCTTCTCAGGAATAACAATTCAAGCACATCCCTGTGCTGAGCATTTCCTGACTTCACTTCTCTCTGCAAGGTGCGTAGATATTCTGGTGCCTTACTCTGAGACATGCTGCAGAAACCAGCCAGGGATACAATATTACTTATTCTAGTCTCTGTGGTTTGTTTTAGGAGATACACTTGCCTCCTAAAGGCACACTCTCTGCAAGGCAGACAGTAGAATATTCTACAAACATGAAAATATGGACGTTTATTTCACCCCTCCACTCTGTCAGTGATTGCCTATTAACTGAAACTGTGTTTTACCAGATAACATGTACACAGTTCACATCACAGTGATAACTGGAATAATAATAAAAAAAGTATTTTATTCAAGTTTCAAAGGTTATGATAACACTCAAACAATGTATTAAATCTGAAACTCTATGTTCAATTAACCATTCACTACACAGTTCAATCCTTAAAGAAAACACACCTAGTTCAAATCTAAGATATGAACATATTCCCTGCTAACATCTGGGATGAGATTTACTGAAAAACATTCACCCAGACCATACTTTGGAACCAAAGCAGTTGCTTTGAAATCCTTAGGTATTTCCCAGAAATTACAGCAACTGAAATTCCTAGATGAAAACCTTTTTGTCACGTTAATGTTACATGGATAGTATTTATTTTGGATTAGCTTGTTTAAAAGTTGTCATTTCTGCACTGTACAAGTGCTGTTTCTGTCATTCATAAAGATCAAGATGAATGGTTGACTGAAACATAATGAAAAATTAACTAATTTGGCAGAAAGAAGCAAACAGTATTTATGATCAGATCATCACTCATATAAAAGTTGATGCAGCAAGGGTTACATATAAGGATTTAGAGCTCATGAACTTTCCTGGCCAGGGCAAGTGACATTAAAGAGGAGTACTCAGAAGAAAGATAAAGAAAACCCCATGAACTTTCAGCATATTTTCAAAACATTTAGGAAGCTTATAAAAGCCAACACAAAAGAGATTAAATGCCAGTCTAGAAGTTAAGCTAACCTCGATGTTGAAGTGAGAAAATACATATGTTTTCACTTTCTTTTACTAGTTCATGACAGTATGTAGTAAAGGCAAGTATGTTATCAATTCTAAGATAGGGAGGCTGCAAAAGACATGGAACATTTTGAGGATCAGACAATAATGCTAATATTCATTGTTCCTAATTCTCACATAAAAAAAAGGTTCAATTTCCTTAAAAGTCAATGGACAAATTAAAGTGGTTTCTTTAAAGAAGACTTATGTGATTCTATATGTAATTTGAAGATCAAAATTCCCTAGATGTTTGGGTTTTGTCCCATCCCACTGCAGTAACTCTTCACCAGTGCTATGCAAGTAAATTACAAGTATTCTACAACAATGACAATCAAAATCATGTTCTTCAACAAGTATTAGCACTTTTTCCCCCACTTATGTATAAGTTTCATTCTTAACCTTCAGATAAAATTGTAATTATCACAACACCAACGAGATGAATTAAAAGCAGCCTATGGTGTCACTCAAACAAGAAGAAATGCAAAATAACAGAATACATAGTTAAACACATTCCAAACCAAAAATTCTTAAATGAACATTGGAGTGACAATTCAGCCAAACACTAAAACTACTACATAAAATCTATGTGAAGTATGTCAATAGGAGGGATAGTAGTATTTGTATTAATCGCAATTTATGCAAAGAGAATAATGGTCTTAAGAGTTATTTCAACATTTCTGCTGCTATTATGATTTTTTAAGGACTATTCCTTTTATACTTTTTATTTCTCATTTTATCAAAACTCTTTACACTGGATCTACTTGGCCTCTTTTTGCTTTTGAGGTTCTTCTCAGCCAACATCCCCAGCAGCTTGCTGCAGCCACGAGTATAGTTTATACTAATGCTTCTTGAGTTAGGCTCAGACAAAGCCCACACCAACATCCATTTCAGACTTAACTCATTTAAGAATTTCTTATCTGAAAAATATTGCATGTCTGAGTAATTTACACTCTTTAAAGAAGGTCTGCAACTCTTCTATTGTTTTTGGAAAGGAGACTAATACCACTTAGAACTTAAGAACTTAAGAAGCAAATTTTGGAAAGATAATTTGCCATCGCCTGTACTTCAGTGTGATCAAGTTCTTGAAGTGCACTTGAATGGTTTCTACAACAGAAAACAAAATTCTGAGCCAAGAAAGTAAGACAGACCTCCAATCTATATGAATATTTAATTGTAGAGCACTATGCCAGATTTTTCATAAATGAACTGAATCATCTGGCTACTTGCAACATAAACTCACCTTTCTACAAAGTTCAAAACTCTACTGACTACCATTCATGCTTTTCTTTGTTGCAAGACCATGCTTGCCAAGGGCACTCATATTCATCTGTCACACAATACATATTAAACATACTCTCTTTCTGAAACTCAGTGCTCTTGCATTATACCTAAGGTAGGGCTTTGTCAGTCAAAGTAAGATATAGACTTTAGTTGTAAAACTATAAAAATACAAATATAGGAGACACATTTTAACGTTCAAAAGAATTCAGAATAAATAGATATATAAAAGGTATGCACTACACAAAAGAGTATTAAAACTCATAAATTTTCTAAGTGTTCTGCATAGTTTATCAAATGAAATGAAAATGAATCAAATGAAATTTATTACATCTACCTGAAAGCAGAATTTCCAACACTTCTAAGTTCCAAAACACTGACTCACGAGAAGAAGGTGAGTAAAATTTTCTCTCTCACCTCTTCTCCTCCCCCTTTGATGCTGTTGCTGCATGTGAACATTTTGCTATTGTTCTATATTACTTCTCACCTAGATACTCCTCAAAATCCACAGGAAACAATACAGAAATTTCACAGGATGCAGGAATCAAGTAGTCAATAAATACCTTTTTTTTTTTTTTTTGCAAACAGCTTGGTTATAGAAAGGAATAATACAAAAGAAAATAAATAGAAAGATAGTATTGGAGTGCATTCTAGCATTCAAATTCTACTTTTAATGGACACCTGTCAAACAGGCTTCTAAGAGACAGGCAGTCATTAATCTGAATTAGTCTTCTAAGAAGGGGCATATGCTCCACTCACTTGTTCCACACATTAGCAGCTAGTAGGTAGCAAACCAAATCACAGGAAACTAGTTTAGCTTTGTCTGAGATAAGCAATTTGTAGACTGCAATTCTTCTGTAAAGAGTTATTCATATCTCACGATCCAGTTGGCTGACATCTGGGGCTGGCAACACCTGACAGTGCACTCAATGAGTTCACCAGTGTTTCCACTGGAACTGCTGACTTTTGTAATTGCAACATTACATTTACTACAGGAAAAAACAAACAAACCAACAAACCTGAATGCAATGAATTAAAAAGGTCAGTGAAATAAATATTACTTTTTGTGCTAATACAGATAATCTGTAAATGATACAGAGAAAGCAAGACAAAATTTTTCATGAATAAATTTTCACTGACATATGTCCTGAAGAATGTTTATTTCATAACATTTTCTATCATGTTAAGAAATTACTTTCCACTCATTAACGTTTTAAACAGTTAATAAATCATAGTTAAATTAACTTAAACAAGACAGTTGTTTATCCTCTCTTTAAACATTACTCAACCTTTATTTTCCTGGTCAGCAAACATTTGAAAATAATTCTGTTGTTTGGCTGCAAGCTTGAGTGATTGAAGAACAAATGGGAAACAAGATTTGCACATCAGCTGTAGGCTTTCTGGAATAAGTGCTCATGCCAAAAGATACTGTCATCCCAAATGGAGTCAAGGCTTTATTTGAAGGTTACAGGAATTACTGACATGCCTCATTCAAAGCAGCTTAGCAAAAGTGTGAGTGAGGAGTTACAGACACCAGTTTCACTGTCTTTAGGGATCAGGCTCTTACATTTATGAGTGCATCTGTGCCTGCCATCAGCACTGATGCCATCTATAACTATTGAGGAAGGTGACAGAAGCTTAGGACTCTTTTCACCCCTAGAAAATATACAATTTTATAGTGTTTTGTGCATATGTTAATCAATTATGACTAGGACAATATTCTTTTAAAAGACCTAACTCATGTAAGTTACACTTTTTCCTGTTTTTTAAAAACCTGAATGTAAAATAACTGGTGCAGTCATAAGAGACAGAGTTTTTTTCTAAAGGATTATCTGTTTTTTTCCTAAATGGCTTGTAAAATGTATCAGTAAACTTCAGCCATGATGATATTCCCAACTCTCTACATCTACAGCATTTTAACTGTGATGATTTTTTTCCCCAAAGCACAGAAATAGCAATAACCCTGTCTATCTATGGATTTTTAGCATTATCTATTATATTCTAAAAATTATTAAACAGTAGAATAGAATTTACAATTTGTATCACAAAACCATTTTTCATGTATTTATGAATTCTTTTGGTCCATCACTAACACGTGCTATAAATATGTTATTGATTTTGTGTACATTATTCAAAACCAATCGTTTCATAAAAACTGAACATGAGAACAAATCAATTGTTTCAGATGTGTTTTGACAGCTCTAAATCCCACTCAAGATGGACAGCATATCTGGAGGCTCACACATCAAAAGGAAAACAACACTCTCCGTTTAGGAATTAAACCTAACATACCTATCTTTATAGCAGCAGCAATAAACATTTTAGAAATCTCACGGGGGAAAAAAAGCAAAGTAAATAAACAACAAAGACTACGAAACAAAATAAGTTATCTTCAAAATATCTTTACCAAAGTTTAAGTTCTGTGATGGAAGTTTTGATGCTTTCTCATTGTTTAGTGAGAATATTTTCTGTAATCTAACATTGGCAATTATTAAAAAGAATCAGATTTTTATATATTAACATTTAAAGATACCAAGAGCTAGTTTGACACTGGAATTTTAAATAAAATCAGAATTCATAATCAAGGACATTTTCAAAGTCACTTTAAAACTATAATTTCCCACAATCATTTTACATTATGGAATGGAACATTCATTTGAAGAAACTAAATATAGGATATCTCTTTATTCCTTCTCATTCCAAGGCTATCTTTGGTATCAAAAATGCTCCATTTACCCATAATTATCTTTTCACACAGTGTTCCCAGATGTAGAACTCCCAAAATGCAATTCTACTCATCTGCATCATGGTTGTGAGGAAGTTTGAAGTATATTAGAGATTATGGAATACATTCTGTACTTTTTATTGAAGTATCTTATCAAAACGTGTACACTGTGATTTAGCACTTAAGTAAATTACCTCAAAGACAACATCAAGTTTTTCACCAAAGAAAAAAAAGGAAAAAAACCACTGTGATTGATGATACTGGAATTTGCTATGGCAGGATAAATTCTATTGTCACAATCTTCTCAGCCTCTTAGGAGGCACAAATACTCTGTAAGATCATGACAGCCAATAATGGCTCTAGATTTATGGCACACTTCATACTAAAGGTCTATTGAGAGTTCTGTATAAAAGAATAAGAGACATAGCACCATGTAAATGGCAAAATATGCAAAACCAAACAACAAAAAAACCATAAATAAGTTTATAGAAGAACCATCCACATGTTAATATTACTAATGGACATACAATTGTTGTTGCACTGCAGCTAAATTATGATTATGTCTCGCTTTAATCTCCTTGGCCTATAAAATGAATGTAAAATTGAAGTACACTAATTTAATTATTTTTTCATTAGATTCTGCATATTTTCATCAGACTTAATATTGAAATGGCTTCATTGAAGTAAATAAATGAGGGAAATAGAACTATTCTATCAGATATTCCTGAGATATCATTGAATAATCGACTGGATTCCTACACAGGTACTGTGCTGCTGCATCTGAAGAAAATTTTGTTAAAGATTGTAGAACTTATTAAGTGCCATGATGGGTATGCTTATTCAGTAAATGCAGATAAATAACAAAAGCCTTTACAAAAGGAGAAAATACATGACAAAAGGCAAACTGTTGCTATTCAAAAGAATGAATTAGGATAGTCAAGAAGTCAACCATCTGGACTTATCATGTCAATAGTTGAATATGAATGATTAGCAAGAGAAAGAAGCCTAATTTTGTGTGTTCCATTTTACAAGACAGCCATGGCAGAGGAAGGATTTACCTCATTATTAAAAGAAAATCGGTTAGAGCCTATTATTCTTAGAAAAGTAAAGATGAAATTAATATATATATATATATATATATGTATGAACAGACAAAAATGCTTAATGATTTTTTTCTTTATAAATGGAAAAATAAAAGTAGTGCTGAAATATTACCCAGAATATCAAAACCTGAAGCTTAAAAACATTAATTGCAGAAATGAATAAAAACTGAATAATGAGAAACATCCTTGCACATTTGACATAGAGTTGTGCAAAACGCCTGGCCTGTAAGGTAAACCCCTCCTTACATCACAGGCTATGAATTCTGTGGAAGTCTTTAAGGTATCACCTTATTGTCTTTTTTTTATATTTGAATAACTATAAATATAAGAAACCACTTCATGGTAAAAATGCAAAAGAAATACAGGTTACTTTTAATTAAAAGACTACACAATATTTTTGCCTCAGAAGTTAAAATAAAAATAAAAAAACTAATCAACTAAAAAACCTGAGGCCATTGCTTTCTTCCGTATTTTCCTGAGCATTGTTCTCTTTTGCATGTTCAATTTCAGAATTTGTGTATACAATTCAAATGCATGTGTTCCTAAAAGAAAATTGATTATAAACACTGCTTTGTGCAAAAAAATTGAAAGAGAAATTTTATCAGTTTTTATCATATTCATGTAATATATAAGTATACCTCTGTCAAAAGGTCAGCATTTGTATGTGTACTATAAGACAGATGAGACACAAAATAAAATTCCATTCAATATAGAATCTTCTACTGCAAAGACCATTGCTCACATACAAAATTATTCTAGTTTTCTCCATTCATCGATTTCTATGAAATCTGCTACAATTGATTTTAATAAGAAAGGATTTTCTGTACATATCAGTTCCCCAGGCAATTAATAAAACCAGTACATATCCACTACAGAGTGTATATACAGTGGACTAACAGTGTCTTGGTAAGGGTAAGGAGCCAAATAGGAATTGCAACATCTCCCTAAATGCCTAGAAAGTAATATAGAGTCCATTGAAACATCAAGCATTAGAAAGCAAGCTGCCTCTTTTCACATGGTGGTGAAAAACTAACTTTAAACCATAAAGGAGAAAAGGGACAGAGATTTTCCCTTGTAATACTGAGGTTTTAAAACTGGGTTTAATGATTTGATTAACTTTTGTCCAAGGTAATCTATCCCCAGTTTAGAGGAATTTTTGTCTGGATCACATCAGATGCTATTTGAGATTTGCGACAGATGAGTTGGTCTTTACTTTTGCTGCAAGTCCTAACAGTTCATTATTGCCACCATTTATTTTTCTTCAGTATCCTCAGGATTCTTCCTGAAAAATGCTTTGAAATGGTTAACCACTTATTCTCAGAACATCCCTTTCAAATAAAGTATGAACACCTAGCTAAAAGAATAGGAGAAACTGAAAAATTATATTTTGTAAAGTAAGTCATCTAATACATAATTAATGATGAAACAATCTTCTTATGGGAGCTGCAATTAACTCTCAGAAAATTGCAGATATCCATGCAGTCCCATTTTAAACAGGAAGGAGGAGAGATGGGAAAGGTTCAACAGCCACACAAATGGAAGCAAATATATCATACAGTAAGATACATTTTGTAGAGCTCTACTTATAATTTTCTTACTCCACCCCTCTCCCCAATTACTAGTTGAATTTATAGTTGGAAGTCAAGAAATCACAGCATCTGCATATTTTGCACAGAGAGCAGTGCTGTTTTATAGATAAGGGGAGGCATTTGCACATAGCCCAAAAAGCCTTTGTCACAAGAAAAACGAGCGCAGCACAACGCCAGAAGAAAATACTCCTCTAAAATAGTGTTGATATAAAATATAACCCCTACACACTGACTTAGTCACCACTTGAAAATACAAATGTTTGTATCTTGTTATTTGTGGTAACCTTAATCTTAGTCGATTTCTGTCTTTGGTTTGATATTAAAGACCTGCAAGAAGTGACTGATCTTGCACTGCCATCTCAGTATTGTTCATATACTCAGCAGTCACTTTGTTGTTTTCAAAATGTGCTTCTATGTTGATAGTTTTAAGGTGAAGCAGTACTTCAGAGATTCTACCCACATCTTGAATGACTGTATATTTAAGTTGCTTTTTTTTTCTAAGAGCTTTCTTTGAGAAATAAAAGCAGGAACACTTGGAGAATTTGCACTCCTTATGCATAGAGTAAATCATTTAAATTATAGATGCTCTCAATGGAAAACAGAACATATTTAGACCTTAGGCATTAGAAAAGAAAGATAGGTACTTTAGATTTATATCCTCAATAGAAGATACTTTGAAATATTCAGGCAGAATATACTGCAATGTCTACTATTATATCACTGTTTCCTGTCAATGACTACACAGATTATTCAGCCTGCCCAGAATGAAATACTACATGTAAGATTATTTCCTCAGGAGGAAGATAAAAAGCAGCTAACTTTCAACTCTGCTTCCCATTCACTCTGAAAGTTACTTTGTCTCTTACCTTGACATACTTTACCTTTTACCATTTACTACTTTCCTTCCATCTTATCTAACAGCTGCTTTGTTTTAAGAGAAGGGAGTGAGCATTTCCTCAAAATAGCCACACCAAAATTTCACACTTTGGTTCTAGCTGTTACTGGCCATCAGGGCTACATGTTGCCACCTTTCCAGTCCCCTACATGTGCACATTAGCCCATTTGCAGAAGAGAGCTTTGAGTGTGCCTGGATTGCACATACCTGAGTTCAACTGGGATATAATTAATTCTTCTTCTTAGAAGCTAGCAGTGCTAGCCTCATGTCACTAGTAGATGCTGTGTTTTGGGTTCAATACGACAATGTCAATAATCCACAAACATTCTGGTTGTTGTTAAGTAATGCATACCCTAAGTCTGAGACTTATTCATTTCCATGTAATATTGGGACAGCTGACCTGAACTGGCCAAAGGAATGTTCTGTTTCATGGAATGCCATGCCTAGTGTATACATCACCAGTCAGTGGGTGGTGAGTAATTGTATCACTTGCTTTTTTCTTGTCTTTTCTCTTTTTTCTCTCCTTTTTATTATTATTATTAGTAGTAGTAGTAGTAGCAGTAGTAGTAGTAGTAGTAGCAGCAGTAGTAGTAGCAGTAGTAGTAATACTAGTAGCAGCTTAAATTATTAAACTGTTCTTATCTCAACCCACAGATTTTAGATTTTTTATCCCTGATTCTCCTCCCCATCCCACCATTTGTGGGGGTTATATATGTTCTGATGTGCTAACCAGCAAGCAGCTGTGTGGTATTTAGTCACTGTCTGGGGTTGAACGATGACAACATCACATATGTATATACATATCCCAGAACCCACCAGATGGAGCTTAGAAGTTGTCCACAACAGGCTATTTGGGACCAGATGCAACTGCTTTGGGAGTAAACCTGAAGAACTCATGTGGAGTATTTAAGTATGAGAGGACTGTACTAACTTCCTCAGGCAGAAAGACACCACTGGAAATGTTCATGCAATATCCATAAGCACTAGTTAACCATTAGAGAATGAGTAACACATAATTCCTCTATTTGTATTACATTATGCCAGAAGGGAAACTGCAGATTTTGAAAACACACTGAAGAACAGTAAATTAACAAGACCTTTCTGCATGCTAACCTTGACTTTGTATAGCTGCCATGACTGTCATTGGTTTCAGTCTAAAGGAGAGCACTGACTGACGTGCTGCAGTATTAGTCAGTGATTTACATTTACTTCTATCTATGTTTTGTTGTTTTTGTTTTTTTTTCTATAGACAAACAGTTGTGGGGTTTATGGATAATATTGAACAACTTACAGTTTTCAAAAGTATTTTTTTTTTCCTCCAAATTTACTGCTATGATTATTTGCTCTCTCAGCCAACTATAGTTATGATACTGTTCTATAATCTGTGAATTTCTATAACATGCATTGTTATTTAGAGTGAAAGTAATAAAGATTTGAAATTACAACGTTATGTATGCAGGGTTGTGAAAGTATTTTCATGGAGGTTTTTTGATACTTTGATGTATTCTTTGATACAGGTAATACCTCAATAAAAGGAACTACTGTCAGTCCAATGCAACATAGTAACTGTTGAGAAAGTTACCAAAAAAACCTGTATTGGATTCCTTATGTGATATGTATCCTCACCACCCCTTTTCGTCTGCCTCCTTAATTCAATACATTGTCAAGAGCTTTTAAGTATTTTGATACTATGTTCTAGGAGCAATAAATATCTAGACAGAGAAGAAGAATAATAGTGGGGAGGTATCAGCAACAATATAACTTTTGAACTCAAAGCTATAATTTTTTGTGCTTCTTTCTGTTTTACCACTTTGCTCTAATTTAGCCTGAATTTTCATTACTTTTTTCATTACTGCTTTTAAGAACAGCAAGAAAACTTTTCTGAGCCCCTTTCACACTCCGTCACCATTACTTCAATAATAGAATCATGAACTTTCTTATCAGTCATGGATATACGGATACAGATAGATATAAGTTAATGTAGAATTTCACTGACAGCTTCATTTCAGGTAGTCAGGATATCAAATTATGTGTTCAGATTTTGGTAATTTTAAAGGGCAATGATAAAAGTATTGTAATCCAAATCTTCTTTATGCCCGAAGACAAAAGAATTATTGCTGTCTTCCTTAAGAAGCTGTTTTTTGATGGCTTTACTATAGCATTTCCTGATCCCAACAGAAGAAATGAATCCCCAGATAACTGGGAAAAATACCAAATATAAAATCCAAAGGGTTAAATATAGCTTTCAAATAAAATGTTTGAGGGAAAAGGAAGTACAGTAGTAAAATCTGCCCCCATGGTTTTATATAACTCCGGGGAGGAAGAAAATAACAACTGTTTAGAGAAAAATGTGAGTTCTGTTCATGAGTATGGAGCTTTCTTCACATTAAAACATGTTGGCGAAAAGAGGAAACAAATTTATATAAAATTTTAAATTTAGAAAGTTAATCACATCTAATAGTTCAAATTACTTAAACTATATATTTTTTAACCTATCTGGGACTGTGGTGAATTCCAATCAATGTAAGTAGCCTGTGGTCAAAGAGAGCTTTTATCTTTTATAGACTCTTGCTAAACTACAGCCTTTCCTGTTGCATCCTGACCTGAAGATTGAGTGCTTTGCCTTTATCACTCTGAGATTGGATTACTCACTGAACCCTGCACAGGTCTGCCTACAAAGCTCTTCTGCCACCAAAGTGCAGAGGCAGGATTTATGTCTTCATACAATTAATAAAAAGTGCCTAGCACCCTTGAACTGATAGGAAGGAGTTAAACACTAAATTTAATTAACTCCTCATTTAGGGTGTTGAAACAGACCTGGAAATATAAGCCTTTCAGAATCTTTTATTATCTTCTTATATCTTGAAGTTGATTAAAACATGAATTCAGATCAAACTCCAGAAATAATTACAGCAAGCAATCTCCAGACTTTGGTTTGGAATATCCCATTGATTTGTAATCTTCTGTCATTTGATAGATACTCCAGTTTTAGGAGGAATTTGGTTTTACATTTATATGAGATGGTTTCTCAGTGTAAAATAGAAATACTACTTTAGAGCTGGATTCCCACCAACAGTTTCATTGTGAACATATATGTAAGGCTTGATCACTAAACCTGTACCTTATCCAAGAACTCTGGAAATCCTGACAAAAATGTATCCAAGTGAAAAACACTGAAAAATAAATTCAGAAATTGAAGTGAATATTATAACAATAACCTCCATGTTCAAATTAATTCTTGCCACTCTGAGTAGCAATTTATGAAGTCCAGTGTGGTTACATGGACCTACAGAGCACACCAGCTGTAGGGCTGACCAGTGCTGCCAGTATGTAAATTTTAAGTCACACAATGGAAAAATTTGAATTGAGACACTGGAGTAGCTTTCAATCTTTCTCTAATTGAGGAGTGATTATGGAACACTAGCCATTAGTACACCAAAATTAATTAAGAAATAAGAACGAAAGTAATGAGCAGAACAATAAAACAGGTTTTAGCTTCAAAGACTTAAACTGGCTAGGCAGCTGGATGAAATTCAAGCTGTTCCTCAATTTACAACTGCACAAAATGTGTCTATGTGTGCACATACTTTAGGAAATTGCATTTTTAGAAGTGATTCTGATGCACTTTATAATTTTAAGTAATCTGATAGGTTTAAACACAGAGTAAAACATTAAAACCGAAGCATAAAATTTTGATAACTACTGAATCCTACACAGGCAAAAAAGAGGAAAGAAGTGGTTTTAATGAGCACATAGAGAAGAAAACATTAATTTATCCATATGTTTATGACTGATCTGCTCAGGAAAACAATCTTGAACCTTTGGGTATGAAATGTAAGGGATAAAAATTTTGTAAATATGGAGGAAAAACCATCACCAAAACAGCGTGACAATCAGCAAAGGACATCAAAGTTTCAAAATGAAAGCAATGACTATTAAAAGGGAAACAATTAGGACCATGACCTTATTTCTGCTGAAGACATAAAATAGTCAGAAAACAGAGAACTAGAAAAGCTTATGCTTCCAGGCAATAAGAACAGAAAAGTCCTTTAAGCAGATATATTAAAAAATGGCACTAGCAAGTTAGCCCTAAAATATAGCACAGAGTATTAAGGCAAGTGCCTTCATGAGAACTGCAAGAGCAGAGAGTTGGGGCAGTGACCCATTTGTCAGTGGTCTAAGCCCACAATTCAAAGCCTGCAATGTCAAATTTACGAGGTTACTCAGGCCTTTGCACACAAATATAAACATTTCATATCTTTATTTACGGGAGACATAAACTATTTATTTTGATTGCCCCAAAGCACCTGACAGCCTCCCTAGTCTTTTGAGAGAAAAGAGAATTATTTTTCTGCTACAAATGCATCCTGGAAAAGAAATGAAGTGCAAGCTTTCTATCACTTAGACTGTGATTAACTTGCTTACAGCAGATTTTGTGTTGCATTTGATTTGCTTAGGGCTAGTTTCTGGCACTGTCAATTACACCGAATAATACAGAAATACTCAGTTATAGAAATCACATGATTTGTTAGAGCCGCTGCAAGTGACAAAATCAGCATGCATAAAATGGTCTTATATTCCTTCTGGTTCCCTCATGGGGGACAACATAATGTAAGGAAGCAGAACAACTAAGCTGAGCTA
Organism: Muscicapa striata striata; assembly: GCA_030060385.1. NCBI lineage: Eukaryota > Metazoa > Chordata > Aves > Passeriformes > Muscicapidae > Muscicapa > Muscicapa striata. The sequence goes on from JAREIS010000146.1 coordinate 1,836,709, forward strand.
AGTTCCCTTTCTCACTTTTCAGAGGCTTTTCTATCTGTATTCACCATCTCACTAAGAGCTGCAAGGGAAGGTAAAGCAAATGCAGGTGCAGAAAAGAGATGAATGACATGTGATCAGTGACTTGTGCTTTAAAGTATTAGTGGCTTCAGATCTTGGATCCTGATGACCAGTTACCTTATTCAGATATGTCACAGGTTGCCAGCATTTAGAAATCTGGATGGCTTTCCAGGAGCCGTTTACAAAATTCAGGCATCTCTGGGCTGCAGTTCCATTGCACCCAGAATATACAAGAAGGTTTTCAATGTCTGTGTGGAGATACCTATACCATCTTTTTAGTGTCCAGATGTTCTCTGAGTAGGAAAAATCCAAAGCTATGTGACTAGACAAGATTTACAACATCTTTCTATTTTTTAGCCTCCAGTTACACAGTACTTGTCTGAAATGGCCTTCTTTGAAAATAAGACTACTGGATAAAAATTGACATATTTTTTAAAGAACATATGCATTCGGAAGACTACTTTCCTCATACATAGCACACTATTTGATGAAAAGGTCTTGGACCTCTATTACAAATAGTTCATTCTGTAAGGAATTTTCAAAGATAAAAATACCTATTTAGTCTGTAAACACACAGAGAAGCCTGGAAAATGAAGTAATGTCCTTGGTAGCTCTGGGTAATCTACAATTGCTTCAAGTATATAAACAGCGATTTAATCTTTGCATGGGGGAAAACCTAGAACAAGTATAAAAGTTGCAGTACTGATTCATTACAAGATTAAAATATTCCATTAAGATTAAATTAAAGCCTGTTAGAATTCATCAGCACATTTGGACACCAACCCTCAACTACAGTTAGCAATCTGCAGTATCATGCCCCACTAACAAGCCTCACTTGTGAAAGCTTCTAGTAGCATGGCTCCATAGGTGCTGGCTCTCAGCTGGGGCTGGAATCAGGGTGAGGAGGGCACATGCTTTGCTACCAGACTTTTAAATTTATTCTGGGATCTTATGTCTTCAAAAGAAAGACTAAGAGATAAACACCTTCTAAAGAGAGAAATAACATTCAGCTACTCTGGCAAGAAATGAACTGGATTGTTCCAAGAATTGTGCCTGGCTGAGGAAAAAAGAAATACAGCAAGCTGATTGTTAACATGCCAGAATGTGATGGCTCTCATATGGAGAATATAACCTTTCTCAGTAAATGTAAAAAAAGAAATCTTTGCATACATTAAACCACAAAAATATACATAAAATCGTCAAAAGTCAAAGCCTTTAATTCTGCTGATTCCTTAAAACAAACTACTACCAAATCCATACTACCAATTCCCTTTTTATCTGTATCTGACAAATTTACAGGGAATGGGTAATTTAGACATAATGGAATAGATAAAGGTGACTAATACATGGGACATATACACCAGGTTGTGAAGTTAGATAGCACAATAAAATGAAATTAAATCATATATATTTTCTTAGAAAATAGATTTCTCAAAAGTTTTGAAGATAGACTGCTTCTATGTTTAACTTACTTTTAATTCTGAGAAAGCCTAGTAATTTATATCCCTTTTGGGACACAGGATCTTGGCTAGCAGAAGAGGTACTTAACTCTTAACTGAAGAAAACAAGTATAAGTCAATAATGTTCACGTTTAAACCATTTCCTAAATAAATAAAATTGTTACACTTCACTGATATGTGATCTTGCCCATTTTAGAACTAACACCCTTTGATTTCAGGGTTAGTGGCATTTTCTGATTTTATTCCTAATATGAAGATTTTGATGCTATATTTCTCTTTGGCTGCATTTAATTTTATAGCATTCTTTACTTTCACACTACAATCATTTATGTAGATGGCCAAGCATATCTCACTACAAAAATAAAATATCCAGAAATTTTTATGACCCAAAACAGAATATCTGGTCATGAAATGGAACCAACTGTACATCATGTAATGGAAAAAAAAAAAAATATGACATTGAGAAGTGATAACTTGAAGGATTAAGCACACCACTTTAAGCCAATTACAGAGAAATAAATTAAACTAAATCTGTGCTGTGCAAGCTATGGCACGTAAAAGTGTGACTAATCAATTTATGGAGAATTTTCTATATATTGTTACATTTTGTAACCATTTCCTCCCCCTCTGTATGCAATAAGAATTTCCATTTCCTCACAAATATTCTCCTATCAGTTTCTCCTTTGAGATTCAAAAAGCAGTTATTGACAAAAAGTTTAAAAAGCCAACAAATTTTTTTCTGATTTTTTCTTTATTTTTACTTTTTTTTTCTTTAACCTAAGCCTGAGTAGCCATTAAATAAAAGTAAAATTGGTGCAATAGCCAAAAGAAATAAAAAATTAATCTATGTTCTCAATTATAAGCAACATAATTTTATCTACATGTGTGTCAAGTGTTTCCATAGACCTTATCACAGAGAAACTTTTACATTTTCACATGTAAGGTACCTTGTTTTCTGGGTCCAAGTATTTCTATAATGGAACAAGGTTCATGTATGAGGAAATGTGAAAAATGAAAAGTGCATTGAAGCTAATTTGATGTTTCCTCTGGCTTAAAAGGTGTCATTATTGAATCTTATTTTTCTGAAGTAATTGCACCGAATTAAATAATATTTTCCAGTTTACGTCTGTTATCAATAAGATAAAAGATATAAATAAGGTTAAAATTATGTAAAAAGGATATTTTTCTGTTGTTGTTTGTTTTTCCTTGACAATATTTTCATTCTTTCATAATTAATATTTCCTGTCAAAAGTAGCTTCCATTATTCAATAAAAATATTAAAAAGAAAAAAAAAGCTGGTGTACAGACAGTACTGCCAATGATGTAGAAAAACAAGGCTTAAGAATTTCAGTCCTTTTCTCAGCAGAACCACCTTGTAGCACTTGAATGAACTAGACAATTCTCTAAGACAGACTTCTTTACTTCACTGGCAATGCTTATTTTTGCATTTGTATCCATCTGAAGACATCTGCAACATCTCCATTTGATAAAGTCCTAACACACTGCTGGTTTAGTCCAATTTCAATTTTCCTTTCCACCATGAACTTCATTGTAGATGAAGCAAGCCTAAGTCATATAGTCTCTATACTTTGTTTGTAAAGGATTTTGCAGAGTAAATGAAAAGGTTTTATTATTTGCATTCCCTTCAGTGGAGAAAATGTTCAAGTTAAATAATGCAATTAAAGGTGAGAAGAGAGTAATTTTCTACATAGTCTCTCTGGTGATTTTATCAGTAGGAGTCCTAAACCTTTAAACACTTTCACAGTAGCAATCTGTTCATTTATCACTCTGAGGTTTTATTTCAGCAGTCATTACAACCTTCTTCAACACACTTCTTCTAAATGTCACAGGCCTATAGGAGGCCTGACATACACCTAAGATACCAATTCTTAATTCTAACGACTTTAACAAACAGTAGTTACATTGTTTGAAACCAGTGGGGGTCCACAAGGTTTTGTTTAGAGTTTTAGTCTGTGATATCCTCGCTAAGAAATGTGTTTTATTTTTCTTCCAATTGAAAATTCACAGCTTTCACAGAAAGCAAAGAAAATATAAATCATAATGTAAGTTATATTTGACATCAATAGCTAATTCAACATATTATATAAACTGTTCAACTATAAAACTTTCATTTACTGATACAGAGATACAAGTTCTATCAGATCATTATCTGCAGTAGCTTACTTACATCATTAGACTGATGCTGGAGGCTGAAAATCTGATTTCCATTCAAAATATGCACATTTTACAGGAGAACTGTGAAAAGCTTTTCATTACAAATTTAGATTATTATTACACCCAAAATGCTTCAGATGCAAGCAAAAAATTTCCTTAGCGTTCTGTCATTTATGACATCTAATTCTAGAAGGCTTCTAGTTTTAGTTCTAAAAAAAAAATATACATTTTTTGCCTTTGGGTTATTGTGGTTTTTGTGGCATTTGTTTTAAATTAAGACTTGGATGTCTGCACTGGAAAAAAACAGGGAAATTCAACAAACAACACTCTCTAAAATTACTTCAGAAAATTAGCCCTGTTATTTATGACACTTTCTGTATAACAAGTACTAAAATACAACAGGATAAAAAAGTATTAATAAATATGATAAATATATTAATAAATAGATAAATATTAATCATAAGTCCCTGGAACAAAAATCTGGACCTTAAAAGACTAAACAGGTTGCCATTAAAGAAAAGGTTCACAGAAGTGCAATGGATTTGAAAACACCTGAAGTTAACAGATAAGAGAGAAAGATAATTTCTAAAAACACCTTATTAATTTTATAAAGCAATCCTGAATTTTAGATTAAGTTAGTTATAAACTTGTACTTTCCTATTAAAATGCTGTATGTTTGAGGAAAGAAAAAATAAGTGAATTTCATGAAGAGTGAGAAATTGGGAGGCTTATTTCTCATAAAAATAATACTATAATTATAATATTAGTAGTAAGTAGTAATAATAGCAACCAAATATATTTCTCATATTGTATTTTAAAATCTTAATAAAGAATTATTGTACATCTGTATTAACTTTAGTTAAAAACAGACTTTCAGCAACAGTTTGAAAAGCAAATGACCAGAGAGGCCTATGAAAGATACTTCCTAGAAAGCAATTTAGATATCCCGTGAAATGATTTGATTCACATAATTCTGTTGCTGTACGAAATGCATGGAAAAAGTGAAAATACACTTTAAGAAAAGTACCATAATGAGGAACCAGGCACATTGGGGAATTCAAGACTACAATGTGAGTTTTTCCTCCAAATTTGTTCAAACTGAGAGAGGTTTCAAGATAAAACATGAGATTTAATTAACAATGATTATTTTAAAGGAATGTTTTGATTGCTAGTTTCCTCTAAAACACAAAGAAAATGAAATGAATTGGAAATAAATATTTCTTTCTTCTGAATAAATTGTCAACATCCCTTTAGGAACCGAAATGCTAAACTTTGGACATCCATTTATCCATAGTAAATATCCACGTGTAAAACCTTCCTGACATTTTTGTTCCTGAAATATACCCACATTCTGGTTAACTCATGTTCTTGTCCCTATCCCCTCCCATACTGTGTCACTTCTACTTAAGAGATTACAGCTAGTCCTTCCATAACTCTCTGAAAGTACAATTCAAAATCCTCTCTGTTTTTTACAGACATTACTCAAAAAAAAAAAAAAAAAAAACAAAAAAAACCAAAACCACAAAAACAAAAAAAAAAAAAAAAAAACAACACCACTTATCTTAAGCAAATGCTTTTTTTAAACTCAGAAGAAATTAAAATTCCTCCTAGATAGCTGAAAGGCTTTCTCAATTGTGGCACACAAAGTGGGAGGCTTTTCTATGTGTCTTTAAGGACAGGACATCATGGTGGTAGCTAAGGGGTTACCAAATTTTCTCCTTCTCATTCAATATCCCATTTTTTCCTACAAGGAACCCAAAATGAAATCAAGATGGGAATTTTTTTTTTTTTTTTCCTTTTGCAAGCTCATGCCTAAGAACTGCAGGGAAAGAACCCTCACACAAACTACGCAAAATTTCTGATTTCAAGCACATCAAAGCCAAAAAGAAAACAAGCGAGGCATGCTTTACTTATTCCACATTAGAGAACTTACAACACTTCAATCCATTGGTTTAAATCTTCCAATAACACTCAGTATTCAAGTTGCATATTTTAAGCAAAAATTCTAAGCACATGATATAAGAACTCAAAATGCACACAGAATGTTTACTTATTAGTCATTTCTAAATGAGGTTTTCTGACTTTAAATAGTAAATAAAATAAAAAAGGGAATTAATCTTGCAATGATGTAATATATACTGACCAAAAATTTTTAAAAAATATTGCACCATTTCATATTAAAACAAGGGCAATAGTTATTTCTGAATCAATTTTAAAAGCCTCTTTTACTGATTAGTCTTATAAAAATATTTTTATATGAATATAGTTAGACAGATGCATTCCAGCTGATAATGATTCTAGCTCTGCACACGTCTGGGTTTGGATTTTGCTTATGCTGTGATGTTTTCAATGCATGGTAACCATGTTAATGACTCTGCAGTTAGACATAAGGTATGTTTTCAACATATTCCTTCATTGTTTCTGGTGATGTGTATTGGATTTAAGTTATTGAAGCACACCCATTAAAGCCAAAAGCACTAAATGCATGCACCAGTTTTAGTACATATTGAAGAATTTTGGAAACTAAGAAGTATATTCAGTACCTTGCAGAAATTAAATTCTTGATTGAATATGTGTTGGAAACTTAATGTAAGACAGACTTACATCCAGGAAGCCGTTTTGGTGGGTTTGTTGTTGAAAAACACAAAGAAAGGGACAGTTCACAACTTTGGTATAATCAACACTCCTGAACAGACTGTTAAACAGTTACTGTCCTTTTTATTAAAAAATTAACCTACAGACCATAACCCCGTAACTCAGGTTTAAGTTTTGTATGGCTGACACTCCAAGGAAAATGAGAGTTTTATTATACATATATATACTATTATTACTGGGACATCACTTGATTATTCTGTACTTTTTCATTATATTCTACAAACACCACTGGTTCAATTAAAAATAGTGCTGTCTCCCTCTGGGTTCCCCCATTTCTGCTTCCATTCAACTGCTCTAAGCACCACAGATAGCTTTAAAGCTCATTGCAGAAGTAAGAGGAAGCTACTTCAAATTAGCTGATTCTTGCTAACATAGCAGACGGGAGCCAAGAAGGAAAAGAACAAAAGGGGAAGAAACCTTCCTTCTTGACCTGTGATCCAGCTGCCACTGTCGATGCAAAATATTGCAGAATGCAAGATCTGCCTGAGTTCTGAGCTCATGGAGAGCCTGGGGGTCATGCCATTCAGGAAAGATTGATCTCCCTGGGTCATCCAACGCCCACAACTCAGATGCATGTGGAAGCTGAGAGGTCTTTCCTGTCAGAGTAGCAAGATATTGCTGAGTTTGTAAGTCAGATCTTGCAATTATGACAGGAAATTGCTGCCACTCAGGTGAAGGAAGGTTTTGAACTAAATGCTAGATGTGAGGCAGGACTCCATATCTTAGTGCTCCCACTGAGCTCAGAAAGATCTTACCTCAGTTTAGCCATAGTTATTTATAGGGTCATTTTTTTCCCCCCAGTTTTTCTTTCACTTTGAGCACTGTTTATAGAGAAAAAAAAAAAAATTGGCACCTATCTTGTCTTGTCCTTCTGTAAAAAAGGAAAATTAGTTTTTTGGACTAGTTAATATTGTTTTTATCTGCAAACATTTGATTGGAGTCAAGATGCGCAAAGGGCAACACATGCAAGCCTGTTCTCAAAGCAGAGGTGAAAGAATATTGAAAAGTTACAACCTCCTTCACTTCTTCATTGTAGACTCAGATAGTTGCCTTGGAAACCTTGCTTTTAAACTATGCTGATAAATACTATGTGTAGGTGATGCATCTACCCTCTCCACACGAGAGAAGGCCACTGGGGAAGATCTGTAAGTGCCTCGGAGACTGTTTTGCACAATCACGGTGCTTCTTCCAGTGGAATTATCAATGCTGAGGGCTGCTAAGGACAGACAGTCCTTCCCTTTCCTTCCTATTAGCAGGTCATAAATAGGCCAGACTTTTAAGAGGGCTTATCAAAAGCTGTATGCCAAGATGCATACCTTTAAATATAGATATAAACACAGATATACAACAATTAAACATCTTGGTAATGTCTATATCATACTTCTGTTGTAATTTCTCAGTGCCTGTCTCTACAGACCAGTGCTGTGTATGATTCTATTTTGCTTTTTTGACCTCTATGTTGAGCCTTCATTAATGAATCCTATTTTATGCTTTGGTGCCTTCATTTTCTTGTGACTTCCTTCTTGAACTAAAAGCATGCAAATTGATCTAAGTTGCTTTGATGAAGAGTAGTCATGAGTCAAACTCTCAGCCATGAGAGAGACTGTGAGTATATTCTGAATAAACCAAATAATGTTTTTCTGTTATAAAATAAGTAACATACTTGTGTCTACAATACTTTTATGTATTCCAGGTTTCATACTGCACACATTGTGAAGCTAAATGTTGGCTGTGTATGGAGACAAATACCAAATTAATGTCTATATTACACCAACATGTAAGATAAAAAAAAAAAAATTAAAGTATGAGCAAAATTAGGAGTACTTTTCCCTAGCAGGCAATTCTTCTGAACACCAATTTCTTGGTAGAAGTAGCAAAGGAAGTGAGGTCAGATACATTTTGTCATCTGTTATTTCCACTGTCTGAGGCTAAGGACTACAAATACTTTGTCACACTTATAGATGAAGTAAAACAATACATTTCAATGATATTATTCAAAGTTTTTTATTTGTTTGATACTTGATTATGGCAAGCTATACCACTTAAGCAAACTTTCATTCTTTCAGAAGATTAATAATGTTTTTCTTTCTCACAAACACCTTTCCTTGATCTACCTGTCACCTTCATATTTTGCAAAAATAGAAGTAAATAGAGATTCTTGTCTTTGAGAAAAAAAATCATGAAAATATGAACTGAATATACCCTAGAGACTCAGAAACAGAAAGGAAAGAAAATAAATACTCCTCCAAATAAACAATTGTTGCCTTTATAGAATATCATTAGTTTTGAGGGAATCGTGGATTCTTTACAGGCCAATGCAATATAAACAAAAAAGAATGATCCACCTTATAAATATGAGCTGTGACAAATATGAGCTGTGGGCATGTTTTCTTCCTCCAGATATATTAACAGTTATTTGAAGTCATTCTGTGGTCTAAATGAACATATGACATAAAATACATGGAAGACTGAGAAAAACATGAAGCATTTTTCAATAATGAGTATAAGGAAAATACATATTTTAAAAACACTGGATGCATTTAAATCAGGAGAATTGGAAATACATTTCAGAAGAAAATCCATCTGGCTAAATAAAATTTATTTTTCTAGACCATGGAGGCTTTGAATATATGTCTACCTAAACATTTCAGTATTAAATTACAGGACGGGTAGATGCTAGACAGAAGAGAAAATTTCAGTATAGGAGTTAATTTCCTATAACTTCCTATTTTTGATTTCAATTGCTCTTAGGAGTTAAACCCAGGGCTTTTCCTACATAGACATATTCCACTTCTTTTCTGAGACAATAATTTTCTTTAACAAACAAAAAACCAATCAAGCAAAAAATTTAAACTATGCAAAAGATCTGCAAAGCTAGAGTCTTCATTGGTGAATTTAATTTTGACATCTGAAAATGCTGATGGCTTACTCTTACTCTTACTCTTACTCTTACTCTTACTCTTTAAAACCACCATATAAATTACTCCAAAATCAAGAAAATGCCATGAAAGTTCTACAGAAACAGGTCTTAGTATGTCATAACAGAAAGAATGGTAAAGTAGCATATAAGTAGCATATAAGATTCATAGCCATGACAGCTGCTCTGATTTTGTGCCATTCCTATCAAGCATTTTAGAATAATGAAAGTGTAAAAAAAAAAAAAAAAAAAAAAAGCAAGCTTGTAGCGACTGGTAAGGAATATAATTGTTTCTCAGGACCAGTTAAATTATTATTTCATGTCTTAATCTTTTGAGAAGGAAGATAACCAGATAACCCTTTGGAAGAAAATTTTATTTTATGAATTATTCTTTGATATTTTATGTGCAAACTCCTCCTATTTTAAAAAATCAGTGTTCTTCTTCTACCAGATTTTCTTTTGTTTTAATACTCCACCTCTTTAAATACTCATCTACAAAAGAGGCTGAAAGAGGATCTGGGGAACTACAGATGAGATGTGTGGACTTGGCACTTAGGGACATTCTTTAGTGGTGGGCTTGGCAGTACTGAGTTACAGTTGGATTTGATGATGTCATGTTCCAACCTAAATAATTCTAGAAAGACACTTGTGTTTGAATAATTAGGATGATTTTTTTCATATCTTATTAGCAAGTGTATTTGGCATCTATACTGGTGGATTTAATTCCATTTATTCTTTCTCATAAAAGAAAAATCATTTAGTAGCAGTAATAGAATTTCAAATCTAGGTTGCAAACTGTTCTATTAGCTCAGCATAAATTTATAACTGCACCAATTCACTAGGAAAGTTTACTTAAATTCCCTTCTTGGTAAATATTCGTAAACTCACATTTAGGCTACAGAAAGCAATTTTTTTCCCCAATAATTACATTGCTGTGGTATCTAAATCATGCTTAACATCAGGAAAAACTTGTAAAAAGGCTCTGTAAGAATGTAGCTTAGTCAGGAATAAGCATTCTCATAATGTACTGTGACATAATTAACCAACCAAAGCTTAAAAAGAGAAGTCTCCTTAAAAAAAAAAAAACAACAAAACCAAACGTCTCATGTCCTGGCAATTCAAGCTGTGGTAGAGGGACATTTTACTATAGAGATATGAAAATTGGCTTTTTTTCTTTCCCTGTGCTATCAGGAGCGAGAAGGTTGTTGCCATTGCAAAGCATTCAGCTATGGAGCAAGACAAACCAAACTGGTTTTTGCTCACCCCATCCAAGTTGTTGAACGGAAAATCATGCTATGAAAAGCCAGGCTCCATAAAGGAGACAGAGGAGTCCTGCAACTTTATTCAAATAAAGGGAGAGAGTCCATGGGGCACACACCAGCAAGGTTTCCTCTCTTCACATTTTGGAGGGTGCAGCCTCCTTTCATCCTAAACCCCTGGCTGCATGGTGCCCTCTCCCTTTCCCCACTGGCTGAGGCACTGGGAAGGTCCAGCCTTCCCAAACCACCTACCACATGTGCCCCCTTGAACCTGTAATTGTACCCCAAAGCTGAGAAACTCAGGCTTGTGCAGACACCCTTGTCCGTTTCAGGACAAGCTGTCTGGGCTCTGCAACAAACCTGCTGCTTGTAGCTAGAAGAGACATGAGGACTCATTTCAAAGATGTTAACACCCACACCTTCACCCAAGGAACTGTTGGTAAAGAATTTAGTAAATATCCTCCCTCTCATGGTAAAGGGTACTATTAAGTTAAGGGGGAACGTTATGTCCATTGATTTTATGTCATGGTGTTAACTCTTCAAGAAAAGGGAGAGAGACAAGACTTTCTCCAGAAGTGGGCTGTAAGAATTAAGGTAAAATGTGAATAACCAAGAATAATGAGAATGGAAACATGAACGATTCTTATCGAATGGCCACCTCTGCACTAGTTTCATGGGAGACTCTGAAGAGATCACTAGCTTATTGCCTATGATAAGAAGCAACCAGAGTTTATAAATCAAACTCATGTGTTCATCTTTATTTCTAGGTACCTTATCTTCATGGAAAGCAATTCTACAACTTCTCCTCAGAGATTAAAAACTTACTGCTGATTTCCAACTGAAAATACTGAACTTTTTATTAAAAAAAAAAATTCTTTGTTAACTCACAGATTTATTTCCTCTCTGTTGATAGTGGATATACTTTCTCAACTCATGCAGTGATTGCATTTCTTTTTTTCATGGCTGGTCATTGGCACCCTCTGACTCATAAAGACAGGTCTTCTTTCTTTTTTTCCTTTATAATTCCAAACCAGAAGGCTTATAACAAGTTCTAACAGAAATTTCTTTGTCACTCTCTGTGTACCACTGCACTCCACAGTACCATACTCCTGTGCAAAGAATTCTGACAACAGTGTAAAAAAAGAAGTAATAAATGTTCCCTATGTTGCTTGCTGTTGAAATTCTGATATGAGAGCATTACAATTTTACTGTCCCTTGAAAAACATTCTCATTAAAACCAAAGCTCCAACAGAATTTCTGTTATCCCATGGTTTTTAAACTAGCATAACCTGCCTGCTGAAAAATTTCTCACACCATGAGAATCACATCCAGCATTTGGAACACTTACATGCTGATTTCTCAGGGAAAACAACAACAACAACAACCACAACAAAAGAAAAGAAACAACAAAAAACAACAACAACAACAAAAACACCAAAACAAACAAAAAAAACCCCCAAAAAGCATAAAAACCTGCTTCCATCACTGTTTCTAGACATCAAGACCTACAAACATTTTTACCTCGGTGGTAAGGGGGGTGTTAAGGAAGATTCCCAGTCTGGCCATCCAGGAGTCTCCCTCAGTTACACTCCCAACAGCAGACACTTCTGTGGCAGTAGCTTGGCTCTGGTCTCTGCTCTCACCAGCCAGGGCTCAGCCTGTACAAGAAACCTGTACTAATGGAGTCCTCAACAAAGAAAACCCAAGAAAGCTGAGACATGCCTAGCCTTTTTCAAAGAAATGATCCAACGGCAGAGGAGACGTGCTAAGAGACTGCATAACCTTGTCCTGAAGACTTGCTCTTGAGAAGTCCTAGTATTCAAATATGTTGGTCGTTACTGCCTGTCTTGAAGGGATAACATTGGAAGAAAAAACAATTCTACCTCTAATAAATAACTTAGATTGGGAGTTTGCATGGTAACATATGCTTAGGTTAAAAAAACTTCAGCATATCATTATAGTATATTGCATCATCCTCTGTAAATTCGGTACAGATGAAAGCACATGTGGATTGCTAGTTATTAAAAACATTCTGAACTATGCTGAGATTTAAACTCAGTGTATACCATTCACACTTTATATAATAGTGCTGCTATTGCTTACGTTGTTGTCTTGACATTTTACTGCAGCTACAATCCGAAAATATGTCCTTAGAGCAGACTGAACTACAGAGTTCATAGCATGAAAATTTCTGGTGCAAAAGCAAAAAAAAATCTTCGACAAACATCACTCAGGTGTTCCACACAAAATTAGAAGGCACTATCAGAAGTGCTGAAGGAGTCCTTTCTGGCAGAAAACACTTGCAGTTAAACAAGGAGAAATCAGACTTGTGGCACAATGAAAGATAGGAGGCACTAAGCAAATGGAGAAGATAACATTGAAGGCAGGAGGGTAAAAGGAGAACCAGAAATAATGAATGGAAATATAAGCCAACAGGGAAGCCATAGACACCAAGAATGAAACCAGAACTATACGAAAGAATTAAAAAAGCAAAAGAAGCCAAGGGGGAAAAAAAGTGTTAACAAGTGTTAATTAGGAATAAGAAACTTGAAAAGATTATCACAGAAAAAAAAAAAGAGAGGCAATATGAGGAACAGAAGATGAAGAAACATGGCCTTGGGCTCAATGCTATTAATTTAATTACTAGTGATCTGCCAGTCTCTGACTTTTCTGCTACAAGGCTGTTCCTGCTCATTGCAGACTCTCACAGAGTAATGTTAGTTTTCAATGACTCTCTAGGCTTTTTGACTGTAGGACTGCAGTTCCTGCTGTCTGGTATTGCACAACTCCTCAGAATAAATTGTGTTTTACTATACTTGAAAACATCTGTTTGGGGAAGAAGCAGATTAGGAAGATGACCCAAACCCACAACTTCTTCTTTATAGAAGTACTCTTATTTTTTGGCAAGGCTATCTCCAAATTTTATAACTTTTTTTTTTTTTTTTTTTTTTAAATTTATTCAGGCCCACTGCTTGCAATGGTTATCCTAAGTGCTTCTTCAAATAATGCATTCTTTCTGTACCTCAAGTAAAAATTACTTGAAATTCTTCAAATCAATTTGCAAAACCTCAGGCTAAATGTTCCCTCTAAAATGGTGGAGAATGCAAGTTTAATTTGGAGCCTGTTAAATGAGACTGCAACAGTTTAAAAGACAGCTAAATATAGTGTTACACATCACTGCAGTTCATTTCAGCTGGAGTACCAGCTATTCATATTCTATTACTCATAATTTCAAGCAAGTGGAGGGAAAAATTCATTGACCTTGAACAACCTCAAATATATTTGGTCTATAAACCTTGATATATCCTTCCGACTGCAATACCTTTCTCAATGTGCAAGTTCTTTTCTAAAAATAATAAAAAAATGATCATTTCATCAAGCTTTTAAAGCGACTGAGATTGAATCTTTAACTGAAAAAAAAAAGTTCACTATAGTGCATGGTGACTAGTATTAATTACTAATTTTATGCAAAATGACATGGCCAATTAATTAGCGGTGCGCTATTTTGGTGGATATATGCCAAACCTCAGATTGTTTTGGGCAGAAGTAGCATGGCATTAAATATTCAACATGCTGTGGGATGTTCTGGTTACACTGGTCAATCATTAATTTCCTTTGATCCCTAGAAAGTAATTTTTGTTGCACTCAGCTGTAACTGATTGCGAACAGCTTTTTTATTCAGACTCCTAATGTACTTTTCCCCAGTTGCTTTCTTCTGATTGAAACTGTTTGTAGATACACACTTTATCACACAGCACAGAACCATTGCTTTTCTGAGAATATATACTAATAGTCTCTTAATATTACACGTTAATATGATTTGCATTTATTGTGTCATTCTAAAAGAAACACTAGAAGTACAGCAACAACAAATATTTGAAATGATTGATGGAAATCAGTGAAAATCACAAATGTGCAAAATATTTCTTTTCATCTGTAATAACTAAGAGTAACAACAATATGTTACACTCTAAGCAGAAATAGCTATTAAAAGCAGATTTCTTTGCTTCAGTCAGGATTTTGTAAGCATTCATTTTGTGTACATTTGTACTACCATACTGTTGCTATAACAGTAATTATTATCATTGTATTGATTTGATTCTAAACCTGGGGAATAGCTTTTCTTTTAAGTAGTCCTCAAACCTGCTCTCACCAGATTTCTGGAGAGAGAAAATGTGCTTTACAGGGTTGTTTGTTTTGTTTTGTTTTTTCTTATATAAAACTTCTGTTACAATGGAAACCAAGCTATATTTCAAAATAGTCTAATAATTTAGTTAAATCTATAAAACGAATAAGAATTTCAGTGTTAAATATAAAATCATAAAATCATGGACTCATTGAGACTGGAAGGGTGGAATCTAGAGATCTCTTAGACCAACTTCCTTGCTCAATGTATGGTCAGCTAAAGCAGGTGCAGCAGGGTTCTGTGTGATCCAAGTATCTCCAAAGTTATACACTTAGATATTTACTTGCCAGATGTAGTTCAGTTTTTAAAGCCTAACCAAAAAAAGACATTTATTTTATATAATGCAGAACATTATGACTAAACCATTATTATTTGATCATCAAAATAAATTCATTTTATTCCATATCAAAATAGTAATATAAAATTCTGCAGATATTTAGGAAAAAAGTAGTATTTCCCCAATTATGCAATGAAAGGATACTTTGATACATATTTTATATGAACAACACATCAAATTTTATAGGATTTTGCAAAATCTGTATCATAAAGCATTCCTTTTCATGAGCTTAAATATACTTCAATTTAGCTTCTCTTTCCAAGTAAACCTTATATTAGTAAAGCTTTAGCATGACAACATCTACATAGTTGACAGAAGAAAGAGAAGCCTCCCTAAGTGAACATCCCCATTACAGTTCTTACATCAGCAGTGATAGATGATCAGTTGGCATATTAAGCTCTTCTCTCACTAGTCACATTCAAGTATGATTTATGCTGCAGGACAATTTTGGAATCCTGGAATCAGAACCATCTTGGTTTCTTTCTGAAGAAGGAATACCTTCCAAATTTCCAGGTTCTGACATTGGAAATTCAGTTTCATGAGTCATCAGATGAAGCCCTTCAGTTATTACCTTCAATATTTCATAACTGCTCCTATCTTGTTCTATTATAATAGATTGGTTCCTGAAAGTTATTGCTTGTTAACTTTTTGCTTTTTACTTCAGCCTAGCTTCTTCACTCTGACCTTCAGGCTAAAAAATAATGCATAAAAGGATGCATCTATCAGTCAATCTTTTCTCTCATCAAAAAGATAAATGCATGAAAGTTAAAAATTGAAATTTTTAAATATTTCTGTTCTTAAAGAGGTTAAACCTTTTCTATAGAGACGTAGCATTAAGTGATGGACAAGACTACAAGAAAGTAGTGGCTTTTCTTCTGATTCTCTACCATTTATATCCCTTACTTTTTCTGACTATTTTAAACTTAAATAGATATTTAAGTCTTGTTGAATTTGAGACGTGCTTGGTTCAAGTAATTGTCCCAATGTGAAAGTGAAATTTTTGAGATCAAAATAAGAACTGGTAGGGAACTCAGTAAGTAGGATCTTTCTAAATAGTTAATGGCAAGGAATGAGCTAAAACTCAAGGTATTTTTAATTTTCAAATTGCTTACATACCCTGTGAATTCTTTAACTCCCTGACAATGTCAAGATTTTAATGGACCACCACTTGTTCAAAATGTAAAAAATCTGTTAATAGTATCATGCTCACAACAGTAGGTAATTTTTTTCTTAATTCTTGTATGTAATAGAATATCCATGGAAGAAAATTGTTTAGATGGCATAATTGTCCTGGCTAAGAAAAACAGATATTGATATGGGTTACAATTAGTACAGTCAAATGTTGAGTACATGGATGAATTATATGAATATCCTATTATAGAGGTTAAACTTAAAATATTTATGAATGCATTGATTTTCTTATTTTACTATCATCTTAATTAGATACATGCTACATTTCAAAGAAATAAATGTCCTATTTTGTTGTGATGCACATAAAATTGCCACTGATTTATTGGCAATTTGACATAACAAAATAAACACAGGAAGCTTTGTAACAGCATGAAAATATATGTGCTATTTGGTGTTGAGGATATCCATTTGTGCAATATTCATCACTTCTCTATTTGCACACTGTTCAGCTCTGCAGTTCTGGCATTAGTTACACAAAGATTCCTGAAAATGTTTTGGTTTAAATTCTGTATTTTTAAGAAAATATTTAGGATACTTTCTAAACACATACAAAAAATAATGTCAACACTTGCTTTTCCTGGACTTCTTGTCCATCCTACCAGCTGTCCCTAGCAGCTCCATCTCCACACAGAGATAAGTAAACTGCTTCAAGAATGAGTTCATTTTCCCTATTTTATTCTATTTGCCTGTTTTTTTTTCTCAGCTTAGTAAGTCACTAGGAAGCTGCAGCATACATAATGTGGATCAGCTCCTGTCAACTACTATTCCAGTCATATTTGATCCTTTTGGAGAAGTTCCAGACTTGACAATCCTGGAAGTCATCTTCTGATGCAATTCAAATCATCCTTTCCATCATGCTGCTCCAAGCATTCAACTGGCTGTCATGAGAGTGACAGTTGTTTATCTGCTAACCCTGCTACCTTCCTTCTACTCTTGTTCAAAGCTATTTGGGGAAAATTCTCATGGCAAAACAGACATGTTAACCACTCCAAAATCTTTCCCCTAGAGCTAACTACATACTCAAAGTGTTATTAAACGAGAACAAAAGAAGTTAAAATACTGGGAAGAGACAACATACATCAGTATTTTCTGTATGGTACCAAATACTTTCCTGGTTTCTAGTCTTGTACTGACATAATCTTTGCTGCATTTCCCCCCATCATCCCCCCACCAAAAAAAACCTGAGGTATATTATATATGTATATGTGTGTGTATATATATATATATATATATATATATATGTATATATATATATATATTTTTTTTTTTTTTTAATTTCTGAGATGGAAGAATAGAGGCTTTCTTTTGGTGTGAGAATAAAGATTTCTCTAGTTCTTTAGAACAGCTGTAGGAATGACAGATTGTAGAATCTGTTTTCATTGCATATAAAACACTAAATAGATGAAACATTTGAAGACAGCATTTTTGGTAGTGATGAATGAGTAACTTCCAATGAATAATTTACTGAGCAAATTGAGCCAATTTTTCTACTTTCACAATATACACAAGCAGTTCACAATTTTCTCATTAGCTGAGATCATTTGCCAAATTCTTGTAAGTTGTACTTGTAAAGGAATATTGATTATGAAGGGATCTCTTCAAGTCCTCCAAAGAGAATTTGCTTTTTGTTTGTGAAACAGCTCAAAAGGTAAAGCTTCTGCACTGAATGGATGAGTGCATAAGCATTTCTGGCAAAATTACAAATGTGGACTTCAATTTTGTTTTGTACATATTTTTATTGAAGAGACATTGCATTTCACCTTCTTTTAACTTTATGTTTTGGAAAAATCAGTGGTGCACTGCATACTGCAGAAACAAGAAAAACACCAGTAAGCATATCAAATGAAGCTTCAACATCTGAATTCTATTTCCTTTCTTTAAAGTTATGTTGATTTTCTAAAATCAATCCAGATGAAAAGAAAATTAAAAGCTGAAAAATCACACCTAGTCTCATGGCCCTCTAAGTTGTATTTTGTAAATGATACTGGCATGTACAAAGTCCTGATATGGCCTGCAGAAGGTTTTCTATAGATAATGTCTAATTAGATTATTATATTATAAAAATTTTTTTTAATCCCAGATATTTTTGATGAAGCCAGCTTCATACAATGGTTCTTCATTGGGATAGCACATAATAATACTAATCATGAAAACAAAGCAACACTGAGTATATAAGTATGGAATGAATTCAGAACTGACAGATGTCAAATCAGAACTGTCATCATGAAGATCAACATTTTTAACTGGCTTCTGTGTGATTAAATCATAATTAAATTACCAGAACTAGGCAATGCTATGTGCATTTTTCATCAATAACTTGTCAAACAATACAATGCTTGAAGCAGAATAATGAATGATTAAAATAAATGATGAACAAGAAATGATTAGCAAAGACTATACAGAATGCATATTAAGTACAAGTGCCCATGGCCTGGAAAGCAGTGATTTTCTGATACAGTCTAAGGCAAATCAGTGTACATAACACTGTGGCAGAAAGGTGCAGTTAAAAAAAAAAAAAAATATATATATAAAAAAGATGTGCTTGGACTTCATCAGTGCATATAATTTTTGTACTAACACAACAATACTGTATGCATAAAAAATTAGCATCTAATATCTAATTAAATAGAAATAAAACTCACAAAATAATTGAGGATGGAAAGAAACGCCTTAGAATGAGAGACAAGAAAAACGCCTTAGAATGAGAGACAGGAAATATTAAAGACCTAACTTGTTCAGATTATTAAAACCCACAAATACAGTTTCATAAATAAACAAATACTGCCTGTATGTCAAAGAAAATTTAAAGCTATTTTAGGTAAAATCATCTTCTTGGAAACACAGGTAATACAGTCTCAATTACTTAGAGAACCCTGCACAGAAAGCACTGATACCACTTTCCACAATACAAGGTATTTTCTGCAAGAGTCAACACCATTGGTACACTTCTTTATTCTCTTAGGGAGTAAATTTTATGTTGGGATGTGACTGCTGTAAGATTTTTGACTTCATTGGAAGAGCAGGAAGACATGCAGTGGTGATGTCTTCTGGAGACACCAGGTTGGAGTCTTCATGTCAGACAAGAGCCCACATGAATTCCCCAGGAACTGCTGATGTGTTTGTTCCTGTATACAGATTCCAGTTCTTTACAGGAAATTCAAAGATACTGAATGAAATTCAAAGGGAACAACTGGCTTAAGAGACAACAGAACTATGATTGTCTGGCTCTGTGCTTATAATACTAAAGCTTTCAAGGTTTGAAGAGAAATTCCAACCAAGATATCTAGCTGCAGTCAGTTGAAAGTTGAATGTAAAGCATGAACTTCAAAATAAAAATAGTTGACCACTGGATCAAAGTATGGAAAAATCAGATTCTCTGCCCCTTCTTGCATTCAAAGCAAGAATACACCTCTGGAAAATATATTTGGGCACTCACATTATGCTTTTGTGGAAAACAAGCTATTATACTAAGATCTGTGTCATGAAAGTGCCATCTAAGAAAGCAGTTAGACTATCTGCCCATTAAATACCAGAGGTTAAATAGGAGCCAATCTCATAATTTATGTCATTGCCACCAACCTCATTCAATCTCATGCCACAGGTTATGGTCCCGACCTTGGTACTTCCACAGTTAGATCAGAGTTGGGCATGAGTTTGAATCTGACCTCTGCCCACAAATGAATCACATAGAATAAAGCCAAGTCATCAGTGGAGCTAAGACTAACTGTACTTTCCATACTGTACTTTCCATACTGTACTTTTCAATCCTCTGTATCCACCCAGACTCCACAGAAAGAGCAGTACAAACAAAACACAACAACTTTTTTTGGTCTGAATTCCATAATGCACAATATTTTTCATACTACATGGTCAGATCTAGTTATAACACTATAGATTGGCTTATACATCTAAACAAATAGGCAGAAGATATCTTTGGATAGGCAAATTAAATGCCAATTCCATTGGATGATGTTTTTTTAATAATTTCTGATTTATGATTTTCAATGTCTTAATCCTTTAATGCATCTTTAACAGAACAATAAAGCAGAGTTCTAAAAAGTAATGAGCTGCTATAATATTACATAAATCTCCTGCACCATCACCTTTTCTGTGCATGTATGTTGAGAAGACTATAGAGAAAGCATCTGTCAATAGATGTAAGCCAATCTTAAAACTAAATCTGCAATTTACTATCTGTGGTAATCAGGTACTTCAAGAAAAATAGAAATCAACATTTAATAATGGATGCTGTCCATAATTTAACTAATAAATAATTTTCTGTATTCAAAAATATAATTTGAATTACTATCATGTAATGGAAATCCATGTCTTATCTTTAATTTTGCCAATCCAGCTTGTTATCACAATGCCAAAGGGTAGTTTATCTGGATACCAGGCAGCCTATAGATACTGCTATGATTTGTCTGACTTTATTGACACTTCTCTACTGTGATCTAGGACAACAAAATAGTGTTACTAAAAGTGTCACTAGAAGAAGATCAAAAGTGACAATAACATGTAGAAAACAAAAAGTTACTGGGAGCAACTATTATGCAGCTGGAGTTTAGAATATTTGACACATAAAAAGAAACCAGTGAGAAGGGAGGGGGGCGGGGGGAAATCAGGCACAATTTCTTAAGGGAGGTGCTCTTTGTTTTTCTTTTTTTCATAGTGATCATAGAATAGAAGAGTCCAGAATATCTGCATAGTCCATAGACACCTGCAGATGTTCTTCTATCCTCTTTAGAAGAGCAATATATGAGTTAATTGCTGACAGTCTAAAAGGAAGAGTGCAGGATATCTGCATAGACAGCCAAGTGAAGTGGTTTAAAATATGAGCATTCCAAATTGTACTTTTTTGAAGAGGGATTATTACATGCTCTGGAGCCACAGAAACAGAGCAGCATGAATAACCAAAACCAAAGCCACACAGAATGGCTTACAGGAGTTGAATACAAACCACATGTACAGACCTGGGCACACCAACACAAGTGCTATTTGCCACCAAAATAATTAGGTGGTATAACCATTTGCAATAATTCCAGTTAGTGAAGTAATAAGATACATGTCTTGCATCAAACACAAGTAGTTTATCAGCCAAAAAGTAGGTGATTAAGTAGATGACATAGTAGATGATAAATAATTAGCTGTCTGAAAAAGTAATGTCGGCTAACAACAATGACAAAAAATATTAAACCTGAATCAACTATCTAGAAAATCTTAATGTATGAATGAAGGTTCTTGAGGAAGTCACTACAGATGAATGAAAAACTCCTTCTTAGACAAAAAACAATGCATAGCTGTTGCAGTTCAAAAAAAGGTTACTATTTCCATATTAACTCCTCCTGTAAGATTTTTCTTTTACCAAGCGTTTGTTGGAAAATATAATTATATAAAAATATATTAAAATATAATATATATAAAAATATAATAATATAACTGACTTCCAGGATTCCTGACATAGTATTGCTTTGGTAGTGATTCCATTAAACTAAATTCAGATCTTATGGCTCACCTGTGGTTTCTGTGCATGTCATACATATGGCTGCTTACTATCCATACAAGCATGCCATTGCTGTGTTCTGTATTAGCAAGAATAACCTTGAAGCACATCTGCAAAAAGATTTAGTTAGGATGGACAAGAACACCTTCAATCCCATTCTCTTTCTACCTGTCATTTTTCAGTTGTCCTTCCTATATTTGATTTAATTTTACTTAGTCCTTCCTGGCTAGTAGGGTTCTTATTTCTATACAGTGTGTAATACAATCATTGAGCAGTCAAGTGGAGGAGATTCTTTGTCAGGGAAGAACTTTGCAAAAAGGGGAAAGAGTTTAGGATTCATCTCCTAAAATAAGAAAGGGCAGAATTTACTTGAAATTGAAAAATATCCTGCTTCACATAGCAGGATACAAAACCCCCAAAGGGCAGACATCTTACCCTCCACAAGAATAACATTGTACTATGCAAAGGAAAACTAGTATAACTTTTTTAAGAAGAAGAGAGAATACTTTGCTCACACTAGTTAAAATGAGCAAGTTCAGAGTAGCTTCTTTTAAAACATCTTTATTTGCTCACCTTTAATTTTTTTGCTATTACAATCTGCTCATCAGAAGCTACCAAAGTGCATTCCAACCAGAAGTCAACTGTCAAAGTTTTATACAGACTTCCACGAAAATGACTTCAAATTATTTCTTCGTGTGACATGTCAGTAAATGCTAAATATACATGTTATCTGGAAAAAAAAAAAAAAAATCCAAACTAACACTTGAAAATGAAAGCAATAAAAAATCCAAGAGTACTCTTGGAAAACTTTGAGTGCTATAAAGTAATCTTGAGATTAATTGAATTATTCTTGTTCTACATGATAGATAATTTAACATATGCATTAAAAGTAATAATGATCAGAAATGTGATTCTACAAAATTGACATTTATGAATGTGTGGCTTCTGAGTGATAAGAAGAAACTTTGCATTTGATGAAGAAGTGAATATTTGAACTTCAGTTTTAAATCCATATAAGGTATAATGATATTTAAAAAATAATAATGTTGAGGAATTTATGCAATTCTTACTTTGTACAAAAAAGAACATCATTATCCAGTATTATAGATGGAGCAGTTGAGATAAAGTCCTGCAAAATTTATTATGCAAAGTCCATTGGCAGTGCTGGAAATGGAGCCATGCTCTGGTGAATTGTTTAACAACTGTGAAGTTGTTGGCAAAAACAGTAAAAATAAAGTCCAGCTTTGATAGTGCTTGATTTGTGTTAATATTCTCACAGACAAAAAGATGAAGAGTTGAATAGACACACACTATGGAGAGATACTGAATTAAAAATGACAGGCTACTTGCATATGCAATAGGAAATTTGCTTCTCCTCTTTTGTCTCCCTATCCACCTATGCCTGTCCATCCACAGAAGAAAAAAATTGGGATTTTGTTCATCTAAGAATAAAACTGGTATTTTTATGGAGAGCTACTACAAAATTGTCTGTATTAGAAAGTGACTAATTCAAAAAGTGCCATTTCTGTGTCAGATAATAGTAAAAAGTACCAGACAAATTAAAAATATCAATTAGAACATTAACATTAAAACTAAGTGCATCTGCAGGTTGAATGTGGCTGTAAATGTCCACAGAACAGTCAAGCAAATGAACATTACAGTGGAAGAAAATTTAATGGACAATAATAATTACCCCATTATTTGATAAAGTCAACAATAACAATTAGTATTATCATTAAGATTTATCTATGATGTAACACTAATGTTCTTGGTCCAAAGTAGGCATAGGTGGAAAAGAAGTAGAAACAACAAATGTAGTCAGACTACTGAATTACCTAATAAACAATTACTTGCATGCTTTGGCTATGTACTGTGAAGAACAATTTATTTCTGCAGACAAATATGCCCATTTAGCAAGTACAAAAGGTGCACTCTAAGGCAGATATTTTAGCTATTGCCAATTCAATAGAGCAATGAACTTGGAAAGCCATCTGTCTTCTGAAATGGTCATTCATTTCCAGAGATTTTGAAATGGGGATAGCAGAATATTTTGGAGAAGCATGAACAGATTTTTAGAAATAGTGTTGAAAACAAGAACATCTTTTAAAAGTAGATTCAAACTCTCCAAAAAGTATAAGAACTTGGGAATCTTGACAAACATGTAACTAGAAATGGTATATAGATACGGTCATTTAGTTTTCATATTCATAAAGTATGTCTTTGTTCCTGGAAGTTTGACAGCCTTCCATCGATTAGAAACTATTACCACAGTTGATGAAAAGCTTTTTTCTGCCCCTTTTAATAACATTTTCAATAGAGACACATACTTTCTAATGATGGTGCTTCAGGTCACATCCTTTTTTTTTTTCTTCTTTTTGAGTTATAGTTTCAGTTTCGTTCCCCCAGCAAAAATTTGTGGTTATATGATAAACTGCAAGGAAAAGATAGCAAAAGCAGGGAATTGATCATAGCACAGAAGTAATGGCCCTGTCCATAGATATTACAAATTTCTTGAATTAACTATTCACACATTATGCTAGATTTTAATTATTCAAATACATGATGAATTGCAGAAAGCACTATATAAAAAGACACTAAATGAAATAGTGACTGCAATTTTGTCATAACTGTTTTTATTTGTATATGCACACTAATAAAATAAAAAAATGAGTAAGAAAATACTTTTTGATAGTGGTGAAATTGAAATGCAAGATGCTTTATCTGAGGAAAAAAAAACAGTGTAGCCACTCCTCACAGTCTGAATTGGAATACTGAAGTCTGATTTAAGTTTTGTTTAGTAAGTTGCTTTACTTAAATTACATTATAAAGATCTTTATTTACTCTACCAAGTAATCATCATGGATCATTATCAACCATTAAGCTAAGCAGGAACTGTAGAAGTTTTACATACTACAGAGGATGAGGCCCTTCTCATTCACTTAGTTGAAACAATTAAAAATCATTTTTAAGGGAACATAACCATTTCTTGGTCAACATTCTGCCTTAAATTACAGAATGTGAATCTGATTAAAAGTGCTGAATGAAAAGTCCAATTCTAAGAAAAGTCATGAAATTTTTATTCATTAGAAAAAGAGGAACTAAATTATGCTCTATCTCACCAATTTTTTTTTTTTTCTGTTTTGTTTTTTTTTTTTTTTTTTTTTTTTTTTTTTTTTTTTTTTTTTTTTTGTTTAAGAAAATGACTACTAGATATTCATGTAGCTTGGGAATCAGAAGCCATTAAATTGTATAAGGTCTGCCTTTGAAATTTGGCATGGAATAGGAGAAGAATTTCCTTTTATCTTGAAATACATATTCCTACTGAGAAATACAAAGGATGGAAGACAAAGAGAAGAGCAGGTTGATAGCTCTGAGAACAGACCTTCCTCTTTTTTTCTTTCCCTCCAGAAAACAGAGTTTTGACCTCTTCTAGGCTAGACTCAAGAAACTTAGTCATAACTAAAAGTGTGTGAGAAATTATTAGTTCAAGAATATTTATAATGCAAATCTTCCATAGAAAATTTTATACGGTTTGGTTAAAAAATCAGAATTTTTTTAGTGAAAATGTATAATAGTATAGATGTTTATACTTTCTTTTAGTTTCATGGGAAATTCACCTTACAATCCTAGAATATATATGTTCTTGTTTACATTTGAAATTTATTTGGTTTTACCCTGCTCCAGAAAAGGCAATCTAAAATAAATACTAATTCTAAGCAAAAAGGTAACAGGTTTACCTTATCTGGGACTGCAAAGTTTGCAGTGAGTTTAAAATAAAGAACTAGATATAAAATAAGTCTTATAGATTTGTTTGCAAAAAGCAGCTTAACTTTTAAGTTCCTTGGATATTTTTTCTACTCTACTTGAAATACTTTTCTACTATTATTTTTTTGTATGTTGGTAATAAGAGAACTGGATTAAAATAACTTCTTTGCATTGAGGAGACAATTTTGTACATTGTTATTTCTAGGCTGTTACTGTCAGAATAAGGCTGATAGTACATCACAAGCATTAATGCAACCAAAAATTCAATTACAAACACAAATATGGGTAATGAAAAAGCAACAAAAAAAAAAGAAAAATAATGGTATTGATGAGAATGAACACTTGACTCAAACCCATTCTTGAAGACAAAAGGCAAACATAAGAGAAGCACACAAAGCCTACGAGCAGAAGACACTTGCCCAATTATGCCCAGGGTACAAAAATCAATCACAATTCCTTTTATACAGTGCTCAGCATTGCAAGCAGCAATGAAAAGATAAAGAGGATCATGATGGAAGGAAATCTGTAATTCCGATCTGAAGGTCAAACTTTTAAAAATTGTTATTGAAAAGAGTATTCCAATTTTACTGTTAACATCTATTTTAACAGATAAGGAACAAAAATATTGCAAATAGTTTTCAGTGTTTACTTACTGGAAGCATAGAATAGTTTGGGCTGGAAGGGACCTTAAAGATCATCTAGTTCCAATCCCAAGTACTGTGGACTATAAATTTTGCTTTCAAGTTTTCAAAATAACTTTTGTAGTCATGATTCCACGAAATGGATAGTCTAGTCCATTAAAAAAATCCTGATTACATAAATTAATATAATATTATTGCAAAAAGATTTTTCCATACTTTACATTTACATTTTACATACTTTACATCCTAAAATTTATAGTATTGCAAGTTTAAAATACTGTATCAAACACAAAAGGGGCCAACACCTACTCTTTTCTATTTCTGTCGCTTCTTTCTGAAAAAGGTAAATTTTCTTGGATCTTATTAATGTTTGAGTCACTGCTCTTAAACCAGTGCTCCTCAACCATTTTTCCAGTCAGATCGATTGCACATCTTCAAAGACTGTAGGATGCAATCCTTCTTAATCAAATGGTGTGACTTGATAGAGGAAAGTGCCTTCCCTAACAGAGAGAACCAAAAACTGTGTTTACACTCCAGTCAGGACATCAGAAATGACTGTGAATGGAAAGAAATGCTAATAGAGAAGTAATATGGATAGCCCTGTAGGTATCTGGAACATTTCCTCTGGCAAAAGGAGGTTAGTTGCATGTTCCTTATTTTATCCAACTCCATTTATTTATTTTTCACTGACATTGAAAAGTTTCTAGAGTAAGATGACTTAAGCTTGTATTTGTTTCAACATACCTTGATTTCTTTGTCATTCCAACACAGTTTGGCTAAATTTAATTTTCTTTACTTTTTTTAAACTAATTTTAAAAAATATTTTTAACTTTATTTTTTAATTAAAAGTACTAAAATACTTCAGAGGAATGCTTAGCTAAACTTTCATATGAAGATCCTACAGTGGAGATTCTAAACTAGTCCAGACCTTATTAGTAAAAAAAAAAAACATTTTTGCTATTACATTGATAAAATCATATTTCAATTCTATACCACGGTTTCTTGTCTCTTTCTCAATATAAATAAAAAATTGCTACCTTCCTTGTAGATATTCTTTATTTATCAGAAAACTATTTTTTGCAACCCTTTCATCTTCTCTTATCTGAAGTAAGATTTTCTTTCATGTCCTTCTCTTAAGTCATACTTTCAGACCTCTAATCTTTCATATTGAACACAGGAAGTGTTCTATAAATACTAAGTACTCCTACTCATCAGACAAAACAGTTTAGGTTTTTACTTATGCTGAATATTTAGTAACTGGAGGATGCCTTTATGTCAAGGGAATGTCATGCTATTTAGAGAAAATCTGGTTTACTGAAAGCATCCAAATGCCACCATGATTTTCATCATTGACACCAAAACCCATATACAATTAAACACCTATTATTCTCCTTGAATACAGAAGTTTCTTTCTTATATAATTTTATTTTTATTACTTTAGAAAGGTTTACACACTAAAAACATGCCACAATTTTCAGCCGTGGGAGTTCGCCTAATAATTTGATTATAAAAAAAAAAAAAAAAAAAAAAAAAAAAAAAAGAAAAAGTACCATATGATCCATCCCACAGCTTCTTAATTATGGCTGTACTATATTTTTAGAAGAAAGAAAGACAGCAAATTTTTAAATATGATACTTCATTAAATATATGTATTTAAAAATAGAATCTGGGCTGACTAGCTTCAATTAAGTCTCCACAGGAAGTAGAGACAAAATAATACAGAAAATACTACTTTCTCTATGTCCAAGATCATATAAAACCTGTATGCAGGCAAAATGCCTCTGCTCGTGCAGAGCATCTTACAGAATGAGGACTTAAATTAATGACTGAGACTCAGAGCTCAAAACAATGAACAATTGCTTTCATTGTACTTCTAGTGCTATAAGATGGAAGAGAAAAATACTTAAAGAATGAAAACGACTTTTTAAACAATGTACTGTTCTGAAATACAATAGATCAGAGTAGCAAGTGAGCTGTGGAAAGAACTGCAGGGAGATAGGAGCACACTGAGTTTTCCATATTACTATCAAAAGGAAATCCTTGGAATCCTGTTGAGAGCAGGGTGAATGAAGAGAGAATGTTTCCTGTGAACATATATTCACAAGGAACTCTAGACTTCACAAGCTCTGATAAAATACTCTTTATCTACCACTCTGCAAACAAAACCTACTACTAACATACTTCAGAATCAAGTTGCTATTCTTGGCAGTTTAAAACTATTTTCTTTTTTCATGAATTTTTCCCATTTATATACCTATTATTTGGCATATTAAGAATGAATCCTATCCAAACTACATTGTTAACACTGATGAAATAAGGTAGACATATGGCTGAGTTGCAAATTTCAAGGGCAAATATTAATTTCCTTATTCCACAATCTCTTGTTTAGGGTTAATTGTAACAGCAGGAGATAGCATTACTTTTACACATCTAAGCATGATTCCTTTTCTGACAGTTACTGTGCCCTAGTATTATTCTTTTAAATAATAATATTATTATTATTCTAAATTTAATTGTCATAATCTTTGTTCTATAACTCCACTAGATACCAACTATCTGCTTTTCATGTCCCCCATACAGTTTCTTATTTCCCATGGCACCTTGAGTGCTATGTCCAGTTCTGGGTGCCCCACTGCAACAAGGACATTGAGGGACGGGAGCAGGTCCAGAGAAGGGCAAGCAGCTGGTGAAGGCTCTGGAGCACAAGCCTTAGGAGGAGCAGCTGAGAGATGGGGTCCTTTAGCCTGGAGAAAAGGAGGCTCAGGGGAGATCTTATCACACTCTACAACTGCCTGAAAGGCGAGGTGGGAGTTCATCTCTTTTACCAGCTCAAAAGAGACAAGAGAAAAGGGTGTTAAGCAGCATCCAAACAGGTTTAGGATGCTCCTGCATTGGAATAATTGTCCAGGGAAGTGGTGGAATCACCATTCCTGGAGATAATTACAAGACATGGAGATGTGGCACCTGGGGAGATGGTTTAGTGGTGGACTTTGTGCTGATGGGTCAATACTTGGATTTGATGATCCCCAAAGACCTTTTCCAACATCAACAATTCTGTGATACCATGATCTATATTATACCCTAGATCTCGGGAGGTTTTCTCACATTTTTGGAAAATAAATGTATGAACTATCTGCATGAACTATCAACTGCTCAGTTTACTAGAAATTGTTTTTATGTTCTCTTTTTCTTGATAAATTTTTTATAAAACTCTCCACCAAACAAGCCACACCTCATTCGCATTCTAACTATTTTAAAACCAGCAGGTATTTACCTGCCCTAAGGCCTGTATAACCAAGAAGGATTGAAGGTAATTACAAAAAACAATAGAAAACATTTTTTAATTATGAGTATTGGTAGAAAATTAGAAATAAAGAAACACTTATATTTTAAAGATACAGTATGTTCTAATATTTTTTCATTGAAATTAAATATTTAAAACATATTTATAATGAAAAAGTGGTGCAAAAAGAATAGGTAAATATTTATGTGTGCCAGAGAATGTTTTTTTTCTAAAAGCACCCTAAATTTGATACCTTCTTTTGATAAATTTCCTCCCAAATCTCCTTACTCTGACAGTTCGTTCTGCAATCCATTAGTATAATGACAGTGTTTATTTTATAGTAGCTAAAATTTTGTCAGTTATGTCAATTTTCATAAAACATCGTCTTTAAAATTTTATAGCTTTTCCCTAAATAAAAAACAAAACTGAAAAAAAAACCACCCAAACTCAAACAAGCACAATTTGAAGCTGAAACCAGCTACAAGGTGTCTAAGTGTTATTTATTCCCAGAACATGTGAAAATAAAACAATAATTTTACTTATTAAAGTAATTTATCCTGGCAACATTTTAAAATTTTCTTCTATTTTTCATGTCTTCTCAATTTTGTTTTGACAAGCCATACACTTCAACTGTGCCTCAATTTTATCTTTTTTTCTAATCAGGTTTCTATTAACAAACACCCTCTGTTGACAATTTTCCCATTAATAAAATTCTGCAAAATTTCAAGAGCAATTCATGGAGGTAGACGTTGAGTGAGAGGCTGAATTTTCACAGGTTTCTACCCAATCTCCTCTCAATTTTCCAATGCAGTTCCCATACAGTACAGAAACCAGAACGCCTTCCTATATTTACACTGTCATCAACTGAGATTATTCTTTTTCTGAGTAAGATACAGGTTTACCATAGCCAGCCTTTTTCCAAGTCAGGTAGCACAAACTGCTCCCCATCCACAACATTATTTTCATCAACTGAAGAATTGTTAAGATTTTTTAGTGCTATTCTTCCATATCAGTCACTTTAACAGCTGAAGTTTTCCTTCCATACTTTTTTCCTCCTAGCTCTGTTCCAAAGCTCCAAACACAATTAGATTTTCTGAATCTTCTAAGCAAGGAGTTTTATGATCAGTCTATAACAAGCGAAAAGTCATATGTACTCTGAGAAAAATCCATGTAAGTCACAACAGAGTTACTGGACAGAAAACTGGGTAACTACAAGGGGTAATGCTACAAGTAAACACACTGCACTGTTAATAATTCCTGATAGTCTATCCAAGTAGTTACCTGAAATATTTACATTTATAAGAGTCGTGAAAGCCATCACATTACATAACCTCAAAAAGACCTACTTTGTATATCTGCTGAGAAAAGAATAGATATTTCTTGCAAGTGAATAATTGCAGAAGAGTCACATACAAATTCTGCTTTATACTTTGCTAGTAGTGGGTTTGCTCATACAGATAAGGATCCTAGCAAGTTAGAACTATTGCAATGGAGTAGGGAAGACATACACTGCTAAACACTAAATGAGCTCATTGACATTCATCAAAAAGAATATATGATATTTTGTGCTGGATAGTAAAGAACAAATCAACTATCAGTTGTACTTTGGCAGCTGTAACCAGATTATAAGATTAGAAGGTTTATTTGCAGCTTGATTTGTTGTCTGACAACCTTGTTTGTAAGTTTAATATCTTGGTCACTTCAGAATGCATTGGGCTGGAACAGGCTGTAACAAGCTGCTGACATAGATACATTTTTCCTTAGCATAAAGGATTTCAACATATTAAGTTAGTTTATTTTTAGGCAAATAGCTTCAAAACACTAATTTGCAATGTAATTTGTCTGAATGTAATGTATGCTTGTAAACACTTGTTCTGCCTTTGACTGATACTCATTCAGATAAATATTTCAGATATTTTGGGACTTTTAGTT
The DNA here is from genome assembly GCA_030060385.1 of Muscicapa striata striata. Taxonomy (NCBI): domain Eukaryota; kingdom Metazoa; phylum Chordata; class Aves; order Passeriformes; family Muscicapidae; genus Muscicapa; species Muscicapa striata. The sequence continues at coordinate 1,868,070 of JAREIS010000146.1, forward strand.
TCTGCATAGCAATTGCTGGCACTCTTCCAAATGCAAATCACAAACCATGTGGAACTTTTGAAACTCATTCTTCACATCACCAAGTCTCAATGTCCTTTATATTCAACCACTGATAAGGGGATTCTAATGCTCTTGGCATGTCATAGTGGGCTTCTGCTAGGCTTTGAAGGGAAGGTTCAGCTGCTGTGTTTTGGACAAACTTTTGGGATTGTTTCTGCTTTCTTACAAATAGGAAAAGAAGATGGGTAATCTTCCAAATGTGTTTGACACAGTCTGCCACACTTATCATCTAAATTCAATTGTAAACACTACTCACAGCATAGTGCTTTTTTGGGTTTTTATGTTTTTATTTTAATTTCTGTATACTTTAGGGAAAATAATGAATAATATATATTTATATAAAAATAGTTGTCATTTTTGCTCTGATATGCAAGCCATAAATCTACAAAAGATAGGTAAAAGTAGTGAACAAGAAGGTAATTGTCCTAAGATGATAATTAACACATTCACAATGACTCTGAATTTTCTAGTTAGTTTTTAAGGCTCACTATGCCACAAAGGATGAACACTTTAATATTTTATTCTATTCCATCTGTTCAACAATATGAAAATTAACAACATTTTCTCTGTTCTATGCTACATACATAAAGACTAATTACACTGAATTTGTCACTATACTCCAAATCACTTCTCACAGAATAAGCATTCCTTGATCCATTTCTGTTATGGACACCATTTCACAATTGTGAAATCCAAAAAGAAAATACTGTCAATAGACACCAGGACCAACAAGAATATCCAGAGAATAACAAGTTGCTGTAGCATATTAGTTATTCATCAATGTGGACAAGATACAATGGGAAATTCAGGCAATCCTCCTTACATAAACTGATGATTTCTCTGCTTCAGATTAAAATTCTTTCTCTCCTTAGAAATTACATTATACTAGGTAGCATAAATGAATCCCTCTGCAGAAGACTTATATGAATATTTTGCAGTTGATACTTTTTTTTAATACCCTCTCTGAAGTCTGAGGGTAAGGAGACTTCCGCATTTGAAGATGTCCAATATGGACATCAACTTCTTTCTGTTACTGACCTAGGACAAATACTACTGAAACAATTGTGAAAGCAATCAAGTTCTTAATAAGGCAAAATCCCAACCAAAAATTATCATACTTTTCATGATTTCAAGTTTTAAAACTTGAAAGACTAGAATTTTGAAATTTATAATTGCTTTTTAACCTTCCTGCGTTGGAACTATCCCTATTGAACAGTCTTTTCTCCACACTGAATGAAAGTCCTCATTTCTCAACATGAGTAAGAGTAGGTGACACTTAAAGTATAATCATCATACAGAACATGATGTAAAAGAACTTACCAACACTGTTTTTTATGCTCAGCCTAATATTTTGCAGTCTTGTTAACAACATTATTCTGTGGTCTACTTCAGAGTTATGAATGCAAAACTGTCGTACTTCTTTAGAGGAGGATTTGACTATGTTACTTCATAGTCTCCATTTGCAGTAGTGAAATGCCAGTATTGATTGCTTCTAATGCTACAATTCAAGTGGTAAAATGAAGCTGTTACCCTCTATCTGCAGAATTAACAGTGAAACCTATTTAAGAAAAAGAAATGCCTGTGTTAGGGATGCTTTATCTAATTTTTAGCTGGAATTGAAAATTCTCAGTTAAGCAGTGGTGGCATGATGAGATTTCATGGTGCTCTAAAAGACTGGGCCAAGGTGACACTAAGACAAACTCAAATCACAGAAATTAGTCACTAGAATCTCAGGGAGATGATAAATTATTTAATTTGTTTTGTTACAGTTAATAAAACTGTGGTCAGTTTCTACCACAGTTCATTAAAATCTTATTTTTCATCTGTGGGTGACCTTCATATAATCTTGGCTACGTTAAGGTAAGGATGTATTTCTCTCATGTCTTACTCCCACTACAGTTCCACAACTAAATTCTTCTATTCCAAGCTAAAAATAATATTGAGTGTAATTCTGAAATATATGCATTTTATTTTCCTATCCACCTTTTATTGATGCACTATAAAAAATGTTCTCTACCATTATGTTGTAGCAATAAGCTTTTGCAATTGCATATATGGAAGAGATGAGGTCAGTTTGAACTATACCACCAGCATCCTGATCTGTTTCCAAATTTTGCAACCAAAATGCTGAAATAAAATTTGGTTCCAGACCACTATTAACATATGTTAAATCTACAAAGATCCCACATGTTTAGAATAGTAAAGAAAAATTAATTCTCAATTCTGTTTGTTTCTGGTCTTTAAAATGTCCCTTCATGTTTTTTTAAAAGAAAAATTTAAAAAAAGCCTCTCCCCATCTAACCCAACATCTGAGTACTGAAGAAAGGTTAAAGCTAAAGTTCCAGTTAAGGTAGTAGTTAAGGTAGTTTAGGTCTACCTCTAATGTGGACCTAAAATGTCTGCATGTTAAGATTCATATTTTCTCCTGATCACCAGGAGGGAAAATGTTAGAGGGTTATACAGATTTATTTGGCTGGTAGGAAAAAGGATGACACATGAAAATAGCAGATATTCTTTTCTCCTGGAGAAAACAGAACTATAGAATAACCAGAGAAATAAATTGCCAATGTTGTAATGATATCCCTCAAATATTAAAAAAAACCAACTTCGTAGTTGAGACTCTATTGGTTACATTTATGTGATATAAAAAGGGATTCGATTTAGGAACTTTAACAGCAGAAATAAGTAAGGACAACCTTGCTAAAGATGGAGAAAAATTCTAATGCAAAGTCTCAAGAAACCAAAACAAATTGAAAGATTCAATGGATTTTCTTGGGTTTATTACTTACATACATTCATATAGCCTTCCCAAGTTTCACTTCTTACTTTTACCTGATCTCACAATAGTTTCCGAAGCTTGACTATAATTTCAATGTAATATAAATTTATATCAGATTTAGAGACCCCAGCTGGAAGGTGACATATCAAATCTCATGTTTCTGTGCAAATTTTGAAACTTGAAAGGAAGAGTAACTGGTGCCTGAAGGACAGGGTAATATTGTGAGCATCAATGTGATGAAAAAGTTTACAAATGTTAAAAGCAGCAGAATACTAAGTGCTAAATACCAAACCATGTGCTTTAGAGTTTGCTTTTTTAGGATATACTAAGCCCTTGAAGATGCTTCTTTATGTACTACATAAACAATAATTTATGAACTTGCATGTATATGAAAGTACATTACGAATCTTTATACAAGCAAATTCAAAGCTTTGTGAATCAAAGTAATTTTTTTTTTTTTTTAGAAGGAGCATGACTGGATTAGCCACACTCTTACACAGGCATGCCCTGCTTGTCATGTTGAACTTGACATAATATATGACTTTTATTTTACAGTATTGCTGCTTGTAAGCATTACTGCTCAGAAGCCAGGGAATTTTACAGCAACAATACCAAACCTTAGCAGATGCTTTTATGTGCCCATAGGCACACCACTTGTACCATGAATAAAGGATGCTTTCACTTTTCTTGACTATGTTGTGTTCAGTAGCTATATCACATCATACGCAACAAAGAATGTGTTTATTTATGGAGACAAAGTAAATTGTACAACTGTGTCTGAAATTAGGGTCAGTGTTCAGAGGTAGAAAAGAAGATATAGTAGTGTGTGTGGTTTTCAGCACCAAAACAAGTTTTGAATAACCACTGGGCTGTTGAAAATTTGCTGCTTGCGCTTCCCAGGTTCTATTTCAGAAGTTTATGCCCAAACTCAGTAAGTTCAGTGAACTGTACAGTGCAAAGACTCCCATGAAATGTAATAAATCCATGACTTCACAACATGCGTTTAAAGAAGTATAAACCAGAAAGAATGCAATCTGGAAAAATGTGCAACTAGCAGTTCCAATTGGGCAATATAAGATTTTCCAGGTTCCACAACATCTTCATGATGTCTAGCACTAAAAGTTCAGACTGGTTAAGCATCATATTTTAAAGCACAGCAGAGTGTTCCTCAATCATGGAAAGGAGGATGGAAGGATGGAAGGATGGAAGGATGGAAGGATGGATGGATGGATGGATGGATGGATGGATGGATGGATGGATGGAATCCTCACGGAAGGATGAGAATCTCAAAAAGAAAAATACTGATACGCTCAAGGCAAACATACAACCTTTCTCCCTTTTAAATATGTGAGAAAACAATGCAATCTGTATATGTGAAAAATACCTCAAATACTGTTAAAAAGAGTTATGAAATTAACTTAGTGGGTATTTGTGAGTTTTGAACATACATATCTCCAATTTATCTAGAATAATTACTGCATGTCCAGAAAAAGCACATCAAGGATATTCACACAGACTGACAAAATTATTTTAAAATATTAATGAAAAGGGATTATTTTAGCTCATTAAACAATTAAATTTAACATCATATTATAACACTTCAAAATGAAAATTCTCACATTATGTTTTCTCTTTACATATGCTGTTGGATACAATGACTTTTAAAAGCCATAATAAACCCCTTCTCTCAAAATGTCTGCAGTAGCACTGCAATGAAGACCAAAATAAAACTCTTATGTAAGAAATATACATACTTATATATTAATTAGACTTTAGGTCTTGAATCTTTACCAACATTTAGTTAACAGCCCACTGCCCATTTTCTTTTAATTTCTCTAGAATGGAAACAGACAACACTGAAAACAACTATATTAATCTACTTGCAGATGTGTCCTTCACAATTTCCAATTGAGTGAAATGAAGGAAACCTATATTTCACCTATTTCTAGCATTTTGAAAGCAATACATACATCAGTTTCTGATTCTGCACATAAATGTGGTTTTGATCCATATATATAGCATCATGCTCCTAAACAAAAGAAGTATTAATCTCAGGAATTATTCTTATTTATGCTGCATTTATTCAGGGATTTTTCATCCCAATCTGCAGTGGTGCAAACAGGAATTCCTGCTCCCAGGAATGGCTCAGGAATTAATAAAATATCACGAATATCCTGAGTTGTAAGGCACCCAGAAGGATCAAGTCCAATTCCTATTCAGGTACCTTTCAAGCACCACACTAACCAGTTGTCTACTGTCCTACATGATACTGGTGAGACCACGCCTGGAGTAACATGTCCAGGTCTGGACTCCTCAGGAGAACCAAGACCTGGACATACTGGACACAACTCACTGAAAGGCTGCAAATCTCTCACCTAAGGAAGGGCCAAGAGAGCTGGGACTGCTCAGCCTGAAGGCTGAGGCAGGATTTCACCAGTGTGTACAAATACCTGAAGGGAGGGTGAAAAGAAATGGAGTCAGGCTTTTTTATGGGTGTTGAGTGACTGGACAAGTGGCCATGGGCACACACAGGAGCTTCTGCCTGAACATATGGAAACACTTTTAACTGTGTGGGTGACTGAGCACTGCACAGGCTGCCTGGGAAGGTTGTGGAATCTCCACATCTGGCAATTTGCAAATACCATCTGGACCTGGATCCGCCTCGAAATGACCCTACTTGTGCAGGGGAGTTGAACCAAAATACTTACAGGGGTTCTGTACTACCTCAACCATTCTGTATTTCTGTTACTACGGCCTGGAAGCAACAGCTTATTGCAGGTATTAGCAATCAAAGTGACAATCTTTGACAAAATTAATATTTTGAAAAATTCTGTAAAATGTACTGTTTAATGTAATATTAGTGTGCTAAAGAATTAATAACATACTGTTCTACTAGTCTGCAAATACAGTACACTGGCATTCATTTGATAAACAGAAGGCAATGGCAAATTATACTTTTCAAAATTTCAGTTCTTTGAACAACAGTTAATTCTTTTGTGTGTGCGTAAATTTCTAGCTATGGAAGTTTTTACCAAAGAAAGGCATAATTTTCTAGAAATAAATAAAATTTTTTACAATAACCTATATTTTTAAAATATCCCACAGTCTTAATGACTTCAAATCCAGTTGACCAGCCTCATAAAAAGAACATATGGGACAGTTTTCTGTCTAGTTTGTTCCTAGAAACTGTTAGTGATCAGTCTCTACTGTGATTTCAACATTTTTACCCTCAGCTTACTAACACATACTTCAAAGTTGCAAAAACTAGATTAAAGTGATAGCCCACCGAGTTGCTTCAGGCTACAGCTTCAGCTGACACAAATCATCTTTCACTGGACACACTTTATGGTTTCTAACATAAAATGATTTGTTGCAAAGCCAGGGCTTGCATTTTACAAACTATCATTAAACTGCAGTACTGGTCTACAAGCTTTTAAGCGGGTACAATAGTATTGAGCTTATCTAGATAAAATGCTCTAGTGAAAATTGTGTAATCATATCAGAATTACTACACCTCGAAGAATAACCAAATTCACCAAATAACCAAGAAAAAAACCACCAAATAATCAAGAATAACCAAGTGCACCAAATCTTACTTGTTACTTTGTACTTGGTGCACTGGATTTAGCAAGTAGTTTTAATGGCATTACTGATTTTTAAAAATCTACTTAATAAAATCAAATTTTAAAAGTAAGTAATATACTGAACTTCTCATATTTAGAGGAGAAAGGGGTGTTGGCAGTATTAAAAAAAAAAAAACATAATATGATATTTGACATATTGGTGTATGTCCTTTTGAGATAAAAGACAATTCAGATACAATTATGACAATCAGCTGAGAACTTTGTGATTTTGTTAAATTTTAAATAATGCAAAGAGTTTTAAAGAGGAAACCAGATGACATTTCTGAAAATGTACTGGAAAATGTACTGAATGTACTGAAAATGTACTACAAATCAGTAGACCTGATTTGTCCAGCCTTTCAATATATGGAATTACTTTTTCATGACAGATTATTGACTAAGTAAACTTCAGAAGCTTCAAGAGAACCATTTTGGATACATCATATTCATTCTGTAATTCCCTGTGTTTCCTTTATAATTTTCCTCAGACATCCTGACAGAGTTACCATGAATGATGCAAGATAATAATTCAAGTTGTCAGTGTTTTCAGGCAGACTTCCAGAGCTCATGCCATCCAAGTCCTCACAGTCAATCATGGAAATTAGCTGAAGACAGCTCATGAAAGGAAGTATTGACGTCCACAGAAGCAGTTAGTAGTAAACAGTTATTGAAAAATTGTAAAAGGAAGCTAATCAAAACAAGTGCAGTGCATTTGTCTGTGCTGTTAACGAGTGTTTATGTATCCTGAATTTACTAAAATGTGTTTCTTTGAGGGGAAAAAAATCAGCAATGTCCAGCCCAGATATAATTAACAATGCACTTGTCTGATATTATGAAGAAGTGTACAAAAATGTTAGTAATATCTGACAACTGCCATTGAATTTGTAAATTGACACTATCTGGAAACTGTGATTAAAAGCCACTTTCAGTTTTCCTGTTTCAAAATGTTTTCTTGTTGTGAGACAAAATTATTCTGCACATCAGAGTTAATTATATCAATAAGCTTGGCATATAATATTTTTATGTGAGAAGCACCCAGTATTTTGTATGGATCTTCAAAATTTATTTTCAGCAGGTACATATTAGGATGAAGTGAGATTAAGTTAAGAATTTATTTCTTGCAAGTCTGCTAATACTGGTATGGGATTAATGCATAATGTTGGATTTGTTAAAATGCCTTTACCTTAAAAGCAAATCATTCATTTACATTTTAAAAACTCAAAAAACAAAACAAAACAAGAAAACCAACCAAAGTTCCCTACCATGCCCATCAAACCCAAAAGCTGTTACTGCTTGAAATCCATTTTGACACAGTAAAATAGCATAAAGAAATAGCATAGTTTAGAAACTGGTAAGATTATGAAATACAAAACACTACCAAAACCAATTTAATTATTATTAGGGCATCATGGTTGCTTTTCATAAGAAAAAAAAAAAAAAAAAAAAAAGGAGAATGAGAGAAAGAATGAAAGAATATGAACCACTGATAAGGATGAGATCCTGTAAATCAAGATATCCTGTTTCTGGTCTCAGTGTTAACACTGATGTGACTGGTGACTTTGAAGGAAAATCAATTCAGCCTATTTCACAACAGCTTTACTACCCACAAAACCAGATATAAGATTGCCTCTTCTTCCTACAAGGTTTTATTATAATATTATACTGTATGCTAATTATGCTAAGTATATCTATGTTGTTGTTTGCAATCTGAAGGGAAAGGAAATATTATTCATCAAAGAATATGAAAAATAAAAATAGTGTGAGTGAATCATAATTGACATGACTCAAACAATGGTTTGATGAAGATTTACAATCAGTCCCTGCCCCAAATAATTATTTGGGGAAACATTGATCCTTTAAAACATAATTTTAACAGATTTTCAGTTTCTATCCTTCTGTAATAGAAGAACACCATGTGTGGCAATGCTCTATAACACCAGACAACTCCCCGAGATTAATATAAGTACTTGAAAGCCAGTGTTATCAAAATCATTTAGTCATCTTTGAAATGCTTTTAAATCACATTTTAAAACCTTCCTTTGTTGTGTGACCGAATCAAAGCTATACATTCTGAATTAAACATTATTTTAACTTTACTTACAGACTTCAATAGCTACTAAACGAAGTCCTATGTTCATTTTACAAAGAAGTGTGCAGCTGGGAGATCGCTTATCTAAAAACCCAAATCCCTTCTCTTTAAAAGTTGTTTGAATATTTATATGTGCAGAGATTTCCATAATTCATATTTTTTGACACAAAGTCATTATATGACCCACTGGAAAAGCTTAATTAATTGGATAAGAACGTGTCTGTATATTCTCAAATTATTCTAAACATGCTTTAAATATTTTAGAGTTTCCAATTAAAACTGTACGTGTCATATTGTCTTATGTAATTCTATTGTTCATTTCTGAAGATACAGCTCCAGCTAAAAAAAAATCCTGCATTGATGTGAGCTGAGCTCATTAGTTTCTGATGTTCTGCCAAATTGCCTCATTACCTGTCATACTAGCACACTACTGACACTTTCAAAGCTGAATCCTTTACATACACATTAATCTCTTTCTGCAAGAAAGTCTGGTGAGTAAAAACGAAAAATTAGGAATGTGATTTACACAAATTATCAGGTACCTGATGAATAATCTAGATTAAAAGAGGTGATAAGTATGGATAATTTGTACCCCATTCTCTGGTATTTAGAACTGTTTCAAGCAAAGAACTTGCTAAATCCCACCTAAGAGTCTTATACACACTGGTTGCTGAGAAAATGAATGAGTATTTAAATAGCAAGCATAACTCACAAGTGCAGAATGCCCACAGTTACAATTGGTTATATTAACCTTGATACCCTTTGATTTGAAAGATCATATAGATGTGAGACATATCCTCAGCTGTGACATTAATATCCCACAAAAAAAAAAAACTGTTGAAGGGTTTACAAGCCTGCAGATCCATCTAAATTTCAAAATCAAAAAGACTAGGCTGCTCTTAGACATTTTCCTGTTCAGTATGTAGAAGACCACAGTGTTAAATGGACAGTTTGGCAGACTTACCTTCAGTTCATGTGGGTTTAGCTGAATCAATGCAGTAAGGGCATTCCATTAGGAAAACTAGAATCAGCCTTCCTTGGCAATAATGCTATTCTGTGTAACACATTGAGGATTTGTTGAACAATACTACTTAAAAGATTTCTCAGATTCAAGCATAAAAGGCAATGTGCACCCCATTTTCAGAAATATTTCTTAGTTTCTGAGGATATGGACAGACTCAGAATATACTGTTGGAAACACCTCTCAATATCTTTTAAGTTTGAATAAATTCCAACTCTTTTCCTAATCTACATGTCGTAGGAACGTATTACTATCACAGACCTGTTTTAAGGTATGTCTTGCAGAAATAATATAATGCAGATTTATAATTCTGTCTTAGGAAGCACAGACAAAGGGTGTTTGGTCTCCTAACCTGGGTGATCAGGTAACAAGAATTGTAGTGTGCACCTTTGAATGTGGGAATTATATATTTTGGACATGACACGTCAGATGGTTTTGAATTACCACTCTGATCTTTTAATTCTGGTCATGCCCGTGACACTTTTGTATCTGCAAAAAGATCTGTAAAATAATCAATAATAAAAACTTCTGTAGTGACTTAAAAAAGAAAGCTCATGTATTTTGTACCCAGATTGACACAAACAAGTCTCTCACAGGAAAAAAGTTTCAGAAATTTTACTCTTAAAAGTTGTTGGCCAAACACTGGAGTTCAAATCAAAGTCAAAACCAACAAAACCTAACTTCCTCAGGGAAAGTGAAAATATTTGCAAATTCTACATATGAAGTTCAGAAATTACACACACCAGAAAACAATACTACTTTTTTGTCTGTACCCTACTCCTCTTAATAGTAAATTCTGAATACAAAATAGAGATCCATAACTTCCTAGCATAAAACCGAGGAAAAAAAATATGAACCAAGGCTCCAGAAAGTGAACAAACTGGCTTTTTTAGTCCATTTCTGAGTTAAAAATTTTTGGTTATTTTTTTGGATTCTGCCAATTAAAAAAGGTGATTTGCAATAGGTGCTATCCTACCCATCATATTCAGTGCTAATATCAAAGATAAACTGAAGGGTAATAATCCTATCTGCTGCTAATGTAAAATATTATGGTGACATTTCTAAAACCCCTAAATATCTTTTTCTTGAAGACAACACATTCAAATAAAAAGAAGAAACCTAGTTCCTTGAAATATGTTTGATTTGATTTATCTTGAATACTGGTCAAAAAGTTATACTCGATAAATTTGTAATACTTATTCTGTACAAATCAATGATCTGACCATCTAATTTTTGAGGATTAGAGCATCATTCAATTTTCAATTTGAAAACAAAGGAAATATATGGATATATTTTTCTTACATTCCTAGTTAACATTCACTGACAGCAGCAAATATTTATGCGTCTATTGGGGGAAGGGAGATATTTCTTAGTATAGCTGGAGTATGAAATAAGTTTATGTATTTTCCCAGTGAAATCCATACCAATTTGGAGCATTATTTGTATTCTGACACAGAGGTCTCACAAGCTGTCTTATTTATTTTTAAACTTCCATTGATTATAGTATCTAACTGGAGGCTTGAAAATAATTATTTTCCCAATATCCTTTTTTTCTTTTTCCTCTTAGCAGATATTAGACATACCCCAACACTTATGTTTGAGTAAGTTGACATTAGAATTTATGTCAATGAATAAAAAACATAATTTAAAAAAAAAAAAAAATCAAGCTAGGTATAACACCTATCTTATCAAATATCTTAGCACACAGAGATCAAACACAGCAGACTAACTATGGGAATAAATTTTTTTAATTAATTGCTGCTGCAAAGCCAACATGAGGAGCACCAAACATTGTGGATTTTATTAGTGTCCAAAAAACTTTTGGATTTGTTTGTCTGTTATTTTGAAACAAAAAAAAAAAAAAGGTGATGGAGTGCCGGGTCAAAAAGATATATTTAGAATTTGGCAGATTTTTACCATAAGGAAAGACCAACAATGCTATTGGTCATTTTAAAGCACAATATACTTTTAGGTGATGCAAAAAAAAGTTTTTGGTTACTCCAATATCACCACTTTTGATTTTATCATTCAGCGTGTGCATTTATTTTTCTAGATACATACCCACTTTACACACATATTAATTTCTAACAGTCATAACTATCGACATATTAATGCTTTACACTTAAATCTCATTTTCTGACGTCCATGCTTTAGTTTACAGACCTACGCTCAAAACATATTTTCAAATCCATGAATATTTTTCTCCAGAAGAGGCATGCATCTATATCCTATCTAATTTGACTTTATTTTTAATAGGTCTGACCATAAGTATCCAGTGAAACTCTCTTTCAAGAATCAAGACTGGAATCTGGAGTTTTAGACCTCTCCTGTGTGCAGAAATCAGTATTTCAGCTTGGATGTATATGTACTGCAAGCAGCTGCTGGAGCTCATATTTGCAATCATAGAGGAAGTGGTCAGGAATATGAAGGACAGGTGCAGTCCTGGCTGCAGTGACCATCAAATAGTGCAGTCCAGAATGCTGAGAGAAGGCAACAAGGTAAACAGTAAGATCACAACCCAGGAGGGTTAAATGGGTCAGATGCTGACTAAGGATAAGGAAAAGGTCAAGGTGTTCCTGGAATTTACCAGTAAGGTCCTCTTCAAGAAATTCAATCCTCCTGAAAACAGTGGGAAAGTCTGGAGTGATGAAGACTCACTCCTGGTAGAGAAGTATCATGTAAGGGAACACTTGAACTACTGGGAACCATAAGCCAATAGAACAGAATGTAAGCTCCAGCCAGTGCTGAGAGAGCTGGGTGATGCCATTCTGATGACATTCATAGCAAGGTGGTAGAAAGTGGATGATGTTCCCTAGGACTGCAAGAAAAAAAGTCCCTCCTGTCTTTAATAAGGACAAAATGAAGGATCTAGGAAAGTATGGGCTAGTTGGCCTGAACACAATTCATACCAGTGTTGGAAAAAATATCCCTCAAAACCATATCCAAACATATTTAAGGTCAAGAAAGTGACAAATCCAAGCTAGCCTGGATTTAAGAAGGAGAAATCATGCTTGACCATCATGACAGGTTGCTATGATGACATTACTGGATTGATGGACACAGTGGATATCTTAACATTATGAAGGCTTTCCACACTCTTATAACAAAACACAGTAGTCAAAAACAGAAACACAATACATTTAATTTAAACATGAGAAATATCTTTTGTACTGGAAGGTTGATCAAACAATAGAATAGGTTACTAAAAGAGGTTGTGGAGTCTCCATCCTGTGAAATATCTAAAACCTTACTGGATATGAACCTTAGCAATTTGGTCTAGTCTAGTTCTGCTTAGACCAGGGAGGCTGGAGCAGTCAATCTCGTGAGGTCCCTTCTAGCCTCAACTGTTCTGTGGTGCTTTGATTCTGTAAATTGGTAGTAAACCTCATCAAATGAGAAAATCTTGTAGGTCGCATTAAAAGAATGGTACATGTCATACCTGAATTATGGTGGATATTATGGTGGTCTTACAACTTCATGGGTTAAAATGTCACTGAGGAAAATGATAAAAAAATTATGATATTTAAACAGATATTTAACTCTGTCCAAAAAAACCCATTTTGCAAATACATTGAAAATAATTTTGAAACATTTTCAGAAAACAATTGTTTATATTGTTTACAATTGAAAATTATACTTTTAATAGAAGTCCCATTAATGGCATTGAAAAATAAAAATTGATACCTTATTTTTCAGATATAGAGGAAACTAATCAGAAATTGAAAAAGCAAAGGAAAAAACCACCAAGAAATCTCAGAGTGAGATGATTGAAAAATCCCCAGACATATAGAATGTGCAGGTCTGTTAATAAACTTTGAAGTCAGGAATATAGTTTCAGATGGCTGAAATACTTCTCTTTAATATTAGATATTTGCCCAAGAGAATGAAGGAAGTAACTTTCTGCCCTACATTTTAAATTGTCACTGAGCATAAATAGGGTGAGTAGGGTCATTGAAAATTTATAATGGCATTTACAACCTCTGCAAAAAGTAGAGATCGTGAATATAAACCTCGTGCCCCAAGACAAGAGAATGTGGAGCATTATGGTAAAGAGGTATAAATTCAGGCATTTTCTAACAACTTTTAGTCTCTGAACTGTAGTAATTGAACAAGTTTTTAAGTCAAATATTCTGGGTGAATTCCAGATCTTTTGTTTCTTTAAAGTATTAAACAATCCTCTCTGCTTTAGATAATAAATTTCTATTCATTTCATGTCCTCAGTCATTGAAAAATACTTTTGAGAAGGATTAGGTGATAAACCCTATTGTATTCAATGGTGTAATGATGCTACAAAACATAATATTATTTTACATCCAAGGAAAAGAAATCTTTGCCATGCACTATCAGGAAGGAAGTGATTTCAAATATAGATCAGCATAATTTCTTGTTACACTATAAAAGAAGCAGCCTAAATGAATTAGGAGTCATTGTGATAAACGAGTGACTGTTGAATACAAAGAATATGAAGCTAAATTGAGAGTTGTCGAATTTTATACTGGTCAGGGAATTTTCCAGTATTTTAGAACAATATAGAAAGTACATGTATGCTTCCATTCCCTCCCAGTGCACTGGATAGCTAAAATAGTGGTGCTCTTTTTTCCCCCTACCTTTATCTTCAACTACATTATAGTGATTTTCCTGAACAAACAATAGCAAATCAAAAGTCACCAGATGCAGGGAGCCACCTGCGGACACCACTGAAGGCCCAGGCAGAAATTGCAAGGCTTTCCTCAGGCTCTGAGCTCTTTTTCTCATGCTGGGAAACCCTTTCCCAGGCTGAGACAGTTTCTCCGCTCTGGCCTGAGCCTTTCCCAGGGTGATAGCATTTGGGAAAAACAGAGAGGAATTATAACAAAGATAAAACACCTGCTGGATCCGTGGGAAAACTAGAGACAAGAGGTGTCTCTCTCTCTGACCAATGAACTGTCTGTATTTTGTTTTTCACGAACTATCCTATTTAAAGCCATGGCTTCCTTCAATAAACTGCTCTTTTTTGCACCAAGTAAGAGAGTGCCTTGTTGCTGTTTTTCCTTTCGCCGTTCCGTAACCCTCTATGCAGCAACAGCCACCCCCATCTGTATGTAGGTTTCTTACAGGGATGTTACAATTTTTAAGCATAATATTAACTCAACATGACCCTTCAAAGGGCAGGAAATATTGTACTAGGTTAGGAATTTAAAGCAAAGCCAGGAAGACATTTCTTTCATGTATATACTCACTACTTGTGCAAATATATGTCTGCAGAAAAATCAAAACCATTAGCAAATTAATTTTTTGTCTAAGGATACCCTTTTTTATTGTGAACAAATGCTTCATATTAAAGTTAAATAGTTGTGATGGAGATTCTGTAAAAAAAAAAGAAAGTAAATCCCAAGGTCAAGGAAAAATCCTACAGAGCTTTAAAAATACTTGGTGGTAACTTTGTGCTGAAAAATCTCAACTCAGTTTTCAAACAAGCTCAAAGTTTTCCACTGTTTAATGTTATGGTTCCTCAAACACATAGTTCCAAAGCAATGTTGAATTTTCTAAGACACTGAAGAGACTGGGCTTTCAGATACATAATGTGTTGTGAAAGACCAGGAAACATTTGTCACTCTCCTGAATTACTACAAAAATCCTTTTAAAGACTTTTAATGTATGTGTACTTCTGAAGTGATGACATTGTTTAATTTAAGGGAAGAGCATAAAGAGAGTAAAAGAAAGGGCATGATTCTTTAAGCTGATCTTGAGGGCACTCAAATAGCCAGAGCAAATTGACTCTTTTTTCATTTTCAGGACATTCAAAATGCATTCCAACTCCATTTAAAAATTTGAAAAATGCTACCTTTCAGAGCTGGTTATGAATTATTTTGTTGATGCTTTATACTGAGAAATAAGTTGCACCCTGCATTTTTTTTCCAAAGACTCTGCAACAGCTAATTTGTCAGAAAAATCTGGCAAAAGACAGTTGAGATACATATCTGTGCTACAGATTATGGTGGCAAATGATGCTGATAAACACTCATGACCTAGAGTAGTTTGATAAATGTCAGAGAATCAACATGGTATGATGAATTGTGAGAGACAAGTTTACGTTTTAGAAATTCACACAAAGAGACTTATCCTATATCACTTTCATTATGTACACATCATACTTCTTTAAAAACATTTTTAGATAGCATTCAGCTGTAGATATTATTTTCTACAGTTGAACATTCAAAGTGTTAAAATTGCCATAACTAGAGCAAAGAAAACATTCCCTGTCATAAGTAGCTCATAAGTAGCTGAAATTCCAGTAACTGAGCTGAGGTCCATTAAAGGATATTACAAACCTGAATGGAGAGAAGGAAAGAAAACCAAGGAAAGAATAAATGAAAGAAAACCCATCTACTGACCTGATCAGAAACAAAATTTAATAAAATTTGAGAAAAATATAATTGATTGCTTTTTGACTACTAAAGCCAGAAATGCAGTTTTTGTTACTGTGTTACAATGCAATTCTTTTTTTCTCCCAGACTTTCAGTGTAAAGCTAGGAATAATAAGTACTGCTTCACTTTTAGAAAATAGTATAATCCTAGAAACCATGATCCATTTAATGTTCAGAAGCAATTTGCTGTCTGAATAATAATAATAATAATAATAATAATAATAATAATAATTACAATTCAGACCAGCATGCTATTCTCCTCTTTCATATCACAACATTGCTGCTATTATTAGTAGAACACATCCAGTAACTTTCACTTATTTCATCAGGAGATGCTAACTACTTAACACTTCTAAATTCAAGTGCAGTTATTCTGGCAGGCAAATCAAAATGTAGGGATTTTTGCTTAAGCATCCTTTAAAAAAAACATAAAATAAAACGAATGCTGCATAATCCAAATACTGTTGTTCATTTACCACAGCTCAAAAACAAGTGCATGTTCCCCTTCCAGTACTGCTTGCATAATAAATTGCCATATACTTTTAACTGGAAATATTATACCTTGGTAAAAAAAAAAAAAAAAAAAAAATTAAATGCCTTCTGATGTCACAAATTTTCCAAATGAGTAGGACCTATTTGATTCAGCTTTTGCTTCACTGTACACAATCACGTTCTGTGATGTCCAGTGTTACAAATGCCTCATAACTAACAGTGCAATCAAGAACTTGCTCTTTGTAGACCTGCCTGTGACCTTTCATTAAAATGGTTTCAGGAGTGCAGACACAGAATGACAGCAGAAGCCTTGAAATGAAAGCACGGATTGAAACCAGAAGCTTACAGACAACTCAACCACAGTCAACTCCTGGTCATTAGGGGGAAAAAAAGTGTTAAGGAGAAACAGTTTCAAGGATTGAGAGTATGCTAAAAAAACATGTCCCCAAGGTGACACTGAAGAGAAGAAGAAACCATATTCATAAACATTATAACTCCTTGAGGGAAGAAAGCACCCTATGGGAATCAGCCTTCTCCTGCTGGAGAACTTGGGATGCTGATAACTCATGCCAACCTTTTCTTCTGAAACAGAAGCCACCAGCCTCAGGAGCCAGGGTGGCCCTCGACAGGTGAACACAGCATCAGCAAAAGGAGATACTAGAAAGAGTTTTTTAGTCTTAAGCAAATCTAATTCAAAATAAAAGCATTCCTATTATAAATGAACTACTAGTATGGCTTTGAACAATTTTTTTAGACTTGAACAGATAGCAAATTCTCTGCTTTGCACAGCTGGTGTGCTCCTTTGGCCTCACACAAACTGCAGCAGGTTAGTACAGGAGTTTGATGGAGAACTCACACAGTCCAGTCTTGGGAGACAGCCAACTGGTGCCAGAAACAAATTTTACAATGAAATAGCTATCAGCTTGTGAACAGAGTCTCTGTACAGAAGAGAGGGAAGAACTTCTCCTAACAGAGAAGATATGGCAGTTTTGAGAGGCTCATGCTTTTAAAGTTAAAGAGGAAGATCATAATAGAAACATAAATGAAGCAAAATCTGAACAAAACCAACCACATAAAAAGGGGGCAAATATGCCTTTACTATTTACAGACTGGAAGAAAGTGATCTTTAAGCTCAGCATGTGATATAATCAGAGTATTCCAGCAAAAACAAAATTTTATAAAAAAAATAGAAATCTAGCAGAGTATGAAGAATGTAGGGTGAAAGTATGCTGATTAAATAACAAGTTGACAAGAATTTTGATGCTATGCACAACATTTCCTGTTAGTTACTAGAAGGAAGCACCATGCAATGCAACTACAGAAAGTAGTTCTTGAGAGACATAAATTATAATGAAATGTGAAATTTAATAGACACTTTGATGACCAAATCTTAAACCACAATATTGATTAAAAGCAATGTGCCTGGGATACCAGGAAGTAAAAAAGACTGCTTAAGAAGCTACAATGATTGCAGGCACCATTTTTCACTTACAGAATTAGAATCAGAGGAAGGGGAGGCGGGCAATAGGATAGTGATAGACTAAATCTCATATTTAGGCAATACTTTGAGAATTTAAATCCTACCCTATGTCTGAAATAAGCAAACCCCTTCAGTTCTGCTTTGCTTTGATTTTTACTTCACATTTAGTTATGCATTATAGCTCCATTTCTTCCTGACAGACACCCTTGACAGCTTACATAGTGTGCCAAGTTGTTCTTACAACCACCACTGAAGCAGAGATGCACTATCTCCAAAACAGACACGTCTCTGAAAATAGGACCTCCAGACACTAACAACAAGAGAGGGAAAAGCAAGCTTGTTTTCAGCTTTAATTTGTTTTACTCAGTTGAAATGTAGTAGAATGAATAAGAAAAGATAGCATAAGGATCAAATGTCAAAACCCTATAAACCAAAATATCACAGCCATGCATTATTAATCTTGTCTGGTTTACCAATTCAAGTCTGGAGTAGCAAGCAAAAGTCCTCTTCTGCAAAAAGAAGTTAAAGAAACAAACTGGAAAATGTATATGTTGAAATGCAGCGAAGTTACAGGTGCTGCATTACCTTTGCTATTAAATAGTGTCTAATTACATAACAGTGTTGCTTTGGCAACAATTCATATCTCAATTTTAAGAGTGGCAGGAGGAAACTTTTTTGGCTGGTTATTTTATTTAACCTCCTTAAATCACTATGACTGGATCACAGAACTTTTCAATATTAGTACTTTGAGGTTTTTTTTTTTTTTTTTTCCAGGTAGAAAAATGTAATATCTTTAAATGAATTCATAGTTCAACTGTTAAATTATGTAGCATAAAATAAGCATAGTTTGTAATTTATCTCTGATACCTTATTGTGTTCTTAGGTTACTGACAGCTACAGGCCACAAATTGTTTATCAGTTTGAAAGACATTACACTCATTTTCTCAAGTCTTTTCTATAAATTAGTATATAACTCCTTAAAAATGGTGTATCAGAAGGTTGAACTGCGAAAAAACAGAAAGCTCCAAGACACACATGCAATGTGTAACTGAGGATAGCAGACCATTTCAAAAAGAAACCCTCACTCTATAAGATAAAGAACAACCAAAGGGGATATTCTGAAAAGAAAAATAAATTTGAAATCTTGTACCTCGAGCTGGGAAGGAATGAAGATGTTGGAAGGGGTTAGAAAGGAAAGCAGTTAGGGTACAATTCCACTGGTAGAGGCTAGAGATTTTCTGTCTCCTGCTGAGTTTCCCACTTCAGTGGCATTCAGTAGGAATCATAGAAACTTTCAGGTTGGAAAAAACGGTGTCATCAAGTTCAACCACAAAACTAACATTGCCAAGCCCACATCTAAACCATGTGTCACACCTACATGTCTTTAAAATACCTCTGGGGATGGTGAACTAACCACTTTCCTGGGTAGCCTATTCAGAGCCAACAACTATTTTCATGAATATTTTGTTTTCAGGAAAAACAAAAGGGTCTGGAGATTTAAGCACGTTTTTTCCCCGAAATATGCAGCAGCTCCCAAACCAGCTTGCTCTGTAACACTTGCTGGAACTCAGGCACATGACAAGATTCAGACAGTACTATATGAAAATGCACACATCCTGAATCCCAAAGATAGGAGGGATGTTGGCAATAATAATACAGAGAGATTAAATAAGCAGAACCCCAAGCACAGAAGATCAGTAATGTACTCTGCTTACTGACAGAGACTTCTACTTTTTCCTCCCAATGCATTATGGAAATTTAAATTTTAATCTCTCAACTGGCATGTCAAATGCCAACAAGAAAAGGCAGAATAGATTCTTGTCTTTTTCTTACTGTTGGGCAAGTGAGGCTAGCAGGAGAATTTCTATAGTCAATTCCTGTTCCTGAGTAGAGGATTTATGTAAATCCAGCTAATGAGACTAAGTTGTCAGAAGCAGCAGTTTACATTTAGAAAAACCCATCAAAATCCCTCAAATAGAAAAAGTAGCAGAAGCTTTGGAATTTATTCCTATTTTATAAAATTCCAAAAGAAGTAATTTTCCTACTAAGATGCTTTATTTAATAGATAAGGAATGAGAAAGCATTTACAATTTTTTCTACAGTTCTCAGTATTAGTATGATGCTAGACTGTGCAAAGTTCAGGAAACAAAAGCAAAAAAGAACCCTGAATATTTCTTCTCTTTGAATGAGTCAGGATAAAACCATTTAACTGTACATATTTTAGACTGATGAATCAAGTAGTGTCTGCATGTAAAGCTACCACAAATAGAAAGTAATTGATTTTTTGTAAATCTATTTTTTTAAATAGGATTGAGTGTCCAAGAAAAGGCCAAGGGAAGTACACTTATCTCATCAGTGTATATTTATGTAATTTAGTATATATTTCATGTAAATTACACATTGAATCCATATGCATGGCAATAGACCTGAACTCTAATTTTATTCTCCAAATTTAACCACTGAGCACAAACCAGTTCTTTCTCTTCAGTTTACTGTGCCTGGAATTGGGATTCAATTGGGCAGGAAGAAATTAGTGTTGCCTTGTATAAATCTCTACTAATGAGTGTGACTCTCACCAGATGAAAGGTAGGAATTTCTGTTTGCATGGAAAACTTGCCAGGGTCCTGTTACAGTCAGTCACAGGATTCTGGAGTACAGCAAGTAGAATGCATATTAATTGTGCCCTTCAGGCACAGATCTCCTATTACATTTTTGAAAAGGTAACCTCAGTTCCATATCCTAGAGAGAGAAACAATAACAAGGTTTAGTCACTTCAAGTAGCATTTATCCTAAACCATAAGAGGATTAGAAATCATCTATTTCTATATCATCCACAGCCACTTCCCTATCATTTTCACCATACCCTAGGATTTCCTAATGATAGGTTAATGTCTACTCCATACATTCTTGACTGAGGATCTCATTCAGAGGGGCTAAACTCTTTTTGTGCACTATATAGGCAATGTAGGTGTCCACAGATGGTTCTGAGTATTAGCTCTTGCAGTGTCTAAGGGTCTTTATGGATCCTGCCTGAAATAATTTTGATCTGCTGGATGATGTCATCTCCTAAATTGCATTGATTTTTCTTGATACTGGTCTTCCAAGTAGTCTTTCAGTCCTTTGAAAACCACTATATAAGTCTTGTTTCAAGAGATTCTCCTGACCCTCATCTCTTTTTCATCACAACAGCTATTTCTGTCTTAAAGAAAGAGAAGTAGTCATACAGATGAAAATGCTAGTGGTGGGAACTATATTTTTTCTCCTAATAGAAACATACCTGCTTGACAAATGAGGTTTTAAACAAAACGAATGATACATGTTTGAATTAATAATTCTTCCTAATGCATAGGCAAAATAACTCAACTGAAATGCTCTAGTACTTAATATATTTCTTCTAAGGAGAAAAAAAACCATAGGCAATAAGCCATGCAATAAATAAATATAAATATTTAGCATACATACCCTCAAGGCACTTCCATCACATTTTACCAGGAAGAGCAATATTTAAAGTATTCAATATAGACAGGATTGGCCCAAAACTGAATACACACAATTGCTAAACTGTGTTAGAGAAATAGCATTGAAAAGAGTACTTACTTTTATTTTTCATTTTTTTACTGAAATTCAGAAAAAAAAGTCTCCAATGGTATTTTTGAGATGTTAAAAAATCTCTCCCAAGCTTTTATATATTGAAATGGCTACAAGCTGCATCAATATTCACAGAAAGTTTGCGAAGCCACTCTCCATCATTTACTAACAGTCTTGACTCACTGGTAAGGTTCCAGATGACTGGAAGCTGGCCAATGTGACACTCATTTATAAAAAGGGTGGGAAGGAGGATCTTAGTAATTATAGGCCAGTTAGCCTGACCACAGTACCTGGTAAGGTAATGGAACAGTTTATACTAAGTGCCATCATGCAGAATTTACAGGATGGCCAGGGCATCAGACCCAGCCAGCATGGGTTTAGGAGGGGTAGGTTGTGTTTGACCAACCTGATCTCCTTTTATGGTCTGCTGACCCACCAGGTGGACACAGGGAGGGCTGTGGATTTTTTCTGTTTGGACTTCAGTAAAGGCTTTGACACTGTCTCCCACAGCAAACTCCTGGAGAAGCTGGCAGCCCATGGCTTGGACAGGAGCACTCTGCTGGATTGAGAACTGGCTGGATGGCCGGGCCCAGAGAGTGGTGAACTGTGCTGCATCCAGTGGGGACCAGTCACCTGTGGTGTCTCCCAGGGGTCTGTGCCAGGGACAGCTCTGTTCAATATTTTTATTGATTTTTTTTTATTTTATGAGGGTATTGAGTCTTTCATCAGTAAATTTGCAGATGACAGTAAGCTGGGAGCATGTGTCATTCTATTGGAAGGTAGGAGGGCTCTGCAGAGAGACCTGGGATGGCTGGATGGATGGGCAGAGTCCAATGGGATGAGGTTGAAAAAGTCAAAGTGCTGAGTTCTGTATTTTGGCCACAACAACCCCTGCAGTGCTATAGGCTGGGGATGGTGTGGCCAGACAGTGCTCAGGCAGAAAAGGACCAGGGGGTGCTGGTACAGCATGAACACGAGCCAGCAGAGTGCCCTGGTGGCCAAGAAGGCCAATGGCCCCTGGCCTGGATCACAAATAGTGTGGCCAGCAGGAGCAGGGAGGTCATTCTTCCCCTCTAGTCAGCCCTGGTGAGGCCACACCTTGGGTGCTGTGTCCAGTTCTGTCCCCTCAGTTTAGGAAGGACGCTGAGACACTTGAGCACATCCAGAGGAGGCAACAAGGCTGGTGAGGGGCTGGAACACAAACCCTGTGAGGAATGGCTGAGGGAGCTGGGAGTGTCCAGCCTGGAGAAAAGGAGACCTGGGGGTGACCTTATCACTCTACAACTCCCTGACAGAACCAGAGGACACAGTCTCAAGCTGCACCAAGGGAAGTACAGGCTGGATATTAGGAAGAAGTTTTTCATGGAAAGAATAATAAAGTATTGGAATGCTTTTCCTGAGGAGGTGGTGGAGTCACCATCCCTGGATGTGTTTAAAAAAGACTGGATGTGGCACTTGGTGCCATGGTCTAGTTGAGGTGTTATTGGTATGGGTTGGACTTGGTGATCTTGGAGGTCTCTTCCAACCTAATTAATTCTGTCATTCTATGAATATAATAATGGAATTCAGAAGGATAGAAAGCTATCTTCTTTGGAAATAACTGCTCTCAGGATTCAACTAGCATCCCTGAAGTAATTCACTGCAATGAAATAAATTAACATTGCTTTAAATTATCTCTAAAACCTTACATGCTCCAGAATTACAGAAGGGGAAACCTCAGATTGCTATAGCCAGCTGTAGAAGATACCGTATGCCCATCCTTCCATTCCACATACTCATGACATAATATGAAGGAATAAAGTTGATATTTGCCCTTTCCTGTCCCTGTCATTGGATTTTAGCCCTGCTGTCAATACAAGCTGTACTTGAGAAAGAGTGCAAGATTCTCTTTAACTCTCTTCTAAGTATCTCCTGTCAGGCTTGAAAGGCTCTATTCCTTTTATCTCTTGTCCTCATTTTCCATCATGTAAGTGCTGTATATATGTGTTCACTGTATTTGTGTAGGGAAATATATGTGTCAAAACTTAACTGGATGGAATAAACTACTTTGCATCTGAAGACACAGATAGAAATGGTACTCATTTAAAGTACATCCTAAAATAAACCTCATATTTGGGAAATAACATTATGTACAAAAATAAGTCATGCCTTAGATATACAGAGTAGCAAGAATTGATGGTCATTTTTCTATCCCAATTAGAATAATTCATAATATACAGTACATCCTGTCAGGTACAATGTGCTGACATCTTTACATAAAAGGACAAAAAGAGTAATACATAACAATAAAATCCCAGGACAGCATCAATTAACACTGCCAGACTAAGCAGTTCTTCTTACTTATCTTCCTAGAGTGGCTTATTTAATAAACAAAACAAGACTTCTCAAGAGGATTGTAATGTCATTAGTTCTATTCTTCCTTTAACCTCCTATGCTGAATTTTTTTTTTTTTTTTTCATAGTTAGATGTACCTGTCAGAAATGTGACATGTATTTTCTCATCCTGATACTTTATGTCCTTCAATGATGATTCTCCTAGGCACCCTCAGTGGCATTCAAATAGGACCTTGGAGCATGACACCCTCTCTTTCCCTTCCTTTGTGCTTTTTTTTAGCACACTTTTTTAACTCTAGCATAATTTTCACCTCTAAGGTTCCTTTTCCCCTATTTTTACTGAAATATTTTCACACAGCCAATACTATTTAAATCTTGGCATGATCAAAGTCTACCAGAAATACTTGGAAAAGCAACAAATTATCTCATCAATTTTATTTTTATATAAAGACAAGACCTGAAAAGAAAAAATAAAAAATGGAACAAGCTTGGCAACACATCTGCACACACACACACACACACAAAATCAGCTATTTTATGATATCATTTGCTTCATAATTTCCAAAGTAGAATCGACATTCAAAATTTGGAGTTTTTGGATGAATTTAAGCATTGCATGGGAAAATACAAAGAGAGGGTTGGGTAGCACACTGAGGCATAAAAGTGGTTTCCCATATCTCACAATGCCCTGGGATTTCAATCTAGAAGAAAAAAATAATTTCTAAAAAAGTTTTTGAAAGAAAGTTAGGGGGGAGAAAAAAAAAAAAAAAAGTTAAAATACTGAAAGGCTGAATATTTCAGGAATTCTTCTGGGATATAAGACCATGTTTGAAGTCTTTGGTTTTTCTGGGAATACAGTATGTTCTGAAATGAGTCTTTGACCTTTTGCCTCAGCTTAGATACTCCACCTACATGTTTTTGTCCCATAAATGTCCAGTACTCAGATGATATCTGGCACACTTTTCAAAAACTTGTGGTACTTTCTCAGAACTTAATATGTGTGATTAATAAACTGTGTTTTGGGAAGACAAACAAATTATGGGACATTTTTTTAAGGCAGGGTAGAAAAGATAGCTAAACATTAACTGATTAGGATTTCTTATCCCATCAATGTATGCACTAAAATATACACATAAATGACATGTGCCAGGTTCTCCAAATACTCAGTGTTTTAAAGTAAAGTAGGCACAGAGATGATGACTAGAACAATAATTACTGTTCTTTCTTTCTCTCTGGTTGGCAAATCAAAGTTCAGGGCAGACCACAACGTCCTTGTCATCCTCTCTAACTTGATCACTTAAAAATAACAATTATATTAAAAACTTGTCTTCTGTTACCCACATA
Organism: Muscicapa striata striata; assembly: GCA_030060385.1. Lineage (NCBI taxonomy): Eukaryota > Metazoa > Chordata > Aves > Passeriformes > Muscicapidae > Muscicapa > Muscicapa striata. The sequence goes on from JAREIS010000146.1 coordinate 1,893,286, forward strand.
CTTGAGAGACAAGAATATTTTTTGTAAGTGTGGACAGAAGAGTTTAAAAATCAACTATTTTTTACAGGGAGGTAGCTGAAGAACAATGAAGTACCACAAATAGAAGTCTGAACACAGTATGACACTGAATTATTCCCCACAACTGAATGTAAACCAAAAGTATTCTAAGTCTGAAGATCTCTTAAAATTAATAAAATCTTTGAAACTTAATTCAAATTTATATTTCTTAGAGGAATGAAAGAAAGTTGTATCAAGTAAAATATTTTTAAAAAGCAAAGTTAGAAAGCTTTCATATTGAAAAAAAGCATCCTTACCAAGTTTAATTTTCTAGTACTTTAACAGCATTGTTTTAATATTGCAAAAGGAAAAATATGGTAAAAATGTTACAAGCTTTTAATATTTTATTTTCACACATGAACTCTTTTTGTTTCTGCAGTTAACAAATTAATTAAGCTTATCATTTTAATCAAGAGTAAAGTGAAATTTTTTCTTTTATGTGTAAACAGCTTCACGAACAGGATGTCTATGTCAATTAATGCCATCTGCAATTCTTTATCAGCCAGACAGTAAAAAAGAATCACCATTCTCCATTTTCTTCTCTGATAAACCAGAAGAAATGATCATTTGAAGCATTTTTGAGGAGGTCCTTACCTTTGAAGTCTCTTGCAGTTTCTTTTGGCAATCTTGAAACAGGATGTTTACCTGTTCAAAGAAGATAAAGCATTACTAGTGATATCTCAGAATACACAGTGTAAGTAAATCACATTCATTAGTTAGTTAAATATATATAGATTAATCTTAATTATGTTCCCCTCTGTGTATTTCTCTGATTCTCATCAAGGAAGCTGCAGGGTTCATGAAATGTGATATGCTCGGAGAATTGCAGAAAGGTTAAAAGAAATTATCTGAGTGTTAGTCGAGTAGCTCCTAAGTGCTGTCCTCCTACTTATTTTTGCATTTATGGACAAAACACCTTCATTAGCCTAAGCATATTTCAGTATTTTTTTTAAGTACTAGTGACAGAATTTTCAACAATATCTGAAATCCAAGTGACTATGCTTAGAGCGAAATTCATAGTCCAGCATTTTTTTGTATCTTTTTCCTTTCCTCTTCACCTGCTCTCTCTTGTTAACCCCTCTGGTTTCAGTTCTGATGGATAAAGGTCACTTTTTATTTCTCTAATTGAATATTGTCTTGTGCAACAGCATTCTGACTCAGAGGCATTGTGACACCAAAGATATTAAAATAATTACTGTGCAACTTAGCATATGGTACTGTTGTATGGTGTATACAAAGATTTAAGAAAAACATATAATTGCTTGTATTACCTATTTAGTAATCTATTTTTAAATGCTCATTAAATTTTCTGCATCAAATAATTTATTCTGAACTGCAAACTCAGGAAACACACAAAGAAAGAAATCCATTTTCAGAGCTAAAATCAACCAATTTTTCATTCTTTTCATGACTTCAGGGATCACAGAATACATATTTTGTAGAAATCTTGCCTTATTTCCTGTCAGGTTGTAGCATTTGGAAGCATATCCCAACAGAGTGGAAGTCTCATAAATGCAGTTTTCTGATAAGAGCACATCACATTTACTGTCTCACTTTAGTGCATGTGTTGTTTTTCATTTCTTTTCATCACTTTAAAAGTACTGTAATGATAAGTGAAACTTTCCTTTTGCCTTCAATGTGAAAACGTGAAATAATGCCCCCAAGACTGCATATGCAGATGATAACAGTGTTTCACTCTATTTAAAGAGCAAAATTTTCAGGAGTCCTTCAGAAGGAGTAAAAAATATGGTGGTTTCATTTCTGCCACGAACAAAGTTTTAGTGATAGTGTTTCCAGGAAAAAAAAAAAAAAAGGTAGATGAGTGGGAAAATACAAGGAGAAGTGGGGAAAGAAATATTTGTAAATAAGGAATGAATAAACTTTCTTTACTCTTCCCTATACAATTTACTACACTTGTAAGCCTTCATATTTATGCTATAAGGCATTCTGCAGGTAGGGTTTTTTTTTTTCCTATTTAAAACTTATTTCAAAAAATAAGTCACTACTAAAGAAATTGTTTTGTAGTAAAAATGGGGCAGATTTACCTCAGTGGGTAAAAATGGGGTAGAAACTACTCTTGTGTCAGTATGTCAGCCTTTATAATCTGAAACACTGAGAAATACAGATAAGAAAAAGGAGCTATGTTTCATTTAAAACACTGTATTAGTGATTGGAATATCATGGAAAGATATGTTGCATTTCCACCTCTGCTCAGAAAGTTGGAGAACTATTTTTTGGCAGAAGTACATTCAGCATTAAAACCTTTTCATGACTTAAAATAGCTTTTGTCCCTTATCTTCGAAGGATTCATGACCATAGGAATGACTATAAATTTTTACTACAATACCATAATTATCTGCTATTGAATATTCAAAAATAAACAGAAAATACTGAGCTGAAATTTTAGGTATGCACAAATGATAAAGACAAGTGTTAAAATTATAGTTTGGGATCTAAGCACCATTTTGAAGGAAATATCCAAGTATTTCTACATCAAATATTTTTTTGTCTGTAAATCTTAAAAAAACCAAACAAATGTTTACAAAAACACAAATGCAGAAATTTACAGATTATGCGTATTTAATGAAGTTTAAATATTTATCACTGAAAAAAAAAGTGCTTGTTTATGGACTAAAAGCAGTCATCTTTTGCCCTTACATATTCTCCATGTGTTAGCAATGAAAATCTGAAATGGTTTCTGAGCAGATAATTCCTTATTTTAGGGATTGAAAAATGCATAAATTGCTTATTTTGAGAACTACAAGATGAGATAGCTACACACATTCTCAGCTGTAAGCAGAGATGTCCATCCAAAGGGTTACATGCTAAAATAATACATTGTAGTCTGAATGATAAGAAAGATAAAATCACATAAGCACAGGATGAAAAATACCCTGGGAAACACACATTTTTGCTCCTTTTTCTTACTACAAATAAAAGTTACCTCCTCTTTTTGTTCCGTTGCATACTAAAAGAAAAGTAAATTCCATATATTTTCACCTGCTGTTTCTTTTACTATTTGATACTGTCATTGATGTTATTCTATTTGGGGTGTTGGAGTTGATTTTGTAGCAAACAGAAAGGGTATTTTTACTGTAAATATTGACTAATCTTTTGCCATTCTCACTATAACGAAATACGACTGTTCCAAACTTGAGCATATGTTTTTGATTGTAAGGGCCTTTTCATCACACAAGCATATGCTACTAGGTAAATATAGAGCTGACACATCCTTGTAGTATCTAAAGTGATTAATAGCTATAATTATGGGTGGCAAACATCTATTCTAGCATTGCTCTTTGAAAAAGATGTTCATAAAACTGAGGCCAGAGTAGATCTGAAGATTGCTAAATTAAGTATGTTACCATGGTAGCCACTCACTGTACACTGTATCAGAGCACAGTGAGCAAAAAGACCTTTCTAAAAGATTACCAAGTTCTTCTGTCTTTAAATATTTTGATAAGTTTTTGAAGTGTTATTTCAGAATGCATTAATCTGTAATATCCTTGTCAAATATATTCATTTTACTTACTGTGAAATGCAAATCCTTCTAATGTATTTTAGAATGCAGATTTTCTATCATGCCTCTCTAAACATTGAAGAACTCAGGCATCCCTACAAGTGAAAAATAATCTGTTTAATGGCAGTTTTTTAACTACAGCTACTACTTGAACTACTTGGTGAGTTTTTTTTTTTTAACTGTTAATCTTCAGAGTGCATCCCAGGGTATTCTGTTCGGGTAGGTGAATGTGAGACAGTGGAATTCAAATTCTGTCAGTGTTTTTGTGTCAATGTGCATTTGATTATAAGCACCTATTCAATGTATATACATCAATTCTGATACTTTTTCAGTGATTCATAGAATCACAGAATGGGTTGGGTTGGAAGGGACCTCAAAGATCATTTAGTCCCAATTCCCCTGCCAGGGGCAGGGAAACCTTTCCCTAGACCAGGTTGCTCAGGGCTCCATTATACCTGGCCTTGAACACTTCCAGGGATGAGACATCCACAGCTTCTCCAGGCAACCTGTTCCAGTGCCTCACCACCTTGACAGTGAAGGATTTCTTCTTGGTATCTAATCTAAATCTACTTTTTTCAGTTTGAATCCATTCTCTCTATACACATTCTTGTAAAAACACCCTTTCTTGTAGGCTCCCTTCAGATGCTGAATCAACTTGTATTCATTTTATTGCATTTTAAATTCCTTTAACTTTGAATCTATCAGATTAATTCATGCAAGTGGCAACATGCCTTAATTAAATGCCTATCCTGAACTCCTAAAACATGCCCATTCTTCCATTTCATTTTACTTGTAATCAAAATCAGAAAAACATAAACCTTATCTTCAATTTTATCCTTTGATTCTCAAATAAGTCTTTATAATTTTGATCACAGAATCACACAAACACAGAATCACAGAGTCAGGTTGGAAAATACCTTTGAGAACATCATCCAACTAGTTCTTTTATACTCATAGTAGAATTAAGTAGGAAAATCTAACTTAAGTGACTCAGAACTAATCAGTGTCAACCTGCTTCAGCCAACATAAAAATCCTTTTGTGATAGATCAAGCACTAACCACTGGACTGAAAATTTGAATGCATAGATGTAATTTTTGCTCTTACTTTTTCTGTTTTTCCCTAGGCTTTCTAATTTTTCTGTCAGAAATTTTCTCCGTTAAAAATGAAAAATTCCTGTATTAAGTAAGATATTATTCTAAATATAATTATGTCCCGAATAGGTTTTGAAAATTAAAAATCTAATGAATAACAATAGGTCAGGTCATTATGACCTAAATTCATAGACATCAGTCCTACACTCAGTAAAAGAACACTCACATTCAAAGTCCAGTAAGGTATTTACATCTGCAGTGATCTTACTACTTCTCCAACATAAAGATTGGCAGTGAGCAGAGGAGAAAAGCTTTGAGGTTCATTTCTCTGGCTGTTGAAATAGTTGGTCTCATCTGATCTGCTAGGACCAAGCCCTCAAGAGCTCTACAGTGATTTGCTTTGCATATGCTGAAACTGCAAAATAATTCCTACTCTGCTTTGCCTGCCTCTTTACAGCCAGTATTTGTGTGTGAGTGCACACACACACTGAGTGACACATGGTGACATTAAAAGGGAACAAGTGAAAGAACTGACCTTAAAAATTTTTAGTTTACACTATAGCATACAACTCATTTAAAGATGATGAGAGTTAAATAATTGTCAATAATTTAAAACAAATACAGTTTACCTTCATAATACTTTTAAAGAAATTTAAATCTTGACAATCAGTCACCTTTTATTTTTGAGAAGATTGGAAGTACAATTGATAATAGGAGTACAAGCACCATAATTTGGATCTACATAGAGTCTTTGATAATGTCTCAAATGATAGTCTTCATCTTAAACTGAAAGCGGGAAAGATTCAGGTTAAACATGGGAACAGATAAAGAACTGATTAAAGTAAAGTGATTAGAAAGTAAAGTGTTGAAAAGGGCCACAGGGGAGTCAGTTTTCAGATCTTCATTGCTTCTAATCTGCATAAATTACTAAAATAGAGAAACTAGCTGTAGAATTGCCAAATGCACTGATGACTTAAAACTGAAATGAAGTAGTAAGTGGAAAGCAAAAGAATTAAATGATAATTCCCCTTGGAAAATGGTTTACATATTAAAAGAAAAACAAAATTTAGGAATGATAAATATAACACAAAGCATTGCCTGTTTTTCCTTAGAGAAGCACAAGAAGCCTACTTTTAAATACAACATTAACTTTAGAGAACTTTTCTGAACCTGTCTAGATTATTGAAACACTAAGAGAATGACAAGCAATTCCCATATACTGCAGCTTGGCGGGGGTGGGGAACAACTATCAGCTCAGAAGAAAACAAACTTACAATCAGAACACATGCAGTGGTACAATATGGTACAAGAACTAATATTAAATGCCTTTCTATTTGAAATCTCAAAACAAAAAAAAAAAAAAAAAAAAAAAAAAAAAAACAAAACAAAACAAAACAAAACAAAACAAAACAAAACAGGAAAAAGCCCCACATCCCCTTCCACTAACAATACCAAAAAGTTACCAGAAAATGGAAAATATTTCCACTAAGGTTATTCTTGCCATCCTTCCCATCTCCTAATTTTTCAACTCAAATACAAATTAGCATCTCCTAGCTCCAATGGAAACACAGAAAAAAAAAAAAAAAAAAGCATTACTAAACACATTGAAAAACAACACTTGTTGTGGGCTTTTTTGTGTTTGGTTTTGTTTTTTTATTTGCTAGGTTTTGTTTCGGCGGGTTGTTTATTATTATTGTTATTGTTCTCTTTTTTAACTTACATGAAGTATAACACTATAGAAATATTGAGGATGAGACTTACAGGAAAACATCTACCTATATATTATTGATAGCACAAATGCATTAAACACTTAGAAAATCTGTGTCAGAGATGATGAATAACTAAGTGATATCTCAGAAGAAGCCAAATATGATGATATTCACCATCACCATAATCTGGCCCATGCACTATACTACAGAAATAATGTTGTAATTATGCTATTTATATACTTCTGAAGTTTTGAAAACACTACTCATATGTTAGAAATATAAGACAGTGAAGAAAATAAAAGTTTCATAAATCTAAGTAATAGGTCATTACTTTTTTTTTTTCCTGTAACTGATATTGCAGTGTTGGTTTGGTATCATATCTTGCCTCCATCCATGTCTCTTTCTTAAAGTCGTGGTATTTGGCCTTAGTTTGTACAGAGACCTATCAGAAAAAAAGAACTAAGTGACTGCAACACAAATGGCCATACTCCAAAGAAGAAAACAAAGAAAACAGGAAGAAAAATTATGTGTAGTACAGCTATATAATTACATGTACATATGGTCCTCAAGACAGCTGCATAGACAATAGAAGCATAAGGATTTATAGTGTTGATGAAATTGCATTGTTGTGTCCATCTGAATGGTAGCTGAAGTGACAATTTTAAATCCAGCACCTGCAAAGCATTTTCACACACTACACATAAGAAATTATGATCAAAAGATATTTGTATCAGTGCATACAGCTAACAAGGGGAATGAATTAGTGTGTGTGAAGAAATGAAGAGAAGGAAGTTTTATTGCCATACATATGGTTTTTCAATATCTGGTTAACAAATTTAATATCTCTCTCTCTTAGTGCCCACCATTTTAGAAATAGCTGTAGTTTGACAGACAACTTGATATCAAATACAGAAGGCTTCTATATTTAATATTCCATTGTTAATACTTCCTTTGATTTTTAAAGGTCATTAATGTTATTGATTACATTAATTTGAAAGCTGTTTGAATAACACTGAAAATTAATGTAAAATGAACATCTGCGTCAGTTGACAACAAACAAAATTGCTGTGCTCTTCTGAGATGAATCCTCCTGGGTGTTTTCCCCATTGATCTGTTCAGCATAGCAGGGGCAAAAGAGTCCAAATAGAAGTTCTCAATTATTTTTTATATTTCAGTAAATAGAAAAAGTTTGATAAGTTTTCCTTCATTTTTATCAATGGCATCCAGCAACAAGACAGCTTCCTGGAGAAAACTAGGGACTGCCTAGCTTACAAAAGCAAGTCTATTTTTTTTTTTTTTATACTTATGCTAAGTATAAGAAACAAACTGTATGGTCTGATAATGAGTGGCATAATAAATTTCATTAATATGGTCTAGCGTTTGTAATTTTTTAGGAAGCTAAAGATTGAGCAGTTCTCTCTTCATTTAGAACTTGGCCCAGTGATCAGAAATTATTTACAGACATAATTCTTTAAATTAAAAACAGATGACCTTTTAAGGCCATCCAAACCAAGACTCTTTTGCAAGATCATCTTGTGATATTCCTGAGCATATCACTAGGAGAGAATTACTTTAAAGAACAGAGGTTAAACATAAAACTCACTATCTATGTGAATGTGGCTTTAGAGGGAAAAAAAGTCTTTACCATGGAATTCCATGTCTGGGTATTTCCCCTTACATATATTCTTATTTTCAGGAAGACAGTATATGTCTTAAACTTACATAATTTCTTAGTTGTGCTAGCTATGTTTTAAACTCAGTTAATTTATAGTTATACTGATTTTAGTACATGGATTTATGAACTTATAAAGTCCAGCTACTTAGTCGTGTCATATGTTTAAAGATACTAGTATAGCATCATATTACAGAATTACTGCACATAACTATGGGGTTAATTGTTATCTCATGGTAGAGGGGATAACCTGTACACATAATACTGTAATTAGGATCAGTTAGGCCAGTGAGTCCACTGACATCTTCTCATGTCATTTAGCCAGAAATATTCTGTCTGCATTTATTTTATGATCTATTAAGTAATGCATTTCTTGCTGCAAGTAATTAAAAGCCCCTTATTCCAGACCAAGGGGACATCCAGACCACAAAACTGTTGAATAAGCTAAAGTTTTCTAAGATTTTTTATTACAGGCAAGTTTTTGGTAAGAGATTTAAGATCAGAACTTTTAGAATTATAAACTGCTGTGATTACTCTTGCCTTACAAGCTAAAAAATATAAAAGGAATATATAAATTCTTTGTCAGCATCAGCAAAATATTTATGTCCAGTGATTCTGAATGCTGAACCAAGAAATGTCACTATTTATTGCATGAAATTTGCCACTTTATCTCTTTGGTTGAAATTACTATATGAAGACAAAATATTTCTAGAAGTACTGAGTTTCTCTGGTCATCAGCCTCTATATATTGAACTGAATATTTTTTTAATCTGAAATTCTTTTCAGATTAACTGAACCTAAAATTCCATAATTTTCTTAATGTTTCTGAAACAATGCCTTAGAAACAGCAATTGAAAGCCCCGCAAAAATTATAGGGGAAAAAAAACTTCCTGTCTTACATCACCCATGTCTAGAAATGGATGGTAATTTCCCAATAATGAACAACTTGAAGAATTTAATCTTAAATGTACTGTGAGAAAACCAAAACACATAGGAGAGTTTAAGAGAGTTGGTTTCAAGACACACTTGGTGATCTTTTACACACCCTGTTGTTTAAAAGTATTTATTCTGAGTTATTGGCATAAAAATTAAATTCAACTGAAAAAAACATTCATTAATTACTGTAATACATGATCAGAATAACAAAATGGGCATACAGAAACAAATGAAGTGGCAAACACATTAGAAACACAATTCAAAACAAATGTAGTTAGATTTTAAACAAAAATCATTATTGTTCCAATTTTGCAAAATGCCTGATTTTATTATTTGTTATTTGCTCTGAGATAGCATCAAGGCTCTCAGTTGCACCACCTAAACTGATACCTTTCTGAACCCCCTCTATGAATTTGGTAGGTTGCAGAGCTCACTGCCTCAAGAGACACGTCTGTTGCCTCTGTTCAGAAAGCATTTAAAACACTTTTCAGCATGGGAAAATCTGAGTATAAACATTTAGCTGAAGTTATACATCTCTAAATAGCAATGTATATTTAATTTCTCCACACACTAAGAGTAACTGGAATTTGAATCCTGTGCCAATAAAAAAAAAAATCCAGCACACGTTCCTCAGCAATCCATGGAGCTGGCAGCATTTGGTTCTTTCAGGCTAGACAAAAGATGTCCTGTGAGCTACAAGCACAGGCCATTCACAACTGCTCTGCTCTGAGCTCTGCACAGCTCACAGAGCATCCTCCCACTGAATTATGGAGAATAAAGAGCAAAATCATGTTATTTTTACCCAAACAATTTTTTTTTAACACAAATCACACTTCTTTTACCTAAACCTGAATCTTGTAAGAACTTATTATTTCATATATATATACCGCTACTCTTCTGCCAATTTGCAGAATTTAGCTACCAGATTAGAAGAGATTCAGGAGACTGTAGGAATCTGGCAATAATCTGAGAACACAAATAAACCTTATGAAACTATGTTAGAAGAGAATCTGATGATACCTTATTGTAAAGTATCATTTTACTAAACTCCATTAATTTTTTTCCTTATGGGCCAAGAAAATTATTCAAAAGTCTTGCAATATATAGTATACTAAATTTACAAAACTGAAAAAAAAGCTTGTTTTTGTATAGTAAATACATCAACTGAACACTAGTAGCTATGGAAACTGAGACAATGTATATTTTTTCCTCAGAAAATAAGAAATCAAACTAATATTGCCAGATTAACAGTTACAAGATATCAAAGTATAACACATGAATGGTTCAGCACCTTCTCCACAAATATTACTGTGGTTTTATTCCTGTGAGATCTGCATTCCTTGCAAGCTGCAACTAATTATAAATTGGCTGATACACCAATACTCTTAGGCTGTGTTAACATTTTGAATATGTTTGTTCACCTTACCTTCTTTACTGCAAGTCCAGCTACTTTGAAAGAAACAAGTTTTGTCAACACTACAGTTGTAAGCTATTTTGCAATAAAGGCTATTCTGTGCACATTAATAATACTGACAAGAACAGATGGCAATTATTGCTTTTAACAATTATTTTTTTTTCTGTTGGTATTAATTACATGTGCTTAATTTCTGTTGTTATGTCCACTGGGCACCAAGGTAAGATGCTCAAAATCTGCCCAAATATTTTCATCTCGTTGACAGCAGCAGAATTTTTATTAAAATTGAAACATTACTGTCAATTTAATTAACTCATTAGGGATGCATAAAAATTCATCATTATTGATAGCTCTTTTTAATGCTTGTCTAATATTAAAGTGCTTTATAAACTGAGCAGCATTATTTCCAAATGTATAGTGAAAACATCATCTATTGTATTTTAAAAACAGAAATATCTATAAAATTAATAAAAGTATCAGATATATGAATTAGCAAAAAAATTCTCTAGTGTTCCTAAGTGTGCTGAAAAAAGCCTGTTTAAATTTCTTTGGGTTAAATTCCTGTTATCTAGGAATAGAACTCCTTCTTTTGTGTCTCTAGCAGAATGCTTATGTCCAAGTTAGGCAGCTAGGTGGTTCTCTTCTGCAGTTGTATTACTAAGGGAAGAATAAAATTCCTAAATAATGTGGTCTGTAACAGCCAACACTCTTAGCAGGGAGCTGCTTAACCTTTGTCAAAAGATAACACCAAAACCAACCTTAAACAAACAGCCTTCTCAACAGGGGCAGGCCTGCTTTCAGTTAAGCTTCATTGCCACAAGCTGTTTCAGTTCATAGTTTTCAAGTATCCAGCCAATGATCTGAAGACACATTAGGGATATTACAGACTTCAGAGCTATCCATCCCAAACCTGAATAGTAGCATATAGTTTCAGTAGCATGAAAGAAGACCCTGTCTGGGTCTTTCTAAAAAGATAGAGAAAAGATACAGTGCTGATACAATTTATTCTGAGGCTAAATAAAAATGCCTCTGGAAGCACTGGCACATCAGTTTTCCTAGACCAGCAGGTTAAATACATGGGCAGGACAAAAAATTCAGAATATTCCAGACACAACCAGACATATATGGCTTGATACTCCAGCAAAAACATTGACTCTAACTGCCTTGTAGTTGGATTTTTATAAGTCCAGGCTAGAGCACAGACCAAGCACATGAAACTCACTGAAATCCTAACTATTTCAAAAGTCTATGAAAAAAACCTGACTTCATGGCTTTACGTGAAATGAGCAGACAGGAATCCAGTTACTTCTGAATATTTCAAGCATTAGTTTGTGGATTTTGAAACAATATTCTCTGGTTTCTTTATGTAGAAGCTTACCAACTTTGGCATACCCCTTATTTTATCACAGAGGAATATACAGAGCACAGTTGTAATCTCATAGCTGGTGATCACGTTGGAAATGGAGTCATGACTTCAATGAAATCTAGTGAAAGTGTAGTAACTTAATAAAGTGCTCATTGGAGCAATGCCAGTTAGTAAAATACCTAGTTATTAAAACAAAGTTTCTGCTTTATAAGGTACATATTTTGACCTTTTGTTCACTTTTCATCTTATTCTTAAATAAGTCACTGATGGATCATCTTAATTTAGGAAATATTTTTCAATCTTACTTTGATGAAGGTAAGGAATTTCTGCCTTAGAGTCTTCTAGCATTCTGATTCTGGTGCTAGTTTAACAAAATGGAGTGTGTGAAAATTAAAATTAAAATCCTTAAGATTTGGTGAAAATGTAAGATGGGTAATAACAGAAGATAAATGATTGACCTATCAAAAAAAAAAAAAAAAAAGGGGGGTGACTTAAAAATTGCTTTAAAAAATTGTTAAAATCATGTGATTTTAGACAGGTGGACCCTGTCTAGATGCCTGGAGCCCACCAAAGCCACTCTAGGAGAGATAATATCATTAAAGGAGCATGAATCAAGGATAGGGAGAGATCACTCAGCCCTCAGTGTCATGGGCAAAACTGACATGGCTTAGGAATGTAATTTAGTTTATAACCTCCTCTCCTCTCCTCTCCTCTCTCTCCCTCTCCCTCTCCTCTCCTCCTCTCCCTCTCCCTCTCTCTCCTCTCCTCTCCTCTCCTCTCCTCTCCTCTCCTCTCCTCTCCCTCCTCCTCTCCTCTCCTCTCCCTCTCCTCTCCTCCTCTCCTCTCCCTCTCCTCTCTCCTCTCCTCTCCTCTCCTCTCCTCTCCCTGCCTCTGCACTGACCTTGCTGTCTGCCAAGGCGCTGCCCGCACACATTCTCACTCCTGTCTGCAGCTGTAATTGTGGAGGGGTTGTTTTTCCCTCTCCTCGCTCTGTTATCACAGAGGTGATAACGATGCTGCTGACGGGCTCGGCTCTGTCCAGCAGCGGATCCCTGTCGGTGCCGGCTCACACCGAGCACTGCAGCAGCTCCTGGCAGCTTCTCTCTGAAAGCCCCCATCCCTCCTGCTACCAAATACTTGCCATGTAAACCCACAAAATTACAGCTGACACTTCCCCAGAACATTGAAAATGCTTGGTGCATGCAAACAAATAAAACTAAAGAACCTGAATTAAACCTTATGGTGTTATCTAAAGCAAATCTATTTTAAAAATCCTCTTTAAAAATATATCATGGTTATTCTCTCCCTATTGCTCATATTGGGCCTCAAAAATGATCCTCTGTTTCAGATGACCAGTCTAAACTGAAGACCAATCTTTTGAAAAGTGGATCATATGCCTATGCTTAGGAATTACAGGTATCACTTGTAACAGGACACCCAACACATGAAATTAGTGAAAACAAAGTACTTGCTTCAAATGGAAACTGGTGAAAAAAAATATTATTCAGGTGTAAAATAATAAATTAAAATAAATTAAAATATATGCACACATATATACCCATACAGATATATATATAAACAGACCAAAACTCAATGGGTTCTTTTTTTACAGCATTTTTAAATTGAAAGATCTTTCTGAAAATAAAATTTGAAATAATTCAAGAAAAAGGACTTCTGTCACTGCAAGCAATTACAGCCTAAACAACTGTTCTGCATCTGGACTTGTATCATATACTTATTTTTAATACTGCTGTAGATCTTGGGGAAAAAAAACAAAATAGGAAATCTTTAATTTCTCTATTAATTATTTTATACAGATGCTGAGGTCAGCTAATGATTCTTAGGCTGTATTTTGAAGCAAGATAACAAAGACAAATTCTTTGCCACAGCTGGGAGACTGTTGCTATGACTGCTGAGTTATTATGAAATGGCTGGCTTCCACCTGGTTAAATTGGTTCTCTTCAAATTGTGGAGGATTGTTGTGCAGGATTCTAAATAAATATAAGAGAGGCTTCAACTGCCTGGTAAAGTAGCGTTGGAAATATCTTCCATAATGCTCTCAGCCTTAAGTAGACAACCTAGCATCCTTAAAATTTTGAGCTACTGGGAGGACTTCATGAAGATATCTTAAACCTAGTGGATTCAGGAGGCTTAAAAGGCAATACAGTGTGCCATTCTATCAAGAAATTTTCTTGCACAGTGCAATTCTTCACTCCAAAGATTTAATGTGGTAGCACATACAAGTTTTAATATGATTCTCAAAATACATCTAGGGTTAAAAGCTAATCATTCTCACCCTATTAATGCTTTGACTAATTTGAGTCAATATGATTTCACACTCTCTCTTGTGGCTTCATGTAACCTTTACAGCATTCTCTGACACTGATTGAATGTTTATGGAAGGCAAAGTAGACTAACTGGAAAAGCATCTAACCTCTGTTTCATATCTATTTCACAGCAGTCATAACATGCTAAAATAAAAGGGTGATAGCCAGAGCAGTACAAACAATTCAGTAAATGCTATGCAAGTACTTTTGAAGTCCATTTTTTTAGGCTGCAAGATCTTCTCTTACAAAAAAAAAAAAAAAAAAAAAAAAAAAAAGTATTTAGAAATAAAACTGTAAGATCACAGTTTTCTAATTCATAAAACGAGAAAATATTGAGGTCAGCTATTGTAACATTTTCAGAAATTGAAAGATTTTTAATGTTTTCCAGTGAGCAGATATGATCTCCACAGTGAAAGTTATTTTTGCTTTCAGCTTACCCTGGAGTTGAAGTGAAAAATTGGCCTAATATACTGAAAGAAATTTACTGATATCTTAAATGCTAAATTCACTAAGCAGCAACATATTCAAGGGAAAGTACAAAGGCAGCATGGCAGTCTATACTTCTTCTAGCATAGGCCAGACATTTAGAAGTTATTGGTCTTAGTACCTAAGCCAGAAAAAACAAGACCATCAAAAGACCTTGTAGGTCATTGGAACTGGAAATTAAATTACTATTATTTTGTGAGAAAAGGTTTGTATGAATAGCTTAAAGTGCAATGAGAAAGTCAGCACCGACATTTTCTCTCAGAAATGCAGTTCATGAAACATGCCATGCTGATTGACAGACTATCCCTTTGCAGAGGATACAGAAATGGGCATTGGTCTGCAGGTCAGAAGTGGTGAGCAGTGGTGAGAGTTGCTTTTGCATCATCCTTTTTTTTTTCCTCTTCTTTGATTCCCATCACTCATTAAATTATATTTATCTTGACCCACTAATTTTTCTCACTTTTGTGTTTCCAATTGTCTTCCCCAAACTGCTGGAATAAATAAGTAGCTGGTGGGTTCCTAGTTCCAGGCCACAGTCAACACAGCACAGCTTCATGAGAGTAAAGCCCTTTCAGCCTGTTAGTCAGGTAATGGAAAAGCAAATATGAAATTAAAGTATTATTTGAATAAACAACAGCCAAGAAACCCAGAGATCAGCTGGTTTTGTTAAGCACTTCTATCTGAAAGGACATTTTCAGAATGATTGACCTGTGCTGCCATTGGAAATGGCCACAGTATTGCTCTTCCTTACCCGCACCATTACGAAAGAATATTGCCAGTGCCATAATCTGAAGCATGAGTTCCTAAATAGTAAGGTTTGGCTTGAGAGGTGCTATACAGGTAGAAGATGCATGCAATGATGGTCCCGATCTTTAAATAATATTTGATAACAAGAGTAATCTATTATTCTAAAAACCACATTTATAGTCATAATCTCATTGCTATTAGTCTGTTTTCCATCCTGTGCATTATTTCATGAAGAAGTTTTAATCACTTTACAAAAACTGATGACAGCTACCCCAAAAGCAATTACATGAGAAAAAATCTATGGGTAATCTTAGATATAATATTTTTTAATCTTCAAATATAAAAGGTGCACAGAGATAGACAATACAGCACCTGAGTCTGTCTAGCATTAAGGAGTTTATCCAGAATTCCAAATTCTACAATATGAATGTCCTTTGTCTCCTGATAAGAAAGATGCATTTCTACTCTTTCAATGTTGATCCAGATGAATCAGTGGAATCAGGTGGTGACTGATAAACAGTGTTCAAAAAGGATAAGCCTGACAGAATATATTAGTTTTATTAACTACATGGAAAATGAAGGCTTTCTATAAAGCCTAAATCTAGTAGATAGTTTTTGCAAGTATGGACTTTTTGAAATGTGGTCTATGGGAAATGTAGTCTGTAATTTAAGGGATGGGACCAGCAGCTGGTTTCCACAGTGCCAGTTGCTCTCCTGACTCCCCTCCCTTCCAGCCCTAGTGCAGATGATTATCGAAAGAAACCAGAAAGGATGGAACCAGAGGAACTCAGTGACACACACGATCCCTAAGGATCACCCTGCTCTTCCTCTTTAGCTAGGTTACAAGAATATAGGAGTGCTGAAAGAGTGGAGAGGAAACTGACACATGGCACAGAGAGATGGCAAGATTTGCAAAGCATATGGGGAAGGCAGGGAGGTAAGAGATGAAGATGCATGGCTGAAGCCAGCTGCTTCTCTTACACTTGTGTGTACAGTGCCAGAGTAAAACAATGACAGCAACACATGCTTGAAGTGCACCCAGTGCACTATGACTTCTGTAGTTCCTCTGTGCTCTTCCTGTGTTATTTGCAAATAACTACACAGATACAAGATACGAAAAATACTTCTGTAATCTCAGTGCCTTAAGTTGCCGTGCTTTTTTAAAAATGTTTTATTAATTATTATGGAAAATCTGATTATTTGTTTGGCTTTCACATAGCACATCAAGTGCAATATTACAGTCCCACACAGCAGAATTACCTTTTCCTAACTTATTTTTTCATAAATTATATGTAAGATATGTAAAATTTTCAACTGTGGGCCACCAGATAATAGTGATAACTATTATTAGTGGCAATCAGATAACCTGATATATTTCTGAATGACAAAAATATTATTATAAAGTTAGACTAATGTTAAGTCTTGAACTTAAATCTTCGGTACAGCAGCTGAATTATTCTAACCTAAATTAAAAATTGGCACTCATAGAAAAAAGCTTTTGAAACAGAAAAAGATATAATGTAGCGCATGAAATATGGGGAAAAAATCCAGAGGAAGTGTTGAAATAAACTATAAAGACCAAAGTTCTGGCACTGAGAAAATTGGCTAGAGAAATGCCTAAACATTCAATTCAAAGTAAGATATTAAAAAATAAGGGTTCTGTTAGTAAAGGGCAGGTATGGGGGAGGGTTTGTTCATTTTTAAGTTAATACCATTGAACAGTAATTGCCGTAACATAATGTTATTCATCATTTTCTGATATAACAAAGCTATAGTAGCTTTAAGATAAACAGATAATTTAAGATAATATATGTTACATTAAGGTAAACATGGTATTTCTTGTGCTTTATTATGTGTTGCTGTAGGATTATTTTCTCCCTGTTGCCTGTGTAACAGAACCACTGTCTTCCTGTAAGGTAATGAGTACAGAATTCTAGATTTTGTCAGGGGTAGTATTCTGAGGTAAGTAACGATAATAACAAAAGAAAAATTTTTTACTGAGGAAAATAAATTACAGGCCATATATTTATGATATCAACTATGTAAAAAAAAAAGGTTCAGAGTTTCTTCCTTTCTAATCTAGGTATTAGTTATTTAAAAAACTGATAACTTGCATTTAAAAATTAAATTCACAGTATCTGGAATTACATCACCACTTGAATACCAAAATGAATGTGAGTGAGAGTTTTGGAGTGCTTTGTCCATTTTTAAATGAATTCTACCAGCCATCCTTCCTTTCAAAATGTAGTTATACAGTAGAGATCAGATGTCCAGCATGGATTACTGGACAAAATACATCACTTGCATTCACATGTCTTACCAATACTTGCTCCTACTCACTACACTTCAGCAACACAACACAAAGCTTTCCTTTTCTGAATTCTCTTATTCAAAACCCTTTTATGCAGACAAATCTAAAAAATATTAATCCAATGAGAAAACATTTTCTGGTATCCATCAAAGCAAGATATTTCTCCCACTAAATTTCTGTTTTTTCTGGTAAGAAATTCAGAAAATCAGTGTATACAACAGATGTAGGACTGAACTAAATTAAGAGCAGAGCTCTCCTGAACCAAACTTAAGGATTACTGAAGTACTTCCAGGACAACTGCAGGTATGGAATAACACCCCAAAATGGAAGTCTTAGAAGTCATTAGTGCACTAAAAAGGCACTGTATGTTTAGAGATGGAATGCCAAAAGGAAGGATAAATAAAAAGCTTATAAAAAGTACAACAAAAATTCAATTACATCTTTTTTTCAGTATTGAACAAACAAAAATTATCTTGCAAATTGCTTTACTCTTTGTACTATATCAGCCTCTTAGGTTATATATTCAGGATTTTTAAACTTTGATATTGACCAACACATATTTACATGGTTTTTTTGTTGGTTTTGTTTTGTTTTGTTTTTTGTTTGTTTGTTTGTTTTTTTAAATAAGACATAAAATTTACATTATTTTTATATTTTTCAACAAAATGCTATTTGTGTGCATTCTCAACAAAATGCTCACTGTGATAGATCTAAATTTCTTCCTAGTAAAGATTTATTCTAATATTATATTTGTGAAATCATATTTTGGCATTCTCTACTTAGTTTTCTAGTTGACTGTGGAAAACAACTAGCCCACAAAAACTACAAACAAAATCCAACCCTCACAAAGGAGATAGTAAATTTTGATATAAAATGTTCTCATTCTTTGGAAGAAGTGTTTTAAACCAGTCTTTTTTTACTAGTATGATCTTCCTGAAATCAGCTGCATCACACTGACAATAAAATCCATGTCCAAGCTTCTCATGTACAGGAAATTTTCCTCAGTCATAGAAAGGACTCAAATGCATAAGTCAGTCTTTTTAGCTTTCAGCTAAAGTTACACACTAAAAACTTCAGCAAACAACAGCAACATGATATTTTTCTTCCTTTTTCTAGTCCTATGACAATGTTTGTTGGCAATTTCTTCTAATGACCGTGGAGGAGCAGGTATAAAGGTATGTTGCAAAAATGAAATGCCACACAGAATGCATTTCAGATGCATTCATGCTTCTTATTCAGTTGCATCTGAAATATCTATTGTCCTTGACACAGGCACCTGTTATCAGCACCATTATCAGAACAGATAGAATCTATGCTGCTTCCAAAGCATGTGGTGTTTGCTAAAACGTGAATTAGAAAAAAAAAATGACAAACAGAACTTTGAATTATTTTGATGCTGGTGAATTTAATGGAAATTTTCTTCATAAAGAAACCCATATTACTACTGCTTTTGCTTTAAATTGGGTTTTGAATGGGTTTACATGTGTTTGATTTATTAAAAAAAAACCCTAAACAATCCTTGCATGTTAATTTTGAGTATTCCAGTGAAATTTGAGAATATGCTCTTGCAAAGGTAAACCTCAACGAACAGTCATTCCCCTTCAGTTGTCTTTCCATCCAAGGAATTGTGCAGTGTTTTATGCTTTTCATTCTATTGACCCACCACCACACAATTCTATGAAAAGGACTAATTTGTACTGCATATATTACTCTATTATCACTAGAGTAAAAAAGACATGCCAATAACTAGAAATTCTTTAAGAGTACCCATAGGGCAGCTGAGAATATCTCAATTATTATCTTGCTAACCCTTAAATACATGCTATACAATAAAAGGAATTTTTTATTTACTTTAACACTTCTTATTTCAAGACAGCTTTGCTTTTTCAGTAGATATGCTAAATTTTAATATAAAAACCATCAGATTAAAAGTATCAAGTACTGCTGGTAGAAGAAAAATTGTCCACAGCAGCCTGATAAGGTCAGAGTGATAGGGCTCCTCTTATTTCTGACTATCAGCCTGTAGCCAGAAGATATTTCCTAATTAAACTTTAAGATAAGGTAGAAATTTTCAAGCTGTCAAAAAGTGCAAGTGAAACAGACATAAAATATAGATGTGGTTAATGTACATTATGAATGATGCACAAGCACTGCTATAGAAAAGCTAGCAAACTTTACTTTTAAACAGAGCCTGAGTAATAAGTCTTACTAAACAACAGTAAACAAGCATATTCTTCTATCTTTTGGAACACTAGAAATTCCTATATAAAATATACTTTGTCCACAAGGATACCAAACATAAATTTTTAATGGCTCAAAGTATCCACTCAGAAGCAATTCAAATTGTTAGAATGTGTTCCTTCTCTTTATCAATTGTCCATGAAATAAATGTTTGATATTCCCAAAAGTGTTCCCTATTCAAAATTATTTAGCAAAGAATTAATTTAAATCCACTTAATCTGTGTACTATTCAGAAGATCTTTGTTGCAACTGTCACTTTGAGTACACACTATTTGAAAATTGGTGTTTCCACATTCACAGAATTCTGCAATGTGTTGCTGTTTTCTAAACAGGATTCACAGGCTGAAGAAGGGAAAATCAAATGAAGTGCCTTAGAGCATTGTCAGCTTGAATTTAATTCCAATCACACGTGGTTAACCTTTGTAAAAACAAGTTTCTTTTTCAAACTAGACAGGCTGATGACTAATATGTCCCAGTCATGAAGCCCAGTAGGCATCTTTTCTACGTCAAATAGGTATGCTGACAAAAGATCCAAATATTGCTAACCTTCATACTTTAATCCACATCTGACATAGGAAAAAATGTCTTTCCAAAGAGAGTCCAATCTCAGTGGACTAAGATTAAAGGAAATTGCTTTAAGATTGAATTTAATATTTTTATTGCTTGCAGTTTTTACTCTTTGCTCTTAAAATATTCTCTTCAAATGCACTACAATTTATATTATTTAGGGGCTTACAAAACAACCACATTAATGATAACATGTAAATTGTTTGCCTAGTCTAAGTTATCACCTCTTGTTTGCAAGGGGAAAAAAACCCCAATTTTAATGCACTGTTTCCCAACATTTTATTTTTTCTAATATGAAATAGGCCTTCTGTCAATATGAAATGATTTATTTTCACAGAAACAAGTACTGGAAGCAGTAATTTATCTGGCCAAAAACATACCTAAAAACATATTAAAGAAGTTCAGTTAATTCCTGTTAAAATTTTTAGATATTTTAGCTGAGTTCCCACAAGTTATAGCTGAAAACATCATTGAGTTCAACACCACTTCATATGAAACTGGTGTCATTAACTACCAGGCCAAGAGCAGGCAGGGCATATTTTGACTTGCGTTCTGAGCCTTTAACAGAAATCAAAAACTGATTATATACAGCCTGATTTTATGAAGAGAAATGACATCTTTTAATGACAGCATTTCATAATAACAGTAAACCTTTCATCTACAATTAACATGCACTTTTCTCTACTATAACAATATTAGAACAAAGCTTTAAAATATGCAGGTATTTTCAAACTAGTAAGAGAGAAGAATCTTTCATTTCAGCTTCATTCCTAACCTGACATTCATTCATTATTTCTTGGATGAATTCTTGCTAATCGTTACCTGATTGCAAAAATAGAATCAAGCCTCAGCTGTGTAAACCAGTATAAATCAACCTGTGAAGGGGTACCAATATAAGCATCAGTACAGTTACTTGGTATTAGCACTCTTTTTGAGTTAACACATATATTCCAGTGTAACAAAAAATAGCCAGAATAAAGAATTAATTAAAAATTAATAAAATTAATTAAACAACTAGTTAGTAAAATGGTATGCTTTCAAGAAACCACATGTAGCTTGAACTACAGATGAAAAACAAGCACATAAGATATTCTAAAAAGACTAATGGCACTCACAAGGTGTAGTAGCTACTTGGTGCATAAATTATGTAGAATGAAACATATTTGCTTACGGTTCTCACAAAATATCAGTGAGGGAATGCAAAATTATGAACTATGCTTTATTAATGGCAAAGAAATTTCTGTACATCTGGCTGCAGAAAGAATGCTGATTCTGTGCTCCCAACACTGGTGGGTCATATAGCAATATCCCTCCTGGGAGAAATGTCAGGGATCCCTGAGGATGTTCAGTTACAATTATGCCTTATTCTCTTCTACAGAGGAGAACTACAGGGTACACAAATGAGATTTATTACAGGGTATGTTGTAGCTGAAGCTTCTGCTCTCCATAGTTAAAGAAAGAGGTCAGATCACTTAGATAAAGGAGCTCTCAACAACAGAAAGAATAAAAAAGTTCACGTAATGTATATACAATTTTAACATCTATTTTTGAACATGTAATCATATTTAGAACGTGCATATGTATGCAAATATTTGTAAATGAGTATATACATGTATACATACATAGGAAATAATCAGTGGACTATTCTTGTCAAAACCTGGGTTAAGGAATGTGAATTCCTGAAATATTGGCCTTAGAGTGACAACGTAAGTCACTTTGTTGTGATTTTGAAACGGCTGAAGGCAAAGGTTTGGAAAAACCATTGGGGATTACAACTGGTACAACATTATTAATATTGGTATTGGATGATAAAGTCTCCCCAGAAATCAAAAACTGTGGTGGTGTTTAAAAACTAATAGCCCTCACTGATGTGGGGCAGTGAAGAAGAAATGTAAACCAATGATAATATGAATATATATTTCAACTGTTTTTGGGGCTCTTGTCAGTGAGCCAGAGTTTTCAGTAAATTCTTGTACCAGCTTTTGAGAAAAAAAGAACTATACAACTCTGCCTAAAGCTCTTCACTAAAGCTCTTCTAGGTTAAATGTTTTGGGACCTCAATTTTTGCAATGCAGGCATGCCCCTAGTTCTTTGGGAGCAACAAACAGATGGCTTGAAAGAGAGATTTATTAAGTGTCCAAGATCTAAATTAATTTTAAGTTGAGATTAGAGTCTAACAAGGTAATTTGGGATTGTCCTTCTGGCAGGTGTTCATTGGTAGTAGTTTTCCCACAGAAACCAGTTCCTTAATAACCTAGAGTTACAAATGGAGGAAAGGGAAGGCTCTGAAGAAAGTTGGGAATACTTTGTCAGTTTTCTGCCCACTGATAGTGAAGAAGAATCCCTTTGCTAATATCCACTTAAGCTTTACATGAGAGGGGAATGTTTACAAGTTCTGTCATTTTTTTTTTTTTTTTTTTAAATATATCTTCCACAAGGAAGATATAGTGCTCTGGAGACCTATAAATAAGCTGGGGCAGGATGGGAGGCCAGGTAGGAGCTCACCCTAGCACTGAAATGATTGGAGAAAGAACAGACCACTTGCACCGTTTTAACAACTCAATACAACTCCAAAATGAATTAAAGTTTCCCCTCTTTTGTTTTAATTTCATGTTATGATAAAGAAATGCCTCCTGGCAGAGCAACATCAGTTTCACAAAAAGCATTAAAAAAAAATGGTTTGCCACCTTTATCTCCCGGGTTGTGAGAAATGAAAGCAGATAGTAATTTTTTCCCCCAAAGCTGTTAATTATACTAGAAGTTTATCCTCTCAGCAAAAAATAGAAGCTTTAGAAAGTGCTTTATAAATTCTGCAACAGAAACAGTAATTGATATTTTCAAAAGGAGTAGATACTGTTACTTTCAGGGTATGACAGCTTTTAAAAATGTTATCCATTATTTTTTATTAATTTGCATAACTACATTATAAGAAGCAATTAATCTATTTTTAGATAGCTACCATGAATTTAGTAAATGCAACTGTTGTTTACATCTTTTGTCTTCAGTTCTTGTGGTGGAGACACTTGTCTAAAGCAAGATTTACAACAAGACTTAAGCATTATCATTATCTTTGTACTTGCTAATACAGAAATATCAGCAACAGTAAAATATAGGGATATAACATTGGTTTAATGTCTCAGCTAAGCTAAATTTGATCTATATGTGGGGCAGCCATAAATAAAATTTAATTGATGAGCTACTGGGAATATTAGCTACTAAAATTAGCAATTTTTTTTTTTTTTTTTTTAATTTACAATAGATGTTTTACAATGTAAGTTTATCCCAGAAGTTATTTTTTGCAATTTCTCTCTCCAGTTTAAATTATGATGCATCTTTAAATACTAAATACTTTAAAATTATTATAATAATCTTGCAATGTTTTGATATAACATTAATTATTGCAAAAAAAGCTTTGTTTTTTACAGCACAAAAAACTCATAACCCCACATATTCATACTTTAAGGGGGTTTTTTTAGTGGCCATGATGTCTGCATTATCTAAACAGAGGGCTGATTTTGCAGGATAAGACATGGAGCACTTTTTCAGAGCATTTATCAAAAACAAGCATGAAACTGACTCAAGAAATAAGTCTCACTTCCTTTGTGAGTTTGAGAGTGTGGGTTATTACTACTTCCAAGTACTTGTTACTGAGACTATAGGGCAAGCTGGCTTGCAAAACAGTTCTTACATAAAGTCAGCCCAGTAAAGATACACAGCATCCTGTAGAAAATCCTTATTATGTAACTTTTCTAGTGAGAAAAGTTGATAAGATTAGTATTTTAAGCAGGAAGGTATTTTAAAAGGAGGGCTGCAGAAACTGGATAGATTGAGAAGGAAGAGAAGATTGGTGTGGGGAAAGTTAGAGGGGCAACAAAACAGTGGAGGATGGCTGAAACAAAATAATCTCCTGCCTGTTTGCTCCCACTTTGATTCCTCAATTACCCTTACTTCAACTCTATTCCACATACACATGAAATGGTAACAAATAGAAGATCAATTGCAAATGTCACACTTCAAAACTGAAGAACCATCGTGAGCCAAAAGAAATCTCATAAAAATCTTACCAGTATAGGAGATTTAGTGGATTTCTTATAGAGGATAGAAAACCTATTTGCTCCAAAAGTCCTTCCAAAGAACATGATTTAGAAGAGGAATATCAAATAATGGAAAGGACACGGATAGTTCAGAGGAAAATATTTTGCTTTTTTCCAGCACGCAGGAGATGGGCAACTAATGGAGGAAGCATGGTTGAACTTTTACTCTTTTGAAGACTTAGTAAAAGGGAAAACTACAGAGAGTGGGAACTCTTTTCTAAAACTTAGGGTACACTAGTGCCTGTTGAGTTTTTATAAATATTTGCATGGAAATAGTTAGCAAATACATTGATATATTAAATATGAGTGAAGAAAATAGTGTTATTATTCATATCACCTGAAGTTAACTGAAGTAGTAAGGCTTTTTAGGTAACATGTCTACCTTTACAAAATACAGGTAGAAGCCAGAACAGTAAAAATCTAAAACAAAGGCAACTTTTTTATTGGGAGAAAAAAAAACCTGTACATTTTCACCAAAGTTTCAATGCTATTATAATGTCTAGCAACAGTCATTGAAATTGGATGATTTCATAAAAGTAAATTACATTAGGAGAAAAGATATGTGGTTACTGAATTTAGGTCTATGTCCTTAAGCAGGTGAAAATAATCTCATCCTCAAAAAAAAGCACATGATGATAGCATGTTTATTTATAGCAGTTAATGAGTTCTAAGGTCATGATGTAAATTCTGTGAGTGACAGGATAATAGAAATTCTTATTGCACTGAATGGACACCTAAATGTTTTGCACCTAGAGTATTATGTTCTTCCTAAGACAAAATTAATGCTGTAGTCTTACTTAAAATAAAATTCATATTAAAGTAGTTTATCATTTCTCAACAAAAAAAATTGAAATACACTGAAACACTTTATATAAATAAATCAAAATATTTTATAGGGTTTTTATTTGGTTTTAAAGTGCTTCTGGGAGGTAGGCAGACTTTCTAGCTCTAATGTTAGTCTGAACTAAAATGAGACACAGGGAAACTATGACTAGTTCTTGTCATGCTGCGACACATGGAACTATGACTTGTTCTTGGCATGCTATTGACCAAGGAAAAGCTTCAAATTTCTTGTCATCCAATATCAAACTGCAATCTGTTTTTTCTGTTGTCCCTCCACATGAACTTGAAGTTTACCTGTTTCTTACAACTAGTATGAAAGCAAGAGAAAATGAACAAAAAAAGGAAATAACACAGTTAAAGTCTATATAGGTAATTTTAACTACTTTTTTTTTTTTTTTCCCCCTTTTTTCCCCCACTTTTATGACTCTGTTTGTAGTCCAATGAGAAACTCAAGAGTTACATGCTACATTTGCTGGGCAGCAAGAACTATAATATAACTATATATTATATATATTAATATATATATATAGAGTTATATTATATATATATATATAAATATATAGAAATATATATATAATATATAATATATATAATATATATATATTATATATAATATATATCTTATATTTATAGTTTTATATATATAATATAACTATATATTATAACTATTATATAACTATAATATAATATTACTGTTATAATATAACAGTAGTTTTTGGTGTCAGGATGGCTAGAGAAAACTGCAAGATCTATTATAATATTTCTTACTACTTACAGTAAAATGTGTGACTGATACATGTAGCAACAGTAGCACAAAACACAAGTGCTTTTCATTATAAAAAAAAATATTTAATGAGAAAAAGTATGAGTCATTTTTAGGAAACAGCTTGGGAAGATGAGACTTGCAGTCCAGCAGAAGGGCACCTTCTATTTCAGACTAGAGGGAATTTTCCTGCAATCCCTTTCCCTATTATAGAACACTGCTGCCATGGAGATTTTATGTAAGCAGAAAGCCCAGGGTGATGGTAATTCCCACAACAGTTAGGCTGCCATAAGAAAAAAACTCCAAAAAAATAAAATGGCAGTTAGATGCAGAGATGCTCTACTAGGGAAAGCTTCAGTATTGCAAGAAGTGTAAGCCTTGCTGGAGGGTCTTGGTTTCATATGTGCTCCCACTGAACTTTTCCACACAATTTCACTCCTAATCTCTAATCTTTGGGAAAGAATGGCCATTTTTCTTGATATAATTTTTAACAAGCCAAACAAAAGCAAAATGTGAATTCAGGTGTTTGCTCAACAGCAAATTATACATAGATTGATGAAAGATCACACTTGCATCAGATACCTCTTGCTCCAGTATTTGGCAACCTGCAGAATTCGTGACTCCCACTCTTAAAAAATCTATTTTCCAGTTTGTTCGCATTTGTGGTTGTATTTCCCTGAAGAGAATAGCTAAGTAGCCAACTCTTCCATATTTCTTTTTGCTTCAGTTGTGAGGAAGTTAGATTCATTTAGTCTCTTCAAAACTTATTTCTTCCTTAGGTTTTTAGAAGGAGTTCTGCACTTGTGGATAATCATCTTTCTGGAAGTGTAAGTATGGAAGACTAAGTGCCATTTACTGTACTCAACTATTAATGATTCCTTGACTCTGTAAATAGCACAATTTCTTTCTGTACACATTTCAGTATGAAGTATCTCTGTTCACATAAAGTTGTGAACTAAGTTGATATAAAATACTGAATATAAACATATAAATTAATATTATTTTATGAATGGACCTTTTTACTCACTCATGACAAGATAACTTTGGTCTGAAAATCCAACTGCTCTGAAAAATATCTAAAAGTTAGTTTTAAGGCATACTTCAACATACACTTCAACAGACACATTATTTATAAGTATCTGTCATTTAGATTTTAATATTAGAGGCAGAACTTTATCATATTTTGAACTTAGCTATACTACCATCCTATTTTCCAAAATATATTCTAATTTACTAATTTATTTCTTGATTCATCTGACTATAGTGAGTGACATCCAGGAAAAGGAAAAAAAGCAATACAAAAGAATTTGCACAGATCAATGTATGTCAGATTACATTACAAACTCTTCTGAGGATTTTTTCAAAAACATTCAAAGGCTTCTTATCAAGTATCATAGAAAACCTAGTGTAACCTGATCAGAAGATATCTGATAATAGACTGAAAAATAAGAGTGCCAATGTATGCCTCTTAAAGATGCTGTAGCAATTTGTCACTTTTCTTCTTCAACTTCTTTAAAAACCTCTTCTAGAATTTTCTAGTTTCTAGATTCACAAACATATTTTCTCTTGTATTCAATAGCACAAATTCAAAAAGATTATTTCTCTTAATTTATTTCATTGCTGCTATACAAAATATGGCACACGTAGAAATCTTTTACCTGCCTATAAGTAGGCAGTCTGTTTGCCAAGAAATGGTAACCACCCTATCATAATGCTATAAACTGTATACAATTAAAATACAAATTCATGTGAGAATGATGGCATTAACTTAATTGTGCTAAAAAGTAAAATAAGAAAATCTACCTCAAAAAATGAATTGAAAAGCTGAACTGAGTATGCATAATATCCTTAGAATATGAATTCGCTATTTTCTTTCTTTACGTTATAAAGCTGCCCTTCAATCATTAAATACAATTTTACAGTTATTCTCCACAGTGTACCTTAAACAAAACTTTTCTACTTAGTATCATTTCAGTCTAGCAATATTAATAAATGAGAACATTTTTAACAAACTGCTTTGCAACTGAAACAGTCCTATGCGTATCAAGACAGTACAGAAATGCACACAACTAAAATACTTATCAAGAGATCAAGAAGCTAGAAACCAGAAGGAAACCATATATTCTCTAGGGCTTTTTACCTGCTGTGGATGTCAGTGTTATCATCAGCAGGCTCAAATGCCAGAGCAGACACAAGTGATGGGCTCTGAATCAATACAGTGCCATATACTTTACAAAGACATTGCAATTACTGACTTAGAAAGCACTCATGCAAAATTTCAATATTAGGTCAATATACTAAACGTCTCTATTTTGATCCATGTTGTGTTAGCTCAAATGAAGAAATACATTTTAAGCTGCTTCTTCAGATCAGTTGGTAAGTATATGCAGAGATCATTTTTATTAAAAGACGCACAAGTGCAAGAAGTGCAATAGCACACCCATGCCCCAGATCTTCAGATTTAAATAAAACAATAATAAACAAACCTAATACTTTTAAATTAAGCAAACACTATTTTTGCAGTTATATTTTCACATTTCTTTATTATGTCTAGGTGAAATTCTAGAATTTCTTTTTTAGAAGTGAGGAAAGGTGGTATATAAACAGTGACTTCAAAATTATAGTATACAGATATTTATAAAAGGTTAGATAGACATTAATATAATATGAGTACATATAAAAATACATAACTATTGCAAACACAAGGGCTTTGAAAACAAATGTAGTAGCTATAACATCAATTCCAGGACACAAACCCAATTTTTTAGGGTTAATGATACTTTAAACAGAAAATTCCATGGTGATTGAAATATTTCTTCTATCGATGCACTCCTAAATATTATATACTTTATTAAGAGGAATTTCTCTATCTTTTTAAAATACTGTTTTTTTTTCCTTAAAACTAACAGGAAAAGTTGTTTCAATATGAAATTTCCAGATTCAGCATTTCGATTTTAGTAAGCAATCCACCCAGTTTCCAAAATCAAAAACCAAGCACACTCTTTGACAGTTTGTGTCATAGCCCTAGTTAATGGTGCTCTGCCAGCCTCACCAGCTGAGAATCTCCATTAAACTTTACATATTTTCACTGAATGAAAACAAGGATCAAACTATGCAATTTCCCACTAAACTATCCTGGATGAATAGTGCCACCTGCTGAAGCCCCCACTCAACAAATACTTCACTGTAAACCTAAGTTTTGAGCTTAGTTGCTTTAAGTGCTTTACTGATAAGGCCAGAATGGCAATTATCATTTTCAGAAACACTCTCATGTTCAAAAGAAACTTCCCTTCCAAGTGATAGCTTTACTATTCCTTCTTAGTTTCATAGCATGATAGCTGCCTCATAGGCTAGCCATGAAAAAAAGAAAGTTCAACCTTGTTTCCTGTGATTCTGTCTTTGGGCAAAAGCATCATGGATATCTGCAATTCATATATGGCTGTGTCCCTAATGTAAATCTTCAGCTGTCCTAAAGCATTCAGATATCAAGTACATCGGAAGAAAAAATCTTGACTGGAATTTCAGCAAAATGACCTAAGCAACAACATATATTTGCATACAGCATCAGTCTAATGTACTTTTAAAATGTTTTCTGTGTCTAGTAATCTCATTTTAAAATAAATTAGGAGAATGATGTTTTGGGCAAGCAAAGCTCTATTTCCCACTTCAATCAAACTCACTGGCCATTCGCACATGCCTGTAATAACTTGCTTTTGGTTTTGGTAGTTTTGAAAGAATAGATGGACATTTATGAAGCTGAAGAAGAAAATTCCTTCACCTTTCAGCATGTTACCAAGTGAAAGCTATACTTGCAGAAAGTGAAACTTTTGTCATCACTTTTCTGCTGATGCACATTGAATCTTTTCTAAAAATAAAGCAAAAGTTGTTCTGTGGGAATTACTCAAAAGGAATGTTTGGGTTTGAAGGCAATATGATAAATGCACAATGCTTTGTGCATTGTGTTTCTAGCCACAAAACTAAGTGCAAATTGAAATCTAGCTATTTGAATCCCTACATACTTTTTTAGGAAAACATTAGATACCAATCATCTTTCTGCATATGTATTTCAAACTTTCCACAGAAAACTTAGAACTATGTTTAAAAAAAAATCTACAGAGTGTTCAGAAAGAATAAATATAGATTAAATATTTGAAATGTCTTGTTAAATTGATTTTTCTCATTCAATCTTTAAAACTCATAACAAATAAAAATGCAATCATCAGATTTATTCATATTACTGAAGTTCAGAAAATTCATAGGTAAACATGGGGTTTTGACAGGGTCAACAACCATTGCTTTAGTGAAATTTCATATCAGGAAATTAATTTAGCTTCTTTACTGTGTGAATATATATGTACTAACCAGGAAAATGGTGTTAAAGAGCAGTAAGTATAAGTGTCAATCAAGAAAAAAATGCAAAAAAGATTTTAGTAAGGGTGTCTGAAATGTAAAGGTCTTAACTATGGGAATTACTGTAAAATTTCTCAGCAGAAGTAAGACCAGATCCATAGTCATGGACACAATTACTGCATTGAACCCCTGAAGAATTGCTGAATTAGGAGTTCGATGTTCACTTGCAATTTGTGCCCTGTAATTTTCTTGAAAACATGTTTTATGCGCTGCAGAATGAGAAATTTGATCAAAACAATGCAGTAGGTTAACTTCATATGACTTGTATTTCTCAAGAATGCAATACCCAAGAAACAATTTAAAAAAAATTCTACACATTATCAGGAGGAGTCTGAAATTTGACACAGCTGTGCAAACCCAAGCCATTAATAATAGCAAGAAATCCCCTATTTCCAGAAGCAGTATTACAAACTGTATGAACAAAAGACACTATTTTAATCAGCAACATGGTAACTTACTGGAAGATGGGTAGTGCTACTTGAGTTAAAGAATGAAAGGATAAAGATAATAGACAATGGATGGATGAATGGATGGAGATACTCAAGTAAATTTTCTCCATACGTTTTAGCTTTATATTGCAGCCATAAATTTTATAACAGTTTTTCTCTAAAAGTATAAGGTGTAGAAGATCATAAAACCCCTTTTATTTATCCCTGGAACTCTATGCCTGATCTCTATCTGGGGAAAGAGTTACAAATCTAATTCTTATTCTAACAATAAACAATGATTTAAAAACAGAAAAAAAAAAAGCTATAAAAGTGTATGTCACATTTGTGTGCATTCTTTTCCAGTTTTGTGGTGTATTTGCACCAGTAGTCAATGTTTACTGCATTTTCTTTTGTACAAAAACAGTTTCACTGAGACTATTAGCAAAAACTAACAAAACTTTATTTTTGCCCAGAGCTAATGAAGGGATTTTTTGCATTTTGACTTTGGATTTCCTTAACTTACAGGGTGCATAATGTCATTGAAAAACCATATAAATTTTAAAGTATATTTGTATGGTACACAAACAATTTTGTAGGCAAAGACACAAAATAATGAATTATACTTTTTTTGCATGAGACAGTAAGATAATTTATTGAACTACTCACACGGGGGAAAAAAAAGACAGAAAAAAAATTTTAAAAAGAAATTAAGGAATGTCAGAGATGATTTCATAGGAGTATTAATAGGTGACAAGACAGATATTCGCAAGACACAATTATCAGTCTTGATAATAGATTCACATTCTGATAAAAAGTGGCAGCAAACACTCCAAGGGAAACTGCACCAACAGAAGTGTTCTGGAGCCAAGGATGCCACTGAGGAAGAGGCAAGCTTTCCCACCTAGCAAGACCTTGGCATTAGAGCAGAAAGAAAGAAGTTCCCCAGCCCCCATCCCAAGTGGGAGGCAGTGGAGCCCTGACTCGAGAGGCAGCTCTGACCCAGTGAGGGTGGTGCCAGCAGGGACTGAGCCCTGTACCAACATCCACACAAGAACTGCCTGAATGGAGCTGAGATGAAATGGAACAACTAGGAAGTATTGGAGACTCTGAGGAGGAAATTGACTGGTAGAACCAGTTGTCACGATCGTTTCAATTAATGAAAAAGAAGAGTAGGAGTTACTGGAAATTCCCTTTTGAGAGGTCTGACAACTCACTGAACCCAGCACACAGGAGGTGTGTTAGCTCCCTGAAGCCTAGGTAAGAAACATCACAAAGGAATTTCCCAGCCTGGTACAGCCCACTGATTATTGCTCTCTGCTGGTTTTCCAGGTAGGCAGCAAAGAGGTTCCAACGAGAAGGCTGTAAACAACCAAGAGGGACCTCAGGGCCTTGGAACAGCTGCCCAAGGGATGTGAAGGACAAGTTGTGCTCTCCTCTGTCTTGCCAGTTGCAGGGAATGATGTGGCAAGAAACAGGAAGATTGTGCAGATGGACATCTGGTTTCAACACTGGCATTTCCAGCAGAATTTTATGGTTTTGATAATGGGTCAGTTTCTACATCAAGCCTGCTGGCAACAAACTGAGTCCACCTGCCTTAAAGTGGAAAAAGGATTTTAGCTGAGGAATTAGCAGGGCATATTGAGAGAGCTGTAGACTGAAGCTGTTTAGCTGTAAACTTTTTGCTAAAGATTGAAAGGTGCAAAGGGACAAAACCACCACACCAAAACTGAGTTCTACTGAGATCTTTCAATCTGTTACAGAAGGTACTAGTAAGAAAGAACCTCAACTGAGATGTTCCTACACTAATGCAAGCAGCATGAGGAACAAACAAGAGGAGCTTGAAGCTTTGGCCCAGCCCCAGAGCCCACTCACTGGCATAAGAGATACCTGGTGGGATGAATCCTGTGACATAATTCTAGAGAGGAAGCCATGTCAGGAGCAACTGAGGTCACTTGCCTTGTTCAGTCTGGAGAAGAGAAGATTGAGCAGAAACCCTAAGAGAGTCCACAACTTTCTCATGAGTGTAAGTTGAGGAGCAGGCACTGATCTCTTCTCTGTGGTGATCAGTGACAGGACCTAAAAGACTGACCTGAAGCTGCGTCAGGGGTGGTTAAAGTTGGATATTAAGAAAATGTTCTTCACCCAGAGGCTGAACACTGAAACAGGCTCCCCAGTGGGGTGGTCACAGCATGAAGCCTGACAGATTTCAAGAAGTGTCTGAAAAATGATTTCAGGCACATGGTGTGACTCTTGTGTCTGTCCTGTGCAATGCCAGAAACTGGATTTCAATCACCCTTGTGAGCCCCTTCCAACTAAGGATAGTCTATGATTCTATGAAAACTGATGAACTGTATTTAAATTCAAAACTAATAGATCTGTTAAAGTGTCTGAAAATGTCTGTAAAAAGTGCAATGGATATGAGTATGAGAGGAATCATCTTGATGTGTTTCATGTATTTGAAATTTCATTATCAGAGATACTAAAGTAGCTTACACACAATCAAGACAGACAAACAACATTTCTGGATACAGATAATCTCAACACAATTATCAGTTTCTTATATCCTACCAGTGTGAACATGAACACTTTTCCAAATTTTCTTAGTAACAAATAATTGCTTCATGCTCTAAAATGCATCCCATTATTCCAGTGATGATATTAAATCTTTCTTGAACACTTCAGTTGATGTCTCTTGAGTTTTACATCAGCCCTTTCCAGTTTTATAATATCTTCAGTTACCCATTACAGGAGGAATATCGGTGGGATGATGCAGTTGCCATGGTTCCTGTGCAAAGAAGGGAGTCTGCCCCTCACTCCACTGTTTAGGCAAATAGCAGAGGTTTATGCATCTCTCTTCTAAAATACAAGAAAATTATACCAATATCCCACTGTATTATATAAAAAATACAAAAGTAAATACATTCTTACTGTTAGTAGCATCTAACTAACAGTGGATGTGGTTTTCTCCGGAAGAAATTGGAAGACAAAATGCTTAAGATGAACAGCAACTGAAGGTATAAAACTATTTTTCTTCAAAGACTTGAGAGTAATTTGAGGAAAAAAAAATTCTGGATTCAGAAAATAAGAGCATAGATATCAAAAGTAGATTGAATACCTTCAAAGGGTAAGTGTAAAGTCAGAAATAAAAGCAGAAAGTGAACTCATGGACAAAATTTCAAACTCGAAAAAGCAATTTTCAACTCAAATCTGCATCACTGCTGACAGACTCAAAGTACAAAGATATATTCAATCTATAAATGATATAATTTTAATTCCAGTAACATAAAGATATTTTAACTACTTTAAAAACCAGGTAGATTAATGACCTTAATATGAATTGCAGCAATGTAAAATGTTTCTTCAGCAAAACACATATATTTGTTTCCTGCCTTAGTATAGCTCTCACCACCTATTTAAACAGTGTAATTACACTGTGGTGGGTTGATCCTGGCTGGATACCAGGTACCCACCAAAGCTGCTCTATCACTCCTCTCCTCAGCTGGACAGAGAAAGAAAACAGAATGAAAGGCTCATGGGTTGAGATAAGGACAGGGAGAGATCAGTCAGCAATTACCAAAATGGGCATAACAGACTTGACTTGGGGAAATTAATTTATTGTCAATCAAATCAGAGTGGGATAATAAGAAATAGAAGCAAATCTTAAAAATACCTTTCCTCCACTCCTCCCTCTTCTTGGTTCTTTGACTCTCAATTTTCTCTAACACCTCCCTGCCAGTGGCACAGGAGAACAGGTAATGGGGGCTGTGGTCAACCACTACAAGCTGGCTCTTCTGCTCCTTCCTACTCAGGGAGAGGAATCCTCATACTCTTCTCCTGCACCACTGTAGTATCCCTCCCATGGGATATGGTTCTCCATCAAGTTCTTAGAGCTGAATCCTTCCTAGGGGACAGTTCTTCACAAACTGCTCCAGCACAGGCCCTCTGCAGGGTCACAAGTCCTGCCAGAAAACCTGCTCCAGAGTGGGCTGCTCTGTCACAGGTCCCAAGGTCCTGCCAGGAGGCTCCTTTGGAGTTGGGTCCCCAGGGGCTGGCAGGTGGATCTCTGGGCTGCAGTGGCACACCTGCCTCACCATGGTCTTCGCCACAGGTTGCAGGGGAATCTCTGCCCTGGCACCTGAAGCACCTCCTCCCACTCCTGCTGCACTGACTTTATTGTCCACAGTTCTGCTGCTCTCACATCTTGTCCCTCTGTCCACTGTCTACAATTCCTCCTGAGCAGTAATGTTTTCCCTTTCTCAGCTATAATCCCCAAGGCATTGCTGCTGTTGCTGCTGTTCCTATTACCTTGGCCAGCTGCAGGTCCCTCTCGGAGCAGCCAGCATTGGCTCTATCCAGCATCAGGGAATTTCTCACAGGAGCCACCCCTGAAACCTCGCTGCCCTCCACTGCCAAAACCTTGCCATGCAAATCCAATACATACATAGAGAATAGAACTGCTTAGATTAATTCCAGTCCTGTCATCACATTGAGCTGTACAGTAATCTTTTTGCTAAATATGAAAGAAATATATTTAATGCAAAACCATAGCCAAGTTAGACAGGAGGCTGCTTTCCTTCATCATTTTCAATTGCTAGAAGCGTTATGACACCAATTATGTATTACTTAGATCATTATTTTTAGTCTTTCATGTTGACATGAAGTTTTATTTCCCAAGTTATGACATTAACACATTAGTCTCACAAGAGTTTCTGCTGATTTTCCATGGATTACACTGCACTAAAGTACATTCTTTCTTGTATTTATTTTAAATGGGTTTAAGTATCTCTTGGACTCTAGATAATATACTCTCAACAGAGATTTTTTTTTTTTTTAATTTTTTTTTTTTTTTTTTTTTTTTTCCTGAATTTGGTTGAATTTCTTAACAGGCAGCAAAAATAGGTTATTTTCAACAACTTTAAAATTTCAGTTAGGAAAATGTCACTTGTAGTAGTACAATAGTTTTCTTGACAAGCTTCCTTGATCAAAGACAATTTAGTAAAAACAGAAAAAAACACTCCTGTATGCTAAATATGTTACAGTCTTGTGAGTGCTGTTCTAGAGATGACAGGAAGGCTTAATTTATTTACCAAGTCCTCGTGCTTGGAGCCCTGTGGGAATTGTGGATTCTTCATTTTATTAAGCATAATTTCTCATAGGAAAGTATCAAGGCTAAAATAAATTGTTAGTCCTAAATGAATCAAATTGATTTTCTTAAAATCATGAACACACTAAGTATAAAATGGTCTTTCTTCTCTCCTTAACTGTGAATTTCCAGCTGCTCCCATGGTAAGCATTTGTATGCCTGTGTCTGAGAGGCTGATTCACCCAAGAAGATTTCTTTGTTGCTGTTTAAACTTAATTTTCAGCCTAATCACATAATTGACCTCATGACCCCATGAATATAAGCTGACGATTTAAGAGAAACAACAGAACAACAACATAGAAATATTACTCTGGGAGTAATACTAGAGAAATACAAGAGAAAATTAGATCAGTGCTTTAAGAGGCTTTCTGTTTTTTGAGCCTTAGAATACAGCCAGCTCCAGAAATGCCTCAAGGTTGATCTCTGTGGTCATACTCCTTGCAGTCAAAAACCACTGTAGAAGAAAAAGAAAGGATATCTGATAGAAACAAAAGGATGAAGAGGGAAACACCTTATGGACATGATGGGAGCAGATCTTGGCAAACCTGGATTGATAACAGCCTCAAAAGTTCTGCTGAGGACAAATGAAGTGGTTAAGAGATGTAGAAAGGGATAAGAGGAAATTAGGGAAGTGGATGAAAGTCTCCAGAACAATGAGGGAAGCTTAAGGAAGATCAAGCTGATTACACAGAGAACTGTGACTATGAGGCAAGGCATATGAACTTCTTGGGGCAGCACTCCACTTTTCCCACTCAACACCTACCTTTGTTCCAAAATACTTAGTCTACTCCTTCACAAACTCACACAGCTTCAATTTCCTTCTCACATATTTTTTATTTATAAAAGTTAATAATCTGCAACTGCACATAGTAGGTATTACAGTAAGGTCTCATCCTCATTCATTAATTCTTCTCCAAATATTCTAATAAAATATACACCGGATCTGTATTTGGAACCACAGGAAAGACCTACAAGTCAAATGGATTTGTAATCACATCAGTGGGTTGCTGTGAGGCATTTATACAATTTGCAATGATTTTAAGGTTATCTAATGATAAATATAATATTTATTGGTGATAAATAGTAATAAACCTTATTACTACTGAGTTGTTTAAATAAAGATGACGGGACTTTTTCATTAGACCATTAACCTGACAGGAGTTTTAAAGGATATATTCAACTAGCAACTAGGATTACAATTTTTTTCATGAAGCTGTGAAAGAATTAACACGATGTTAAATATATAATAATAAGGCAACTAATAGTGGAGGATTTGCCTATGCTGTAAGACTGTTTGTAATAAAAGCTGGAATCTTCTGTTAGAAATACCATAGCAATTCCTACCACCAAAACTGAATATCAGTTATATTCCATACATTGTTAAAGGTTTAAGGTAATAAGATTATTTCTGTTTACCTACAAGCTATACAAATGAGAACCAGCTTTGGACAGAGTGATTTAAATAAAAAAAAAAAGGAAAAATGCCTAAAGTTTACACTTTGTCTATGTCTGTGAAGCAAAATAATGACATGATCTGGGATTATTTAATTTCTAGATACAAATCTGATACAGAAAAGGCATTCTGTTGAAATAATTTAACTGTGTTTTGTGTTGCTAGTTACTGTGCAACCACATACCTAAAAGAACAATGCAGTTCCACAGAATTTTGATAATGAACATTTACAGAGATTGAATATGTTATCTCAGCTTTTTTCAGATTAAATTCAAAGATATTCCTACAGCATTCACCAAAGCACTGAGGGAAATTCCAAAAGAGAGTAACTTACTACTTATTTCCTCACATCCTCTTTGCCAAAGCTATATCCCTCCAAAAAAGACAGGATTTCAAATGGCTGCTGCTTTTTAAAAAGAGCTTGACTATTGATGGATGTATATATCTTCTACTCAGCTTGGTCCTGGTGAGGCATTTGTACCATCTTATCATCTCTGTGAGGAGTCTTTTCCTCCAGTAATGTGATCTGAGAAAGCAGATGATGCTAAAGGAAATACTTTTCAATTTAAATTAAAAAGAGAAAACCCAACTGGTTGAGCTAGACAAATTTCTGATTTGGCTAAATGATGAGATTTATCTCAGAGTATGTAGGAAAATATCTCGACAGAAGTAGAAGCACAAGGAGGAGAGAACCAGAAGCTGTTCTGCATGTTCTCTTCCCCAGACAAAAGAATTCTTAAGTGCCTAAGTTTGATCTTTCTTTAGGGTTATACAAACATCTGCTCTCACTGTAATAAAAGAGCTATTTGGGTATCATGCCTTTATTCTGCAAGTTTCTATATTTACTCAATAAGAGTACAAAAAAAAAAAAAAGTTCTCACTTTTGTGATTTTGCTTCATACTAGAGGCCTTGGGTCTGTTTTCCTTAAGAGAAGTGGCATCTGCCTTGAACCTCACCTGTTTTTCTTCCTGCAACATATACTGTACTTGTGATGGAAAAACTGCAAAATTCTTAGTCTGAAAAATCAGAGTAAGAATCTTAGGTTTTTATTTTAAAACTATAGGGGGAAACCGGCAATTCTGGAATGAGTGGCTTATGTTTGACAAAACTGAGTTTTCTAGGACAAGACACAAAGAATAATGATTAAAATATAATTTAGGATTCCTGGCAACAGTTGTGCAACACTTATACAAACACAGCAAATATAAAGATTGAATATGACGTCTATTATTTACCAATTAGAACTTTTTTATTTTTACTTAAGCATAAATTTTTTTTCTGCAATTACAACCATTTCCAAATTAATCCAAGGTATTCATTAATTACATGAAACTACTATTTTCAAGTTACAGTGGCATACCTACACAGTGAAGTTTAGTTGTGATCACTATTTTTAACTCCTTCTTATATTTTAGTATAAAAAAGTGATTCAACAACATCTGCTGTTCTATTTTTTTCCTATTAAAAACTGCTGTATAAACATTTGTTCAGACTAAGTCTAATATATAAAATTTCAACATTAGAAAATATGCACTCTGCAACTGATGTTTAAGTTGATAGAATCGATGCTGGGACAGGTATTTATTAAAATCCTTTTCTACTCCCAAATCATTACAATCCATGCCATAAAAAAAAAAAGAGATGTACAATTTAAAGTTCAATTTGTATCCTATATGATATTCTGTATCAGAATTCTGTTAACATTTATTTTCTTTTTATGATGAGTGAAATTTGTTCTATGCAACCAACATTTTAATGCAAATATTGCTACTATGAAGTATATACCTACCTGGCTACTTAAAAAAAAATTAAAAAATACAGGAATATAAGCATGCTTCTTACAGTAAAGTTACAATGTAAAGTGCACCAAAAGCATTAATGCAATTTATAAGTTCTATGACACATTTTTAACATATTTAAGCTATATGGAGAAAATCTGAAATTCTCCCTTTTCACATGCTTGCCTATTTTATGTTCAGCCTGACTTAATTGGCTAATATAATAAGTATTCTAACCTCACCTTCAGCAACGGTGTAAACCTATTTTAAGTCCATTTTCTTTTAGAGGATTCATTCCAAACTTTTCATCATTTACTGTGAAAGTCAAATCCGAACAATTATCACTGTGGCTGTGTAAATGCACTCAGTGCAGGCTGACATTCATACCAAAGCTACTCTTCTAATATCCATTTTCATAGCTTCAAGAAGAACAAACAAACAATGAAATCTCAAACTCTGTCTAACTAAACAAGTAGTCATAACTGTAGGACTCTGAGTCCCTGTTAACTGTGGCTTCTGTTTCTTTGAAGTGTTCACCACTCTTTTAATTTGCAATAAATATTTGGGTGCTGGAAAAAGCTCACAGAGGAACAAGAAGAAAAAATGCAAATAGGAAACATATGATGGAGAATTAATTTCAGTTACAGGAAAAAAGGGAACATTTTTCACTGGTGCAAATAAGAAGAAAATAATTTTCATCAAATTGAGTTCTGAGTAATTTTGTGTGTCTGAATTCTGAGACTCCTCCTCAGTGCTGTGGTTATGCATACTACAGTGTAGAGTCTACTCTCAAACAAGCTTAAATCAAAATGATGTATAACAAGTAACAACAGGAATAGTGGATAGTAGTAGATTATAGAAAATATACCTTAAACACATTGACATTTACTTGTTTTAGACAGGGATCATTACTGATGTATGAGTATCTGCACAGAAATGCACTAAACTGACAGTAAATCTGTTTAGCTGAGCACTTCATATACAATCTGTTAGGGCTGGATGCAAACTGGCTGCATTGATCTATTGCTAGATTATACAAGAAGTACATGCTTAGCCTCGAGGTTTTACTACTGTGGCTGTATCTAGACCTGAGTTACTAATGTTGATCATATTGTAGCAACATGTGTAGACAAGATAAT
Organism: Muscicapa striata striata; assembly: GCA_030060385.1. Classification (NCBI taxonomy): domain Eukaryota; kingdom Metazoa; phylum Chordata; class Aves; order Passeriformes; family Muscicapidae; genus Muscicapa; species Muscicapa striata. Next base: position 1,933,783 of record JAREIS010000146.1, read on the forward strand.
TTATGTTTCTGCAAACTCTGAGTAATATCCCTATTTTTCACTCTCTATGTTTAACCAAGAAATAACAGCAATGATAGCTTAGACTCAGATTTTCTACTGGAGCACTAGGTTTCATAACTGCACATGGGAATAAATGAGTCCTGTTTAAACATGGCAACTCAGTTTTTCTTAATATGAGCATAATCATTAAATAGCCACATAACTAACATAATCTTGGATTTCACATTTTATTAATATTTTCAACATATTTACAAAATAAAAAGCAATGTATTATGTATGTATCTTTTTGATGGTTCTAAAATATTTTTGTTTCACAGAAAAACATAAAAATCCCATCCAATTTCATGAAAAGCCTTCTGTCTTGAATAAAATGTACTTGAATTATATCAGTTGCAATTAATAATATTGAAAATAGGGGAAACTGTATCTATCAACATATACTAATTTCATAGGAAAGTATTGTGTATGAATAGCTTCTTTTTGACAGGTACTTATAAATGCCATTACTATAAACTAAATTCAAAAATACAGAATAAGTTCTATGTCACTAACTTGGAGAGACAGTTTTAATACATAGATATTTTACAGAAGAATTTCTATTTTCCAGATTGGAAAACAGATGCTGAGAGTAATTAAGATTATTGTTTGCTAAAACTGTGGGAGTCACTTTGATATACATAAAAAATTGCTTCTCATCTTCATATGTTGTTCTATTGACAGAATTCAGACTGCCTGTTTATTCTCAATCTGAGCTTTCTTCATTCCATACGTGTGTCCTTCCCCAGTGACAGTGTGGTTACTTTTGAATTTTTTAGTAAAAAATGCTGTCACCCTCTCATGTCATAATCATAGAAACCAGAGGCACTTTTGTCAATATTGGTTGCAAACAATCAATAAAATCCTGTTGAAACTTCAGCCAGACTACCCCATCAGAACAACACTGGAGAACTCTGCTAACTGGCTAGCTCATATTTTATGAGCATCCTCAACTTGTAGGAGACTGAAATCACTGAAAGTATTTTCTCCCTTCCATTTATGTTCACTGAAAAATTTCAGATTCAAACTGTTGTCATTGCAAACTCATGTAGCACGTGGGTAGTGCACAAATTACTACTTGTTTCCACCCCTGACTGATTTCAGATTTCATGCCCACTTCAATATTTAAAATGAAGTACAGGAAAAGATTACTTTCTGCTCTGGAAGAAGCTTATGGTAAGACTTAACAAAGGAACTGGGTATTTGGATTGATACAAATCCACTGTCTAGAACTCTCTAACCATCATCCTAACCATCATCTGCCATTTCTTTAAATCTGATCTGACAATCTAGACTCATACAGTTAAAAAAACACTTCACCTTAGCATGTCCTTATTAACCTCAACAATAAAAATATGGTAGCATTATGCTATTTCTAACACATTACCAACATATTGTGAGATAAAGTCTTTAAAGTATCTTGAGATTTAATCTTGAGGTTTGTAGTTCACCATTTCCTGTGAGATTTCACTTGTGCAGTGCAGATTCTGTATGTTTTGCTAAGATAGAGTGCAAACTTTTACTTAATATGTGTCCATACTGAAAGAAAATACTCCCTAACTTTCTTTTCTTCCTTAGAATGTTAAAGCAGACTGTACACTGCCATATGTCTCTGTGTAAATACAAAGATTCATTGAATGGTGTCCTGTGCAGGACAAGTAGATCATTGCTAGTCACTATATGTATTCCTGTGAACTTCATGTGTTTAAATTATGTTCCAATTTTTTTTTTTTTCTGAATATCTGACTATAATAGGGAGAGTGTGATTTGTAGTGGAATTATGATACATTCTTTCATCAATGAAATATAAAATTTGCTAGTTTTTAGAGTAATTTACCAGAAAAATGAAGTTGGGCTCTTAAATACACCTGTGTATAAACCCATACAGCGAAAAGTGTTTAATTTATTTAATTTATGCTAAAAAGTATTAAAGTATTTAATTTATGCTAAAATATTTGTGATGTATATATACAATTCACTTCTGGTTTCTGAGTTAGGCATAATATTAGTCTGACTTTCCCATGAGACAATAAGTCTCCCTGAAAATGTTTGAAAATACTAAATAGAGTATTAAAGTTATAAAGGATTAAGTGAGGTTACAAGTAGGGACAGATACATTTTGTGTCTTGAATAGAAAACAGAGAAGTCATACAGTGCTGTTTACTAGTTTACTTCATATAATTTACAATTAACTGATAATAAAAAAACCAGGAAGAACATAGTAAAAAAGTAAAAAAAAAAAAAATTGTCAGTCTTATTTCTTTTAATTGGATATTTTTCCTGCCTCATATAAGCACTTTCAATGTTTGAAAATCAAAGGAAAGTAATTTCCTTGTAAATAGATTGATCTTTTCTGGGAAGGGTACTTTGGATTTGGTTTATACAGTCTAACAGACAGAAACCCAATATCAAAATTGGATAAAGAACAAAACACAAGTTAAAGAAAAGATCTGTACAGAGTAAGTGCTAAAATCAGCAGGGAATCACTAGTGCTCCAAACAACAGCCTAAGCAGCCGGTTAGTGATCACCCAAATACAAGCAAAATGATAAAAAGCAGCAGGGAAATAGGAAACAGGAGACAATGCAAATTACCAGGGGTCCATTGAGAAGTTAATTGAAGCAACAAGCTGAGAGACACGTAATGCAGTCTGCATCAACAAGAAAGAGAAAACAAGCAATCACTGAAGCAACCAAAGAGAAATGTTATGTCACTCTGGAAAAAAATCAAACCAAACCAAAGAAAAAACCATACCAAACCATACAACAGGAGGGTGTCATATAAGAGTCTTTTACAAAATGACAAAGGGTCAGTTCCCTGAAACCAGGTGAAATAAAGGTTCAAAAAACTCCAGGCAAGACTTAATTTCAGACTTCAAATTGCTTGTCTTGCATAGGTTTAATATCATAGTTCCATCCAATATTGAAATACTTCAGCTAGCACCTATTGCTTTGGCTTTTATTTTGTGCTTTGGTATTTTAGTTTGATTGCTTTATTCTAAGACATGTTCAGAAGTCTTATAAATCAGGATTAACAATTCCCATATGTGCTAACATCAGAAACAACATGGGAGCAAACAAACAAGCAAACAAGCACACGGAGACTTTTACTCCTCTGGAAACAGGAAGAAAGAAAGGACAAGGGTGTTTTGTCTGGAGAACAGACAGGATGCACCCTAAGTAACAGCTGAGACTCATAAACATATACTAACGATAGTGTAACACTGAAAGCTTTCCCAACTTTTTTTTTGGCATGTAATTTGACATAATTGAAGGGATCATTTTCCAATTGTTTATTATTGTACTATGAGGAAAGGTAAAGGTCTTGAGATTCTTTACATGAAAACTGAACATGAAAAAATAAATAAGCTTTCTATCATGGTAAGCAACAACTTTAAATTACATGTAAAAATGTAGTAATAACTCTACAGTTACTGAAACTTTTGCATAATATCAGGCACCTGTTGGGTTCTAGACAAGTCCAGATAGATATTGGTTATTTTTAATCTTGTATTTTTGTGCGTCTCACAGGCAAAAATAATTAGCATCACTTATTTAAAATATTTCTTCTCACTCTTGCATCAGAGTTGTTTAAATATGTCTAGCTGTATTTTATTTATTAGAACTTGATCATTCTAAATGAGATCTAAGCTTTCAGCAAGTGTGCACATCTGTAGGCAGAATCCTATTTGATTTATAAAAAATACCCCAAAAAACAAATCATGAGTGGCAGCAAGTCACATAGAGATTCTTCCACTGCAAAATACTCATCTGAAAATGCTTACTAAATGAAGTAACCAGAAGTTCTCTGATGGCAGCAATTTTTTTATGTTAATGAAACTAACTAACACTATATCTTTTCCAACTCATGTTTCAATACATTCCCTATAGAGTTTAGTTTGAATGCAGATAACACATGGCATAAGTAACAGGGAAAAAGACAAAACATTGAATTTTCGATGTGAAAAAGGTGGGAAATCTCAGGAATGCCTACAGAAGAAGACAGGAAAATCTCAGAAATCTCTAAATGAGGAAGAATGTCCTAAACCAAGTGTCCTCATGTGTCTCAGTCTAGAAGATGCAATGTACTTTTCTCCAGAGTAATGTACATGAACACTGACATTATTTTTGGCTGTATTAAAATATTGCATAATTTGAGTTAACATGTTTTTCAGCCACAAAATTCATACACTCACTATGGGATCACAGCAGCATCATAACACAGCACCTATAAAAGGTTTCAATTAGTTTTTCAGAGTCAATGATTTTAATTTTGACTTCTACATTATGTACAATCTGTAACTATATAATTAAGACTTGCCAGCGTAAGTATCACTCATGTTGACCCACAAAGCTATTTGGAAATGTGCCTTAGAAGTAAAACTGCCAGTCTTATAGTAAAGAAAAGAAAAATAAAGGTCAAGGAAAGGAAAGGCTTTGAAAGTTCAAATGAAATTTGCAGTCTTGGTTGGATAGAGACAATAAATGCTTGTGTGTGTATTTCTGTTCATGCAATATTTTTTTTTTTCTGTTGTTCGAATAACAAAATGAAAGCAAATAATTCTTATTACAGAGAAGCCAATGGCATAGGTAGTTCAGCTATAGGACTTTCATACTCTAACCAAGTGCCCACTGTGAATCTACCACTGGCAGAAGCGTGACATGAAGTTTTTAACTTGTGTGAAAAAACACTGTACAGCTGTAGATTGAGAAAGTAATTTTCTACATTCAGGAGAAAGGTTCACATCTTGCTATGATTGTATCTTGAATCTAGCAATGCTAGCAGCCACTGGTACAGAAAAAAAATCACAGAAAACTGGTAAATTAGATCACATGTTTAAGCCAAATTGAAACTACTTTGACATATATAATTTTCAAAAATCACATTAATTTGTGTGTCCCTTCAACCTTTTATATGCTGCACATATATATGTCTCTGAAACAATTTACACAACATAAGCTCTCTACCATACAAAAATATCATTAGGTTATGTGTAAAAGCTCATCTGCACACCCAGAGAGGAGAGAAGGAAGATAAAGAGAAGCCAGAGAGCTCCTCCAAGGCTCATCATCCATCCATCCATTCATCCATCCATCCATCCATCCATCCATCCATCCATCCATCCATCCATCCATCCAGCAACAGCCTGTCTCCATAGCCAGAGGAGGACAGGAATACAACAGACTTGGTCCCAGCGACCAGGCAGACCTGAGTGAGTGACAGCAAGTGCCAACCCTTGGGGTAGGAGCAGTGGTCAGAGCCTTATGCCTGTGGTACAGCATCTGGAGCAAGGGCAAGGGTGAAAGCCAAAAGCCATAATTGGAAAATACTCCAGAGAGCATCATAACAATTCAGAAATATTAAAGATAAAATCTGCTGCCCAGGAACATCCCTGGAATTGTTTACTTTATTATCAAAGATGTAATCACAAACCCCACATCAGAAATTCCCAAAATGAAGTAGCAGTCACTGTGAGAAGGCCTGGAATCAGCTCAGCAACGGCCTCCCTGTTGTCAGAATTTAGCAAATATACATAGGCACTTTCTCACCACCCAAACCTTAGGGTCATATTCTGATTTGATCACATTGTATACCCAGTCTGTCTTCACAAAATCACACAGGACATGTAATATTACTGCAGAGACTGCAAGACAATGAAGGATCAGACTTGAAATCCATGATCAGGAAATATTTTAGAAATACCTTATTTAGCGAATGCAGTAAATCCTTTAGGCAATTTGAGAGTTATGTAGAATATAAAACACAAGGAATGGGTTTCAAGGCAATGAATCCAGCAAAAGGACAAAATGTGTTATTTTGAATGATTGCTACTTGATGAGACTGTAATAAAATCTCCAGATCCATCCTATTAGACTAAGCAGGAAGGTCAAATATGCAACAGAGATTGGATTGACATGAAGCAGTAAGCAAAAGCAACAGCAGTACCAATTCTGCCTTTAATTTTGTGAAGTTTGTTGGATTATATTTAAACTATGCAAAAAAGATAAAACTGTTACAACAGATAAAGAAGAAAAAAGAAATCTCCAGACCTACACACAATATAATAAATTGAAATTGGAATAAAATGCAATATGCTGCCTGGGAAAGAGGATGCAACAAATTAATATGGAGCATTCCAATCAAAAATTAATTAAAAAGAAAAAATATCAGCCTCCATTCAAAGATGGAATTGGTGCCTACTGTACCTGTTCCAGGCTGATGCTAATGACAGCTGAGATTCCCAGGCTGGTGGGCAAAACAATTATGACCCACAAACATCAGCTTGCCTTCATAATGACAAGGACCTAAACCAATTGCTTAGGAAAGTTGTTACTATCTCTTGGAGCAGATGCAGTATCCAAAATCCAGTCTATGCTATTGCCCTAGAAAACTGAAAAACACAATGCCAAAACAAAGTAAAATGAACCAAGTGGGAATATTTACACAGAAAAAAGAAACTAACAGTAGTGAATGTGGTTGAGAAGGAAACAAACAAAGAAAAAAGAAGAAGGAAAGAGTAGGAATGTCAATCTGAACTCTATCTGAAAACTACCCAAACCTCCTTAAGAACTTCTTGACGTTCATGTTCTGGCTTGGCACTTAAAGCATATGTGAGTTGGGTGACAACTGCACAGGGGTATTATACTTATGGCAAATGAAAGCATAAGCAAAAATAATATGTCCTGTGAGAGAACATATGCTGGAGTATATTTTTAAAAGCTGAAACAATTAATCTTCAAAAATGTTGTGTTTCCTTCTGTAATTATTTTTAAACATCTAAATATATTCAAGCCTACATTTTTGTGTTGATATTTTAGTAGATGTTTGTACAAAGCAGAATGGTGCTCCAGAAGTTTATTTTCAGAGGTAGACAGGCAGAAATTACAAGCAGATGGAATAGCATTAACTTTAAATGATATATATGTATCACCAGATTTTAAAAGGTGTGAATGCTTCCTAAGTCTTGAGATAATTACTGGAACAAAGATTTTTTTTTTTAAATTATGATCATTCTAAAATGAACCCTCTCTCTCTTTTAAACAGCAGGATTTCTCTAATACTGTACATGCTTTTATAATTACTTTACTTCAACGTAATACTTTAATGAAGACCAGTTTAATTAAATTAGATTTCTCCCTAGTGGTAACTCAATCAAAATGCATTCTACCCTCATTATGCTATCCGTAGGAGTCCAACATTGTAAGTGCTATAAGAGAAGATGGTTTTAATGAGAATGGTCTTGACGTATTATACTTGAGAGTCAAGTTACAGAAACTTTAAATGTCATATAACGAAGAACTATATGTTAGAGATGAGAGTCGACATTTCTGTGCTAATTGGTTCTGTTTAATACTGTCCTTTAAATTATAATGTTATTTATTACTTATTTATGACAGGCATTTACTTAGAATGTTATACTACGTTCAAGTTTCAGTGATTAAACTTTAATAGACAAATATTTGTCTCTTTCTTAATGATTAGAATAGCGATCATGGATGTTTATTCTGAAATTACATTTATCATCACCTCCTGCAGAGCTGTTTAACAATAGTACATCAGTAACATATTTACAAGGACTCTAATTTTAAAAAGTTTGTGTTCAGAAATGTGTGTGATATATATCCTGGTAATACTAAATATTTCTGTAAACTGGACATCCATAGTATGCTTTGTAAAATTTCCTTTTTCTGGCTGCTAATCTCTGGTTTTAGTTAATGAATGTGTTTAGCAACCATAAAGGAAGCCAGAAGTTAAGGTCATCAAGTCCAAACTCCCCACTCAAGAAATACCATCCTAGAGCACATGGAACAGACATTTCTTGAATATCTCCAGTGAGGGACACTCCACAACCTCTCAGGACAATCTGTTCCAGTGTTCACACAATACAGAAGTTCTTTATACTCAGGTGGAACTTTCTGTGCATCAGTTTCTGCCCATTGCCTCTTGTTCTTTTGCTCAGCAACAATGAGCAGAGCCTGGATCCACCCTCTTGACACCCTCCCATCAGAGGGTCCTGACAGACATTGATGGTCACCTCTCAGACATTTCTTCTTGAGGCTGAACAGGCCCAGCTCTCTCAGCCTGTCCTCGTAAGAGAGATGGTCCAGTCCCTTAATCATCTTTGTCATCCTAGGCTGGACTCACTCCAGGTTCTCCATGACTCTCCTGTACTGAGCATCCCAGAACTGGGCACAGCACTCCAGATATGTCCTCACCAGGGCAGAGCAGAAGAGCAGGATCACATTCCTTGCCCTGCTGGAATTCCCTTCCTAATGCACCCCAGGTCACCATTGGCCTCTTGGCCACAAGGTCACACTGTGGCTCATGGACAGCTTGGTGTCCACCAGGATCCCCATGTCCTCCACAGAGCTGCTTCCCAGCAGGTTGGCATCAGCCTGTCTGATGTCCCAGCTGCAGGATCCTGCAGTTGCCTTTGCTGAACTTCAGACCTTCCCTGCCCATCACTCCAACATGCCAAAGTCCCCCTGAAGGGCTGCACAGCCCTCTGGGTTATTGGCCACTCCTCCCAGCATTGTGTCATCAGTCAACTTGCTGAGGAGGCATCTTCCTCTTCATTCAAGTCACTGATGAACAAGCTAAATATTTAGTGATTCAGGAAATTTAGTGATTCAGGAACCTTGGTGAACACTCCCAGTGAAAGGCATCTAACTAAACCCTGTGCCACTGATTACAACCCTGTGGGCTCTGCCATTCAAACACTTCCCAATCCACCTCACTCTTGAGTCCAGACCCCCCAGACAACCAGGGAATGTAAGGTTTAAGTGTGGAGTACGCCTTTCCATATGGTTCCATGAAACTGGCTACAGTATCTCTGAACTTCATCCTTGTCAGGAAACTTTGCTGCTATCAAGGTATCCCATTAAGTCCAAAAGAACATCTGCTGAATATCAAAGTGCACCAGGTCAAATTAAGGTAATTTTAGACAGAAGGAAAATTACTTGCAACAGATCATCAAGAAATAGACTGTGCTTGGCATAAAATCAGCTCAGTATACATTACAACCACTGAACATCTCTGCACCAGTGCTTACTGGGGATAGGACCTGTCCACAAGTGATATTCTGCTGTTAGGGAACACACTGAAGCAGAATGTTTATTCAAATATCTTAACAAAATACCTCAAAACTAATCAGCCTCCTACTATAAAACACAACCAAAACAGAGTATTTTCTGAATCTCTAAACGGTCATAGAATCACAAAAAACTATAGTTTCAACCTTGTAGACTTTCTGAAATTTAAATGTATAGAATACATGTCACATATAAATATATATATGCAACATATGTATGACAATAGATACATATATACATGTACAAATATACATTACATATGCATTAGTATATGCAATTTTTTTTTAATATTTCTGTGGTGTTTAAAGGAACAGTTTTTTATATATTTCTGTGTTAATTGCTTTGGCCTTTCCAGATTTGGTAACCAGTAACATAATTTTTCAGAATTTATGTTGAATCAGTTACAACTGTGGATGCTTGATAGCTTTGAAAAGCTGGCCCTAGAAAAAGGCCACACACAAACTTCAGACAGACAGCTTTCAAAAATTTCTGCCTCAGCCCAGTGATTAAATGCTAGGATAAAAATGTACTAGGTAATATGAAGTATCTTATTTTAAATGGAAAAAAATCTCTTCCAAAGGATTTTACCTGTTGTAAAATGTATGAATCTCATTAACTGGTTAATAGATTATTTTATGTGGGATTGTGTCAACAGAGGACTGAATCTAATTCCGACATCAGAACAACAAAAAATAAAGAATGCAAGCAGGTTTTGAGGAAGTTCTTATTTATGGAAAAAAAAAAAAAAAAAAAAAAAACAAAATCAGGATTAATTCCTACAGACTTGCCTAGCTTAGACTTATAGAAATATGTTAAGGCCCAATGAATGCCACCTTTTCATTTTAAGTCCTCTTGGTTGTTTTTAACCCACTAGTAAAGTTGTAGGTGCTTCTGCAGTAGATTCTGTATTTCACCCACTGTCACTCTTCCCATCTTTTTTTCATTTTTGCAGTGACAGAAGTTATGACTTAAGAAATAACAGTTGGATTTAATTTCTCTGCTGCAGAGTTTAAAGTGCTGCTATATTCTATGTATTCTATGTAGACACAATGTGTTCTTCCTTCCTGACTTCCTTTATGGTTATTTTTATGTTTGCAGTTTGCTTGTTCCAGTCTATTGATCTTTGCACATTTCTTTTGTTCATTTGCAATCCAAAACTATTTTTTTGTATCTGTTCACTGATTTTCAACTTTTCTCTCAACTGTTTCTTTCTTTCCCATCTGTTTTCTTAAGTTAGTGGCCCTTAGATGTTATCCATCTTAAAATAAAGATTACATGGAGACAGGTAGGAAGGTGAGAAAAAAAGAAATTATCAGATAACACACACACAGAGGACAATCTTTTAACGTGAATTTAGAAGTAGCAGCCGTAGCTCAAAATATGGCATGAATAGGTAATAATGTAATTCTTTCACAGAGGCATATACCTTACATTAAAAGCATATAACTTACATTCCACTTATTTTCTTCTGGAGAATAAGCAAGTGTTAATTTATATATCATTTATAAAGTGAGATTTAAACAAAAATTATTTAAAATCTTATTTAAATTTGACAAATAGCAAAAAAATTCAATGCTAATATCTTAAGAATGTGGAAACAGTATTATATAGTATGCTTTTAGGACTACATTTAAAATTAACTGCATTTATAACATTACTTTCCCCTGATTTATCATTCTAGTAGATTGGCATACTCAGTATTTATTCCAATTATATCTCAATTATGCTCTTAAGTAAAGTGGAATGGAATACAAATAATTGAGCCACTTCTGAAACTCACTGACCAGCTGAGTAAGCAAATCTGATCTTGGAATGGACTAGATACTAACATGCAATATAAAGTAACCAGTTTGCAGACTTAATTGTTATAAACTACTACTACAAGAGAAATATGCCTAAAATGTCTTTTAAGAAAGTGAAGAGTGAAGGAAATCAATTATTAACTTCAATGTAATCTTCATGCAGACATCTTGGATGCTTTGAAGTCATACTAAACCCACTATAATAAAATACAGCTATAATATTATCCCAGTTAAGGTTATTTGGTTATTTTTATTTTTGTTTGGTCCTTCTGGCATTGCTGCTTAATGCATTTTTATTTATCTCTGTTTTATTTATCTCTTCCTTTAACTTTCTAATAAAGTAGACACTTTCAAAAATAGCTGGGAAAAAAAAAAGAGGTATCAGAAATATTTTGTAAACACCAATACTTCTTAGTATCAGGAATAACTCCTTTCTGCAGAGTGGAATAGAGTCATATAGTTGCTTTACAGTCTTTGTGTGGCCTAGATATCATATTCTAAAAAAGCTTAACTTAGTGGTGCTTCCTCAAAAATCTAGTGATGTGTTATTGTTGACATTGTTTATTGGAACTTCTCTCTGGCATTACATCTGTGGGGCAGCATTTTCTTTCTTTTTTTTTTTTTTTCTTACTAAATATGAAACTATTTGGATGGAGAATTATTGTATATACATTTTCTAGTCTGTTATTAAAAATAAATTTTAAAAAGAATCTACTAATACTGTTGGACTTGTCTACAGGACATAATACCAATACACAGTCCAGGTGTGAAAATATTTCTCTCTTGTACAGTCTCCATAAGAGTGATGTGTATTTTGTATTTGCCTCTCTACCAAGGCCATAAAACCTCATTCAACAAGAAGCAAAAAGGTGACACTTTTATTATTGCTGTTGAACAACTGGTCAACTCCATGCATTTTTTCCTCATTTTATGTCATTTTCAGGGAAGAAATGAGGCTAACTGTCCATGTGATCTTTTACAGCTTATAACTAGGCTAAAAAATGAATGAATTTTAATGAGAAAAGCAACTGCTGCCCTCAACCTGAACAAGATTAATATTAAATATCAAATTCTGCTTCCCAATCAGGCATGTAAAATCTAGTCCTGAGCAGTAACTGCTTAGCACTACGAACCTTGACCTCTTGTTTAATCTAATTTAACAAGTGGCTTGTGGTAAAGATTGTTAACAGTGCATTTCCTTTTCACTAGAATAAGAATATAATAATCAGACAATAAACTTTTATGACTTTCTGAAATTTAGCATTTACAGAGAGTTGAAAAAAGAATGTTGATGGGATACAAGGCTGTCAGAAGCAAAATATTGCACACAAGGACATTCACTATGGGTGATATAAGTGCAGTTTAAAGTCTGTGTCTGAAGGTTTATTTTCTAAACAAAGGGTTCTTTGTAGCTAACAAGCTTTTTGAAACAATGGAGGAAGACAATTAGGACAGAACTATTTTGTCACAAATCGATAAGCAACAATTACACAAAGAAAGCAGAAACATGAAGCCAAAAGATGGATCACAGAATGGTATCAAGGCACATTGTGTACCACATTATAAGATGTATGATTGAAAGCAAACATTGGAAATGCTGGCTTGAATACAGCCAACAAAAGAAATAAGAAAACTAATACCTAGCAAAGTAGGCAAAATGGCCATCATAGTCAAACGACACAATTACTCTGACTGAGCCAGTTATATTCCTTGTCTGGAACACAAACAAAAATAAATGTGCTACTATCACCAAATATAAAAACATTACTGCAGCACTGGTACTGCCTACCCAGATACATTTTCATATTCATTAAGGACTACAGAAATCACATCCTTTCTTCAGATGGTGAATAAACACCACAAGATCTAGTGATAAATTGATCACAGGAAAATGTGATTAAAAAATATCACACGATCTGTTGTAAGTATAGCTACATTCTAAAATATTATATTATGTCATGAAACTTAGTTCAAGGTTATTAATGCATTAAATACAGTTAAATTTTATTAGAATATGAAAGAAAAATATAAATAAATATTGTTAATAAAAATGTGGAAATAATTAAGGGTTTGGAGTTTGCTTCTCTGATATGCAGACCTTATGAGAGAGTAGGAAGAACATGAAGATAGTGACAGGACAGAATTAACATTCATGGACAATTTCTTGCTTCTTCTAACACAATTTTATTATATTATTTCTTTTTTTTTTTTAAGCACACAATTAAGATTTACAAGCATTTGAAATTCCTAGAACCCTGTCCTCTAAACAAACTCTTCAACTCCTTTTCCACAATGTCTCAAATCTCTTTAGCCAGAATGCTTCACATTTGACCTGCTAGCAGTAAACTCCCTTTTCTTCCAGTCTTCTCAGAAAAATGTTACCAGCAGTGAACTTGACAATCAGGCATTCTTGAACGACTGAGTGTCTGGAAATTAATAATTTCTATGAGAAGTCTTTACAGATGCCTTTACTTTTGGAAGGCACTCCTTGACTTTTACTTAAAATCACTTTTACAGTTTTAACTGTGAAGTTTTCCACATTAAAATAATTCTGATGCCTGCTGTTCAACACTGAACTTGTTGAGGGTATGAAATAGAAATTACTGTCTCCTGTATTATAATGGAAAGTTATCACATATCTAAAAGAGACCACAGATCAAACATATATCCACTTTCTGTACTGATGAAAAAAATAAAACAACTTTGTTTTGTAAAATCGTTATGACTCATGGTCATAATAATATACAGATCCCAAGCAAAAGAAAACAAAAACAGATTAAAAGATGGTTTTTGTCAAAAGCCTTTAAAATGTTTAGTGTTTTTTGCAGTACTGACGTAGTTTTTTGCTGTACTGTAATGTTACTATAAATGTGATAAAGAAATTATTTTTTATGTATTTTCTCAGCGAAAATATAGCAAGTTCCTTAAGTGACATGGAAATGGTAAATTGCAATCAGGCCAGAAAATATTTCAGAACATTTTTTATACTCTCCAACATGGAAAAAAAAAACCAAAAAAAAGGTTAGCAATTAAGTATCATATAAAGAATAGAGAAACCTAGCCAAAAAAAAATCACAAAATCTGTACACTTGATCAGCTTTACAATCAAGAATATTATTTCATTGTCTAACCGATGGAAATAAATTTTACAAATATAAGGAAATTCAAAGTGCTTTGGTACAGCTTTAAAGATTAAATATGCTTAGATGGATTCTGATTATTATTATGCCTAATTAGAATGAAAGTGATCACTTTGCTGTTTTAGGACTTGTCTGCTTTGAGGCAGTCTAACCTCTGGGTGTTTAGTCTAAGAATTATTCCTGGAGTGACTAATAGAGATAAGAGCAAAAGTCAGCTGTATTTTAACTGTGCAACCTCTTATTTATGGTTTTCTCTCATAGCACTCTCTCCAGTTTTACAGCCTCAAACTTTTCCTTTCATGCCAGCATAATATTTAGAACAGACTTGTGTTAATCTCACAGACCTATGGCTTCCTTGCAATAGACCATCCAAGTCACCCTGGAAATAACAAATCTCAAGGACTTCAGACACTAGGGGCTGCAAAAGTCAGTTTGGGAACAAGCACCACTAACTGCTAGAAAAATAAGGAAAAAAAACCCCAAAATGTAAACCTGTTCTGTTCTTCCACAGAAAAAGGCAGGTTATAGCTGGACATGTCATGGTTCTGGAACAAAGCCACTAATTTTATTGTAAATGGAGCTTCTGGAGAGACCACACACACATATATACCAACCTCTGCCTCATTCCAGGAGACATCGTTTGCCTTCTAGTATCCTCAAAAATAGAATTTGCCACACTCTTCCAGACTATAGTGTACGGCAATAAGTGACAACCATTATCAAGGCATTTTGATCAGAAAACATGTTAAATATAAAAAGAGAAGAAAGCGATATTCCTGTTTTATAAAAGGTGAAAATTAAAACAAAAAAGAAATATAAGGAGGAAACTGAGAGGAGACATGAGAGGAAAACTTAAGTCCTTCAGTCTGATCCTATGTCCTGTTGCAAAAAGCATGCAAAAATACATGGACCAGAACTACAAAAGAAAAAATAATTTGATTTTATGCTCAAAATACTTTTCTAATAGTTCATCCACATCAGAAAGACATGGTTCTTCCTATCCGAAAATAAAAAAAAAAAAAATCAAAAAATCTATGCTTAATCCAGTAACACAGTCTTGAAAAACGAAAAGAAATACAGACAAATCAATGCAAGCATATTAATTTCAATTCCAGTCTCCTGATGAGGGTAGCTCTCAAATACCTCTCAACACACACACAGAGACTGAATGCTGATGAATAATACATATATTTTCCAGCTTCAAGTAAATCATTTATCTCTGCAATTACAAGTCTGCAAAGATACGGAATGATTTTTAACATGTGACTCGACATTTTTTTCAGGATAAGAGAAGCACATTGAACTTTTTCTGCAATAAACAATTGCTACTAGGATCAGTTTATTTTGCAACTTTGATAATATTGAGACAAATAATAATTGTATATTCTTTAATACCTAATTATTGTAGTTTGCACATTTTTACAGAGATTATGAAAAAAATTAAAATTAAATTGCAATAGTGTGCTGGAATAAAAACAAGACAATAAGTAAAAGGATACAATTCAGGTTGTTTTTTTTTCTTTTGATTTTATGTAGGGAAAATAATCTTCCCTTACACCTCACAAGAAATAAGGTAACCCAGCTTGTTTTCATTAAGGGGTAGGAAAAGAAAGCAAAGTGAATCCACCAGAGTTATACTGATTTTTCCTAAGATTTAAAATGCATCCCCTGAAAAAAAAAAAAAAAGAGCTATTTATCCTTAAATTAACTTCCATATAAATTGGTTTTATTCTATGCACTCGAGTGCATTCTATGCATCCCAAAGCATAGCTGATAATTAGATGTTTCTACAAGCTTTGAGGTGATGTAAGTGATTTCTGGTTAGAAAACATTGAGTCATTACTTAATCTGTATTACATATTTAAAACCTCGATTTTATAATAACAACTCACGGCCTTCTAAACAGAAGAAACCCCACCTCAGCATTACTAAACAAGCCCAAGCTCTTAACACTGGCACAGGAACAGTTAAATAAAAAAAATAAACTAAAAAAAGTAAAATATTAATATTACTATGTCATATAAATGACAGATTCTTGAATTATACCTATGATCCCCTTGGGAAAAGCTCCAACATTGGAGGTAAAGAAACCCCATATCTTATTGTTTGATTTGTTTTGATTTTTGAGAAGTTTGAAGGAGGGATTTTTGAAGATATATTCATCTCAAGAATGTAATAGAAGAAATTTCAAAACTACAGATAAAGCAGCTGTTCTGATGTAGATAACAGCTTTTTTTTTGCCCTTGGAAGAATAATTTCTCTTTGCTAAATATGTGTATGTGTTTCTGGTTTTCGGTTTGCTTTTTTTTTTTTTTTTTTTTTTTAATATAACTCTTACTTGAATTATTTTACATATTTAAAATTCAAGACCACAAGCAGCATTCTTTGTGCCTGCATTTTACATCATACTGAGGAATAATTATGAATGACTGAAACTAATTTGCTTTCTTTCCCAAGTTACTGTTTCATACTTTTGAGCAACTGCTAAATTACATGCAGGAGATTTATTAGTATTTCAATACCACATATGAAAACATATTCCAACAGTGTCATATAAGCACAGGGGGATACTGCTGTTTCTTGTAAAGTACCTAATCATTTAGCTATTTAAGATTTGGTTAGGTAGGTAAGAATAATCAACTAGAACTTTTAGGATAGGGTTTTATTTTTATCTCAAGATTATAATATATCCTTGCAAAAAGCAATATGAGAACTGTTCATCACAACAGAAAATTGCTGATTAATTGAAAACTCCTGTTTTTGTTTTAACATATTAAGAAAATACATGACCATAATGAATTTAGTCCAAGAGCTGCAACCAATCAATTGACAATATTAATGCAGAATATATGGTTTTATGATCCTGTTGCATTGTTGTGGAAGACAGGGGATAATATGCAGTATGGCATGCAGATATATGCCTTAGAGATTAATTGCAATTATTTCAGAGTAGGTTTTCTAAATTAACCAATGTAAAAAACCAAAGTAAATAATGTATTGTCTAAAAAATAAGTCTTCCAGAGATCTGAATAGATATAATTCCAAATTATACATAGGCAGTATTAAACTGACAGTGCATGCTTGCTAAGACTCTATTACATAATAGCAGCTACAGAATTAATAATTACAGAATTTAAGATCTAAAAATTGTATTTTCCTCTAGAGATGAATACATATAGGACAAGAGCAGAAATGTAATAAGATAATGTTATCACTGACACAAAGACTGTTCCCAAGGCTAAGAATGATAACAAACCATTTATTTATGGCCTGCATTTAAATTTGTAATTTAAGATAAAATTTGATAAATATAGGTGCAACACACTCTAGCAGAAGAGTACTAAACTACAGGAAAGCATGCACATAAATATGAAAAATGAGATTCCCAGATTTGATTCTGTTCCAAATTTCATTAGCAAAGCTGTTTGAAGTGGGCCTAAACTATGCCAGTGTTCTTTGCCTAGTGACTACTGACTACTTGAGATCCAGAAATATCTTATGCAAAATAAATCAGTATCAGTCAAACCTATTCTGTACATAATAACTTATCAAAATAACTAACATCTATTGGTAAAAAAGAAATGCAATATTCAGTGTATGGAAAAGCTTTGCTAAAACATTAAAGGGGAAATCTTGCCCTGATGCAGAAATGCTTGTGTTGGGGGGGGAAAATAGTTCTCAAAACTCCAGGTTCAGGGTAGGCTTCTCTCTGTCCTGCTCATCCAGACCACTAGCTTACAAGGGAAATCAATAAGAATCACACACATATATCTAGCAAGGCAATTTTGCCTATAAATTTGATTGATCCATCTCTACTGACTATCTCATAGATTAAATACTTCAATGCACCTACAAAATCTATACACCTACATAATAAATAATTTCAGTATATCTCCTTATAGTATGAATATAGTAATATATATAGTAATGAATGGCAAGTGCAAATCTATTGTAGTAGGTAAGAAAATTATAATAGAGAGAATTCTCTATGAATAACAACAATCAATTGTAAATATTATAATTATATGAAACATTTTCCTCTGCTTGAAAAAGTACCCAGTAATTTTAATCTGTAGGTAATATTATAGACAGGAAAAGGATATAGTGCACATAAAATGTGTCTCCAAGTCATCACACTGACAAAGCAATTAAAAAATCGAAGTAACGCTCTATGCTTTCAAAATAGTTTTTATAAAGCATGAATTAAATTAAAATTTTGCATCATAATACTCTGGTTTCAGTTTGAGAAACATTGCACTGCGAATCTGCAAAGACTTTGATGAATACCCTATTAAGATAACAGCCCAGTCAGCTGCAGTATTGTTTATAATCTTAATGGGTTTTAGACAGCAATGAAGGAGCAATAATTTTGTTCATTTCAAATAATGTACAATTGAAGGGCATTCAAGGAAACAATTCTATTATTCATTTTTGAATCTCTTGCTGTATGATGATTACACTGCATTTTTTTGTTCCATAAAATAATGTTAAAAACCAGTCTGAAGTGATAACTTTTCTCTTGATGTTTACTTACCTACCATACAGCTTCTCTATTATTTGAGTTTAGTTACATTTATGTGGACAAACCAAATTACATTTACTAGGTAGTATTTTGAGAGTTACTTAACTTTACCAAGTCTTTGTTTCCATTGACTTAATGTAATCAGGACTGAACAAAGCAGTTCTTTCACTGAGAATCTATCTGAATAAAGAATGAGTAAGTTGTAAGAATCCCAAGATTCGGGTGAAATACTTTCTCCAAAGAAAAAAATTCAGCTATCAAACAGTGCAAACTTCTGTTGGAGTGACTTGTCATTGGTGAAATAGTAATATTAAAGGTTACTCTTAAAGTTTTGCAGAACTTGTCTCCAAATTTTCTAAAGGACTAGGTGTTCACAATTGAAGTTAATTCTACAGAGAGCATTTTTAAAAGGTGTTACCTTTTAAAATACGGTGTTGAGAGACAGCTCACATATCAGTACAGAAAAATACTTTTAAGATAGCACATGCAATTGCATTAACCTGTTATGTTAGACATTTTTTTTCCTGCAGATTCTCTTGGTGCTTTGATATACTTGTTTTATTGATGCCAACTTTTGTCATTAATATAAATACATCAGGAATGTAATTTTTATTCTAAATTTAATCTAATAAGCAACACCCATAACCATGAGCACATAGAGTACACATCTGTAAATTTTTGTTGGCACTGGAACTCTGGACCAGACAGACCCACTCTTTCAGCTATTCTTGGGGATAGTACAGGATAATGTGGGTGCAAATTCTTTCCAAATAGACAGGCTACACCTATCTTTTAATAGTATTGAGAGCTCTTCTTCACTGTTGACCTCATTGTTGAAGCAGTCTTTCAAATTAACTAGTATAAAAAATCAGGGTAGTCCACTGAGAAGTTCTGTACTAGATGTAGATTATGATGCAATATGGCATATATGTAATTATTTCTAAATGTCACAGTCATTTAGAGCACATTTACATTAAAAGAAACAAAAACACAATTATAGGGAGCAGGCTGTTAAGCAGATCACTAGATCCACTGAACATTTAGCTAATACTCAGTCTTCCTCTATAAATATGAAAAAAGGTGAGGGAAGTGACACACTGTTCACTGTAAAGTAGTCATCTGAATATCTAGCAACTGGGGGAAATCTGCATTTGTGGGGAAAACCTTTCATTTCTGTGAAGGACTTTGGTTCTTGCTACCTGTAAGACCATGCTACCTCCTGGTCTAATGGTATTATGGAATGGATACATAATCTATTTTTCCTGTACAATGTGGTGCAAGTAAAAAGGCAGAAGTGGGGTTAGTTCAGACTTCATAACCTCACTGACTATTTCTAGGGCAGGAACATCCTCTATTGCCATTTGACAGGAAAGAACTTATGTTTTCAATGTGTTTTATTTTTCCAGTTTGTTTGTTTTTTTTTTTCTTCAAAGTACAAAGACTGCTGTTGTTTCTGTAGAGGCCAAAACTAATATGAGCTAAATGCTGTTTCCCAATATGATTTAGAATAAGTAATTCTTTGTTTAAAACTCATTTCCTTAATTTTATTTTTCTGTGGATTATTAATTTATAATTCTGGAAGTCAATTCTTATTTAAATAATTTTAAAATAAAATTGGATAGCAGCTGAGCTGTGCAGGGTTTTAAATAATTTTAGAATAAAATTTGATAGCAGTTTAGTTTTGTGGGGGTTTTGTTCTTAGATTTTTCTTTCCTTCTTTTTTGCAAAATTCTCTTATTAACATTTAGTATATTAGTCATATTTTCTGCCCTTTCACACTGAAGCAGAATGCCAAGTAAAGAATATTACTTACTGGCAAAGGTTTTCAGAGAGTGTAATTAAAAGTTTGTCTCCATTTTTATATTTAGGTTTTCCTGGCATTTGACTAATTTGGCAGCATATGGTAGGTTTGTTTATTACCTTGTGCATAGTAATTAAAGCAGTACTTTAACAGAGACACACAAGAAATGTGTTCCATTTATATTTGAGGTGAAGGCATTTTTTCTGAAATCTACACATAATAAAAAGCATTTATGAATTTAATTTTTAAATCTGGAGATATCTGGATGGATTGATATAGCTGTATAATTATTAATCTTTATTAAGAAAGGTATTAACAGATACTTTAGTTAGTGTTCCAAAAATGTGGCCTACAGAAATAATTCACAAAATTTTTTTTGCTCATTTGTACTTCAGAGACTGACAAAATATCCTTTGGCACAAAGATTTCCATTTTTTAGACAGTTTGTGTTCTTATGTAGCTATTTAGAAATTCAAAGTCGTCAATATTCACCTTGAGAAACAGATTTATGTCCATGATAAGTGAGTTTCACATTGTCAGTATATTTATTGGTAACATACTGATAATTAGTGGCCATTTCTTCTGGAAATTTTAATCTAATTTTTTGTGAATAATAAAGTAAATTCTCACAGTTGGTGACCTCTGTATGAATGAATGCTTACAATTACATACAGTAATATAATTAACAATCCAGCTTAAATGTCTATTTTATTAATAAAATACTAGCTGCTTATAATGAAATTTGGCCATTCCAGTATCTATGAAAAAAAAGGGTTTTTTTGTTTTTAATCTTCAATATTTGTCTCCCCCTTAATTGCCTGCCTTAAAGGCAATATCGATTTCTATGTCATAAAGTTATACAGAATTTATATTTTCAATAAAAATGTACTCTTTTGTATTGTTGCTACTTCTTGTCTATGGCCTAGTATACAGTGAAAAGCCAGCAAATTTTATCCAGTAATTTCATGAGCCAAGGTAGATGTTTAGGATCTCATTCACATTCTGCCCTTTACCTAGCAAAAAATCTCAGAAATCAACAAAAAATCCCAAAATATAAAATACAAACATGTAAAATATTTATTATGCAACCCAGTGACAGTGAGATTGGAACCTTGAATGAAGTTACCTTGGTCTGAGCAAAATGAATTGTACTAGGATGTACAAAAGATAAATTACTTTCAACACAGGAAGGATGGATTTCTTCATTAACTGTACGAACACTAGAAGAAAATGATATACTACCTTACAAGACAGAACAGACTTATTTGATAGTATCTGAAAACCCTTCATAGATTATACACAAAAACACTAATGACACTTTCAATGCACTGAAATAACAGGTTACATGTAGGGAGAGCTCAATCAGGATTTTACTGTTGTCATCCCTCTTGCCAGCCCAACAACTTGCCAGGATAACAAATACAACCTAATAAGATTATATTTGCATGCTCAGAATTCTAGGACAAGTATGTCACCCATCTTTTAGACTTTTACTACACGATAATAACAAATCTTTTACTACAGTGATGAATTATAGACAAAATTACTTCATGTGAAACTAAAAATATATTATCCTATATAAAAGTTAAAACCATGAAAACCTAGAAACTTTTTGCTTCTGTTTGCTTCCATTCTAGAATGGAATGTAATCTCTAACACACAAGCCTCACCACTGCTCAGAGTCTGCTGGAAAATTTCAGGCTATTCATAAAAACTTAAAAGTGGTTTCTATACTGGGCTACTTATTCTGTTGGGTTTTTTTTTTTTTTTTTTTTTTTTTTTTTTTTTTGTTTTTTTTTTTTTTCCCCAGAGCTATCAGAGTGTCTCCAGCTGCCCTGGGGTCAATGCTTTACTCCTTAGATTTTATTTCACAATAAAAAATAAGAATATTTGTAGGTCCTTACACTACCAAAAGATCTACAGAATACTGGGTGTGTAGCCCCATTGAGCCCCAAAAATATTTATTAACTCATAGCTGTAGCAGTAGAACCTCAAAGTGCAAGGATTCTTTATGCCTCTATGCTGCTTAAGGTATCTTTAAATATTGCCACTAAAAGCATTATATAATAATAGCTAGAATAAATATAGATGTATTTTTGTGTAGCAACAACTACAGTAGCTGTCTCCCTGGAGAGGAGTGATTCTAAGTAGCCAACCCATATTCTTGAGTAAAGAGGTGTGCCAACTCATCTCGTTTTTAAATATTGGCTTGCATGTGCAAAACCAAATTTATACATCCCAAGAAAATGCCTAATGTGGAAAAATTTCTGTTGTTTAAAAAAATAACAAGTCAGTTTATTTATAAGCATATGTTCGAATATTCAGGAGCTGATGCAGAGGACTTGCTATGCAAATGAAAGTAGTTCAGGGACAAGATCTTAGCACATTTGCCACAGATCAAGGGTTTTCTAATACTACTTTAAAAATATTATTTATACTTAATTCTATTCATAATTCTATTCAAGTTTCAATTCTATTCTATTCAACTTCTTGTCCTTAGTCCTGGGAGCTTTAAAGTCATGTGGAATATGGATCATATATGTCTTTCTAGTAATATCAGCACTGTGAATACTTATTTGCTTTCAGACTCACAACTGAGGCCTGGTGTTTGGAACAGAAAAGCAATGCCCACAAATTTGTCTGGTGACAAATCCTATCTTTTTACTAAAAAATTCCTTCATACCATATGGAAAGCACCATGACTGTGAACCTGGAGAAGGGGCAGTGGAAAAAGCACAGAAGAGTGAGCACTAAATATTGAAGAAGCTCTAGAAATGACAAAGTATGCTGAAAGTAAATTATGATATACTGGAGGTATATCCCCCCTCTAGGTGGTGAAAAAAATACTGCTAACCAAATAGAAATATTTAACCAGAGAATCACAGTATAACTGAGATTGACAGTGACCTCTGGAAGTCATTACTGTCCTATGGCCCCATTTAGTGAGGGACACCTAGGGAAGGTTACCCAGCATCATGTCCAGGCTGCTTTTGAACATCACCAAGGCCAGAGGTTTTATCATCTTTCTAAACAGCTTATTCTAGTTCTCCATATAGATTTGCTGAACTTATTGACTTGTAAGAGCTGTGTTCCCCAGAGCAAAAATCTAGTTATGGCCTGTGAAACCATGTTAATTTGGGTCCTGACAAGAATTAGAAAACAAAGGCTAGTGACAGCTTAAGTTGCTACTTGTAAATTTAACTACAGATAAAGCCATCCGTCAGGTAACTGAAGAACCAAAGAAAGAAAGAATGTTCATCACTAAACTAGGCAGTTTGCATATTTAATTATGCAGTTTAAGTGCTCAGCACTTCTGATTCTAAGATTCTGAACTCATAGTCAAAATGACATATGAAACCTAGTGACATTTTTCATATGTAAAAGGCATTCATTTCAGTTATGAAACTAACTTGAACTTCTTTTGATTGCCTTGGTCCACTGATCTTGTGCATTGTTTCAATAGGTTACTGCTCACACCCTTGAAAAACTACAGCTTTCAGTGACTCTAGATGACCTCAAAAAATAATTGTTAAGGAAAAAGATTATTTTTACAATAGGACATAAAAGGATGAAATCAGCAGTACAAAAGCTATAAACTTGAAACCCAAACTATAGCTTATAGTCTTAATACATCACAGAAA
Source organism: Muscicapa striata striata (assembly GCA_030060385.1). Lineage (NCBI taxonomy): Eukaryota > Metazoa > Chordata > Aves > Passeriformes > Muscicapidae > Muscicapa > Muscicapa striata. The sequence goes on from JAREIS010000146.1 coordinate 1,957,816, forward strand.
AACTACACTCCAACTTCATAAAACATTGTACATTTGTTTTATGAAAAACAGGCAGAAGTTTATCTTTCTTATCAGGTGCTATTGCAATGTATAATGCATGTATTTTGATGTGTTTGATTTCCTCCCTATTTTTTATATTGTCAGAAAGGATCACTGCTTCCTGATTAATACATATTTCAAAGCGATTATTTTGCTTATTCCTACTTGTCATTATACAGCTAAAAAATAAAATGGACAGACCATTAAGAGACAAAATGTTTTGCTTCCTAAAAATCTTGTTCCATATGAAAATATGAAACTCCAAAGTTCTCTAGATCTTGCTTTGAGAAGCTCTGAGAAAAAAAAATGAAAAATTAATTATGCATTATACAAGACATGACAAATTATGTTCCTTCAGTAAGTGAAAATTTTCTTTTTAAGTCAAAAGGCACTGTAGTGGACATTTCCTGGAAAAAATCACTTTTGGATCATTCAGAGCCTCAGTCATATGAGATGTGGACACAGAAAGAACCAACAGACATAAGATTTTCTCCTTTATCGATTCATCATTTCAGTGCACACATTGTATTTCCTTTTACACATAGGCATGGTTTGAATGTGTGATGAAGGCTGAGACTAACGTAAATAGAACATACATGTTAAGAAGTCATTGAATTGAAGCTACATTTACCACTCTTATCACCAGAAGCTAATGTCCTGTGTGTTGCAGTTACAGTTATGAGGTAAGGATATGGAATATAGCCACAGAAACTGTAAGCATCACCCTCTGGTTCCTAAGGCAGAGATAGAAGTCACACTTACCAAAGTTTAACAAAAACAGAAGTATCTGGCAGTGTTTAAAAAAATACAGGGCAGGTTTTAAATGCAGACTCTGGAGTAGTGAAGAAGAAAGTATTTACATGAATAATTAGAAAATACAACTGTCTTCACTGGATGTATTGTTGTAGTGATTTCTAAACAGGCACTGGGGCATGTTTAAATGAGACAGAAAATATTCCTTTCCTACAGAGTAAAACAAGCCTGGGTAAGTGTCAAAGGGAAGTAGAAGGTTCAAAACACCTTTAATGAGAAGATGACTGAAAAATATAATGGGAAAAAAAGCTTTGCCCTCAGCCACGAATAAATATGAGTTTTTTTAATTGCTTTGCACTCTTCTTAAGTCCAGTCAGCTTCAAGACACCAAAATTAACCTCATCTGACAATTCAAAGTTTTATTTAGGGAAATGTTCAAGAGATTTGTGGCAAGTGGTTCACTAGTTTCTTTCCCAGATGCCTTCTTTTCCCAGGGCAACTGAGGATCAGGATATTTATTTCTTACAGACTCTTTCCCAATGCAATTGAAAGGCATCCAAAAATCTTAGCTTCTGTTTCCTTACTTATGCTTATTAGTGCACACATGTATACACACATTTGTATATGAACTAATGCCCTCTAGCTAAGTCTGGCCATTTATTAATTTTGTAAATATATGGTCAAACAAAAAAATGCAGCATTCTAATCACTAAAGTAATAAAGGAATGTCACTCTGGTTTTCATTCATATACTTAAGACCCAACTTTTTATTAACTTTTTGTCACTATACAGGTTTATGCAATTTTTCTGAATGGAACTAGGTGTTTTTTAATGTTCCTTCTAACCAAACTACTCCTTGATTCTACACTTGTACATTCAAACACCCAATTGAGACAAGAATATTTAGGAAAGACCACACTACAGATATATTCCTGCAGTTTTATTGAAAACCTTTTGGCCATAAGATCAGTCAGATTTCTCAGTTCTCTCAACCATGTGCACAGGAACTTATCTTAATATCATATAATAATGTAACAGCCCAATGATATGAACTAATTGTCACTAATTTTATTATTTCTATGGGTTTTAGCTTTATGAGTGTGTTTATGTAACCATATATGCACTGTGGGTGCAAAGTGATAATAGGTTTATGCATGTCTCATTGTAGTCTGCAGGCAGATACAGTCTGCTGTACTGCATGAAAATAATTTTGAAGTAAGTGAACTGAAAACCAGTATACCAAGCAGACAACTGACTACTATATAAACTCAAACCACACAGTACTTGCATTGTTTCCCTCTACAGAAAACACAGATAACAATTCAGAAGTGGATGTGTGAAATTCTGACAATTGAAACTTCAACAAGCTGTAAGGGAAAGAGTCTTTTGAAAGTATATATGACTAATAGATATCCTTTCTCAAACTGAGAGAGAACTGAAAAGTTGTCTGTTGATGAATTAAGCAATATGCTTTGCCAAGATACTTATCCTTGACATACACTGTGTCATACAGCAAGATAAAGTAAGCTTTACCTATATGTCTTATGACTCATATCTATTTAGCACTCACAAAAATAATTTTTTAGCAAAAATTATGGATGAGTATGTGTTACAGAATACATGTGTGACCCTCAAAGGATAAGGGTTTCTCACATTCTCAGAGAATATTATTGCCATAATCATGCTTTTAATGCTATGGACCCCAGTTCTTGCCTTCTGATTTGATCAGGAAAAAAGCCATCAAATAAAGAGATAGTTATCTGGGTTGAGATTTTAAGAATAATGCTCAATTTAGTACAAAAATATACCTGAAGGAGCATGCATTGTGCATGCTAGACTCACAGTATGAGTAGGAGTATTTCCATTCTGGAGCTCTGGGATTTGGTTCCTAGTCTGATAGCTAAAAAGTAATTGTCAAACTGTTTTTTTCATGACAGATACTAAGTCTTTCTTCTCCTTTGCTTTTTCACAGTATTACAACTTGCTACTTTAGTCTTTGTTTATCATTAAATATACATTCTTGCACAGTTTCTACCTGGTTTTGATTCAAGTGCACAAGAATCAACAGTGCAGTGGTGCCCACATAATCATGCCAACAACTTGGTGTTCCTTAATTTAGGTGGCAAAGAGTTCTATGAAAACCAAAGTGACACACAGGTGCATGTAAATAAGATTTTTTTTTTTTTGCCTTTCTCTTTTAGTGTCCAGAATATTTTAATTTCATATGGTTATAGACATAGCAGTCAAATACTTAGTAACAACTTCCATGAGCTCATACCCTTCTAATATTGCAGTGAATATAACATAAACAGGTACTGATGAAAAGCTAATATGCAGTATAATTAATCATAAATACAAAGACATTTATTTTGGTGATATGGATAAATGATACTATACATTATATAAATCCTATACATTTATATATATATATACATTTATACATACTATAAATTATATAAATACTTCCTTTAGTAAAAACAAAATACATTCCTTAACTTCTATTTTACTCTCTGCTCCAGAAAAACACTGTTTTTCATAGAAAAAGTACTACTGATTAGGTTTATATTATTACTTTTTTCTGTACATGACAAATTAATCTTACTACTAACTTTAAATATTGACAAGAAAGTTAGGTTCTAAAAAAGGAACATAGTTAGGAATTAAATCATTATTGGTTACAGCATTCATTAATCAGTGGTAATTTACATTAATATAAAAACATTGATCCTTCTCTAAGGGCCCTCTCTTGTGAGTAATTTCATCCTCCAGCAGACATTATGAGCTACATTAAGAACTGGCATTTCAACAAATGAGAATAGCTTAACTGTAAGAGAAATACCCATTTAAAGACCAAATAGAAAAGTATTTGTTTATTTTTTAATATTTCAGTATCTAATTATATTTCAATTTTCAACAATTCCCTCAAAAATTTCACTGAAGAAAAAGCAGTAGTTACATTCACAGCAAATAAAGACATCAGATTTCTCAGGTCATATTTCTAATATGTTTAGAAAAATCTTTCTCCTGAACATGTATTTTCATTGCATTGAAGGTAGAGTATCACACAACTATTTCTCCAAAAGTGTAACTACAAGAAAAAAACTATAGCCACATTTGAACTGAGCTCTTTTTGAAATGACAGAAAGAGCCATTTTTAAGCTAACAGTTAGGCAGGATTACCTTAATGTTCTTCCTACTTTCTTACCCTCTAAAAATTATCTGTTAAGAGAAGCTGGCAGATACTAGATGTAAACCTCCCTGGTTAATTGGCAGCAGTATTACCCAAAGAGCTCTCTATAAATTTAAGTTTTCACCTCCGCAGAGACAAAAAGATTGAGATATAAAAGAAGAAATAAAACTTCTAATGAGGGAAAGCTGGGACACCTTAAAAACTTTACTGCATACAGACATGGAAACAAGCCAAGACAGAAATGATGAGTGGTTAAATTAAGAGAAGGAATTTGGTCTATTCACTTGTGTTGTATAGCCAATACAAGCCTATAAAATACAGTGATAATACTTGTCCTCTATGCATGTCAGTTTTTCTTTCTGTATAATGTGTTGACCACTACAACATAGATATGATATTCTATGGGGAAAAAAGGCAAAAAAGAAAAATATCTTTTTAGAAATTCTCCTCAAGTGAATCAAGAGGATTTGTGTCAAGAAAAGCAGAAAAAAATTATATTTCACATATGGTCTTCAGATTACGCCTTAGAGCTAGAAAATACTCAGCTCCAATTTCTGGAATATGCTCCAGAGTTCTGTTTTTCTGTACACTTCATCATGTCAGTCTTAATTTAAAAGCATAATCAGCATCTATCAAAACATTAAAATAATAACCCAAATCCCTAAATCAAATATCACTATGTTTTAGGTGCACATTCCTTAATAATTTTGAAGCACATCATAAATTACAAACCCATTTTGCATATTTAATGTGAGATGCTGTTATTTAGATAATACTGAAATCACTGCCATGTGACCAATAATTTGAAAATAAGAAAACTGAGAAAAGCTGTCACTGTAACATAAGATAACATTATGTACATTAAGCCCTGCTCAGCTGGAAAGAAAGCTAGATTTTGGCAGCTGGAAGACTATGTCAAGCAGAAGGAAAGGTGAAATGAGCATCTAACTGTGATCAATGTCATAAAGACCCAAATTACACAGAAGAAATTATTTCTACAGTGCATCTAAGATTTTAATACTGACTGGAAAAATAACAAAGTAGTGAGATGCAAAACTATCAAAAATGATGTCCTGAACTAACATCTTCAGGAAACAGCATAAAAACAGAGAATATCACAAGGACCACCAGAAGAAAAGTATGGGATTGTTCTATGGACATATATAAAGTCTGTTTAAAGGCACTGCTCTGCCTTTTTGTCATAGAGTGAATTTGTACTACATTCTCCTTTTTGTGATTGGACATCTCACTCTGTATTTCCTATGATCTGCTATGGTAATCCAAAAAAATCTTCGCTGTCAATTTAGAGATTTTCTTGATTCCTTAAGAACAACTGGTGAGTCATTTGAAAGTACTCCTCTGCCACTAGTGAGAGCCACCTCAGTGATGAGTGATGGTTATCCTCACCTGGTGATTCACTTTGGCATCTCACTTGGCAAGAAAACTGAGGGGAATCTGACATAATGCACAAAAAGCTACTTCCAGCTGAAATATCAATACATGCTAAGAGAAGTTTGCCCATGTAAACTCTGAAACAAATGAAGACTATTATGTGGCTCACCAAATTAAAAAAGAAAAAAATAAAGCAGACACAAAAAGCTTTGGGATATTTCTGCACCAAAAGACCATATTACAAACTGGAACAGAGAGAAGAAAGACTATTCAGTATTTTGAAATGTCTGAAACTTTACGGCTGAAAGGTGTAAGAGGTCACAGCTTTTTTTTGCTTTATTTGCTGTCTAGGTAAGGAATGTCTTCTGACACACTCAGTTTAGTACAAGAACTTTAGAAACCCTAATTGATTCAGTCATTTATTTCAGCCAGTAATGACAACTTCCTAAATATATTTACTTACATGATTCAGTTATTATTTTGTTATTACTATTTTTACTAATTCAGCTGAAGGAAGGAAAAAGAAATGCATGAAAACAGTTCAGAAATAAACAGTCCTTCCTTACATCAAAAAGAAAAAAGTATACTTCTTGAGAAAATGTATTATACATACTAATGGAAATATGATTGCCAATCAGGATGATTGAAACTCTAAGAATGATCATTGAAAGATTTTAAGAAGAATTCAGTAAAAGACTTTTACAAACACAGACATGGTAGGAATACACAAAACTAAAGAACAATTGAGGAAACAACCAAAGGCCAACCAGTGAAAGGGACAGATACAATTCTTATTAGAATGAGAGGGTGTCACACAAGTACAGAGACAATAAGGAGAACTCACTTGACACCCATTACTAAATTTATCCCTGAATTAATAAATAAGGAAGTGAATAAGAAATCACTGAATTTGGATGATTATGGAACACAACATCTCTGCTTACTGAATTCACAATCAAAAAAGAAAATACTGACTATATTGTCAATGTAACCACTGAGGAAAAATGGACAAAGGATTATTTCCAATGACTGAATGGTTTCAGTCCATTAAATTGGAAGCTCTCAGAGGCACTAGACACCATTACTACTAGTAACTAATTAGAAAGAATAAGGGACCAATAATTTGTTAGTTTTAATTTTTCAGAAAACTTAGCATGCACATCTCTGTTTGGGTTAGATTTTTATACTCATTATAAATAATTTCACAGAGTTCTATAACATCATGCCATAAGATAATCTGAACATTCTTTCTATTGATCTCTTAAACAGTTTGAACATTTTTGATAACTCTTATTTCACTCTGCTTTCAGGGTCTACTGTGGTTTTGGGTTTTATATCATATTCATAAATTGCATAGCTATGCTCTGGCTTCCATATGGAATACACTTGATTGTTTTAGATCTGTTATCTACGTGTTTCTCTATTTTTCCTCAAGTTCAGAGCATGTTTTTGAAATCTTTCCTTTTTGTTTTAGGTGTTCAGACAAGTTTTTTTTCTTTACTGCTACATTTTCTAAGGCATTCCTAGGTGTTTCTGTAAGTGGTACATTTGCATGTCTTTTTTTTTTTCTATTGAGTGTAATATAGTTTTTCTTCCTATCCTTTGTATTCTTTTATTTACTTTCAATTCTATATGCCTCAGTAAGAAAGGCAACTTCCAAAGGAAGGAAGCTTCAGTGGCCTCTGGGCCCATCACTGGGCACCCATGAAAAGAGATTGACTCCTCCTTCTTTGAACCCTTCCTTTCAGATATTTACATACACCAATTAAACATCCCCTGAACCTTCTCTTGTCTAGGCTAAATACTCCCAGCAGAAGAAATGTAAGAGATAAATAAATAGTATGGGCAGGAAGAATAATATGGAATTATTATTGTTTAATAAAACAAGAGCACAGCATGAAGTTGAGAAATATTAAAAGCAAGCAGTGATTTAGAAACTTTTGCAAAGCTGCCACAATATGCTATGGATTTAAGAAGTAAAAACACCTTTAAAAGCCTAACTGTAGAGAAATTGATGATTTTAAAGCCTAAAACTTATCTTGTAGAGTGTCTGTACTAGCTAGAGATTACACAAGGGTATAAAATAACTATGTAAAAAAATTATCCAGATATAACTAAGGGGAGTTTGAAGTTGCCCATGAACACTTGACTCTAAAATGTTGTAGTCTTTGTTATGGTTACATGATTAGATTGATGTAGCTTAGCCTACATTTAGTGGATGTGTTAAATATAGACAAGGTATCACATGGAAAAATAATGAGAAGAGAGATGAATACTGAGCTAAAGGTTAGTGTATATACTTAACTAAACTGTGGTACAAATCAAATGTATGATGAGTATTTTGAATAACTTCAGGAAGTGAACTCCACAAGAACTCTAAAATTCTCATCACCTAAGGTGGATGAGCCAGACACAAAAAAATGTTTTTTCAGAGCAACTATCCATGTGACTGTGATCCTGCCAGTCTTGGTTGTGGTGATGTATTTTTTCAGTTACATCAGGCCTTTTACTGAACAATCTCTCAAAACCTGACATCCTGGTTGAAAGTTACAAACTACCATGTATGGTGCAGATAAATTTCCAGCTCTGGAAATCTCTCACTGAATTTGCTGGAAGTAGAAGGCGACACCACAGAGAAAGTAATTCCATTCTCAATAAAGTATTAGTTAAGTGGCTCTATTTTTGACAACTGACTGAGATAAAACATACATTACAAAGGTAGAAGAAGCATTAACATATTAGTTTGTGTTATATATCAGTTACATATTATTTTTATTCTTGAATACTATTTTCTTGTCTGTGACACTTTAATTCTCATACAAATGCTCAATTTTTTTTTTTCCCAGCACTTAACATAAAAGTTAATAAATACTATTAGAAAAATATTTTACAGATTAGCCATATAACAGGATGGTTTAAAACTGCCTAGAATATCATGTTTATTGCTGACCATGTATGGCAAAGCTGAATTGTTTGATATGCAGAAAGCATAACTCTCCAGGAAGGTTTCAGTACATCAAAATTTTAACACTCCACTCCAAAAATAAACTTGAAATGAACAATTATTGATTGAAAAGGAGACCCTATCAAATACTGGAATGTAACGAATACAAAAGAACAAATTCATTTTTTTCATAAATTCTAGCAAAATATGATACTAATTTCTAAGAAGATATACTAGTATGTCAATAAAGCTGTATCTAAAACAAGGCCTGCTGTTCTATCCACTTACATTAGGACTGAAATTGGGCCACAATGATTAATTTGAACTAAGTAGAGTATGTACAGTGTATGGTCCAGGTATTGACCCATAGCACTCTCGGGTCCCTCTGAGGATGGTAGGTCTAGTGGTTCCAGTGCTGATGTGTGAAATGTTATAACAAACCAGAAATCGATGCAGAGTGCACAGTAAACAGACACAGTCAATGAGCTATTCATTACCTTTTGTAAACCTCCAGTATAATTGGCACGTGGTCAATTTATAAACTGTAATCAACTGAGGCTTTATTTAATCTCTGATATGGAAAACAAGCAAAAAAGTTTCATGTTTTATGTAGTTTTAAGAACATGAATCTGGAGAGGTAAGTAATTAGACATCCAAATGCACCCTCTATCAAAAAAAAAAAAAAAAAAAAATCACATTTGTCTGATCTCTAACAGAAGCTTTTTAGTAAACCCTCAGTACTGTACCCAGCAAAGCCAGTTTTTGGGTGTGGTACTTTTATTAGATTTTTTTACCAATTGATAATTAAAACCTAAATCCCAGATGTAATTTTTTAAGAAAATATTGCCTTCAGGACAGCAATTTTTCCTACCAAAAGAGGGCACAGAGGAGGCACATATTTAATAATTAATGTTTATCCTCATTTACTTGCTGATAGAAACCTTTTTATCATAAAACTAATTAAAGATGGTATATTAGAAAGTTAACCTTTTCATTTTAAATTGAAATAAAAAACCAAACCCCATAATCACATTACATGATACCAAATGCTTGGATATCTCCTAAAAAGAATCATACCCTAAACAATGACTGCCTTCAGCAGAGAGCACCAATGTAGGGTTTATTTCAAAATCCTGAATATAAAGATCAAGTAGCAAAATGGGGGGGGTACTAGAAAATGTAGAGGAAATTTATTTGTTTTACCATTCACCTATTACTTCCTTCCCATAAACAGATGGATTATAGGCATCTAGACAACTCATTCCTCTTTTTTTTTCAGTTTGGGTCAGTTCACCATGCTTGGCTTCCAGAAGTGCCTAGGTAAGTTTTCAATGATGGAGTCCTACACAACCCCTTTTCTCCCTTCAGGGAACTTCTGCATGGTCAGCAGATGTGAAGGATTTAAGTGTCTTATAACCCAGTTCATCTAAGGGAATGTTTACACAGTTTTCCTAGCGTGTTCATTCATACGCTGTGCCAAAGGAAACCACGGAGTGTTATCACATTGCAGAGCCCAAGATATCATACTTCGTTTCATTGCTGGGTTAATTGCAGCCATCTGGTTTCATGGCTCAGTGCACAAGCAGAATGGACTTCTTTCTGCCTGAAAAATTAGACAAGTGAAGTTGAAAATGTCTAGGTGGGCACTGCCTTTAAGTGACAGCTTCTCCCCATGTAATCTCACAGGTAAAGTGAAATAGAGGAAATTAAATGTTGTGAAAGGTGAGCCAGAGAAGACTGAGCAACTTAGACACACACAACAAACCCATTAAGATCATAGCTGAATCACCAAGATAAAAAATATTTATACTTGATACTTATCTGTCTCTGTCCAGGTTGAATAGTCATATTAGTAGAATATTTCTTTTGTTATTTGAGTTGAATACCATGTCTGTTTGCTCTGTCACTGTATTTTGGATAAATATAGCCTATCATGCTTAGACTAATCAGAAAAGAAACATGATGGGAGATGAGAGTTACCTAGGCCATAGTGTATATGTAAGTAGCTTGAAAGTACAACTTAGAAAAACCAACTGCATACATAGTTACTGTCAAACTTTTTTAACTACATGATTTGTATATCTACACAAAATTAATAATCAATACTTCATTACAAAAATTAAATTACTTCAGCTACTGCTGACATCATTTCAGAGTAAATGTATGATGTGCCAATGAAGACTGTTAACTACATTAAAAAACAAAGATCTAATTTAATTACTGCTCTTACATTTGGAAAATTTGTTGATCACATTGTTATATTAAGTTAAAAAAATTGAGTAATCTGCCTGTTACAGTCATTCACTTTATGGTTACCTATTTGTCTTATTAGCCCTGGTAATTGTTACTAGCTGTCTAATTCTTAAGAAATAAAGGAATTGGCTGCACTTCCAGGTTATACAAACTGCAAATTAACATGTTTGTCATAAATAAATACATAAAACATTTTCTATTACAGCTTTATTAGTGCTTTGAGCAATATTCAGTTCAGCAGTTCTTAAGTAGGAAATAAAAAGAGCACTAAATTGTGGAGCATCTTCTCTCAAAAAGATTTAGGATTCAACTATAACATGAGTCTTGCTGAATCAGTCAAGGAGGAATTTTTTCCCTAGAGAATCTACTCATCTGAATTGTTACTTTCTGAAAGCAATTGGAAGACCGGACTATAATTTCATTATTTGCTAGTATGTTCAGCAAAAATCATAGCAGATAATCATTAAAGGCTGGCTGGATGGCCAGATCCAGAAAGTGGTGGTGAATGGTGCTGAATCTAGCTGCCATCTGGTCATTAGGGGTGTCCCCCAGGGCTCAGCCCTGTTTAATATCTTTGTCAATGAACTGGACACAGGGATCATCCTAAAGTCAATTTGCAAACAACACCAAGTTGGGTGGGAATGTTGATCTGCTGGAGGGTAGAAAAGCTGCAAAGAGGGATCTGGACAGGCTGAACCAATGGAACAAGGCCAACAAGGCCAAGTGCCAGCTCCTGCCCTCGGGTCACAACAACCCCATTCATCAGTACAGCCTTGGGGCAGGAAAGAGACTCCTCAGAGAGGGCTTTGGAGGGGCAGCTGGATGTGAGCCAGCTGAGTGCCCAGGTGGCTAAGGAGGCCAATAGCATCCTGGCCTGTATCAGAAATAGCCTGGCCAGCAGGACCAGGGCAGGGATCATCCCTCTGTGCTTGGTGCTGGGCAGGGAACAGAGTGAGTGGCTGTCTGGGGCTTAGTTGTCAGTCTGGGATAAATCATAACAGTTGTTGTTGATAGCTTACAGATATACATACTCCTCTCTTTTACACCTTACTTTTCTTTCATAACCACCTGCTGTTGCAGTAAAAACTCAACTTTGATGTACTGTCCACGCTAGATTTATCATTAAATAGCACCCAAAATATTCCCTGATTCCAGATGCTGCAGTAAAACTAGGAGTGTGTCCAACACAGGAGTACAGGAGTAGATACTAAGACAGAGAAAACAGAGCTGCTGAAGACTCTGGCATTGACCAAATCCTGTGAAACTACAGTACCTCTTTGAAGGTGTTCAAAGATCTTTATTTTCTGATAAAGGTAAGTTCAGCTGTTGAAATAACAATCTGAAAAAATATAGGTATATTTTACTTAATATTGCTGGGACATGAATAATAAAGTAGTCTGATCATCTACAAGTAAATGAAGGAAAGCAGACAAGACAACATAAAATGAAAAAATAATTCCTGCAATGAATCTAAATATTGAAAATGCCATGGTATCACACAGAAACAGAAAGGAAAGCCTTGATGTAGCACACATATGCTTTAGGAACTGTTGCACACGTGGACTGATATCAACATACCTATGTCTTCAGAAGAATCAGATAGCTATCAGTTATTATTCTGACTATCCAGACACAGCACTTTTGGAGAATAATATGTAATTGCAAAAAGACATGTACTACACTGGATACATTAATAACATGACTAGATCACAGATTTCATATTTATTAATTTACTTTTTTTTTCAAGAAAGCGTGAATTTATCCTACATTTCAATCTAACAGTTTTGTGGAAATGGAATCAAAATTATCTAAATAATGCTGAAAAATATGGATTATCCAATTTAGGGATGAAACTTGATCCTTATTTGATAATATTAATTTACAGGACAAGGCATTTAAAAACAGAAGAATTGCTTGTTCAAACAAGATGTTTACAATCAGATTATCTGACTATTATCTGGCTCTATTAACGCTGATTCTACCACCATCAGAAATCTTTCAAACAAGAAGAAGGAAAAAAAACCAAAACAAACAGATACTGTTGGTTACACAAATACTACACAGATAAACCTTCTGCCAGGTCAAAGGCAATAGCACAAACTTAAATTTAAAAGTTTGGACACAAAAGACAACAGTAGTCCCTGGAGGTCCACCTCACTATTACAAAGTGATGACAAGATGAAGAGAATGACATAAGACAACAATAAATCTCAGTTTAGTTTCCCCACAGTAGGTAGCCTTGTAGGCCAATAAATACAGTGCCACCATCCCTTCTAACAAGCCACAGGTTTTGTTCTAACAGTTGAAGTTTCCAAAACAATCACAATTAAAGATATAAAATTCCAATTACTCCTATAATCAACTCTCTTCCCACTCTCCAAGATAGCAGCCTCAAGACCAAGAAATGCAGCGTAGGCCTGAGCATAACACAGAGATGATGGACAGACACTAGAAATAAGTTTAAAGTTGGATTACCAGAAATGAGCTGTAAAAACAGAATAATTTGTATTAGAAGAATCTAGAATATTTGTAAATGGGCTAATAATTCTCTGTTTAGATTGTTAAGATCCGTAATTAGAATAAACCTCTTGGTTTCATATGTAAAGCTCATTTTGAGACATGAAAATTCTGCAAATTGTTTTGCAACTGTTTCTAGGATGTAATTTGGATGGAAAAAAATTGGTAACTTTTCAGGGAAAAACTGTTCAATTTATATAGTACAAATCAGGATTTATTCAGCTCTCTGATTTAGTAATAATGAACTATCAATGAATTTTGCATTCATTATTAACAGTACAACAGACAAAGTACAACAGCAGACACTTACAAAATGTTGATAAACACCTCTAAATTTCTAAATTCCTTCTCTACCCAATCCCACAAAGTTCTAAGAGCACTCACACCCACAGAATTTCGGGAACAGAGACAGCATATGGCTTACAGCACACTGCTCTCCCCTGGGAGGGCAGGTTACCCAATTGACACAAACCTTGTGTGAGAGACAGAAGAGCTCTAGCTTTGTGTGATGCTGTGCCTCTCCCCACAGGCTGCTAATCCACATTTCAGAGTGAAAGCACGAACAGAGGGTACACACACACACACCTCAGGTGGGAGTCCTACTTGTTTCGTCCCATGGTGCCATGATGGAAGATTGGCAGCATGAAGGAGGTTCAGCTGCCACTGTTCCATTGCAAGGTATCTCCCACGTGTCAAAGGTTCTCTTTTTGCATATTTCTTTTAAAGCTGACTCCTTTATTTCAGAAATCTCTTCAGAGTTTCCTGGTTAGCATTTAAGCAAACACTCCCTCAGACAGTTTCAGGTTTTCCCCTTCACACCCACATCCTTGCCTGAAGATTTGCTGTCAAGGGTGGGCTGTGCTGGCATCCCTGCAGTAGCAGATTAGTAGATGATATATGCAATTGAAGACAAAATACAGTGCAGAAAAAAAGTGAACTCAAATAAATACAGAAGAGGTCATGGGAAAAGCAGTGAAATAGGTAGCATCTGACGAGCTTAACAGAGGTGTACAAAGACCAAGAAGAAGACCACTCAAGCTAAAAATTATCAGAATTATCAGAGACTGAAGCAATGAAGGAGACCCAAGTAAAGATTGACCAATATTACTGAATGATGTATTTTACTGTAAATTACCTTGGTAGTCTTAATTACTCTAAGTTAGTCAACATCCTGTGGAAGTCTAGTTAAATTGAATGCCTTTTGGTAGATTCTGCATTTGTTTTGAGTATGAAATTATGTTAACACCATAGGACACGATCTCCGTTTGCTCATATTTATTTAGCCTACTTGTCCTTGTGCAAAAGATGCTTTTTAACTCTAAGATCAAGTTTTATTAACCATTATCTGAGACTGATGAATAACTTTACTAATTTTATTTCTTAGCATGACCATTGATTCTAAAAGGATCAATGTCCAGTATTAAAATTACCATAGAAAAGACAGTTACAGGGAGTATAATAAACTAAGAAAATCTGAATCATAAACTTAAGCTGAGGTATTCACATATAAATCACATTTTGCTTACATTTGTTAATGAGTTTGGCTGATGATCGCCTTCTTCACAAACTTAAAGACATTCAGAAATTTAAACTGTTCAGTGGGACTAGTTTTGAACTGGAGAATCTTCAGTATACCTGGATAAATAACAAATTCCTTCACTAAATGTTATTATTTGGGTTTTTGATTCAGATGTTTTGAATTTCTGTTGAATTTCTTTAAAAAGCTTGATGTGGATATAAAAGTTTTCTGGAGTATAAAAAGATAATCATTATGTTGGCCCTATTTTCAGTTTGAAATTTTGTCTGAGGTACAGATAAAGTATATAATTTTCACAGAAAACTATTTTCTGGCAAACATCTATATCAAAGTTCAGTAAAATGTTTCAGAAGAAAGAAATAATGCAAGTCATAACTTCATAATGAAGTCATGTAAACAGACTTTCAGAAATAAATTAGTAATACAAAGTTATGTTATTTGATAGCAAAATGCAACTTCTGTGAAACAAAACAAAACTTTTATTGTGAGGTCATCATATATCCAAAAGCATGAGCCTGGAAGAGCTGTTGAAGATCTGAATTCATATCAGTCAGAAGAAATAACTACATTTATCTTTCAAAGATGTGGCTCTTTGAATTCACTGCTTCCTGATAGGGTAATATATTCATCATTCACACACAGCACATAAAAAATGGGTGTAACCATGCTTAATACATGGAATTCAGAAATTAAAGTAGTTAATCAGGGATTTAAACAATGGGGAACTATGTACTTGAGACAATACTTCTTCAGAAATTCTGTGTGTTCTGGCTTCAGTTTCATTACTTAAATGATTCAGTAGATTTCTTTATTTTCTTAGAAATAAAATAATATAATAAATGCATTTTCTTTATACATATTACCAAGAGGCTAACTTAAGTTGCAAAATTGATTCCATAAAGGGAAGTTATCATTCTGTGTCACATCCAAAAGTAAAAACTCCTAAAACCTTGACAGGCATATTAAAATGGGCTAGCAACATGAATCTCTGAGCATATATATTCAAGGCATCATCCTTTAGAAACATAATAAGGTCTAAAATTATTTTAAGTTTATGAAGTTGGATAAAATCCACATTATCTACTCCACTGAATAGTATTTAAAATACTTATTATCTCTTAGCATTGATTTTAAGTAGCAAATATACATTCATATGAATGTAAATGAAATAAAAAATGAATGCAATGAAATCTGAAAATGAAATGAAATCTTGCTCCATAACCACAGTGCAGAACTTGAGAATTCATTTTATTGGTTTTCCAGTTTAATTGCAAACACATTTTTATTTTCACACATATGTGTGTGTATAGATGGATGGATGTGCTTGTTTCACCGTCAAGAAATTTGTCTTTACATAGTGACTCAAAACACTAGAAACCAGGAATTCCACATAAATAAATGATAAATTTATTCAAAACAGCCAGAAGCAGTTTGGCACACTAGATAATCTGTAACTATATTATTTTCATAGCAAATGCCAAACAGACATCTGGATACAAGATGTTCTTGAAGATATTCATTTATGAAAAAAAAAGACGACAATTTCAAGAAGAAAAAATGCAGTATTTTCCAAAGTACCTAAGTGACTTGCAAACTACTGGCCCTAGACAGTCACCCTGCAGCCTGGAGCCCATTATCTGTGCATGCCTGCATGCTGCAGCAGAAACTGGCCACTCATGTACTACCCTGATAATAATCCTGTGTGCAACATTTTCCCTTCAGTGAGGTGGCAAGTTGCACAGTTTTAGCCAACAGTGATGCTGGCAAGTGCTGCTAAAGGTATGATGGCTTTTGAGAAAAATACCACACAGGCTTAAGTAACACAAATAAGGTTCCAGGCAGAAGGCTCAACTCCCCAGATACAGATGGCGAGCAGAAAAACTGAGGGGGTGTGACTGGCAGATACCCTCTGAGTACACTCTAGGTGCATTCATACTTCAGAAATAAATGTTCTGATTAGTGTGAAGAGGAAAAACTGAGAAGTTTTGCTCAGATAACCCCAGACTTTAATAAGAAAAGATTTTTATGCAGAAATTACAGAAGTTATGTAACCTTCAATCAAAGTTCAGTCTAGGTATCTGAGACAGAAAAGACAGCTCACCCAAGATGACAGGAAGTTGAATTCTATGCACTAATGACAAAGGAATGCCTCTGAACTCTTAGAAGGCTAATTTTTTTATAATGTAACTCATCATAATATGCCTTATATTTTCTTCTATTTTCAATCATAGAATCAAAGAATCATCGATGTTTTGGTCAGGAGGAGACCTTGAAGGTCTGCTAACCCCAATCTACCTGCTATGGACAGGGACACCTTCACAAGGTTGTTTATTGCCTCTCCAGCCTGGCTTTGAACAGTTCCAGGTATGGGGCATCCACTTTTCTGAGCAACTTGTTCCAACGCCTCACTATCCTGACAGTTTAGAATTTCTTCCTAATATCTGATTCAAACCTTTCTAATTCTAATCTTCCTTCTTCTTGGTTTAAAGCCATTCCTCCTTGTCCTCTCATAGAATCATGAAATATTTTAAATTGGAAAAGGCCTCCAAGATCATCAAGTTCAACCTTAGCAACTGAATCACAGGACCAGACATCATGTCCAGTCATTTCTGGAACACCCAGGGACGGTGACTCCAACATTCCTGGAGTTACCCAAGCTACTCTGTTTCCTTCAGCACTGAAATGCTCAGTCACAACCTCAGCTGTCGAGGTGCTCTCAGACTGATATGGGTGGCAGCTCTCACCAGATTTTTTGTGGTCTATATGTCTCTCCCAAAACTGCACTTTTCACCAAGTAGAGAATTTCCTACAGGGATAGATACTACCTCACACAGAGACATGCAAAAAAAGCTGAACCACAGAGGCTACAACAGTTTCAGTTTTAGTATTTTCTAATTTTGGAGTGCTTGACTTGAAGGTTTGACTTTTAACTTTTCTTAGTTGTTTTTCTCTAATAACTTATTTGTGTCACAAAGATCAAAATATTATCTATAAATTATCCACCAGAGATTTGTAATGATTTGCATTATGATGTTACACAACAAATTATAAATATGGCACTATAAATTACTTAAATGATGGATGCATAATATGTCTTGATACTATAACTTTTAAAGAAACCACAAAATTAACATGAAAATGAACCTAAATGAAGTAGGCACATTTGGCTAAGCAAACTATTTTAAAATATATTTGTATCACACAAATAAGAATACTTTTAATAGTTTCAGACTCTAGAATAATCAGCATTTTTTAAAATTTTGTTTTCTGTCTATTAAATTAAAAGGTTTATTTACCATAATCCATATGTCATTGACACAATACCTGAAATAATCCACCTGTTTGGAAGTGTGAATTCAGTTCTAAAGTTTTTCTGCTTTCTGTTGGAATGGGCTTTATATTTCAGAATCTCAGATTTCAAAACCATATGCACTTTTTTACTCTGTTTATCTACTGCAGCAGCATGAAAATTAATACTTAAATGTGAATTCAAAAAAAAAAAAAACAAAAACAAACAAGTCGGTTTGGTTTTACCATGTCTTTCTGCAGGCATCTGAACAGAAGTTGAATTACCAGAAATGTATCAGAAATATGATTCCTTCCACTGTAACATCTATACCTTATTAGTACTAGTATGAATATACACTTTCAGAGCAACGCAGATGTTAAGGAATTTTTACAACAAAATAAACTTTATAAAAATTAAGCGCCATTAAGCAGTTGACGGATCTTTTAGCTCTCACCTGACATTTCATCATATCATTACAAGTGGTAGAAATAGAGCAGAACAGATCCAGAAAAACTAGTCTATGTAAGTCAGACAAAGAAATAGCTTGAACTGGAATAAAGCAAGCACATATACACCCACACCCATGACTGAAGTCAGTGGTATTTTATAAAATGTCTTAATAGTTGCATGACAGAAGAGCAGAAAATTAAGTTCAAATGCCCCAGTTGTTCTCTAAAGACTAAAGCCCACATAATATTCTTGATAAAATATATACAGCCCATAACTTTTTTTTTTAAGTTTTGAATTTCAAAATCGGTATTATTCATTGCCTTCCTGAGATAGATTTTTATGTACTGTACATTCTACTGGTATTTTATAGCCAGAACTTTCGAAAACAAGTGTAAGTAAATTCATTAGAGTGCTATGTTCTGATGAAAGTAATTAAAGGGACATAGTGATTTACACGGCAACGCAAAGCCCAAAAATCACCATATTTTTAATGCAACCTCCCACTCATAGCTGAAATAGAATGCTTCATTGCTAACCCAAGTAAGAAAATAATGTTCACTATTTTTAATTCAAATCATATCCTTAGCTAAAAATTTAATATACAGATAGAGTTTCTACTTAATAAAAGCTGAATTCTAGTGATCTCTTTCCAGTAAATACAATGCAACATAAGGTACAGGGAAAAAAATAATACCCTGGTCACAGCAAGATTTCTTAGATAATTTTCCAAACAGTTTCAAAAGACTGGCAAGGTCAAACCTGAGCTGCTCAAATTGTCCCATGACTCCCGAACAAATTTCTGTGTTTTCCAGGAAAAAGCAGAAACTCCATTGCACACAGTCATAACTGACAACTGTTTTCAATTTTGAGAGTCCTTAAATATCAGCACTCAACTACTGGCCTTTGAGAACTGGACTATCTATATGTGATGCTAGAGCACTTAATGTTAGCCCTAATCATGTGCAAGACACAAACGTGTTGGAGAAAAGAAATACAATAAAATCCTGGTGTCTGTCCACTAGAGAGCATTTCCAAATCTTTCATAAAAGACATTTCAACTCTTTCACAGCACTTGCTACCTGAACAAATGAATTATCAGTGATACGTTATGAGTTTTATCAGCAGGTGCCCATGAGTGGGAAAATTATTAGTACTGAGCTTTACAGTCATCTCCTCATTGAAACAGTTTGTAGTAGTAAAGATTTATTAAGTACTATTATTAATTTTATTACTTCCTATGTTCAGGGCATATAGAGTGCATTTGGTAGCTGGAGTTTTAATTTCTGAGAAACTGCCATGCAACACAAGAGCAACTAGTGTCAACAGAAGGTTCACTGTGAAAAAATAAAGCCATCTATAAAGTTAGGTAATGTAAAAAAGCAAAAGCCATACAGCTCAATTTCATTAACTAAATTTGGAGTATGGCTTTGCATTTAATTTCCCTGTTATGCTGTTCTTTACTTGTGAAATAGACTATCCCTTAGCCTCATAAGTACTGAGTTTATTAATGTTTATGTTTATTACAGAGTTATTAACGTTCATGAAGTACTCCAGAACTTGCATGACAACAGCCCCACTTCTCCTATTAAGGAATTAACCATTTTGTATTCAGAGCATTCTTTACATAATAAACAACAAATATGACATGTTGACACAGTGTAAGCAGTGAAGGAAAGCAAAAACTGAATAACAAATACTTTTTCCTGAAGTAATCATTGTAATTTCATATATAAATGGCTTTAAAAAAAAAAAAAAAAAAAAAAAAAGAGGGATTGTATCTAAAAACTGCTCTAATGCACATGCACAGGGGAGCTGAAATAAGGGTATTCATAAATTTAATTCTAGCAATTTCTCAGCCTGGCTTAATTCATTTTAATAAAGCTGTTTAATATAGAGGATAGTAATATTTCTGAAGGCGTCTTTGATAAGCAGGCAGCACATTCTAACTGTCAGAACAAGCAGTGGTAAACCTTGGCAGAAACTGCTTCAGATTATGCTAAAATTAACAAAGCTTCATGTTACTCAGCTGTACAATATTGCACACATAAGGAAATAATGTCTTTAGAAAACTCTGTGTGAATCTTATAATCACAGCTGTCACTTAGTAACTCCAATAATTTCTTACAATATTTAAAGAGAAGAAAGTATCTAACATATCACATAATGGCAATCATCAATAAATACTGATTTTCTTCACATTAATTATTAAAAGAAGCAGTATGAGTGTTACTAAAAATATCAATTATTAATCAGAGAAAAAAAAATGTCAAAAGTTTATAGGGGAAGCAGTCTCCTCCAAGGTCTAAATGAAAACAATTTCTGACTTTTGGAATGGAGACAGATCTCTCTTGTATAGCTTTGGTATTCTCCAGAGATAATGGCCTAGAAATGTGGAATCTTACAGCAGAAAAAGCAGAAACCCAAATTTTCTTGGCTCAGTAATTATAATGTTGCCTTTTTGCCAATACTGTAGTTTATTGCTGTCAGGGGTCTTTCAACACGCTGATTTTTTTAAGTTCTAGCATAATAGTCAAAACTATCTTTCTGGAAAAAACACAAACAGACCAAAACTTGGCCTTATGGAAGAAGAGCATTTGGATTTGTTCACACTGGTAACAGTAAGTAAGGACACTGATCCACTCAGGGTCGAAAATGTGGATGAAACACTGAGTATTCTGTGCTAAGGTCTACCTAATGGATTTGTTCCAGAGCCCCATTTCCTGAGATTCTTCATCCTGTGTGTACTGATCCTATAGGACTGAACTACTAATGCCATGACAGGATGAATATTCAGTCCAATCAATATGGACTTGACTGGGTTCTGTATGCATGTAAGAAACACTGCTTAAAAAGAAGATGTAATTGAAGAAAAGATATATCCTTACTCAAAACCAACACATACACATCTACTTCTGGTATAAAATATCTGTATCTGTCTACATTTCCTAACACAACAATCTTCCCACAAATGAAAAATATCTAGCATTTCGTCCTTAAATACTTTTTTTAAAATTATGACTGGGAAAGGACTAACTGTAAGTTTCACAGTGAAAATCAGGATAAGGTTTTATGCAAAATATTATTTTCTCAGGACTCCATGTAAATTAACTATACCCTTATTACCACCACTAATAAATGACAAGAGGTTAAATTATAAAAGGATGTACAGAGCAAAATCAAGCTGGTATTTAACTATGTACCAATGAATAAGTAATAAAAAAATAGAAGTCTGTCTTTTCTTCTAATTACTGTTAAAACATACATTTTCTTTATTTTCTCTTAGCCATGATCACATTATCATCTTACCTATTGTAGTTAAAGTGGTAAAGTAAGGTGAAGGTAATTTCAAACAAGTGCTATGACTTACTTACAATTTGTTTAGCTAAGCACTGCCAACCTCTCTAATAGAACAGAACATAAACCACAATTCTCTGACAAGGCAGTCACTGAACTCTGAATAAATTTCCTTAATTATTATCTCCTAAGCATAGTACAAAAACATTATAAACTAATGCTGAGAACAAAGAACATTTTAAAAGCTATAGAATTATATAAAATGAGTAGCTGTGAAATAAAAAGACCTTAATCCCTTATACATATGATAATAATTTGATCTTTCTCATAATATTGTCATCCACACCTCTTTACACTTTTAAAGATAAAGCTTTTATTAACCTAATTATGTAAAATTGCATAGAATAAAAATCTAAACATTTTATTCACTGTTTCATTGATCCCAACAATTATTTTCTATAAACACATATGCATATGCATGTGCACTTCCTGCTTTTACATTAAACTGTATTCCTTCAGCAGTTCTAACGTTCAGTAAATTTTTCAAAGATTATGTGAATGATAATTGTACTTTCATGCCATCACTTCAACTGTGCTTCTAATCATAAAGGTATTTCTATTTAATTATTTACTCTTGTCTATTATCTGTGTGTGAGATATTTTGCCTTAATGCAATCTTATGACATTAAAAATGAAATCAAATTCCATATTGGTAGCAAAAATATTTTAAATTTCATATCAAACTAGCTGAAAAGTTGCAGTATGCTAACATTTCAACAAAATATTTTTATTTGCAATGAAATGAAACTATCAAATATGAAAAACTGAATCACAGTTTTAAGCACAGGCAAAGAAATCTAGATAATTCAACAGCTATGTATCTTAGTTTTATGATATATACCATACGAGTATATAAGCTCTACAGTCACATGTCTTAAGTACAGGGCATATTATTTAATACACAGGAGTAACCTTCAGATACTCAAAAACAGATGCAGGGATTTGGGGAGGGATTGAGTAATAACAAAATCAAATAATAAACATATAAAATTCTCCCTCTAGTGTTTTTGTGACTCCTACTGTTAGCAACAAAATCTAGCCATGTATTAATTTTCTGCAGTACCTAACTGTATGCTTAAAGATAAACTCATATTTAAGTGATTCAGTCAGTGAGATCAAGGGTAAAGAAAAATTAAAAGCACTTTTTAAGAAAGAAGAAACTAAAACTAACCAAAACTGTACTCTAAAAAAATTTTAAAATGACAATTAAAGAAAATTAATTCACCTTCAATTGTGTCACCTCCCATACCCATGTGTGGATTCTTTGCTATTCCAGTGTGTCTGAAATGACAGTAGATACCTAACTTCAAAGAGCTGAAGACACTGGATTTCTTTGTCTCATTGACATCAGTAAAAAAGGAGCTATGGCCAAGTGACTGTTCACTCAGGCACTGCTCAGATTTGGCTATGCAGCTCATGCTGACATATGCTGGAAGCAGAGCCATTAGGTCAAACTGAGAGCACCATGTAGGCAGGACAGGTGGCCTGAAAGAGCTAAAAAGCCATAATGCAGCCATTATCACCTGCAGACTGCTGTCACCTGCAGCCATCATTTTTGCATATTTATTGTCTGGCAGTTTCCTCAGAATCTAGTAATTTAAAAAATGGTATAGACTGAATTTCAAAGCTGAAAGGTATAAAATACCAACGTACTCGAAAAAGTTTTTTTCAGAATCGGATCTAACAGACTTCTGAATATTTCCAGCCTTTCAGTGTGAGGAGGTGCCTGCATCCTGAGAAAGGAGGATGAATCAGCACTCTCACTGTTAGCTAGGTAACAATTTTTTTTTTTCTCACACATGCATGAATCAAGAGTTATGGGTTATAAGTTATGAAACCTCATGAATTAAGTGGTAAGTGAATTCATGGGGGTGACTAATCTGTGCAAAGGGAATTGAGCCATTGCTTGCTCTTGTTGTATTTCTTAATGAGCTCACAAAATAAAGCCTAAATCACACAGTACATTGTCCTGTAAATTAGAGAGATTCAAACAGACTCTGACACTGTGGTTGCAGAATCTCATCTCCCAAGTGGGTAAGTTAGCAGTGTGCACCTCACCAGTGGACAATAAAACACTGAAAAATAAGTAAGCACAACTTACTGCAAAGGTGCTTTAAAGGAAGGTCCAGGTTCAGCAATGGAAAGAATTAAGGGCAGGGGTCCCACAAAACTACAGGAAAGGCTGCCATGCCTGTCCCACTGGGGATGAACAGCCCACTCATTATTTGCTCACCATTAGCAGTCTACGCCCATGATACAGCTTACCAGAATTAGGAGGACATGTGAAAGACATAACAACAGAAACATCCTACACATTTTCTATAAATAGCCCACAGAGCCTTATCTGATGCAGAGGAGAACACACCAGCTGCTAGGAGAACGTGACAAGACAGCTACAAGATATGTCAACGACTCATCCACTGTGCACACTCTACAGCCAGGAGTGCCTCTTTAGCCTCTGGCTGAAAAGAATTCACATCTTTCTCTAATTCCAAAACCCAACTTCCCTGAACAAAAAGTTCTGTGAGATGTATAAAGCCTTCCTGTTGCAGGAAAATTAAATTAGGATTTCAGTATACCACTGGAGCAGAGGTATATGAATTCATTTCACAGAAATAAGTTTACAAATTGGTAAGGTTTTGCCCCAAACTCACAACTTTAGGATAATGATACACAATGCAGATTTTTCTAGAGAACATTCAAATGAACTCTAATCTTCACAGAGCTCAGAACATAATCTCTCATTCATGTAGCAATGTTAGCACTGTTGGTAAACATAGAGGTACTTGTGCTAAGACTAGACCCTTGAGCCATAATGTTACCAAAATTAGTTTTTCTTTAAAACTACTTGCTAGCATGATTCAACTATCTCTTCTTCTCAATAGCACAAGGCAAATTAAAATTTCCACAAGCTAAAGATACTCTGTACCTCTCAGACACACAAATACAAATATATATGTATATAGCATACACACATGTATCTACACATAATACACTAAATTTCAAGATGAAAATAATTTTAGAGTGGACTTATGACTTCTGAATGTTTCACACTGGTAACACTGTATTTTTCTTAGTGTTATCTTCATTTAATTTCTAGGATATATTCAGGAAGTACAGTTATTTTAGGCATCATCTTTCTTTCAAAGGAGCTTACCAACAGTAACTCTGCCAAGACTATCTGTTCTGTATCTTTTTGTCATGGTATTCCTCACTGCTGTTATAACCTTTCAATATTTAAAAAACTACAGATGATAAGTATTGCTGCAGGAATTATTCCTGGAACATTTAGACACAGAGGACTACTACTCAGTATTTTTAGAGGAACATTGGCTTAATACATAATATAACAATAATCTTTAAAAAAAGAAATAAACTCAGTCAAAGCAGTATGAGATAAACAAATTGGAGGAGATGGGGAGCAGATGATAATGCAAAATAGTAATAATATAATCACATGTAAGTTTTAGATTTATATAATAAACATGATCATTAGAGAATAGAAAGAAACTGATTTTTTAAAAATATCTCTATACTGAAACTTGTTTTAAATTATTTAGGGAAAGAACTTTACTTGACAGCTGTTTAGAAATTTTGTTAAAACAGGTGCCAACATTTGGGCAATTATAGTGACACTGATTGTAGTGTGAGAAAGGCATAGCTGGCTTTGTGTCCTGGTTTGGCTGCATAGAAGTAATCTTGGTAGAGAGCTGTGCTTTGGATTCAGTATGAGCACAATGTTAGTAACACATGGGTTTTGGTTGTTACTAAGCAGTTCTTACTTAAATTAAGGATTTTTCAGTCTCTCATGCTCTGCCAGTGAGGAAGCACACAAGAAACTGGGAGGCAGTATAACCAGGACAGCTGATCTAAACTGCACAAAGGGATATTCCATAACACAGAACATCATGCTCAGAATATAAACACAAAGAGTTACACGAAAAGGTTGACTGCAGCTCAGGGACACAGTAAATATTGGTCAATTTGTGAGAGCAGTTGTACTATTACATTTGTTTTTCTTAGGTTTTAGTTTCCTCTCTCCCTGTCCTTTTTTTACTGTTACTGTTACTTTTAGTTTTAGTATTGTAATTTTTATTTTGTTTTTTTAATTATTAAACTGTTCTTATTTCAACCAATAAGTTTTATTTTCTTTTCCTTCCTGATTCTTCTGGCCATCACACTGGGACAGGAGTGAAAGGGGCATGAGCTCTAGTCTGTGTGGTACTTCATTGTCCACTGGGGTTAAACCACAAGACTTTTTTGGTGCCAGGGCTGTGGTGGTTTAAACCCTCTGACAGCCACGTGCAGCTGGGTCATTCCCTGCTGGTGCAACAGGGGACAGAACTGTAAGGGTGAAAGTGAGAATGCTTGTGGGTTGAGATAAAGGCAGTTTAATAGGGAAAGCAAAAGCTGCACACAAGCAAAGCAGAAAAAGGAATTCATTCACTTCCTACAGGCAGGCAGATGTTCAGCCATCTCCAAGAAACCTGGGCTCCATCAGTCTAACAATTACTTGGGAAGACAAATGTCATCTGTCCAAGCAGTCCCTCTTCTTCTCCCAGCTTTATATACCATGCATGACACCTTATGGTATGGAATATTTCTTGGGTCAGTCATACCAGCTGTGTCTCCTCCCAAGTCCTTGTGTACTTCCAGCCTCCTCACTGCTGGGGTGAGGTGAGAAGCAGAAAAGGCTTTGATACTGTGCAAGTGTTACTCAGCAATAACAAAAACGTTTATTATTAACACTGTGTTCAGCACAAATCCAAAACACAACCCCTTACTAGCCACTGTGAAGAAAATTAACTCTTGCCCAGCCAAAAAGCAGCAAACTTTACAAGTGTGTTATCTTGACAACAGGTTGTATTTCTTGTGAGGAAAAATGGTGCCCTGATGAATTTCTACCCCTGTATTGTAATAAAATATTTTCTGTAATCAATCAAGTGCTATGCTATGGGATCAGTGGAGGTTAGTGAATCTTCTGTGACAGTTATTATCTGCTTTTCCTCCTTGAAGGGAAAGAAGCTATTTTGAATTTGCATAAATTTAACAACTTAAAACTTAGTAAAACTCCTATAATTCCCAGATTACATATGACTGATATTAATAGTGAAGATAGCAAAGGGACACAACTACTAAAAACTCTTCAATTTGGTACATACATAATTCAATAGGTACTGTGTTTACAATCAAAATTAGTTCATCTTTGGTGTTTTTTTACCCCTGTGCAATATTCAGTAAGGATATGAATAAAAATAAAAACATTTTAATGTTGTTTCCTCACCAAGTGACAGAAATAGCTGTGAACAGAGAAAGCCTCTTTAATCCTCTCCTATGTTGCAAATTATGATTCATCTAAACAAAACAATTCGGGCTGTAGTTCATCCCTGCTTCTGGACTTTCCCACAGAAAGGATTTTTTAATTGTTTTGCTCAGATAAAACAGAAAATCCAACACTTGCCAAAGCTTTTCAACCTTACAATGTGATCATAACAAACAGTTTTAATACAAGAATTCTCAGCTTGCATAAAAATCCAAGTGTGTTTCAATTAAGTGTTTTTTCAGACTAAGGTTTAAGGAAGTTCAATAATTTATCTCTTGGAATAAACTGTAAACTTAAAGGAAGTCAATGTCATTTTTTCACTTACTTAGGAGAAGTAATTGCTTCTCCTAAGCAATAAATGAATGTACCTTAAAAAGGAATACAATGAAGCTAACTGCAAAGTCTCAAATTTAAAGCAACATAGTGTGTATGAACGATCTAAGGGATAATAGAATGAAAATGGGAGTGGATTTTTGGAATAAGAAATGAACCATGTAGCTAAAAAAAAAAAAAAAAAAAAAAAAGTACTGGATTTAAAATCCTATGAATATCAATCCACAAAGTTAAAAGCTGCATCATGTCTTTCATTCATTAAACAGCTAACATTAAATGTTAGCATTAAAGCTGCTAACATTTATTTTAATTATAACTTTTTAGGTATCTAGTTCTGATGTTTTAAAGCTTTTCTAAATAGGCATAATATTGGTTTATGTCATCAAGATATTGGTTTTGTCATCTGCTCCAAGAGGTAGGATAACTCTAATTGCCATAGGGGTCTGATTCACATTCACCTAATCAGATATTAATAATGGTGGCACTTTACTTTGTAATAATAGATCTGTAAATCTGTAAAGAACAAACAGAAATCAGATAAATCAAGAATATAAATGAGAAATGCTAGCACAATAATCCAGGCAGGCAAACTTTTGCTCCATTCACATTGAATATTCTAATGAATATCCATTTAGCATCCCAACTGTGTAATTTCCTAAATGTTAAGCAAATAGCATGATAGTACATTTGAAATTCTTGCTCCATTTCTCATTAACTTGACAGGGGACCTTTGGTCAAGTGAGGTCAACTAATTCTGGAACTCAACTTAGAATTTTTTATGTTTTTAAGTATCCATTCTGATCAATTTTTCTCCAAATTTTTATCATTGTGTCAACAGAGTTAAACTGTGTGGAATAGAATATACATTTTAAAATACAGAACAACTTTCAACTTCTGTAATGCAAAGTAAGTTGCACAAAGCTCTATTATTCCTGTGTGGTCTAAGTTATTCAACCCATTTCCCAGTACAAAAATTCAAGAATACTGATGGTCTATTCTACTCAATATTTTTGAGTAACAGCTGAAAAAAAAATGCATAACACAAGAATAACATCCTTTATTACATATAAACCTTACATTTTGACAAACTACAGAAGCAAAAAAAAAAAAACAGAAATGCTTTTTTTTATTAACAAATTTGTAAATGCCAGTGAATTACTACTATGACAAGGTTGTGCACCCAGGCAAATCCAGTTGTTCACTGAGATTCTCATTTCAAGACAATCCTTTTTGTTCCCTACCAGATGTGGTATAAATAGGTTTACATCCTCACTGGACAAGCAAGAAAAGGGGAAAGGGAAGGGACAAATATGTATACTAATATTAAAGATTCCATAATTCAATATGGACAATTTCCAAAGTAGTCTTAGAATTAAAATCTAAGAAAAAGGGACAGTCCTAAGGAAATTAATGCAAAAGAAAGAAAAATCCTATGGAAAGTAACAAACAACAAGTTTTAAGAGGAAAAGCAGCTTAAATAATATAGTAAAAATTCAAATTCTATTCAGTACTGTCTACATTTTTTATAGTGGCTGCGGATACACAAAGCAATGGCAATTTTTAATAAACATGTAGCAATGTGTAGTAGTGTGCAATTTTTTTACATAAAAAGTTTTTGTTGTTGTTTTTTTTTTTTTGGTTACGCCAAATTTGCCCAAGATATATTCTCGTTTCTACAGAGTGAAAGAAAGGTTGGTTTCTAAGTCACAGAACATACTAAGGAAAGAGACAATCAGCACAGAAGTTGCTCTGCCAGGAAACACAACATCAGTTTTTATAGAAGTCTGGTAGAATAATCACATTCATTGCAAAGGAATAATTATATGAAAAAAAAATTCAGAGTTGAAATCAAAAATTCTTTGTTTTTAACAGGATAATCACAACTTTCTTAATTGTGACTAGAGACAAAAATGTCACTGACAGTACTTGGGGTATGTATCCCTACGTGGACCCTAAAAAGAATAAAAATGCATAGCAATAAACTCGATTGCCTGATGTACATTTTCTTTTCTTAAATTTGTGTAGCTAATTGGCCAAAACTATTGCTGCTATTAACCTAAGAAGGAAATTGACTCTGAAACATTTCTTGACTGCTGAGGAGCTTCTGGAGTTAGGAAACTGAGGTCAGTTGCCTGGATACAACAAACATTCTCTTTTGTCTCCTCTAAAATAGCTAATTTGCTGTTTCAAGTATTTTATCCATTATCTGTGAAAACTGACAAACATCTCCAGGCTAATTAATAATAATAAACAGTAAAGAACTAGTAAGTAATTAAGGAATTTATTTCTATATAAAAATGATTACAGAAATTATTGCCATCTTAGATCTTTCCAGGGCAAAATTTGTTACTCTATATGAAAAAAAAAACCCCATTAAATCAGCACTGCCAAATTTAAATTCTGGTGCACATCTGTGGTCACCATGATTCTAAACTCTGACTTTGAAAGAAGAGTGTATTAAAAAGAAAATTAAAGGTTCAAAATTCCCTTAAAATGCTTAAAACCAAGGTGGAATTCCACAGCTTTATGATGAAAATAAATAGAATTGCTCACATGTTTTTCTTAGCAACCTGACAGAGAGAAGAGCCATAGAATCAGATTCATTGAGTGGTTTGAGTTGGAAGGACCTTTCAAGATCATTAAGTCCAATCCCCCTGCCATAGGCAGTGACATCTTTCTGGAGATCAGGATGCTCAAAGCCCAATCCAACCTGAGCACTTCCAGGGATGGGGCATCCACAACCTCTCTCAGCAACCTAAGAATTTGTGGCTGAAGAAAGACAACAAAATTTTCTTGAAATAACAGAAATAATTCATCTTCCTCCCAAGGTGACATTCTTTCAAAAATGGTGAAAATGGACACTGAGAAAGTTACCTGGACACTATTGTTATTTTTTACTGGCAAAGGGTATGAAAAGACAAGAAAATAACCTGATGCTTTTCAAGAGGATAGGACAGACACCTAGAGAAATCTAAGTTTAGCTATCTTAAGCTATAAAGCAACTGTAATTTTGAGGACTAGTCTGTAATTCAAAGAAGCCAAGAAGCTCTTACAAAAATTACTGAGGCATTTGTTAAATATGTAAAAACTTTAATTGAACCTTGAAAAAGCATCACATAAAATTAATGCTAACTGACACATCAAGGATGTTTTTCTGATTCTGTTTTGATAAATAAAATACGAGAAAATAGCTTGATGATGGCAGCTGATAACTGGACAGACCTGTGTAGCAGGTGAAAAAAAAATAAACAATGTTCTAATACTTCTACTTGAAGTTAACAATTAAAAGATTTGATTACTGAATACTGCATTGATCTAAATATTTAAGTCATTAAGGAACTGGAAAAAGCGATGATAATGAGCAAAAAATAGATTCCAAGTGAAACAAGAAAAAATGAAATATAATATTTAGGAAGCCACACCACAAGGCTTCCAAGATAAAGCCAGAAACTTTAGCAGTTTGTTTCAGACTTTTTAATTTGGGGCTGCTTGGAGACTAGAGAGGTGGAGGAACAAAAGACAATTGTTTTGAAAACAAATGTAC
The DNA here is from genome assembly GCA_030060385.1 of Muscicapa striata striata. Classification (NCBI taxonomy): domain Eukaryota; kingdom Metazoa; phylum Chordata; class Aves; order Passeriformes; family Muscicapidae; genus Muscicapa; species Muscicapa striata. The sequence goes on from JAREIS010000146.1 coordinate 1,988,734, forward strand.
TGATAATAATTCTTCTCTAATTAAATGATTTTTAGGATACTTCCAAAAATTTGAATTTTATTCTTGGATTATGTCTTTCACAGAGTAGTTTCATAAAATAAGTTTTGCCACAGCTTTTTTATCTTATATTGTTATAAAGTATATTGGGAGTACTGAGAATACACACACACACACATATATATATATATACACACATTATATATACATTACATAATACAATGCATCCAAGTAATGAGGAAATAAAGGCAAATAATGTATAAAATTGCACACAGAGGTGGAGCAGTAAACATGTACTGATACAGATGTATTTGAGTAGAACTATATCACACACCCGATCAATCTGGCTGCCCCCCTCTGCCATGTTTTGTACCTTTAATTGCTCCCAATGACCTTTGCCAGTTTTGAATTACTCAAGCTGCAAACATACTGGAACGAATTTGTTTTCCTTGTGTTTCTGAAGCTACTATGCTAATATGCTAAATACAAATAAAATGCTTGACCCATGAAGGAATCGGCAGGAAACCTGAAATGAAGGCATTAGCCAGCATTTCATGCTCCTTAGTGATGCCATTTTAAATATTTTAGACAGCCTATAAATAATTAAAACCTCACCACAGCAAATTATGTCCTATTATGCAAATAAATAGCCTCCTCCCTGGTTTCATTAAAGATTCTAAAAGACGAGCTGAGCAGTTTCAACATGGCAAAATACTGTAGTGAGGCCAGAAATCTTCCAATATTTTTTTTAATTGTTAGTGCCAAGTTTCATGTGGATTTTTACTCTAAAACTTTAATTTGCATGAGCAAATAAACCTTTAATAAACCTTTTGTAAGTGGTGAAAATGCATCATTTAATTATATTTGAGCTGTTGTGAAACTATTGTGCCTCATGAATATTTAAATTAAACAAACTCTATAGCAGAAAATATGCAATTCAATTTTTTATAGAAAGTTCTATTTACTATTGTTTCTTTTAAATCTTTATTTGCTTACGCTATACATATTGACAAGTGTCAAGTTTTTATGTGAAAAACTGTTAAACATCCGATTTTTGGTTTCCCAGTAGAATTCAGATTTTATTTCAACTGAAATGTAATTCAGCTACATTCTTAGATGCCTATAGCAAGGAGATTTACAACATTTAAAACACTTTGATATTGGATTATATTTTTTTAGCAGTATATTTCCAGAAATCTTGATTTTTTACATCTACTAATTTTATTAAGACCCACGAAATTATATATTTTTCCATACAGAAACATATACTGACTAAAGTACAAAATTATTTAATGAGTTAAGTAAAAGTAACTAATCAAAAATATAGCATCAAAAGGAATAAAAGATTATCCCCTTAAATGTTTTATCTCCAAATTTGCAATTGTAATCTCATTATATCCTTAAAATATTGTAGAAAAGGTAAACTGCACACATAACAAAATATATATGGTATTTCAAAATTAAAATAAAAAATCTTCTAGATTTGATCAGCTCAAAACCTTTTAAAATTCTTTATCAATAAACTAACATTAATTAAGTAGATATCATCAGAAAACTGAAAAAGTAATGTGTGGATGATTATAACACTTTAAGCCTGACCAAGTGCAACTTAAATGCCAGTTAGCAAGTCTAGTGCAAATAAAATGAGAGCTTCAGAAATTTTTTTCAGTGTAACCCTAAAAGTAATTGAATTCAATTTTGCTCTGAGTAAAACACACATATCTGTAACTCCAGTTCTTCAAGTAAGGTTAAAAATAGTTGTTAACAAATAATTTTTTAGCATGAAATAAGCCTATTTCTGCAGTGTTGCTTACTTACTTCCACAATAATAAACCTTTCCAAAAGTTCTCAAAAGAGCAGGTTTTAGATAACACCAAAATGAACACAAATCCCGAAGTTATGGTTAGAAAATATTCACTGCATTGTGTGACTCCTGTAAGATCTGAGAGTTTATTTACTTCTGTCCTATTTCTGCCTGGTCTCTGCTACAATCCTACCTCTGACTCCCTCCCTTATTAACACTCTTGCATTACAAAGCTGTTTTTCATTGTTCTTCAACGTCTTCCAAACGCTCTCACTCTATCTTACACAACAACTTCATGCTAGAATGCCATTTTTTGCCACCACCTTCTAAGAACATCAGTTGCTCAAGGGAAAAAATACTTTGTCTGTCCTCTTCTACAAAAACATTCTTTACAGTCACAGTTATTCTGTTACTTGTGTTCATTGTCAGGCTTTGCATTACATTAAATGGTGCAACTAGATAATTTGTTCTCTATCCTTCAATATAGAGATACTGGGTGCATTACAAGAGCATAAATTTCTTTGTTGTTTTCTCAGTGTATATTCAGGCATGTGTGCTGAGCCAGACTACTCACAATCAAGTGCATTTTACAGGTCTGAATACCTAAACCTGTTTAACTGGCTGTGTTTTACATGGATCCCTGTTCCCATGAACAACTGGAATCAACCCCAAAGTACTATCAAGCAGAACAAATGAACTATGCAGTGTCTTGGCAAAAATTATAAGGAATACAATGCCAGTAGAGTCAATTGTGAAAAGAGCAACAAATTAGATTAAGCTGAGTGATGTACATAATCTTCAGTTTGGAATCAAGCTTGCTTTTCTGAAAAATATTAGCAACAATCTTGTTGGAAATGAGAAATCTGACATCAGAAATAGGAGAAGATTTCTGCTTGCAGTTTGGGCTCTGGGTTTTGTTTTGTTCTGTTAGTTGTTTTTTGTTTTCCCAGAGACAAAACTTCTTTGTATAACTGTGCTACACAAAGCAGCTGTAATACTGAAAATTAATATTAGTTGAAGCATGGAAAATATCTGTATGACATTCAATAAGGAAAACACTTGAGGAAATTGTGTTATAGAGGCAAATATTAAATCATATAACTTCTCATGCATTTAGATCTACAATTGGAGATCATCTCAAAGGAGAAAAATTTAGATGAGCAGTATTTTGACTGAAATGCAGAATAGCATCTACCATATTTGCACCAAAAAATTAGGGTAAGGAGGACATAGATTCAATAAAAGAAAGAAATCATGCATTGAATGTTAAATATTAATATTTCTATTTTTAATTAATTTTCATCATAAAGCTATGAAAGCTACTGATACCATGATGAAGTAAGCAGGTATATAAATATGGCGAAAACTGGAAATATGAAAAGAATCCTTTCTACATAGAAGCAGTATAAATATGTAATTTTAAAAGTTTCATCTACCTAAATGCTTAAAAGTCCAATGTTCTTGTAAGTGAAAATTTCAAGTTGAAATTCAAAATGCAAATGTATGAGAATTTTTGCATGGAAACTATCAGTTATAGTATAGTACTTGTTGCTTTTAGTCATTCCATTTACCCATCATTCACCCTCTAATCTCCTTTAAGCCCATGTTTCTCCATTCCATATACAATAGAAGGATTACATACATTTTACCTCTTAGCTTTCTCCAGAGTATAACAGATTTAATTACTGTTCTTCCTTCCATGCCAGCTTCCAAGTCAGCAAATTTTGTACTGCTCTGTAGCATAATCTTTAATACAGAAGTCTTATGTGTCTGCATTTGGGTGATAGAAGCAAAGCACATGTTCTGTCTGCAGTGTTGAATATGAATCTATTTGCTACTACTATTTCTCATAAATTAAATTTTAAAAATGCATGGAAACAAACAGTTTTAAAACTCTGCTTTCTATATTGATTCTGGTTAACTTTTAAAATAAAAGAAAATTTAATGATAGTCTTTTTTAAAGTGTTACATAGTAATAATAAGATACAAGAATAAAAGCATAATGCAGTGCATGTATTGAGCAATTGTCCCAAAAGCATACTTTTCCTATGGGCATCTCGTGCTTTGTGACATGAAAATCCTCTGTACTATCAGACCAACTCCAAGAAAAGTTTTTGCGCAAAATCAATTAATTTCTTCAACACAAAAATAGCAGTAGTTTTGCTGTTCATGACAAGCTGCTTAGCCATAAAGCCACAAAGGCAGAGGAGCATTTTCTCTTTAGTGTAATTTCCCTTAACCTGTTGATATATATTAAAACAGCTTTAATTGCAGCTTAGTGAAAAAATTCTCTTTATATTATTATACTTTTTTTTAATGAAATGCTTTTAATATAGGAAAATACTTTTAATGAGTCTCAAGAGGTATAAACTATAAAAGTTTAATGTAATTTCAGCTTTACCACAAATATTTGAAAATTGAAAGACAAAGGTAACATACAAATATCATCAGAGAGGGCAAACAGCAAAGGAAACGGTAAATTTCAAATTCCTTTTGATTTTGTATCAAAAAGTACTCCAGTCCAAGAAAACAAACCCAAAGTTATGTTTTCATGTATCACCCGATGAACTGAGAGAAATAACTAAAAAACCCAGATGCACAGCAATACAAAGAAACAATACTCCACTGTTGATGGTAGAATATTCTAAGTTTTTACTCTTCAAGATTAAATAAGCCATTAACAGTAAAAAAGTCAATGATGAAAAAAACCACAGCATTGTTCAGGTACTACTAATTTCTCCCTAAAATTCAGAAGCTGACAATGCATGCGTAAAAGAAAACAGAAAACAAACAAAATCAAAAATAACTAATGGGAATCATGTAAACAAAGAGCATGCAATTGAGTAGATTTGTGGCTTCCTAAAATTTGAGCACTGACAGAGGAAGCAAAATTTGTTTTCAAGGTTGTAGACTCATATATGCATACTCCAATAGTCATATGATATTTCACACATTCTTTGCATTTATATAAGGTGAATTATTCTATTGTATTATATGTCCTTTTAAAGCAACATAAAGAACTATCATATACTGTAACTACTTAGAAAAAAACAGGAATTATCATTGCACACTGGTCAGCTCCTAGAAGTGATTGCAGTGCAAGGCTAAATTGCTCATCATCTAGAACTCAATACAAACTGTGGGGCTTTTCCCATAGGAGAAATAAAAATACAACTCTGTAGAACAGATTTGTAGTTAAATCATCAGATACGCTTAGCAGCCTAAAATCCAATATTCCTGTAATTTTCAGCAGTGTTGTAATACTACATAATAATAGCAGAAGTTACTTTATCAGAAAAAAATAGCTAATTATATATTCAACTATGCCCATGGGAAAAATAGTTCTAAAGGTAATTGAGTACAAGCTTTCAGCCACAAGATACATTTTCTAGGAAAATTACAAAAGGAAATCTCTGAAACAGTATCTGGAATGAAAATTAAATGCAAAAAGTAGAGGGAGGTTCCTGAAGATCCACAGCTGGAAAAGTCAGTCTGGAGCTTTCACTTTTTTTGATGCAAAAAATGCATATACAAAACATATATATGATAAAAAGAGCTGCATGATGCCCTCTTTAATTTAAAAATGTAACTTAAGTAACCTAAATAAGTACCCTAAATTTAAAAGATATAGGCACATTTTTAATTAAATAAAGTATGTTAGGGGTATTAAATTGAATTTACTTTCAAAATACCTTTTTAGTTCAACAGCAGAGAGTATATTAACTAAATAAAAGCACTGTGCATAAATATTTTCCTAAAAAGTTACAAAATAAAGCAAAAAATACATGCAATTTTATTTTATATCTTCAACTTGCTATCTATTTTGTACTTGGGAGATAATGTGGATTTTACCTTTATTACTATAACTATAGGAAAATCTACAGTAAAATTACAGTTAATATCTGATTTTACATCTATTATAATGTGAATTTTTTTTTCTCCACTATTCAACTTAACCAGATATTCACAGATGACTTTGTTGCTTAAACAATTATGTCATACACCAAAAACTGAAAGTGTGATGGACCAATCACCTCAGCCTCCCCTTATACCTGCAACTTATGTACACAGATTTAATTTACAGCAATATATGTGTAATTTAACCTTGGTTTGGCTTGGGTTTTTTTTGGTTTTTTTTTTTGTTTTTTTTGTTTGCTTGCTTTCATTTAGCTACCTCAATATGCACATTGCAGGTCTCTAGAGTGTAATCTGAATCTTGAGCTCTTTGGCTAAAGATGCTGAACTGACTTAAGCTGCAAATATTGCTAAACATTTTGAGTTATCAGATGATACTATTTTTTTCCAATTTCTATATTTTCTGAAAATATACTTTCCATGCGGAAAAAAACTCAAAAGACACTATTTGTCTAATTTAGCTATAAATTCCTCAACCAACTCTGCTGTCAAGGAATTATGGTACAACAAAGCAATTTGGATTAAGCCCTAAATAAGCAAACCAAGTTCTTCATAGAGTTTGGGTATGCAAAGACTTAAGTGTGAAACACTACTGATATTTAAGAAAAAAAAAAATTGAATTTCTGTTTATGGTGGAAAAACCCCACCAGATCTTGAGACTAAAGTAATTTTTGATAATTTTAATATTCTACATATGAACATATACATTATACAGTTGGATTTTTTTTTATTTTTTTTTTTGCAATTAATATTGATTTAACCTATATAGTATGTGGTAAATAGAGTAAAATGAGTATATAAGATTATAGCTGACCTCAATCAAATTAAGTTTTGTATTTCAGTGAAAGGATTCTGCTGACAGCATGATATGAACCATGCAAGTGCAATACAAACACTTAGTGAAGGTCAACTCCACTGGGAGGGTAAAATGCAAACTTTGCATCGAATTCTCAGTCGTGGAGATGTAATGTCTATGAGAAACCTAGGCACTAAGCACAAAAACACTAAAAGGAAATTGTACTTAAAGTCCATCAAAATCACAACTGAGTTTTCTTCTATACCCAATTTAAAAACTCTTCTCAATTACAAGATGGTTATCTATTGCAGACAGCAATTTTAGCCCAACTTTCCTTTACGAAATTTCTTAGTATAATTACAAGAATATACAAATAGAATTCTATTTAAATATGAAAGTAAACTATGACTCTAAATAATAGGGGAATTTTCAGTTTCAGTACACTTTTTTCTTATTCAATTTCAATATAAAATAACTACATTATTTGATATTACTTAAATTAAAAAAATTAGGTCCAAACCCAAAGTCTTAGAAGACAAATTTTTAAAAATACCAATAATTAATACCTACACAGATTCTCAAAATATAGCTGAAGATTGCATCAATGCATGAAGTACAAGTGTGCACAAAACTATTTATGCAGATCCGTAACTGTGATTGCTAGGTAAAATAAAATCTTCTATTCTGGATTTAGCTCTTTGTCAGACATCGCCCAGGGCTATGACATTTTGTGGGTTTGTGCTGTGGATCTTCAGGCTTGTTTTTCTTGCCTAGCTGTATAACCTTTCTAAATCTTCAAGAATTACACATGATTTTAATGGCCTGACTATCTCAGGCTTACCCACAGTAGGGAAAATCCTAAAGAACCCCAATTTGGGCTTTGTAACTTGCATACAGTTTTGGATTGTGGTGGGATGAAATGCCACACGAACTAAAAATATATGGAACATATACGACCACAGGGAACAATATTTTTGCTGTGCAAAATACTTAATTTCTTCAATACATCATGTTTGCCAATTTTCATATTACTATTAAGCTAATAATTCCTTTATATAACAATGCAAAAAAGGAAAAAGTGTATACTCAAGTTGTTCTCAGAACCTTCTCCTAATGGGTTGCTACAGCAGGAAAGAAAAAGTTCTGCCATGTACAATTTCAAACAACTACAAAGACTTTCAACTTCCTCAAGTATCAAGTTGCAAACCTTTGCATATACGAACTGGTAAGAATAGTGAATATAATCTCAAAAGCATATGATGGTCCTATGTGTTAAAATTGTATACCTACATACTTTACTGAGTAAAAAATATTCACCAGTAGGAAGTAGGTCTTTAATTTTTCAGAACTGTACTTATAAAATTTATATTTTATTACATTAGGATTTTTCCTATAATAAATAAATTAAATATTTTTTTTAATGAAGACAGTTAAAAAAATTCTGGCTTAAAATGTAGTATGATGGAAAGCTAATTTCAAATAACATTGCACAGCCAGAATATTGTTTGTTTGGTGTTCTTTCTCAGTGTGGTCCCTACACACTCATTCAATTCCTTCAAAAATAAAGAATCTCAATGAGATTATTTAGGGATCATGGAGCAAAGCCACAATTTTAATAAATGCTCCATAAAATAACTCTCATTTTTAAACAAAAAAACTTTATCAAGAAACAGTTTACAGCAAAAGCCTTCCACATTGACTTTTCTCTTTCATATGTGTCAAGATTCCCCAACACATATGAGTTACCTAATGGCACTTGAGTGACTGCTGTCTTATACAAGGCCCAGTTGTGTTAGCGCAAAATAAATCTCATAACACATTGGAAAAGTTTACAATACTTGTTATGCTTTACACATACTACAGTTAATGCTCTTGGAAATAAATTGCCTCATAGATTGATGAAAGTGACAGAATCTAGCACACCACTGTTTGCACCCAACTGAGGCCATTATCATTCATTACAGGGTATGTTTTTTTTTTCTTTTCTTTGCTAAGTAGCAATAATTTTCTCTAAACAATTAAGGCTCCTGTATATTTTTTACTCTTTAAATTACTTTCAGCATTAAAGGTGTCACAGGATCATTTATCCACTCTTCAGCAGTATTTATTTCAGTGACACAGAAATGAAGAAGACACAGGGATGCCTTTTCCTGATTCCTTTCAATATGAACTCCTCAGAAGGATGAGTAACTACTGCATTGTGTACATTCACCATGCAGTGTTCAGCACCATTGCTCCAAAGGCCTCTGAACAATGAAGAGGTGGAAAAGTTTTAACAGTTCAAGCCAAGCATTTGCAGCCTTGTGGTCTAGCAAATTTGGTGCTGCCATTATTTGTCACAGACTTGTGGTTTGCTCTGTATCCCTTTCTTCAATAACGTCCATTATTTATTTTGCTCTAGGAGTTCAACACTCAGGCAAGGAAAAATCTCCAAAAACTTCTAGGCAAGAAAGAATTTCAAAAACTTTCATGTTCTAAAAACAACAGCTTAGACATTTTTCTTTCCAAGTGAAACAGAACACATAGTTTTGAACAAACTCGAAATTACAAACAAAAATCTACAATAACTGTAATCAGAATATGATACGAATTATTCACTGGAATATGATAGGTTTGTGACATAACACTGTTATGCATACACCTCTTTACGTGGAGCCAGAGCTCTCAATTGGGTTTAAGCTCAGAAAGGTCATTTTCCTAGATAACCAGGGCACCATTCTCTTCTCTTCCACTGCAATTTCGTGCTTTTCATAATTATAACATTTTTACTTTCCATACAGGGAGGTAAATACAGCTAATGTACAAGGTGTAAAAATGATGGCATTCACATGAATTTCATATAAAATTCAGTTTTATAAATATAAATTTTAATAATCATGTATATTTTTTTTTTCTGGAAGCTAAAAAAACTGCAAAATATTTACAGTATATTATCACAGAAGAGTCAAAACTTAGAATGATATATTGTGCACTTGAAAGCACTTGTAGCTAAGTTGTAAAAATCCTTTCTTCTTGAATTTGTTGGTAAATACATTCAAGGAAGCAAGCCAAAGGAAGTATGGTAAAAACTATATGTTTAAGGAGTGATATAATATAATTTCCTCTTCACAGCTCACATTAGTTTAGCTAGCTGAGCTGCAAAACCTTTTTCCAAAGGTCATATAAAGGATGTGCTGATGCTGCATAAGGAAAGAGGCCAACTCTCAGTGACCAAAAGCAGGAATAAAGTGAAATGATAACTAAGTGGCAACATCACATGGAAGCTCACTAATAATAGTGGAGAAAGACAATATCCTCAGATTAAATTTTTCAGGCAGCATGAATAAGCATTTAGTGTTCCTGTGACATATCCAAGTGCATATAAACATACTAAAAGATGCTGCTTCATCACCAAACTCTTCCAAAGAAGGTCATCATTACTGCAACCTGGATTGAAACAGCATTCTTAAAATCATAACTAACACGATAGCCATTACTATGACAAGTAATATTTTGCATGAATAGTTTTTCTCTTTGCTATATTTTCTTTAGTTTTCCTAATATAACTTCAGAGTATACTGCTTAGAAGGTGCTCTTTTTAGGTTATTTGAACTCGCAAATCCTGAAACCTACACATTTAGAAATGCAATATTAAGTAAGAGAAATAGGATATACCAAATTTTCAATAGAAAGGAATTCTAAAGCATTCTAAAATGAACTTTCAAGGGTTTTAGATTTATAAAAATATATATTGAATTATATTCTAACATACTTTTCTAATAGAATCCATCACAAGATTGACAGAAAAACCATGTGATAAAAAAGCTATTTCTAGCTTTCTGCATTTTAAGTCACAGATGTATCAAAAAGGTAACAAAATGAATAAGTTTCTATTTAATATGTTATGTAAACAATACACCTGTTACTTTTTGACATTACAATTTAATTTTTAGAAATTTTAATAAATTAAGTGAGTTGTGCCATATATTTTCCACTGGTTAGTCTGAGTTCATTAGGACACACCTTTTGGCATTTGGGAGACCAACATGGGCACACTGCCCCAGATGCAGCCTCACAAGTGCAAAACCAATGAGAAAAATCACTTCCCTCCACCTTTTGATTACAGTCGCCCAAAGCACACTGATATGGTGCTAAACAAAAAGGTGAACTGCTGACCCACACTTCTTGTCCTCCAGGATTCTCAGGTCTGTTTCTGCACACCTGTCAGTCCAATCCCAGGCTGTGCTGCTGCATAAGGTTAGTTAATTCCTTGTAACTGATTTTTAATTTGTCCTTATCACACTCCACAACTTCTCGAGTACTCATTTCTCCAGCTTAGTGAGATTAATTTGAATGGCAGTTCCCCACAGTTGGGTGTCATCTATCACACTGCTTTGGCTGTAGTCCATCCCATCTTTCTCACTGGTGATAAAAGTGTTAAATAAAAATGGCTGCAGTAGAGAGCTCTGAGCAATGCCACTAGAAAACCACACACCTTGCACCAACACCTTGGCACAACCATTCCATTTATTTTCTATTTGCCTAGAAGGGTACCACAGCCATGGGATATCATGCCAAGGGCCCTAGTTAAATCAAGAAAAATTACATCCATTGGTCCCTTCTCATTCACTCAATTACCTAATCACAAAATTTCACAAAGGTGAAATCTTTGCCCTTGCTGAATCTTTGCAAGTTGCTTCCAGTCATCTTCTTGTCTTTGACATGTCCAGAGATTTTTTTTTTTTTTTCAAGAGAATTTCAGATCATCCTGGGAATTATTCATCTTCTTGGGAATCAAGGTGATGCTGACCAGCCTGTGGCTCTCCAATACTTGTCCTGCCCTCCAGGAGGACAGGCATGACATTTGCCTTTTTCCACTCACTGGGAACCTCTCACAGTCAGCATGAACTTTCAAAAAGAAAAAAACTACAGTGTGGTTCTGAAGCTTCAAAATTTGCTTTTGTTGATAGGTATTCACATATTTTCTTTCCTTCTGTTTAAAAAAAGCTACATTCATAATGATGATTTTAAAAAGTGTACTCAAGACACATGGGAAGAAAACTGCTTTAGAAATACTGTTTCTTAAAGAGTTGCATTCTTTTTAATACTGTATTAAAACTGAACATATGTTATCTAGTTGAACTCACAGGAGGTGACTTTCTTTTCACTATTATTTTTATTGCTAGCTTAAGAAAACTGTGGTTTAGGATTGAGTTTGGTAATCTTATCCCAGAACACCCACAAGATCTTCAAATCTCTAATTAAAGAAGTGGTATGAAAATGGTGTCTGAATTTGTGGTCTTACTGAGGAGCATTGATCAAAGGAATACTGATAAATATGGCTTCAGCTGAGAGGATCTGAGTATGGAAGTACAGATTAAAATTTTAGGAATTTTATTCAGTAAATTTGGACCTTCCTCTAGCAAAAATTTCATCTTGTCCACACAAGCAGTACTCACTTATACTTTCTAACTCATTTAGGTATCTTCAATGTTTATCTGCAAAAGATTTCTCAACATAAATAAAGAAAAAAGTTTTTCTCCTACACAGATCAATGAGGATGTTACTTCGTATCTCCTGGAAGTGTACACTTAGTAATTGGATAATTTGTCTTCCTTTTTAAAATCAAAGTGAATAGAACTAGTATCCTTTCCGTAAAGACATTTTCTGATACAGATAGGGAAACTATCTGATTCAAACTATCAGAGCAACCACTTTTTTTTCAGTATGCTACAGCCTGCAACAGAATTCTGATGTGAACCCTTTGTTGGGTTGATTCCAGTTGATTTCATTTCATACACTCATGTCAGCATCACATGTGTGGCCATGACTAACAATATACCACTAATTTGTGGCTTAGACATGCAGAAAAAAAAAATTACATTTAGATCTATGCTTCAGGTGTTTTTAAACCATACCAACTTTGCAGGGAGATTCTAAGGCTGTGGCTTGGCTTCCCAGTCAGCAATTCTCCTTGTGTAGGGAGCTCCTCATGGAGCCCAGTGCTAAACAGTGACTGTTGTTCCATTCTGCTAATCAGCAATATGAGTGATACAGAAAATCCATTCCTTTCTGAGCCCTGTCTATTGCCAAATTAGCAGCCATCCAACAAATTCACCATAGCCACAAAAGCAGGTACAGGTTCTCAAGAACTATGTCACTTAAATACACCATCTCTGTCAGACAACTGAAGTGTCTCAAAACAATACCTACTCTAATTTTCCAAAATCCTATATTAATCATTTTTCAAAAAAATTCACCAAACCCCATTTTGCCCTTTTTAACATTTTGATACAATATGTGCCTGTGTGATACATGTTCATTTCCAAAATTCATGAAAAAAATGAAAGTAAGTGACTTTCAGTGTGAATCAGTATTTTATTTTTTTTTCAATGACATGTGAATGTATAATATTTACTTTGTTCCCACAACACCTACTCTGATACCACAATATCTCAGATAGAAAAAAGCATTATCACTGATTTTTCTCTCCCTCAGATAGTTAGCTTCCATGTCTTTGACATCTGCAAGAAATACCAAGATGAACTGTCACTAGGCATTGTCTTCATAATTTGGGTTTGATTTTGTGATGAGAAAAATTACACACTCCCAGCAAATTGGAATTTCATCTCACTTTGCCCAGTAGCAACAGCACATCCATGAAACATCTCTGCAGGGAATTTTTTAGAAAACTTCAACATCCACTCATTCTAAATCACCAAATGGACATATGTTTAAGAATTGCAATGAGGCTCCTGGAGATACATTTGATCTTCTAACCAGTTTCAGTATTCTGAATGAGTATAAGGAGTTGTTCTAGTCTAGTCTCTTCTAGTCTTGCAGTACATTGCTCATATTGTAGTATCTTAAAACTATAGTCCAAAATTCCTGTAAGTACTGTGTCCAAGTGTTTATTGTTAAGTGTTTCCTCTCGCCTCATAAGCACCTAACTAGAAAAAATTTTCCCAATGGAAGAAGAAACTGATACAAAAATGGAGCTTTCTCATATTTAATGCCAAAACTACACAAGTTTTAATAAGTATATTTATCAAGAATAAGAAAACTCTTGAAGATAATATATAAAGAAACTTTGCTAAAATATACTGTTGATAAAAATATTTTTAAAAAAATTGTGTTTTGAGGACTTAAAAAAATTATATTAAATTAAATGGCAAAGATGTCATTAATAATGGGGAGAATCTCAGTATGGCTTGGGGATGGGTACTATGTCCTTCTCCTAGTCACCCACCACAGCATCTACAACACCTCAGCTGCCTTAACCTCATACACCATGTATCTATCCTGCTGTATTTAACTTTAAGACAATTTAGTAATCCTGTAGGCTAACCCATAAATATGAAAAAGTGCTTAATTGTTTAGTTTCATTATATAACTCATGAAAAAGAACATCAAGATAGAAAATCCTTACGAGTATTAACCATTTCTCATTTATCTCACTGACTTGAGGTCAGTATTTTGACTGATTTGAAACATCCCAATATACAATATATCTGTTATATCATTACCTTCTTCCACAAAACTGAATGTAGGAATTTCAACGTTTAGACTCTGACAAATTAGAATCCATTGGATGTACAGCTTTTCAGTGTATTTTTTAAATTTCCCAAATACCTTACATACATATATACATATATATACATATATATACATATATATACATATATATACATATATATACATATATATATATATTTGGAAATATTGAACACTTTTCCTTTATGTTGTCACCTGTATTTTTTTCAATAGAAGCTAAAAAATACAGGTTGCAAGTGCCTCCTAGCTTAAGCTGTATAAATATTTAGAACTCTTACAGTAAATTCTTACCTGTTCTGTTAAACACACACATCAAAGTTTGAAAAAATCATTATTAATTCCTGATTTAAATATAGTTTCAATTTAGTGTTGCCCAACTATTTTTCCTACTTAGGGCTCTTTAGGGCTCTTAGTCCTAAGCAAACTGTGTCTTCTTTTTTTGACATCTAGAGTAGTCTAGAATAGCATCATAATCTCATCATTCTAAGGCATTAATGACAGAAAGACCAACATTTCAGCAGGACTTTCATCTTCATCACAGAGCTAAAGTGAGGCTGGATGAATAGCTCAGGACTGCCCAATTCATTTTTAAAATAAAATTAGTAATATAATTCAAAACTTAATTATATTGATAAATAATAGGTTTTGTTCCTTCATTTTTGTACCAAATTATATTTAATGTCATGTTTCAACAAGTGCAAAGATTATTGTCAGTCTGTAGGAAATTAGCAAGGAAAGAAAGTGAAAAACTGTAACCATCAAGCATGGAATTTAATTATTACTCTTTAGGAGAAACAACAAATATCTGAAATGGGATTAAAATACTTTGTATTCCATTCTGAAAATGCATTAAAATCTTAAAAACTAAGCAACAAGAATATCTTTACTTTCTTCAAACCAATTTCCCAAAGACTATAAGGAAAATGTGACATCTATTATGATGACATATGGTCAATTTTACATGAGTAAGACAGGTTATGCTTTACATCCGTGCCTTAAGGAATGAAGACTACTAATACTTGGTTATTACCAAGCAATTTAAATCATGGTATAATTATACAGACAGATGGATTGTAAAAGCCTTCTAGCTTCCTTTAAGCATTTAAAATGAAAAAAAGATAACCTCAGACATTTTAGTTAGAAAATGCCTTAAAAATAATAGATAAAACCAACAAAATCTGCAAACTAAGTTTAACAGAGAGAGCTTAAGAAAATCAAATTTCACAGTATTTTATTCATGGTACAAGTTAGCCTTATAATAATGTTCATAGAAGTAATTAACCATTCAGAAAACTGGGAGAAAAAGAAAGATGTTCTCTTAAAGGTGCCACTTCATCTTTGTGGCTTGTTATTTATTTACTACACGTGTAAATTCCATTTTCAAACACTGCAAGTTAATAAAACTCTTTTCCCTAAAACTTTATTTTACTTTCTGTAAAGTATAACATGCTCATAGAGTACTTGGAAACTACATTCTTGAAAGCATGCATGGAGAAGGTTAGAGAATCCATAAATGAAAAAACAAAACCCTTTAATTGTTCTTGGATAGTATATAGGAATTTCATTAAAATCTGACCATCGGAGAGTTGTTCTAGAACACCAACTTGAATATAGTTAATATAGTTAATACATTGGAAAGAAACAATTGCACAGCCAGCATTGTTTTCTTTTTTATTTATGAAGTGTCATTTCCATTATATTTGTCTTTGCAAATATCCTTGTTTTGCAAAATATTTGTAGGTCTAGCAAAAATGTTTTGTCTTTCTTTTGACTTGAACTTCTTAGAAAGGTTTGAGAGTATGATTGCTCTGGCTATCTCCTTGGCTCTTGCTATAGATCCTTTTTACTCTCTACTAAATTAAAAAAAAAAAAAAAAAAAAAATTGAAGAAATTGCAAAGAGATTAAGTTCCTTGAAACTTTACAGTTCTGTGTTTAGTCTTTTGATGTCCAGATTTAATTTTACTGAGATATCTTTTTTTTCTATTTCAATTAAAACAACATCCATGGTTTATTAATTTGCATATACTTAACTGTTAATAAAAATAGTTATTAAAATTACCTAGTCAAAATATTGCAGCTACATTCTCATGTGCTGATAAAACAGGGAATATAAATCCCTCTGGTATTAAGAGAACTTTACTGAACACACAAGAATCTTATGATCCTAATCTGAGATATACAAGGGTGTGTCTGAGATCATTTTTCTGAACAGATCAGTAGTCAACCATTTGTAACATTCTGCATACTCCACTACTACTTCTGCAATTTTTATATCCTCAAACACCCTCCAAATGCAAAGGGTGCATTTGTATTACTTACACAAGTTTTCAGCAGCACACTATAAAGCATGATACTGTAATGGGATGTGGTCAATATGCTCTTGAGAATATTGAGCAGCATCACTCACGTTTTCACACTTTGCCTGACGGCCAGGAGTCACCTGGAAATCTTAAGTCACTGATGAAAATCTTAAGCAAAGTGCTTACAGCCACAGGCTAAGTTCTGTCTGCAGCAAACTTCACCACTTTGGTCCAAAGCATGGCACCTGCTGGGACTGCAGCAGGTTTGGTTTTGCTGAGATGTCAGGGAAAGATCAAGAAAGTGAAAGAAAATGGTACACCCTCAGGTCTCTGTGCCAATATGGGATCAGGATCACTCACCAGATGTACTCCAACACTCCTTAACATTAATCTGTGTGTAACTGCATCTAAATCATATGTCTAAATCCATAAGAGGCAAGTGATTTTGTGCTTTTCTTCAAGGTGAAGCATACTACTCCTGCATGTAAAAATGCAAACATGGAAAAAAAACTTTAGATATAGCCTGAGAACTAATCGCCTTAGGACTGTCACAACATGCAGAAAAGTTGATTTGTGTTGCGGATCTACAGATAAATGACTGTCTACAACTGCAGCAGAAATCAGAATTGTCTCCATGGAAACATACTTGCATGAATAAATGAACAGGAAAATCTGTGTTGAATGTGTTTCAAAAACTACTCACAACTCTTGGGAAAGAAAAAAAAGAAAGAGAATCATATCAGTTAAAAAAAAAAAAAAAAAAAAACAAAAAAACAAAAAAACACCTTGTAATGTGACATGATAGAATGAGATCTACAAGTCACCATGGCTGCAAAAGATCATGACTGCATTACTGGATCTTGACAATAATTTAATATTGGGTCAAAACCAAAGCATTTGCCTACTGTTCACATATCCTAAAACCTGTTCCTTAACTCAGTAGCAATAGTCACTGCCACCAACAAATCAGCAGAGTTATGCCTCCAGTAATCACTACATCCACAATGACAAGAAATTTACAGGTCCACAAAGTCACAGGCTTTATCTGAGAAACTTAAAGGGTATATAAGAAACTATTTCTTACACAAAAGCTCATTTGTGCCTCTATTTCAAAACAAACATAGCTGGGAATATGCATAAATAGGCCACCACACATTCACACATTCAGAGGCAATAAAAGTAGGATGGACAGGTCAAAAGATTTAGAAATAATTTGATGATAGCATGACAATTTTCAGACTTATAGGAAAATATAATGAATTTGCTACATTCCTAATGCTGCTGTTTGACATTGCCTTGGAATGCCTGAAGGAATATACAACTCATGTAAATATTAGTAGAATTTGAACATACACAAACAAGTAATTAACATAATAAAAAATCTATTAATTTTTAAAAGCATATTTTTCCTTTCTTTCTTACAGAACGTTAAGTAGGACAACTTAAATTTACTGCATGTTACAGGCAGAATCAATACAATACCTACAGCTCAATTCCACCAGTATTTTCCAAAAT
This sequence comes from Muscicapa striata striata, assembly GCA_030060385.1. NCBI lineage: Eukaryota > Metazoa > Chordata > Aves > Passeriformes > Muscicapidae > Muscicapa > Muscicapa striata. The sequence continues at coordinate 2,006,595 of JAREIS010000146.1, forward strand.
AAAATGTGCAAGTTTTTCAAACACTGTCTATATAATTAAAACCATAAAAGAACTTCTGCCATTACTGCTTCTGTACTGTGCAGCTGCCACAGAGTGTTCACAATAACTAGAAAGAAAGGCCATATTCAAGTTTAATCTTCTTTGTGGCAACAAGGAGATTGGGGCATCTCTCTGACCATAACAGATGAAACACTGTCATGAACACACAGAATGATCACACATAAAGAGTAACCCTGTGGCCACCCAGGATAGCAGGAAGTAAGCATGACTGACATGGCCAAAGAGACTACAAACAGTTTGGGAGATTGCCCTATGTACAGCTTACTCTATGAACTCCTGTGCTCTGAGCACCCTTTCCATGTCACTTAGTTCTCTGTCCTTTCCTTCAGATGGTGCACAAAGTACTCAAAAGCCCTTCATATCTTTTTACTACCCCTGAATCTGTTTTTACTGCTTATGAGTCACATCTCACTATACCCCAGGCTTCCAGTATCTCATACACACAAACAAATTGCTGCACAATAATCTAAAACATTTTACATGCATCCACATTGGCATTTTAATTTTGATTGGGAGTGGATTTTTGAAGTTTGTCTCCTTACCATAGTTAATTCCCACACTTTAGTTTCCTTGACAGAAAAGTCTTGGTACATTCAAATCCTTTAGGATGAAATAGTGCTGGAGAAAGTGTGCTGGAGAAAAGCACTAAAGACATTCCAAATGCTACCATGTATTCAGCCCAAGCTGATCTGAAGTAAAACTGGACTGTAGGTGGTGTGAATGTCAAATTCAGATGTCTGGCCAATCTTTCTATTCAGCCATTAACTTTCTGAAACCTAAAGGATCATAACAATTTTAAGATATCTATTTCATTACGACAAAATTTTTAATAGGCTCAAAAATTATTAGATGGAATAGGAAGAGCATTTGTTAAACCCTGCTTCCTTAAAAATCAGGCTAAAATTTCTGCGGTTACATATTTTCCGAAGGGTTATAAAAACAGATCCACTTGACCTTTTTGTTATAACTCAAATCTGATGAGCTCAGGCTCATCACCCTCTTTCTCTCCTGTTGCTTTCCTACTCAGCTGTAAACTGAGGATGGTCATCAGCACCAGGTAATCAAGCACAACTCCTTATGATGCCAGTTACTTCATTGTCATGTGGTATTTATTAAGCATGCAAGCCTGACCAATCACCTTGGCTTGGATAGAATTTTGACCTTGACAAATGTCTGAAAGGCCTGCAGCAAGATTAGAATTTTAAGCAGTCTCTGAAGCATCTAAATTCTTGAGCTACTGCAATAAAGAGATAATGAAAAGCCAAAATAACAAAACCACAAAGAACACCTGATTCATGTACTAAATTTAAATAAATTTTTATGAGAAAATTAAATTATCTAGATAGTTTTAAAATAGATTTAGGAATTAATTTTTAGCCAATCCTCTTTTAAATTTAAATGTGCTTCCTGTGTATTTGAGCAAGTTTTTAAAAACAAGTGAGGCACAGTAAGAATTTGAACATTATAGGAGTGATTTAGAAATCTGATATGATGAATTACACTTAGAAAATTAATACTTGTTATTGATTATTTGAGCATAAACTCGGCAATTTTAATAGCATTAATGAAATCACCTGAAACATGAAAAGCCAGGAAAGAATTTTAACAATGTTGAGAACAATTCAACATTAAGACAGACACAGCTTTCCCATGTTCTTTGTGAGCAGAAATTTGTCAGTATATTCTAGAATACACAGCACTGTATAATGCAAAAGAAAGTTCAGAAGAGTCAACATACATAAACGCCTGAAGGGAGGGTACAAAGAGGATAGTCTCTCCTCAGTGGTGCTCAGTGACAGGAGAAAAGAAAAAGGGCATAAACTGAAACACAAGGGAGTCCCTTGGAACAAGAGCAAAAATTTCCACACTCTGAGGGTGAGCAAGCACGGACACAGGCTGCCCACAGTCTCCAGCCTCAGAGATATTCAAGAGTCATCCAGCCACAGCCTCTGGAAACCAGCTCAGTGGGACTCTGCTTCAACAGGGGTGTTGGACCAGACCACCTCAAAAGGTCCTTCCCAACCTCAACCTGTTCTCAGCAAATACCTAAAACTGAGAAAGATGGTACCTAAAGGTAACATACTTCTTTGTGACTAAAGCAAGTATTTGGCTAGAACTAGGAAAAACAAAAAATTACATTAGGAGATATGCTGATTTAATTACTTTACACATCCAACTAAAAATACACTTGAACACTATTAAAATACTGTGAGTTATACGAGGCTTCAGGAAATGAAGACCAAATATAAACATCCACTGATATTTAGAATAGATTAGTTCACATTAATACTTGAGGATGATGGATACTTACTTAAAAATTTAAGGCAACAGGTCATTAGCTGGCTAAGATTTGGATTGCCTTATTATAATTATTGGCTGTTTATCCTTGGAGTTACAGGAACTTTCTATCTTAAAAAATTACTTTTAAACCAGAACTTTATTAATCATTACAAAATAAAATGTAGTTCTGGTTAAAAAAAAAAAAAAAAGTAAAAACAAAACAAACAAAATAATTCTTTACTAAATTGTAATTATTAAAGGTAAAAATCTGGACAATTACACAAATGTTAGATATTCTTTGCATGTAATCATGTAGGGGTTTTTAATAATATAATCTATATTTGCAACAGTACAGCAGCTTTATAATCCAGTATATATATATAATTTACAGATGCATTAATTTGTCAACTGACTCAGGACCTTCATTTCCATGTTTCATTTATGACTGTCTCCTTGATGCTCTTGGACTACCATTTAGACATTTCAGTGCAGCAGAAAACACATTTTTGGTGGAACTACTGAATAAAAAATACGAATTATGTGTGTGTGTGTATATATATATATATATATATATGTATGCTTATATATGTATGGATGGATATATAAGCATATATATAAACAACTAACCATTGGTTTAATATCTTGCAATGTTCATCATGAAGTATTGTTATTCTATCCAAGAACAGAATACACACATTTAGTGTACCCATACTGTTTTCTGTTCCAAACAACATTTATTAAACTTTGCAGAGTATTATCTCTGAACAACTTTCATGGTGCTACAATAAAAATACATTGTTAACTCTTGTATTTTATAATTATTTTGGGTACCTAAAAACATTTATATATATACATACACTCCAAAAGAATTATGGAGACATCTCTGCTGCCTTTAAACTTTCTTGAATTTAATTTTTTGAAATTAATCCAGCTATTTTCTGGGTATAGTTGCCTCGGCTAATTAATTGTACATTAGAAACACCTTCCTTGTCTAATAAAGAAGAGACTGAGTTGCAGTCTGAATCTCTCAGCTAACTTCCCAGAGTAACTTCTACATGCTGAACCATGAAATATAAAATCCCACCCTGCATCTAAACGTCAGGGAGAGTGTACATTCCTTCTGAGAATGAGCAGGAAAGCTCTCCAGCTACATGGTCAAGTGGGGATGGTTACTACTAAGACCTCATAACTCATAACTGCCATGTTCAGAGCGTCAACAACTGCTGATGGCAGGTGCATGACCAGAACGTGAAAACTGTCACCAAACTTCCCTTTTCCTACAAAAGATGCGCTGGAGTTCTGATTGTCAACCACAGGAACGTTACTGTCCTCCTTAAGGCTCCAGACTACAAGAATTATTATTCCACGTGGAGTACCATCCTATTGCCATCTTAGCCAGATATATCACTTACTGAATAGATCTATGATGTGCCATTAGGTTACATTAGCTTAAACTTAGTTATATTTTGCTTTAAGATTCCAATGCATAGTGGTAGAAAATACAAAAATACCTTGTCCCAGTAAAATACACATGGAAAACTGTATTTATACTAACACTTACAGTTCTAAGAAAAACAAGAAACCTAAACAGAATTTCTTCAGAGACCAGATGTGAGTTCAACTCCCCTGATCAAGTGAGGTAAAGTGAAGATGCATGTAGGCTGTTAGCTTTTAGTAGCTAATCTCCTAATTACTTACACCCAGTGAGGTCAATTATGGTTGTGCTTTTCAAGCAGCAGTGTCTAGACTTTAAATCGTATTTCTCATCCTGCCTGTGGAAAACAGGCAGACATCCAACTATACAAACTGCCTATGCACCTACAAATCATATGTAATTATAATGTGCTTTGCCTGATTAAAATGTCATACACAGAAAAAAAGACTGGTTTTAAGGTACTAAAATTCTGCTCTTTTGCCTCTCATTTGATTAACCCCAAACTGTATAGATAAAAAGTTATGAACATCTCACATTTTATTTCTCTACTCTGTCTATCAGCTTGTAAACAAGCATAACCAATGTTTACTTAAGATATTAGATAAGAATAATAAGAAAAAAACCCTCTTTTTTTCATCTCAGAAGTTCAAAAGAATGATGTTTTTTGATCGAACATAGTATCGAAGACTGGGTCACTTCACATGAAAGTCACAAACTCTTAGAAAAAAGGTGCTGGAGAATTTTTCTTTGATTATTCAAATATCAAACATGCTCTCCAAGAGACTCGTTCAAAATAGAGTAACAGCACTCAACCTAAACTGTCATCATTTAATATGAAGTGACAAGAAAGTGACAGATAATAAAGAACAGCCTGAAGATGGAATTGCTTGTCATTAAACCTTCATTTCCTTCTCAGCCACACTGAGAAGATCACAAGACTCCATTGTGCTGGAAGAAGTTCCCTAAAGAGAGAGTTACCTAATCTTATTCACATAAGGAGACATGTGATATATTTTAACTAGAAAATAGAGTCTGAGTAATCAGGTAACAGAAGCTCCCTTTAGAAGATGGACAGGGTTTAAGGAGGTCTGTTGAATTTTCAGGGAGGGTAATGCAGGTTATTTTGTTTTCCCTCAGTGGCTGTATTGAGAGTCATCCTGGACAGGCTACAAAATCCAACCTGTAAGTACCACGTCATCAGAAATAAAGCATCAGTTATAGGAATGTCTATAAGTACTAGGTCTGTTGAGAACTTTTCCTGCAGGTGGTAGTTAACCATCAACACACAGATTCAAAACTAACATACTCTTCAGATTATAACATTTCCAAACCATTAAGACAAAAACTCCTATTTCTAAGAGCTCCAATAGGACCTTGAAGTACCTGTTACTTTTTATTTGGTTCATATATCCTGTGTAATAATATATATCATACAAAGTAAAATTCATTGCAACATCATTTATTCCCTAATAAAATGCAAGTTTTTGACCCATCTGTATTAAATTCAACCATTTTTATAATCAGAAAGTACCACTTAGTTGCAAAAAGCTAAAACTTAAGGGTTACATTATTGCCTGAAAAGAACATGAAAAATGAACCATAAAAAATAGGCCTAGAGGGAATCTTAGTAATTAATTTGGTCCATTCTCTTGCCCAGACAATCATCAAGCAGAAAAGAAAGCTACATTCTGGTAGGGCATCACTAGCCAAAGAATTTAGCAGTGCAACTGCAATGAATTTTTTATGTTTAAATAAATTTGATAACTGTTGAAAAATTCTGCATTTGTTTGCCATTTTCTGTTACAATTTAAAATATGTAGCATTTGGAGCTATTTTAACAATTTAATACTTTAGATTCCCAAAGAAGAATAGCTTTAGATTAAATCCATCAAAACGATGGAAAATACCAAAAATAAGTGCAGGACAAAGAGCACAGATAAAAGGAACTAGGAAACCACTGCCTACAAATGGTAAATTTTGGCAGGAACTTTAAGATCAGTTTTTCCTAGTGTTATACTCTAGGGAAAACAATGAAAGTGACATAGATTGGAATCTTTAAACACACCATTGTAGAGTAAGAGAACTTATAAAAGTTTTATGAATGTGCTAAGGCAAATGGAGCAAGTAGTTGTGCTAGTATCTCCCTTAATGAGCTGATGTGTGATACATGTTGTATAACTCTGTTATTTGATTGCTGTTCAACAGAACAGTCCTACTGAATTCTAAGAAAATGTTATATAATCACACACGTATAAAGCAGTTACATTTTTAAGTGAACAAGTCCTAATGAAATTGGAATTATATTTTAATTGAACTTGGTAAAAAAAATGCAGAAAAATAAACAAAAACAAAAACAAAATAAATACAAGAAAAACATTGTTCCACCAGCAATCTCATTATTAGCTAGAAATGTAATCTTAATTTTGTATTTATGTGTTGTTTCCCTTCTCAATTGAAAACATAACTGAAATTGTGTCTGCATGCACATGTCTTCAAATTCACACAATATCTCAGTGTGTGTATTCATATATGTGTGTTCATCCTTACTGAGGTCACCAGAAAGCCAAGAGAATATGATCATTATCCTTCTACAGAGACATCCAGGACTATGCCAAGCAATGCATAGCTCCTTTATTAAAAATCTTAGCATTAACATAAAATGACAGCTTCTATCTTGCTGCTATAAACTGAAAAAAAATTGCTTGAAAAGATGGAAAGTCAGAGTTATCAAAGCAACTTTTAAAAACCAGCTATGATCAAAAAAAAAAAAAAAAAAAAAAATCAAATATTCATAGCTTCCACACCTCTACATATTTGTGGGACTGAAGTTAAGTTTAATGAAGATGACAGGCATTTATGTAGAAAAAAGCAACCAAGATGTTTTTATTTGATGTGAGATTTTTTAATAATTAACTTTCAAAATTTTTGATTTGATTTTCCAGAAAGTAAAATAAATACAGATGCTTGTGTGGTCAAATTATTCTTGGGGTTATCTGTTATGATAACAGCAATGGAACTCCCTTGCCTGTGTATTTTCTTGCATGATTATTTCCTACTCACAAGACAAATCTTAACACAGAGAAGTTAATTATATACATACATATATATACACATATACACATACACAAACATACATACAGAATGAAATTTATCTTTATGTTGGTGTTTAACATAGAGCACACTAAAGACAACGCCTTATTCAGTTTAACATCTGTAAAATTCCATTGTCTTAAAAACTTTTGTATGTTTGCTTACTCTATAAACTTCAAGTTATTCCTTATTATGGTCTTGTGTTTTCTGCTCAATAAATGTTTCCAATCAGCCAAAAAATAAGTTTGCTCTAAAGATCAGTTATGAAAGTGTTAGTCCTTTTAGCTGCCTTTCTCTCCTGTCTTGGCTTGAGCCCAGCCAGCAACCAGGTACCACATAGTCCTCACTCATGCCCAGCTGCAGGACTGGGGAGAGGATCAGAGGGTAAAAGCCAGAAAACCTGGGTGGAGATAAAGACAGCTTAATAGAAAAAGCAGGAAAAGGTGCTCTTGATTAAATACAGAATCAAATCCTCTCAGAATAAGAGGGAAGACTGTTTTCTTCAGTCAAATATTATAGAAACATATCTACTAAAAATGAAATGGGTATTAGTAAGCTCAGGTAAGACATCTACTCCAGACTCTTGTTCATCTAAATCTGCTTTTCCTTAGAGAGGTTACACAATCTCTTTCATGTTGCAAAAAATAGAAAAACATTAATTTATTCCTTTCAGAAATTAAAATGTAATATTTTTAATTTTAACTTAAGATATATTTTCTGTCCTTGTTTACCTCTCCAATTAATTTAAAAAAACTAAAACACTATGTATTTATTAAACATAGCTTGGTCTTGTGCAGCTGATAAGAGGGAATATACAATGTATTCTGGGCTACTCTGCAAGAACTTCAATTGCAATGGAGGAGGAAAAAAGAAAATCTACTGCAGGTTTATCACTCAAATATAATGAAAATTGCAATTGTGAAGTGAAAAACTTGATTAAGGTTCACCAGAAAATGAAGGTAAGTAATAAAACCCATTTAGTAATGATGTGTGCTTACAAAACTATGAAAATGGATGTGTATATAGATACATATAAAAAGGATGCAAAATGCATACATCTATATATTTAATTGTATTTGAACACATTTTTAGAGAACTAATATTTATGTTTGCTTTGCTACTACCAAATGATGCATCTCATCTGGATTTACTAAATATTAAACACATACTAGTACAGCATTCCTACACCAGTTTTTTTCATCTTTCAGTTCCTAATTTCCATTCCTTTCAGGTGAAAATCGCTTCAGTAAAACAGATAATTGCTTCTGCTTTGCAATGTCAAACAGTTTGCCTCAGGTTATGGCAGTGGTCTAAAATTAAGATGGGAAAGAAAGTTCTCATTATCTTTCTCCATTTCGAGCAACCTTTCATCTCACCCTCTTCACTGATGTCCAAAGTCACACTCTCCCCATTGTTTATTCTTTCCTACTGTTTTCTTGCATTTAGTTACAATTTTAGTAGTTCTCTTCTCCACAATCCTTCACCTTCAGTCTCAGTTACGAATGTCAACATTTTACAATGGCTAAAGAGGAAACCTAGAATATGTGCAATCCAACTGCTCAGTCCACACCATTTTCAGTACCAGTCATAAATCTTTATGTCTTTCTACTTAGTTTTTATGCTAAAAATTCTTCCACATCTCGAAACAGAAAAACAAAGACTCCTTTGAGACTGCTTATAGATACACTCTATTCTTGAAGTCTTGAAAAGACTTAAGATAAAACTGTCACTCACTTCCATATGCATATTTTCTACAGTCTTGCCTTAACTGTCATCTCTTGGCAATGAAGTTCTAAAACTGTGTCCTTGCTGCTGAAAAGACAAAGTACAGACTGGCAAATGTGAGGCAATGATAACACACAGTGGCTCCTGCTGCTGGGCTATCAAATTTTAAAGGCATCAGTGAATCAACCAATCACCATGAGCCTCCTTCCATGGTTACTATGAAACTGTGCTTTTATGTTGGAAGGACTGAAGAACAGTTTTCAGTTTTCTATTCAAGGAAAACTAGGGCATGGTGCTGATAGCGCCAAGGTTGTGGGTTTCATCCCTCTATGGGCCATTCACTTAAGGTTGGACCAAAAGATCCTTGTGGATCTCTCCCAGCTCAGAATATTCTGTGGTTCTGATGTGTAAATTTTAGGCCTCCCTTCAGCTGGATAGAATGGCATGACTGGGATCTTCTGCTGAATATGTATTTGTGGTTTTTTTTAGTCTAACCCAAACAACCCCCCACAAAGACATTATGTGTAAGCTTATCCATACACAGATTTCTAACTTCTGTACTTGTGTAATTTGGCCTTATTTAATAGAAACAAACTAACTAAAGTTATCTCATGTAACAGGTTGCCTAAATAGATTCTTTGCTTTTCCCAGATGAGCACTAACATTCTTTATTTTGACACCAGTTGTGAAGAATGAGTCCAGTGAGAATGCTCTCTTACAAGTGAAATTCCAAAGGTTTCTTGTAAAAGCCGGAGAGATCAAACCTCAAGGAATGGGCTTGTAAGACCCTTTTTACTTTTGTTTCACAAATCCACAAGCATCTTCTTCATAGAACTTCAGTTAACCAAAAATATTGTGTATTTTAAAATACTGCCACTAGAATTAATCACAAATCTAATTGTTTGGTTACTTGAAACAGGTATTAATTAAATATTATTATTCTCATGGTCTTATATTTTAATTTTGTACTCCCCTAGCACACTCACACAGCAGAACTCAGCTCATACAACTCTCGTTCAATAACATTTAAACATATTATTCAGTTCTAAAAAAGAAATAGCTGAAATAGTTGGGCAACCATCATAGTACTTCTTTATTACATTCTGCAATGTGATTTCTTTGAGTAAAAGAGAAACAACATCCAAGCGATCTGATTCCTTCTGCAATTAGAAAAGTCATAAATTCAGATAAATATAACTGAAAATAGCATTAGATTTAAAATTATGCTTCTATTTGTAGACTACCACTCAGATTTAACTGATATATGAAAAAATAATGCTAGTGATAACTAATGTTAAGCTTAGTGAAAAATCATTCAAGTACTCTAGTAGAAGTACTAGAAGCAAATTGAAGTAGAAGTAGAGAAGTAGAAGTAGTAGAGAAGCAAATTGATTTTAAAATGCAATGATAGTGCAATAAAACTCTCAACATCACATATACATGTATTTTCAAATTAGTTTTCAGTGATAAGGATTTTCCTTAGTGATATTACATAATATTTAATGAAAAATGCATCATTCTTCAGCAGTTTACATAGATGTCATTGTACTAAATTTATTATTTTTTTAGTCTAAACAGAAGTAATAAGACTATGAAACACATTTCAGTATGCTTTCTAATTAGTTAAAAATGTTTGGTAAGACATTTCAAAGCAATTTTTCCAAACTACTGGAAGCAATTACATTATAAAGCACATTATTAACATGTAGTGGTTTTCCTAAAAGTAAAAATGTATCAAAAATTAATTTATATATGGCATATTTAGTCTATATTTACAATATTAAATACGCTGCATATACTTTGCATATATTTAGGCACTATATTTATATAAAGTCTACAGTCATATATGCATATTAAGGGTATTCTTAAAACTAGTGAATAACTTTTCTCATCAAATAAGTGCAATTATCAGAAACACCATAAAAGACTCATTTCTAGTGATTTACACCATCATATAGAAACATACTGGATCATATAGAACTAACCTCAGAGGAACAGAGAGAATTCAATTTCAAATGCAGTAATCTCTTATCTCAGTTACTTTATCTGGCAACATGGAAGCTCTAAAGGGTTGAATAAAAAAAGACTGAGTTGGTTCTTATATTTTCAGGTATAAAATGTTCAAACAGATACAATTTTAGGAGATTTCTATAGAGCACATGTTGCTGTCTTTTGTTTGTTTTTTTGTTTTGTTTTTTTTTTTAAGATACAGCACATGGCCCAATTTTGTTATCTGTTATGTAAAGGTACAAGTTAGATGTTTTCACTTTTCTCAAAATGTTTCAGAGATTGGCTCAACAAGATAGTCAAGACAGTTTTGAAAATTCTAGTGGCATCTGACATAAGAGGGATTATTACACAGCTGAGAACAGAAGAAGTGAAGAAAAGGGAGCAAAGCTTAAGCCAGGAAATGCATAGAAAGCTCTTCTTTCTAATATAAATGTTTGCAACTCTACTGGGTTGCAAAGAGAAGGAGATAAAATTCAGTAATAGTTTTAAGCCCTTCATCATTTAATGAACATAGGTTAATAGGATCATACTACATTTCCTAGACTTATGAACTCCTCCTTACTTCCAAATTCTGGCTATATGAGAAGTCTGTTGCAGTCATGGATCATTGCTTACATTCTCTCATAAAATGTATTTACTTTGCTTTCCCCACTGAGATGATATTCACATTTGACATTCTTGAAACTGAGCTACTCTACATTAATATACACCAATATCTATCTACATAAAGAAAATTATCTAGATTAAAATTGCGATAGTGAGAACTAAGAACAAAAAAAAAAAAAAAAGTACAAGGGAATAAACTTTACCTCTTCCTTTAAGAACTTGGGAAAGAGAGGGAGCTTATTCCCTAATTCAAGGCTATGCAATAAAGAAACAAATTAGCAAGCACGGTAGCCTGGGAACAATAAATATGTCCACTAAGTTAGACACAGTGCATATGTGGCTGATAATTTAACACCATGAAAGGAGATTACAAATCTGCAGTGGTGCAGTGAAACACTAAATTCCAAAAAGATTTAGTGCAAGCAACACAAGGTAGCATTAAACAGTTGACAAAAGATAACAAGGAAAAAGCACACACAGTGTCAGAGATTCAGTAATACTAAAAGACATAAGGCAATCTAAACATGTAGACATTGCATCACTCTTAGTGTTGGCTTAGTATCTATCCTTTCAAGCAGCAGCTTGGCTGGCAGCTAGAAAAAAATTCATTAAGGATAGGCTATCTCAAAAACTAAAAAGCTTTAGAGTAAGCTTTGACAATTTGAAAAATCAATTCATGTGTCTAGATTCATACTTTAAAGAAATATAAATCCCTAACCTAATCTATTACAAAGTAGGATTAGAAATAAATCAAGTGGTTTTGATAGTTTCCTGAACTACTTTAATGCTGATCTCTGTTGAAGAGTTGTATTATTGTGAATCTCACACAGATTAATATTTTATAGTTCTAGGAGTAGCATTTCAGGCTAGGACTGAGACAAATAGCCTGGAAATGAAATCATAGGATGTCCTAAAAGTATTTGCTATTGCTATCCAGGTTTCATTAACTACTTCTGGTCTTTTTCCATTAAAATGACAAATCTGAAAGACTAAAGTTTTCTATTTTATCATGGGAGGAAAAAAAAGAAAGGAAACAAAAATTAAAACTAATTTCATAAAATCAGCAAACACACACAGTACTGACATTTATCACATAGTGATTCAACAAATATTTACCAAAAAATATTCCAAAATAATTGTGTTGATGAAAGGGCACATATATAGATCTTCCATCAAGTTATAATACTGAGTGAATTTTCTTAAGTGCTTCAAATTACAATTTTCTAAATCCCAAAATGTTCTCTTGCCTACCTAGGCTTCGTCAATAAAAACCAAACAAAAACCCAACCCACCAGACTATAACATATTGGCAATAAAGCTTCGTAAGAACAAAATTATTTAAATGGCATTATCTGCTATTTGTCTTATTCTATATTGCCATTTTTTCCCCACTGAGTACTAATAAGTGCTTGCTGTTGAAGAGGTTTACATTTAACATCTGTCAGTTGTATCCAGAAGTAGCACCTACAGGGAACTGTCAAATAGATTGCTATTCTCCTCTGTAGCACCAGCAAATCTGTCTCACATCATTTACATACAGATAGTTATAAGCATTCATCATTTCATTATGCTGACTGCCTCACTATTCTAATGTATAATTTCTCTTTAATGAGCCTCAAAAAATACAATATTCCTTGATTTATGACTGCTTAACTGAAAAATTATACAGATTGACAAAAAATTCATCATAAAGCTTTTCTTGTGTTCCCACTACCTTGCACTTTAACAATTACTCTCAAGCTAATCTCATTATTTGCTTCTTTGACAAAAGAAATTATCAAATTTTACCACACTAGGCTTCACAGTCATTGCTGTTTTAATAAATATACTTTCACTTCCATAAGAAAGCAGTATAGAATTTGACAAATTAAAATTGATCAGTTTTTGTCCAAGAAATAAATGTATTGGACAATGTCTTTCAATATTATTATATGCCAATTACTGTATACTTCCTTAATTATCATGTGGAATACTGCTATACTTACTAGTCATGCAAGAGTGACTCATAAATGAGCCAATTTACATGTTCAAGTAAATTGAACTATGGTTTATTATATGAACTTCAATTATTTTATACACAAATGCTTAGCACTGAAAAACAACTCTACCATTAAAAGCACACTGAAGTAATACAAACATACTTAAAACATCAGACAGAAAGCTGAGAACAAGAGGCAAACACTTTGTTCATTTTACTTCACCCAGGCCTTTCAGTTTCCCAGCTGCATTCCCTGTGTTTATATCAGCATTCCTCTGGTTTTGAATACCCAAGCTGGAAAGTCTTACAAACTGCTCATGGTGGCCATTAGAAGCAATAATTTTCACAAAGCATGAGAAGCCTTATGATTCCTTGTTTCTAACATATCTGCAATTACAGCTGATGTTTTTAGCACGTGAGAAAGTGTGGAGCTCTGACTGAAGCTTCTTCCATAACAGAAATAACTGCAATTTTTTATTCCCTCATCTACTACAGTTAAAGCTTACCCTATACAGTCACAGTTTGCAACACCCTCCCCTCTGCTCAACCTTTCTTTTGCATAGAAGTTTTAGAAACACCACAGTGAGACCTTTCCCTCTTTTTGAATGCCACTGCTCACAGAGAGTTCAAATGCAATGAGTGCAGATATACAAATGAGCACTAATGTAACCTTACACTGCCTTATCTCAAAACATCACATCCTATTGCCAAATCATGAAATCAGGCTACAAAGGCTATCCATTCCATGCAGCAGAGATGCACAGACTTAAGCAACAGATGGAAGCTACATTCCCAGATCCCTGCAAAAAAGTCAGCTTTAAGTGAAAAATGAAAGAAAACAGTACAATACTACTGAATATTCAAGAGATGTTTCAGTAGATGCAAATATGTTATAATATGACAGAAAATAAAGTGCACAAATGACACTGATATGTTTGACAATGACAAGATAAATTCTCAATACAGTAAAAAAATTTATTTCATCATTTTTGACTCCTGTTTTAGTTCCTTTGCACTGAATATTCCAGTCAACATTAACAACTGAATTTCAGAGTCAAACTTCTAAAGAAGTTTGGTATATCATAGCAATATAGGTATATCATTCCCTAATCAGCACCATGTGTTTTTATCAAGGAGAATTCACATACCTACACATTTCAACAGTATAAAATGGCAGCCTATCAAATAAGCCAATTAAAAAAAAAAAAAAGAAATTTTCTTTACATCAATAAATCACAGCAATTCCAAAAAATGTTACTTTGCATGCAGAACTTATAACTGAATACAGAAAACTAGTATTTCAAGCCAAATACCTCTTGCCAATAGAAGGCTTCAATTTATAAACCTGAATACTTAATGAATTCAAAATATCCATTCCTTCCCATAACAATAGAGATATATATCTCAGCTAGTAGTAGTTTCAAAATCCAATTAAAGAAATATTCAGTATTTACTAATCACAACATATCCTTAGACTGTCACTCTGGCCATCTCAGAACTATATTTCTGTGTCCCTTGACAATAACTATGAGGCACAGAGCCAAGGGCAGCCATGGACAATGTTTACACTGTCTGTTAGTGCTCATATTGTGTATCTCTAGCTGGAAGATACTATGACTACTTGTTATCTTAGTGACACAGAGAGAAGTTGATAAGAAGAAATACAGATACCCCTATAATCCCTTCATGTTACAATTCTATTTCTTGCTTTTCTTGCCTTAGAAATTCATTATTTCATCTCTTACAATATACAGAGTTACCATTCCCAAAAGCTGACTAATAATGTCCGTGATTCATGATTTCCTTCCTCAATCTGAATTTCAGAAAAGGCAGTGGAGGAATATCAGAACAAGCTTTAGGCCTTCACATTGTTCTTTCTTATGTGTGCATATAAATATTTGCAATTGTTTCTCTGGTAGAATACTAAGTTAGCCATTTTCCTTGTAGAGTACTGAATTACACAGAAACTCAACAAAATTTTATAATATGTTTCCCACTGATTGAACCTACTTACAGGAAGGCGGCGTTGCAAAAAGATTCAATACTTCAATCAATGCAGTCTGTACATCAGAAGAAAATCCAGTGTTCTGTTCCTGTGATGAATCTTCTATCTTTCTGTAGCTACACCTAGGAAATAACCAGTACAGAGTTAAGTACAATTATATATATAAAATAACATAAACCAAATTATCAGAAATGAAAAGATGAGAATATGTTGAACAATAATTTATGGCAAAGTCCATACAATTAGTCATCGATATGTAATTATAGAAAACAAAAGTTTAAATTTTGTCTTCATTTAATTCTGTAGTTCCCAACTGATTCTAGAGTTCTTCAATCTCAAGACTGCCAAGTAGAATCAAACAGATGTTTTCATTACACCTAAACAGCCATCTGGTAGCCTGAGAGGAGAAACATAATGACTGCAGAGAGAACTGGTCCAGCCATCCAAAACAGCACAACCACGTTTCCATTCAGCATGTAGAACAACTGGAGTATATAGAATACATGAAGTAAACAGTCATGCTTATTTAATAGAAGAGTTAATTTATAATTTTTGTCTTTCAGTAGAAACAGAAGAAGCAGCTTCTCTTCCTTCCAATTCTTATTTACATACTGGCAGAATTCTACAGAAAGCAAAAGAGCCAGAAATAAGGCATTAAGATGGCCTGTTCTGGTATTTTTTAAAGGGGGCTGGGTTCAGATATATCTTCACATCCAAACCAGTACTGACGAGGGCTGGTACCACTCTCTTTAAAAAGCTGAAGCCAAAGCTAAATGGCCATCCAATTAAAAAAAACAAAAAAAACTACCCCAGTAGATAACCATTATCTTTATCATTTACATCTAGGCTTTGCTGCAAATTAATCCCTTGTCATATCTAAATCAGTTCATGCTGATCTCCTTTCTTAATAATTTTATATATTGCTACCTTCATTTGTCTCATTTTTTAGGTTGAATAAACTTGGCTCAGTCTTCTTTTGATGCCTTTAACATTTAATTTAATTTAATGAATTATCAATAACCAGGTACATTTTGTTTATCCTTTTAGAAACTTAACAGCTTGAGCCTCCAAGTTATTTTACTGGATCCTTACACATTATGCTTCTAAAGATCTGTAGAGATCAAGTGGATCTTGTTCCACCAGTTTCTATCTCTTGTGCCTTTGCCATAGACTATCAATCCAGTACATAGAAATGTTTGTCATGACTCAAATTCATAAAGGGTGATAGAGGCATGAAGTGCTTTTAGATTTGTCAAAAAACGTCTGCCAGGCATTTTAGCACATCTTGAGCTCTACTACTACTGAAAGGAAGGAAAACACTTGTGTAAGAAAGCAAAAAATCTGGAACTGACCACACATGTAGCAGTATGGCATGGTAAATATGCTGTCCCCATATTCTTCCCTGAAGCATTAAAGGGAATTCCCCATCTTGCATTTGTGCTGTTAAATGTTCTTACTTAGTGCTTCTGCTTGCTCTAACCAAATTGAATGTCTATTATTTTCTAGTATTTCTAAAAAAATTTATTAGGATTATTTGAAGCCTGGGACAGCAGCAATATTAGCATTTATTCTATTTCCAAAACTACCAATAATGCCATAGAATAGTACTACACCCAACACAGAATTTCACTCTTACCCCACCTCACTCCAGTTACCGTGTAAAAAGTGAAAAATAAATATCACATCTTTTTCACCCAAAGAAACTTGAATAATAATTTTAGTCTAATCTTATCTAGATCACAGTTCCCTAGCTTGCTTAAAAGAATGCCATGCGTAATTATCAAAACTGCAGTTTACTAAATTAAAGTAATGTCTCCTTACCCTTAAGGCTTGCTGCAGTTTTGAAGAGACAAAATTGGACTGACTTATTCCCTAGAAATCTACATTGTTCAATCTCAGTATCTCTTACAGATGCGTATAAAGAACAGTTTGATAATTTCAGGTCCCTCAGGGAAATTCGGGTAAGAAATTATGCACAATTCTTTGGATATTTCTTCAGGTCTTACTGTCCCATTTTCTGAGTTTTTGAAATTTCACCATCCTCAATTTCACCATTCTCAAATATGATGTTATGATTCATCACATAAAGATTTGTTTATTCCTTCATGCATATCTTATGGCTTTACAAATCAAATAATGTTTGCACCTAAGACCCAAATAAAAGACAGTTGTTTCTAGTAGAGCTTAACCTTGCAGCTAGATAATTTGTATTTATTTTTATGAGAAGTTCATCATCTTTTGTGTAACTAATTTGTTATCCTTACTAAAATCATTGGATTCTAACATCACCCATCTGATATTCCAATACTGACCTCTGAATCTTCCACTGCTTTCTATACAGAATCAACTAGGTTGGAACAGACACTTCTTACCTCACACAAAGACACTAACAGAATGTGAGACAGCTAAAGTTTTTACTTAATTGCATATAGATTGGTCCCATCAGCTCCTTTGGTCTTTCAGTGAAGATTTTCTTTACAAGCATCTTTAGCTGTATAGCTTGCACTAATTTTCATGCACAGAAGGGATTTTCCAAGTTTCTGAGTATGTTTAAAAATGAAAATGCAGTCTGTTATGTTTTTTAAATATAACTGATTTTCAGAATGGATGTTTCTGTTTTGGGACATCTATATTAGATTGCTGGGTGAAGTTCTTTAAATAGAGAAGTAGATACATTAGATTACTGGAAGTATTTAAATTATAGGGAAGAACACAGAAGACAAAACCAGATAAATCTAAGACCACTCAAAACAAATGCCTCATTTGCCCAGGTTCACCTGTGTCATCTCACAGGAAAGATAACACAGGGTGGTCTCAGTCAACCACATGCATACGTGTGCTCATGAAGATCTACATGACATAGCCTATCCTTCAGCTGATTTTCCTAACAAGCTGAACATAATAGCAAGTTGTTTACACTGTCACAGAAACTGGTGGAGGATGATGTTCCTCTTGAATAAATTAATGAACATGTTCACTGCAGAAAATGTTTTTATATGCCTTTGTTGCCCATATTTTTCAACTCAGCTCAGTTGCTCCCTATTTTTTCAACACTTCATCCTCTCTGATCTATAAACTTAATCTGTTTTTTTTTTTTAATTTTAGGATGAAAATTAGGGACTAAAACTTTCCACAAACCATAGTGGGCATTTTATACTTTTAAAGGATTATCAACAAAAATATAGTCCACTGTCTAAGAAAGGTTTAAATTAGGACAATAAGTTTAAAACAAATGTGCTGCTTAAACAAAGCCTTGGGAGAGTCTGTCCTTTTGGCATATGAAAGCAATGAGAAATATCAGCTATCTCTGGTGAGAAGACTATGTTAACATCTGTATCTCATTTTAAGTACTAGATTAATTTTTTTCATAAGACTTTCTCTGGTTTCTTTGCTCTGTAATATCCCACCCTTAACATATAAAATGACCCTAAGAAAAGCAGTTCAGCCCTGTAATTCTACTACTTCCATGATAATAGCATCCCAGATAAGTAATATCTATCAAATGTGTCAGAACATTATCTGCTCATTCCAGTCTCCTTTTTTGCCTTATTTTTCTTATCTTCCAGCAGCACATGCCTTGGCTTCTACTCAACATCATTCACAAAGCTCCTAGATAAATAAATCAAATAAATAAATAAAACCTAAAAAAAAAAAAAAGTTAAAAAAATACCAGCACCAAACACAGCCTCACTCACTCTTTTTGCAAGTTTTGGAGTTTCTTAAACTCTATTATTTCCTTTTTCATGACAAAAAGCAACCTGACTAGAACAGCTTACAACCTGCTAAAAGCCTTGCAGTGAGAAAGGGAGGTGTGGGGAGGCAGGGCAGGGCAGGGGGCAGGGCAGGGCAGGGCAGGGCAGGACAAGGTGTATTGGCTCTGGCTTTGCTGGGAGCAGCTGTGAACCCACAGGAGGGTGAGGCTGCAGGAGCAGTGGCTGGGAGCAGCTGCACACCAGGGACAGGGAGACAGTGCCAGGAGGTGGCTGCCACTGCCCCGTGGGACAGCAGGTCCAGAGACAAGCCATGTGCAAACAGCAGTAGCATTCCATGCCTTATTTCCACTGGTAAGGCTTCTTCTCAAGCCTCCAGGGTCCCTAAGCTTCTGAAGAGATTCTCCAGACATGAAGCAGCACCTGCAGGAGATGAAGGAGGAGTGGATCACTTACTTAACCCACTGAGACTTTTGTAAGCTCATGGCATCCCCAGAGGCGTTCATGGAGCTGGCAGGTGTCTCTGTGAGACTGTCTGTCCTTTTTGAAATGTTTCTGATGACTTGAAGGCAGTTGCTGCCATGCTCCTCTTTATGACAAGCAAAAAGCAAGATCCAAGGAACTACAGGCTTGTCAGCCTTAACTGTGTCCCCAGAAAAGTTTTGGACAAGGTCTTTGTAGAGGCTATTTCTCCTTGTCTAAGCAGATCATGCCAGACCAACCTCAGTGCCCTATAAACTATGTAATATGGTTATTATATATTTAAAACAGATGGAAAGATAAATCCCTTTGCAAATAGGTATTGCTGGAATGGACAGCTGAAATGGACACATTTCAGATCCACACAAGTTATGGATCGCATTGTACAATAAGCGGATGTCAAATTTGAGAAACTGTGTCATTTAAAATTTGAAAATAGTTGCTATTTATTTTACCAATATGAAAAAAAAAATTAAATTTGCTTAGATTTCTTAGAAATACCTACTTCGATGATTTCTTAAATTTTTTTACTGTTTTCCATGAAAATAATTAAGGAAACCTTCAGACACATTTCACTTGATTACAGATGTATCATTTGCAAAGTAACATATTTTCAGAGTTTGATAAAATCTTACTTCTGTTTCTGTAATTTTTGCCTTTTAAAATATGAAAGATATTATTTCATTTCCTAGCAACTTATTTGTACAGTGTATGTTATAAAAAAACATGGTATCTCTAGAAAAAAATATGGCCAATGACTATGGTAAAAATCTGAAGCTCACTTTGAATAAGATCTATGAGAAAATGATATGAAAAAGCATGAACGTGAAAATAAATTGTCATCTTAAGGTGAAGAGTAAATTCACCTTAATTGCTTGAAAATATCAAATATTCTATTTATGAAAAATCTAATCATACATCCTTACTGCTGCATAACTAAACATCACACTTTCTGAATTGTTCATATGGTATATGGTCTCTGGAAGCCCACATACCTCACACGTGGATACTCTAAAATTATACAGAAGAGATTTTAAACAATATATATGTTGTAAGATGACACCATAGAAGAGTTCATGACCTTAGAGCTCTTTTCCAGCCTTAATGACTTTATGATTTTATGGTGCAGTTAATGCTACCTAGGAAGAGTTAAAGCAATAGCAATTTAATCAATATCTTATTATAACCATAATATGAGAACTTGTGAAAAATGCTTGCTACCCAACACCCAGAAAAAAAATATTAACAATCCTTACTTGTAGACTCTTAGAGCTTATTAAAACTAAATATGTTTCTCTAAATTAAACCTTTTATAAAAAACAGGAGGAAAGTTTCAAGCTATTTCTTTCTTTTGCTGATTTTTAATAAAATCCAGGTGTGACTGAACAAATCCAGAATACTCCATCTACCATGGACAACATATTTCAAGTAGTGTTCTAGCTGACTTTTAGCTACTGAATCTAAAAGGTGTATTAAATGAAACAAAGTTTTATTTTTTCAAATTTCAGTTCTTGATTATTGCAAATTGCAAAGAAGAATATGGTGAAAAGCAATTTAAAATATGCTTGAAACTAACAGCACCTTCAAATTATGAAGACTTTAATCTAAATTTACAATTTAGATTGATTTTTATCATGTCTAGCAAGAATTTTCAAGGACCTCTGACAGAAGGAGAAAATATGCCTTAATATATAGGAAAAAAAGAGTACTGGAAACGATTGTAACAAAATACCTATTTTTCTAGGTCCAAATCTCTATAAAAACTGGCTTAATGTTTAGCTTTCATGTTTGAATGTTTACTGTTTTGTGCCAATTTAATGTAATTTACACTTCTAATATACTTCTTTTCTCTGAACTGAACCACCACTTCAATACAGTAATACTGTGTTTCACTAACTTTTCTTCTAAAGATTTTAGGGTGAATTAATTATAGCCAAGACACCAAATATAAACATCATGGTCTCACTACCACTAGTGATTTTATCTTTATTACTGAAGACCTTTGCCTACATGCAATAGTACCTCACGATTTAGTTCACCAAGACTGACAGGCTACTCTTTATGGCTTGACATGATGTCACTGTAGTAGGTATGTTGACTATTTAATGGCTTTAGAAAGTCTCTTATGGCCTTCACTAACTCATAAAATTAACTTTCCTTGTCCTCTTGCATGAGTACTGATGACAAAGTGTAATCTTATTACATGAGAGAAAATGTCTAATAGTTTCTTAAGTAAAGCATTTTTCTTCAGTGATTTAATGTATAAAGTTTTGCCTTGCATGGATTACATTCAGTGCTTCAGAGCACATAGTAACCTTTCATTATTTCAATGGTCCTTTTCTGGTGTATTCTACAAACCCTCAGAAGTGACATTGTCAAACTGTCACGAATCTACTTGATGCATGTCAAAGCCTCACTATTCAGAACTGGTGACTAGACACCTGAGCAGTAAAAAACCATAGTGAATTTTACTGTATCTTCTCTACAATGTGTCCATGTATGACTAAAGTAGTATTAGCTCTTGGCAAAAAGCATTCATCTGGGCTGAAAGGCTGTCAGCAGCAATATGGTAGACGTCAATTAGAATAAAGTATGCGATGCAAACACATTTGCCAATTACATGCATTAGACCTCATAATGGCTGATGTCACAAATGTAGTTTGGTGATAAATTATCTTAAGGACAGTAATTACATTTTTCCATCAGTTGAATACACCCATTTTGAAGTTACAAAACAAGACCAACAGAGAAATTCTCCCATCAAACAACAGAAACAATGAAAATGTCAGGCTGTCTGGTCGCTTGCTGTATGATTTTTTTCAAGTTAGACCCAGCTTTGGCTTCTAAATATTCAGAATTATGTTAAAGAGATTGAAGAATAAATAACTAACCAAAAATAGGGGCCAAAAAAAAAAAAAAAAAAATCACACGGACCAGATCATTTGGATCCAGCCCAGCTCCCCATCCAATATGGGGAGGACGGCATCCAAGATAAGAAGAGATGAGAATAGTGATGGAGACAGTGGCAGTTGCATATAAAGCTACCTGGCAGAATACCCAGTATTGACAATTTTTAGATCATTAGTTAGCTCAAGATGGGGAGTTGGACTCAATGATTCTTAGTGTCCATTTTAACTTGAGATAGTCTATAATTCTATGATTTAATACTTTCCTTAATGTTCAAATCTCAGTATGAACACCTTAGTTTAAATAGAACTCAGAAAGATTCTATGATCTCTTTTATCTAAATGATCAGAACAATACTTCTTTTTGCCTAAATGTATATATTTTATTTCATTTTTAAAATTAAAAGTGTTATGCAATACAATATCAGACAACTGTAAAAATGTTTCTATCATGAATATAAGATGTGTAAAGCTTGCAGAAAGGCTGAAAGTCATGCAGCTCACTATTGAGGAAACTTCCCAGTTTCTCATGACGCTCCCTCAGTTACACTCCCAAGAGCAGACACTTCTGTGGCAGGGGCTCAGCCCCTGGTCTCTGCTCTCACCAGCCAGGGCTCAGCCTGCAGCCCAAGAAACCTGCACCAATGGAGTTATGAACACCTGCCCTTCAGCAAATGGAACTGATAGTGCAAATAATGGGGATATACTGCTCAAAGGAAGCAAAACTAAGACTTCAAGGGAACCAATTCCTTACTAATCATAGTGTTTATAAATAGGGGCATTTTCACAGTCAGATATTTAGCCTTTTATTAATCTGAATACCCCCCAAAATTTCAAAAATCATTGCCTTCTACTGGCAGCAAAAAAGGGTCCTGAAGAAGAATGTACAGAAAATCACACTACAAAAAGCCAGACTCCACAGAGGAGACAGAGGAGTCCTGCAACTTTATTCAAATAAAGGGAGAGAAACTACTATGTACACACCTTTGGGATTTCCTCTCTCCACATTTTGGAGGGTGCAGCCACCTTTTATCCTAAACTCCTGACTGCATGGTGCCCTCTCCCTTTTCCCCACTGGCTGAGGCACTGGGAAGGTCCAACCTTCCCAAACCACCTACCACATGTGCCCCCTTGAACCTGTAATTGTACTCCAAAGCTGAGAAACTCAGGCTTGTGCAGACACCCTTGTCCATTTCAGGACAAGTTGTTTGGGTTCTGTAACAAACCTGCTGCCCAGAGTTAGTAGAGACATGAGGACTCATTTCAAAGATGTTAACACCCACACCTTCACCCAAGGAACTGTTGGTAAAGATGCTACCACACATCTTCCCCATCAAGAACTTAAGCTCTATATCAGCTTGCTTTCAGTGGTTCATCAGAAAAGACATACAGGAGGAGTTTCTCCTCTCCCTCTGAACTCAGCTCAACCATACTTCATAGATATCTCACCCTGGGTGAAAGCACATCCCTAGGTAAAACTTACTAATAAGACTAGGACACATGTTGGCTTCAGAAAAGAATAATGTTGATTTAATTGTAACTGAGTACGAGAGGTCTGGCTAGCCAAAATTCAAACTATGTAAAAATTACATTTTTTAGGAAACAGCTATTGTAAGCTAAGCAATAGCATTTTAGTGTGGATGCAGTTATGGCATGCACAGACATATGGTAATTAAGGCATTTGTAAAGATAATATGCTAAAATCATGTCTTTTTTTCAATGAATGCTTTGTCATATATGGCAGGAGTGTGACCTTTTCAGGGGGATATAAATATGTGTGCACACACACATGCACATATACACATATCTACAAACAAAACCAGGGTTTAGGGTCTAGCAATGGCAACTGCTGCCACTAGAAGTGAAATCCAGCAGGTATGAAAATTAACTGTTGTCAAAGACAGTGGGGTTAATTACTTCATTGATGAACTGCATCCATACAGAATGGAAAATAACTGTATTCAGAAAATAATAATAAAAAAATCTTATCTACCACAAAAATTGGACACATAAAAAAAACTGAATTTAGGCCTAAAACTTCTAAACAAGAGATTAAACAGAAATGAGGAAGAAATAATTTGTATTATATAATATTTGTATTAACACCACTGGTAATATACAAGGGAGTGTAAACTGAGCATCTAAATAAATACCCTGTATCATGAAATGGAAAGAGAATGTCTTTAAAAGAAATTGAAGTTTAGGACTCTTAACATAGGTGCCTCAAGTTTGGACAGTGGGCTAGATCTCAATGTACATTTCCATCTGCTGTTCATTTATTGGCATATTCTGATCAAGCTATTTAAAAACAGGAAAAGTCTTCCACCAAAACAAATACAATTTAAGAGCTAATCTACTAAGTTTAGAAAAAAATACTTAGATAGTTAAAAAAAAACCTTAGAAGTTATTAGAATAAGATTCAAAAATTCAGAGCTAAAATTATTTTATTTATTTTGTGGGTTTTAATAGATACTAGATCTGTGTTAGTTAAGGAAGGAGAAAGAGAGACAAACAAGAATAAATTGGAGATCGCTTCTCAGAATAAAAATAATCAAAATATTAATTCTGAGAAAACTATCGGGATTAATATATTGCACTTGGAAAAAATCCAAATGAAAGAGCAAATATCACATAGCAGAGCAAATGTACATACAAGAGCTAAAGCAAATTCTGCAGTACTGTCAGGTAATAACCTTTCATAAAAAACTTGAAGTTTCCAGAGAGTTTCTGTCTGTATGCATGTTCTCCCAAATTATTTTACCCAACACAGGTCTTGGTCACTTGCTTCCTCTATCTCCAGCATCCCTTTACTGATCTTTCTGTAATTATTTTTTCAGTCTTTCTGTATCAAGTAAAGCTTATTACCAAATAAATGGCAATTTCTACACTTACTTTTAGTTTTAATAAATGTAATGTGCATTATATTGATTACATGCTAATTCAGAATATATATTGTTTTCTTCTAGGTTCTCCTAAACTTTGATGCAATTTCATTTCTGAACTTAAAGTTGGGAATTCAGAATAAAATTTTAAATTTTACTGAAGAAAGTAGTCTCAGGAAGGCTTGCAAAATGCCTATTCTCAACTTCTTTCTGGCAGCAATTTATGGTTTCTAAATCTAACTCATGAAAACATTCTGTTGTTTTCCAGGGTTTTAAGAATGAGAACAGGATAAAAAGATAAAATAGGATAAAAGAACAACCTCTTTCTGTAGAACTCTTAGCATATCCCTGCACCTGTTGTAGAACTCAGCCTGGAAAGAGAACAGTGATTCCATATTCAGCTTCCTACCAGATTTAAATTCATACATTTTTAATAGGAGTACAAGGACAGATCTGCTCTTCTTTCCGTCCTTAAGAGTGACTGCAAGGACCTGATGAGGGCTATTCCCTGGATGGATTTAAGTCACACAGCTAAGGGGGATTTTCCTACACATTGTTCAACTTAGAAGTAATCAAATCAAGTCAAAGTCAGCTGATTTTTTACAGAGCTTAATTCAAAAATGTGACATTTTATGGACGAGTACATTATAACAAGGTAGAACAGTTGAAGAGTAGTTCTGCTTTTGGAGAATGAAATCCAGGTATTTTCTTTAAATTTAAAAAGGGTAGTAAGATTAGAGGGAAGACAGGAAGCAATTGAGTTAGCAGCTTTCCACCACTTGAATAACATATAAATAGGTAGGTCTAGTTTCCTGAATGTAAAAGCCTTTATCCCAATTCTATTTAAAATAAGCATTGATTCATTCAATCACACATTATCATTCTCAACATGAACTTAGGTGAACTGTTTGCCACTGATTTGACTATTCTCCTCCACAGAATACACCAATAATAATCTAACATATTTTTTTCTAATTCCTGCTATGTTTCTCCATTGATATAACTTCTTTTTACTGGCATAAAAAAGAAAGGCTTTATTAAAATAGAGCCAATAGACTGCTGTGTTGGTATTGACATAACCTTCTCGATCTTCCTTCTATAAACTGAATCTAGAGAATGAAGCAGTGACAGAATACATCTGATGTGAGTGAGAAGTAACTAGTCCAAATGCACATAGCACCAAATTTTATCTTCCTTATGAATTAGTGACATAAGTAATTTTGGAGAAACAGACCAGTGGGTTAAGTGTCTGCTCATTCTAGGTACTTATCTTAATATTTCAGGGTATTTGAACACATTTGAAACACAAAGCAAAATAAAATAGAGTAAAATATTTAACCCCTCCCACAAGAAATCCTCCCTTAAAAACCCCAAACCAAACACCAAACACCACAACCACCACAGATTCATTGTGCTGAGAGTTGAAACTGTGAAAAGAGGAAAGGTCAGATGATTAAAATTTAATTTCTTTTGATTACGAGATATTATGATGAGAAGAGGAAAACTAAAGAAAGGCTGGTCAGTGGAATGTGGGTATCACCTGAACATGGTTTGAACACACCTGTTAATTTCACAACTGGAAGAAAAAATACCCGTATTTAAATTTACTCATGTTTTAGTACTCAATCCGTTTAAACTAATAAAACCTATGGAGAATAAACTAAATTATATAGCTGAAGTGATGTATCTGTGCAACACTCCATCTTATTGTATGAGTTCTTATATCACATAGGGCATTCCTAAATCATGGGCATTTGACTCTTACTCTTGTTTGTGCTTTTCATCTTCTTATACTGCAGAGTCACATATAACACAGTTTGTGGGTAAAGAAACCCATTTTAGCCACCTTTCTAACTCCTTTATCATTTTTTTTTTTCAGAATGCCATTAAGATATAGTCTGCTGATGGCTATAAAAATGAGAAATCTGAAAATGACTGTATGTGTTATGTCTTGAAGCTATACTAAAAGTCATTAAAATTATCCAATAAAGAATGGAGTTAAGCATTAGTTTCAGGTTTGATATATTAGTGGAATGCTCTGTCATCACAAGAATCTTTGTTCTTATTATAATCTATCCCAATGAAGTTTTTACATTAGCTGTAAAATTGGTTTTCTCAATGACAGGTACAGTCTTCTTTAAGGACAGGCCGGTTTTGCTCTTAAAATGTACTTGCCTAATCAGGATTCTGCAGGGAACATATGAACACTGGGCTATAAATAGCCACAAAAAAGTTTGAGTAAGCACAATCATTCTAAAATTAAAAATATTTTTTCAATTAATGTCTAAACTATGAGAAATTCCTTATCTTTGCTCAAGGTATTACATTATTGCCTAAAATGTTATTATTTGTTAAGTCATATGATCATACCTGTTCTATTTATACATCAACTTCACATTAATCTGAGGAGTGATACATAGAATACATTCAAAGAAAAAAGAAATACAAAAAAACCCTGAATTAATCTACAAATTACATTCTGAAATAACCAAGATTTATATTTCTTTTTTTTTTACCTTTTTAGGTTTTCACGGTCTAAGAAGTAGATGTATCCAGGCTCAATTAAATTTATATTGGAGAATCGATTAGCTTGTATGAAAGAAGTCTGCAGTCATACAATTGTGGAAATATTTTAGCAGAAACTTTTCAAAAATTATTCCCTTCTAGAGGGCCAGCTAACTTTGAGTACTAAGGAGGTGAAAAAACTCAATACCAAAAAACTGAACCTTCATTGCCAGAAGAAAAATAAATAGTCTAATAGATACAACTGTAGCAAACTGTATTCATAAACGTGGATCCCACATGTCCTAGAATTATCATCTTAAAACATGTCACATATCAGCCCACAGAATTTGGTTAGTTGTGATTATTTCCAAACAGTTCTATGTGTTTTAGGCAGGTAACTTACACAAAAAGCATCACTGAGCATTTAGTATTATTTTGTTATTTTGCCAACAGTGAACACAAAAGAGGTTCATCATTCAGAAAACAGTAAATCTTCTAAAATAGGGTTGTTATTTACTCTAAAGGTTTAAAATTTAAATGGATTTCATCATTGCATATGAGTAATAAGCATGTACTTGGCTGTACCCATAGAGTACTTCTTTAAAAAAAGTAAACTCTTCACCTTTTGCGGTTTTTTTGGTGGGATACTGGTTTCCTAAAAAATTATTTTAAATATTTGATAGACAACTTCACAGCACATAAGGGTCAGAGAAGCCAGTATGCTGTGTTTCAAAGTTTCCCCAAAACTGATGGTGTTAGTTCAGTATATTTTGTGACAAAATCATAGGCAATGATACAGTCAATTGAAAATTAATAGAGGAAAAGTTTAAATTACTAACACACTTCAAAGGCATCTAAATTAACTGACTAGAAAGCTGAGAAGCAATATAGATTATTTTTTTGTTAATTTTCCTGTGTTTGTGTAAGATTAAGGAGCCTATTAGAATGCATGAAGAATGACTTGAAAAATTACTCAGGAAATGTCATCATGGCACATTCAGAGATCATGGATACAATCCTCTCTGGAACTGGCTACACAATATCGATCACCTCCTCTAAAATACCACAGTCCAGAGAGGAGAAATTAGAAGGGCAATTATTCAGTCTGTAGAATTTGCAGGTAGTCTTGAGCAAAGAATATTCAACAACAGAATTTGACATTAGTGTGGCTAATAAAAAGATTCAGTCTCAAAAGTTTTAAAGAGACAAACATTAAACTCTGATAACCAGTTTTGACATAAAAACTAGATTTGAGACAGCTTTATAGCAAAAATACCCAGAAGATATCCAAATATTGTGTAGGGTGTATCTCTCACTTAACATGAGACATAAGCAAACATCACTCTAGGCATGTTATTAACCAGCAAAAGTAGATTAAGTTCTTCCTTTTCTTACTCTTTGATAGTGCAAATTATGGGAAATAATAAATCTGTAAATTGTAGATTAATAATTTTAAATTATGCCTAACTATCCTATTAATCTACATAAACATAAGTAAGGCCATCTTATGTTTTGCCAGCACATATGTGATCCATTAAAACGTATTTTTTTTCCTGTGTATCTGAAATAGCTTTCCTAGTTTCTACTCATATGATTTCTTGAGTCAATATATTGGAGTTTCCTCTTACTACAACAGGGTTTTGAAATACAAGAAGTAATGCTGTATTTTCTCTGCCACTATCCAGCCAAGTAAGAGTACTTAGGAGCCTGGCACTTAATCACCTAAAACAGAGCAGGGGAAGATAGGGAATCTCTGTTGATACTCTGCATTCAAACATCTCTGACGCCATTCCTGATATGTGAGTCACAAAAAGATTTATTTCCAACACACATACATGTTCTATACATACAGCTACATAAACATATTAAAATTTTATTTACATTTGAAAAATGAGAACTTTATATTTTAAAAGCCCTTAATAAATGTGCATTTCCTATCTCCATCTGCTAAGAGAGTCATTTAATGAATGCCTCAGAAAGCAGGATTTCAGGCAGTTCAGAGTACTCTCTTGGAATGCTACTTGTAGTACTTCTCAAAAACCATTTAATTTTATTAATACTTCAGAGGTTGACAAGTAACAATTTTTCTCTGCTAAATATAGTTCTCTAAAGGCAAAATAATAATGTTAAAAAAAATTCCTCTTAATATGCAGGCTTCTCTTGTCAAATCACACAGTTCTATGTTTCTCTGAAACGTGCAAGTACAATACTAAGTAACACACACATTATCTTTCAATCTCTTATCTCACAGAATATAACTTCTCCAGGAACCAAAGCTCAGCATGTTAATGTACAATATATTATGTGTGCTTTAACTCATGGGTTAGATGTAAACAGTTACAGTGAATGAGGTGGCATCAGACTGCTGACCTGTCACTAGTGGGGCTCCACAGGATTCCATCCTCTGCCCTGCTCTTCAGCATCTTCATAAATTACTCAGACACACAACCAGAAAGGATACCAAGCAAGTTCACTGGTACAGAACTGGGAGGAGCCATTGACTCTGCCAAAGGCAGAGAGGCCCTACAGAGAGACCTTGATAAATCAGAGGACTCAGTCATCACCAACCACATGAAGTTTAACAAAGAAAGGTGGTGGATTCTGCACATGGGATGGGGCAACCCTGGAAATATGAGCAGACTGGGGAATGAGATTCTGGAAGGCAGGGCCACAGAAAGGGCCTTAGGGGTCCTGATCAGTGGCAAGTTGAACATGAGCCAGCAGTGCCCTGGAGCCAGGAGGGCCAACACTGTCCTGGGGACATCAGGCACAGCATCACAGCCAGGCAAGGGAGGGATTGTCCAGCTCTGCTCTGAGCTGGGGCAGCCTCACCTCCAGTGCTGGGGGCAGTTTTGGGCACCACAGTGTAAGGAAGATATTATGCTACTAGAGAGTGTCCAGAGGAGGGCAACAAGGATGGTGAAGGCCCTTAAGAAGTTGTATGAGCAGTGGCTGGGGTCACTTGACCTCTTCAGCCTGGAGGAGACTGAAGGGAGACCCCATTGCAGCCTACAGCTGCAAGGTCACATCACCAAGCCTGAGAGAGTTCCAGAAGTGTTTGCCAGCACTCTTGGGCACATGGTGTGATTGCTGGGGCTGTTGTGTGCAGGGCCAGGAGTTTGACTTGATGATCCTTGTGGGTTCCTTCCAACTCAGCTTATTCTTTGATTCTGTGAATACTGGTAGCAGTACAGGTCTACTTGCTCTCTGATTTCAACAGTCATTTCTTCATAGTGAGGGATCTTCTACTGCAAGTAGGAGTTAAATCACAGAACCATTTAGGCTGGAAAAGGCCCTACAGATCATCAAGTCCAACTGTCAAGCTAATGCTTAACCAGGTCCACCACTAAGCCATGTCCTGAAGTGCCATGTCTGCCCATCTCTTAAATACCTTTGGGAATGGTGACTGAACCCCTTCCCTGGGCAGCTTACTCAATGTTTGGTCACCCTTTCAGTAAAGAAAGATTTCCTAAAACCTAATCTAAACCTACCATGTTGGGTAATACTAAAAAGATGAGCACTGGAGGAAACATAAAGTAGATTTGTTTGAAAACTACTTTAAGGCTCTTTAAGCATTTTTTGTACCAAGGCAAATAGCTTTACAATAAACTATTTTAATGGTACAGTGCCCTGAATTCTCCTCTTCCTTGTGACAGCAACACATTGCTCACATTGGTTTCTGAAGAACGTGAATATTCAAAATATTGGTGCAAGAAAATCACTACTTTCACTTCTAAGTGAAAATCCAATAGAGACTGCTGAGAGCAACTGTGCAAAAAGCTTCACAGACCAACTACTCCACATGAAAAGTAAAGTCTAAGTATTCTTGTCAGTATAGAGTATGAGTATCAAAATTTGTACAGTAAATTAATCTACATAAAGAGAACTGTATAAACGTAGCATGATAATATTTTCAGCCTGAAATTACTTAAAATGAAATTAAACTTCAATGAAATGATATTCTTCTTTCATTGTATTTTTGAAGTCAGTACTTCATAAAAATAAATTCTTATTTAAAATCAATTTAAGAAACACAAATATTTAGCAGGAATGTGAGGCATTTTCTTGTATCTTATTTTTTCTCATCTACATACAAAAATTTCCTATTTAAGATCATTCTATACATACATACATATATATATATATATATATATATATATATCAGCTGAGGTAAACTACCTGAACATAGAGATATGTGCTATTAGCTCCTTTCTTAGCAACAAGCAAGCCAAACTAAAAAGTCTGTAGCATCCTCCACATTAAAAAAATTAAAAGATGTTAAAAAGAGAGTACAAGTATTGATGGGTACATTTTATTATAGAACTTCACTTACATTAAATATAAAACGAGTTTATTAAAAACATAGAATGAATAGTGACAAAGTATTTTTAGAGAAAAGATACAACTTCAAATCTCAAATTCTAAACCACATAAAATTCTTAGTTACAGTCATAAGTTGCTACAGCGATACAGTTGAGTGACATATTTTTCTAGTGATTTTTAAAGTGCTCAATGACATCTGTGTGAATTCTATATCTATGCTGAAAAACAAAAGACCCACACATAGTAAAAATTACAATTCTGTGTAATGAAGCTTAACGTTGTATGGCAATTCTAATGTTTAAAATTACAACATTAAGAAAATTTACTGTAGTTTTTCAAAAGCCATTTAATGGCTTCTTCCACATTTTTGGTGTATTTAATTTTGCTCCAGTATATTTACTTCTCCTTGACTGAATTAAAAAAAAAAATAAAAGGAAATATGGAAGTAGTGGAAATAAATATTAATCATTCAAACATAAATATTACTCTGTGTTAATGATTATATTACATTTACTAATCTAAACATTAAATTAACAGGTCATGTTTACTTGTGTTTGCTATTTGCTTGCTGAAGATAGAAATTATAAATTTTACCTACATTGATGTTTACTCTCTCACCCAGTATTAGTTAATTGTATACAGTTGCAGTAGATCGATGCACCCAAAATAAAACTACTTCAGTCTCTAGGGAAAACATTAAATCTCTAATTGATGTTTGAAGCAAGAGAATTGGCTGTACTTAATAGGTATTTCATCTATTCTGAACTAATTTCCTGGGCTTCTACCTTTGAACCTGTAATCAATCTCTCTTCCCTCAGTTCCTTTTTCAGCACCTAAAATAGACCACATACTTTTGGTCAAACCAATGCCAAGCTAAGAAGGCACCATAAATACCCTGGTAAGAGATGTGGTTTGCATTAACACAGAGTTACTATGAGATTCCATATTTCTAGGATTACCAAATCCTTTTGAAAGGGGGAAATTTTTTTTAGAGCTGGCAGGAGATTTTGCAAAATGAAAAAGGAGATTATAAATTCAATCAGTCCCCAAACAAAAAATTTTCCAAGCTAAGCTACAAGACCAAGTCAGTTGTATATACTTAGCATGGAATATTTTGTTTCACAGATATGATGCTAGTACTGATCTGTCCACATTATTATTGAGACAGTATGCCTATCAAAAGGCATCTTGGCTGCTTTTAGTATATTACTTTGGCAAATTCAGCAAGTGGCTTTCCTCTGTTAAATAACAAGGGGTTTAGGAACACAAGGGTTTATACTCAAGGATGTAGGAAACACATTCCACTATGAATTTGTAATTTTAATTTGCTATTGTGGATATCACAATTATTTTTTTAGGGTCTGGTCACTAACACGACATAGTGCAATCAATATGGAAATGTTTCTGTACTGTAGCATGCACTATTAATAGATAATGCAGTGCTATGGTCATTTATCACTCATGGCACTAAACTACAACTTCAAGTATTAAACCAGATTTTTGTGGTATCAGAAAAACTCAGCTCCATCTAAAGGTTCATGTGCAGTGTGTTCTGCAGGCAAGTTGTTTTCATGAGTGTCCAAAATTAAGTGTGCTGCCCATATGAGAACTTGAATGCGCAAATCAGCTTCTATCCTATTCCTTCTGATGAACCACTGACAATGAAGGAGAAACTATATCACAATTCCATTTCTAAGATTTTGCTATGAACTTGAAAGATAACAGGATACCAGCATGAACAAGGAAATATCCTCTTCTGTAGTGCTATTGCAACACAAAGGAATTAATTCCTAGTACTCTCCTTGCTGTACTGTGGCCACAAAGATATGAAGTACATACAGTTAGTCTATAGATGGAAAGATACTTTAGACATGTGTACATAGTACAAAGGTTTCAGGATTAAAGCTATAAAGGAAATTTGATCAATTTATGAACAGTATCAGAGGACAGGTTGATCATTACAATGAAGCTTTAGATTACGTGACTTACAATCCCTTTTCAATAGCATATCTTGAAAATTAAGGTATGAGCTTCCACGTTTCTAAAACACTATTTTCAGTTGAAGTTAACATGGCAAGAGCAAACAGACTCTCACTGTGTTTTTCAGCACATTTATTCTCACTTCATACTGTGATTCATCACAGTCTGGGTGCAGTGATTTGAAAGTCCTATAATGCACTAATGCATTACTGATAGCTATTTTCATTTATTAAAAGCAGTACCAGAATTCTTAGAGCATTTCAAAGCCTTGTTCCTCTATAGCAACTTTGGCAGAGACCCTGACATAGCTGAAAGTAGCTGAAATACTTTAACAAAAAAAAAAAAAAATAAAGAAAAAGGCATCCACATGAAATGGTGTCTTTCTGTTCTCAAGTTACTGTATATAGAAAGTATTGTCTGTTCTCTCTAATTAACAGGAACAGGCCTCCTCCTTCCTTAGATAAATATACAATAGAGAGAAAAGAAAGCACCCTGCTACACAGCGCCCTCATAAGGGAAGATAACCACACAAGACACCCATCCTTTATCCTGCATGTGAGAGAGAACAGCTGCACTGAAGGGAAAAGGGATATTGAGGACCTGCAGTTGCTAACTGTTCTTGGCCACAGAAAAAAAGTGCATCTCAGTGCTTAAGATCCAGAAAGCACTTTACAATTTTTTCCCCTTTAAAAACCTGACAAATACTAGTAAACTGAAAGATCTTGTATGTTGCACATCCAGGTTTCATGGGGCTCTATGTGTGCTGTTGTTGGTCTGGTTTTTTTATTACACAAACCTTGACACTAGCAAAAACCTTGACACTAAAAAAAAAAAAAAAAAAGGAAGTGTTATAGTGTATAGTTTACACTCTGCAGTAAAGACACGAGGTCAAAATAAATTTTAATAGAAACCTTTTCTTTTCCATTAATGAAGTACAGAATTGTAAAAAAGAAAATATTTATCAAATAGACTTATAAAAATATCTTTGTATATCATGAACCTAAAATGGAAGAAGTCAGGGTAAAAACCATATCCCTGTGACCACTAGACTAGTCCACAGTGATGAGGAACATCTAACATCAGGTCAGTGAGGTGGGTCTAGGATCAGTAAAGCAAAGTAAAGGCCAAGGTAGAGTCCTACAACACATTTTAGGAAAAGACCATGGGTATGAGCTCACAGCTGTCTTACAACAGAGCTGTTTCACAGTGCCTAACCCAAGGCAGCTGTGCCAGCTCCTGGGCAGCTGTACTCATGCTGGAGCTGGACACAGCTTAGCCCTGCTCCTCAGGGCATGTGGGCAGGATGGTGTAGACCTTGGGGGAGAACTTGGAGTGCTGACAACAGCTCTAGCAGGCTACAGTACTTCTAATGCTTCCTATTTTTTAACATTTTCTTTACTTTAGATCATAAAACCATTGCAAAACATTTCAGCAAATGTCTCAGTGTCTTAGCTAAGGATCACCAAATACCAAATACCAAATGCAGTCTTCTCAATTTAACATCTATTAGCATGCTTTAACGAAAAAACCCATAATAACACACCAAAATATAAGGAGAAGCCATCACATTATCTCTTTCAGTCTTTAGTTTTATTAGGGTCCTAAAACAATTAAATATTAAAAAAAAAAAAAAAAACTTCAAGCTAGTAGTATTGCTAGTAAATAACATCAGCTGCATTTAGACACAGCTGCACTCAAAATGCTGTAATAAATTATGAATTTATGTAGCCTTTTATCAATTTAGGTTTAGAATATACATCACATTCCAAATTTTAGAAGCATTACTAAAATTAATCAAGATATAAGTCACTAAAAAATTCTGCCTACACCCAAACTGTATGGTGAATCTTGAAGTCTGCTGGGTTTTTTTTCTTAATTTTAGGCATGATCCTGGTCTCTAAAGCTGATTATTGATTTTGGTGTTTCAAGCTGAAATAACACAGACCAAATTTTCAGGAAGCAAACTGTAGGAGTTCTGCACTGCAAATCAGTTTAGAATTCTATAAATTTTTTATTGGTAGAATTTTTTCTAGGCTCTTGGTCATGAGAGTCAGATATACAGCAAAACCCTTATCTGAATCCTTTCCACTGTACTGTTATGGGCACTGACCAGTGAATCAGGAAATGTCTTTTGAGATCTGTTTTATTTTTTTAGACAATCCCTCAGAGCAAAATGATGTATTTAAGAATACAGCTTAAAGCATGTAATTCAAACTTAATGATATTTATTTCTTAATATTCTATGCCTTCTTTTTAACTGTAGGATACAGCTTTAAGCAGATTTCATTCATATAAATTTTTAGTTGTTTTAAGAAGTTGAATAAACTCTACAAATGATGCCAACTGGCAGGCACAGATGCCCACAATACACACTGATATTTATAAAGCACTTCACAAAGAGTCACAAAAAACCCCAAAAACAACCAAAATAAAACCTCCAAAAACCCCACTAAGCAAGTTGGCAATACACATTTAATTTCAATTCATGATTAGTGATACTTTCGAAATAACATAAAAGTAAGTTTTAAATGTAAGCAAGATCAAGTGTAGCAAAGGAGAGTATACTCATGCAATTTAGATACAGGAGAAAAAAAATTAGAAGACGCTCCAGAACAACTGTAAGAAACCTCACATTTATATTATAGTGTGCACCATCATTATTTCCTACAACTCTGAGTATTTAGTTTCAAGAACACAGTATATTTTGTTTGTGTCATGCAATCAGTTCACAAAAACAACATGGAAGTATGTGAATGGCTGAAGCCATTTTAATCCACCATGAAAGACAAATGTTCTTCCCCAGGCTTCAACATTTGTATCCAAGTTCCTAATTGCTTTTCATGCCCTAACAGTTCTGCGTTTTACACTGATGTACTTTCCTGGACTCCTCATCTCTCCCCTAGGCCCAAAAATCATTATGGAGTTTTACATATTCTGTCCAAAATACTTCTTTTCTCCCTAATTATTTCCCTACCTCATTATTTGCAGTGTTTCTACAACTACAGCCGAAATGAAATAGATAATCTTGCAATATTATCAGTAGATGATAAGCATATTATATAGGTTTGAGCAAGATATTTTCAAAACAGTACATAGCATATTGCAATATCAAGTTTCAGGTTATATATTGCAGTGAGGGTATTTATGTATCCTATACACTGGATTAACTGGGTCTATAGTGAATAAAGTGTCCTTATATATTTAAAATCAACACTTAATCAAGTTTATATTTGATAGAACCAAAAGGTCAGAAAAACCCAAGATGCAGCTCTTTGTTCTCACTTACTATTATGTGCATCTGTTTGACTAAACATTTAGACTGAACACATATCAGTGTGTTTTGTTGAAGGGGAGCTAGCAACCTATAGAAACATGAGAATAAATAAAATAAAAGTATAAATTAACACAAATATTAAACAACAGCCAAGGAGATAATTACAATATATAGACTACTAGCACAATATTATATTATGGAATTATACTATGACATACAAATAACTGCAACAGCAGCTGTTTACCAAATAATATGCTTTTGAAAACTATTTATTCCAAATAGTAAATACCTAGTGGAGTCAATAGTAGGCTTTCCATTGATATTTATTAATTTTCTCAGAGGTCCCAGATAATCAAAGTTTCCTACACACACTTTTATTATTAGTTCATATGAACTTTTCTGACTTCTCTTTGACTTATAGTATTTGTAAGCAAGAAACTCATTTGACATACAGCAGTCGTCAAAAACCAACATGCAAGTGCTCAAAGCAAACCAACTCTTCACCAGCACCAACACTCCTAAAACTAAAACCTCAAAACAAAGGCTAGCATATTCTCTGCAGCATATTATGCTCCTCAAAATATGTTAACTTCCCTAAAAGTTTTGTTTACTTCAAAAAAAATTCAATCTAGATTCAGATCTATGAAAACCAGGAATATGAAGAACTAGAATGTTTATAAAACAACACAGGAATGATACAAAAATAGAAGACATAATGTGCTTTTAAGTGTACACAGAAGACTAGCTTGAGGAACTTAAAGAAGATTGTAATACAAAGTCTGAACAGACTCTTAAATTGGGTCAACTCCCTTACCACATTCCTAAGAGTCTGATCACAGGATATATCCCACCATGGTTCAAGAATACCAACACATTCTCATCCCTTTTAAGACTGTATTATACATGTCATTAGTTAGACATAGCTTACCCTAAGGATTATCACCAGTGAAATAATAAAGAAATAAATAACTTTGGATGATGCTAAATGTATAGAAGTGAAAGATTGTACACAGTACACAATATTATAGTTATGAAATTTAGCAGCATATAATTTGACAATATATCATTTCTATGTTGCTTTTATTCTGTGCAGGCTAAAGACAAATAGAGATGTATTTTATAGAGATGTGTTTTGGGTGCATTAAGTCTCCTCCACAGACAGTAGAATGAGTATTGTGGGGTTATTCACTTAATTTTGTATTACCTAAAGTGCCAGTTTTGCTACAGATTTATGTCTTGGTAGAGTTCAAGATCACAGTGGTAAAGCTCAATTCTGTTGTTGTTTTTTTTTCATTTGTTTTGAACAACAGTAAGATGCCTATTTTTGCTATTGAATACTAGATTCCTAACAGTGTGACATTTCTGCTAGATTTCTGAGAGATATGAAATTTAGCTTGTGTAGCAGCTACTGTCTTTTGCCACATTAATATCTTTAATAAGTTTAAGGTAAGACTGTGACTCTTATGTGATCCTCTTTCCCATAGATTTTATTGCATAGGAATGGAGATGTAGTTTGCAGATTAATGGGCTTGGATCCTGCTGTTTGATACAGTTATCAGTTTCACAGAACTTTAGCAAAACCCGGGCTATTGCAGTAATATTAAGCACATGAAGGATGATCTTTTTGCTTCATCCCCTACTGCAGTGTGTGGCCCCCTGCCTCATTTCTAGGTCACTAACTCTGTTGCATCTTGATCATTACATTTAGCTATTATAAAACCTTAATATGCTAAAGGTTAAAAAGATTTCAGTGCAATTACAGTCTCTGGGATCATTCCACCTCCTAAAATAAACAGATCAGAAAGTTTTTTGTAAACATATTTTTTTAGGCAAGTCTAATTTCCCTCTGAATATTAAGTACAAAAAACTACATAGCTTCCCGCCCCTTCTCTTTTTTCATCAGTAAATATAATGCTTCATATGAGATTTGTTGAGTACTTATTGGAATGAGAGTAAAGCAAGCTGTGGACAAAGGAAGAGCTATGGACCTCATCTACCTGGAACTCTGTAAGGTGTTTGACATGGCCTCCCACAACACCCTTCTCTGTAAAGTGAGAGATTTATATTTGATGGATAGACATTGTTTAGCCTAATGGAGCCTATGAGTGAGCTAGAGAGGCACATGGTGACAGAACAAGGCCTCAAACTGAAAGAGGGTAGGTCTAGGTTAGATATTAGGAAGCAAATCTTCACTGTGACAGTGGTAAGACAAAGGGACAGGTTGCCCAGAGCAGCTGTAAATGCTCTACCCCTGGAAATGTCAGTCCAGGTTGGATGGGGTTCTCAGGAACCTGGCCCTCTAAAAGGTGTCCTTGCCCTTGCCACAGGGCTTGGAACTAGATGATCTCTAAGGACCCTTCCAAACCCAAACCATTCTGTGATTCTATGGCTATTTAGTGGATAAGAAACTGGCTGGATGGTTACATCCAGAAGGCAGTAGTGTATGGCTCAGCATACAGATGAAGATGAGTAATGGGTTGTGTCCCTCAGGGGTCTGTACTGGGACCAGTACTGTCTAATGTCTTCATCAATGGGGGATTAAATTAATTATTCATTCCATGGGATTGAGAGTACCATCAGCAAGTTTGCAGACAACACCAGGCTCAGTGGTGCAGCTGACAGGCCTGAAGAATGTAATAACATCCAAATGGATCTGCCAAGCTTGAGGAGGGGTCCCATGGCAATCTCATGAGGTTCAACAAGGCCAACTGCAACATGCTGCAGATTCTTAAATACAGTACTTCACTAAAGTACAGTGCTTCACTAAACTATTTTATTGCCTTAACACTATTATGTAATACTAATTTTAAACATTTTTGAACTGTAAGGGAGCCCCATGGCTTCCAGAAACTCCCAAGACTCATTTATTTTACTGGTTGCATCAGCCCATGATGACCTTATAGAATGGTGAATGTATATTTTGCTACTTAAGTGTAGCAAAGTTGTGTTCTAAGAACATTAAGTGTCATGCCTGAAATATGCTTCAAATTTTATCTGTGAAAGAAGAAAATTAACAAATTTGGATCACTACTACACAGTCAATAATTGTCATTACATTTTTCCGTGACTGATACAACAGTCCCTGCAACTTGTGTCTTCTCAGACCTAAAGCATTTAAACATTATGCATGTTTAAAAAGACAAGCAATTTACAGAATCAGTAAGCTTTGGAGTCCTCAGGCATGTCAACATGTGACAAAACAATCATTAGTCTTGGAAAAAATTTCTCTCCTCCCTCCTTCCTCCCCCTTCCAAAAACCCCAACTTAAATTGTATGGGAAGTCATTGTTACTTGTACATTATAAAATATTACCTGACTCAATCCTCTTAACTTATTTAAGAAAAAAACCCCAAGTTTCTCCCCTTCAAGAAATATGAGTCTTGAAGAATATATAGTTTTAAACTATTCAGAGGTTCTGGTTTAAAAAAATCACTCTACATCCTACTGTGTCAGAATATATCACACTGACAGCTTTCTTTTTTTTTTTTTTTTTTTTAAAGTGTATGCTCAAAAATAACATCACTTTCCATTTTCACCAGTTCTTAGGCATAGTGGGAAATGAGGACAGGGAGAGAGATAGACCAAATATGAGTCACAAAATGTAAGCAGCAAATAACAGTGAATAATTCATCTGCTGGACAGCAATGTAGCACAGCCAGAATTCCCTTTTGTACTTCAGAATGTGGCAAGACCAAACCTGACTCACTTTCCCTCCATTACAATCTTAACTTTAATCCTTCTAGTCTTCCCCTTAAGGAGCTGCAGATGTATCTGCCCCAGATTGCTAAAGACTGACATTCATATACAAAGTCAGCAAACAAGCAAGAATTGGTTGTTCTTGTATCATTTCTGTACCCTTGCAGCTGTTCTAGATACTTCCTGAAAACAGGTATTTTAGACAAGAAAAATCAGAGGATGAGATCTGAAACAGACTGAACCAGTACAAGTCTATTCCTTTTCTTGGAAGTTGCATGCAAGTGTGCCAGTGCAGGATGTGTTACTCAAACTGGTAACACAGCTCTAATACTGTGAACTTTACTACATATTTGATTCTGAATGGATTAGATTGTACCATACCTGTAAAATACCACAGTGTGAAAGGATCCTTATAGTCTAAGAAAAAAAAAAAAAATCATAGAATGTTAACTGATACACACTGAAGCTTTATTACAGAAGATCATAATTGATTAATACAGGTCTCATTATTTATCCAGTATTGGGATGTCACATTAATGCCTCTAGAGATACATGATAGGGAATAATAAAAATAACAGTGTGAAAATGGCTACTTGCCAAGGAGGAAATATACAGCAATGAAAATACTGGCATGATAACAGTTTTTGTTACTTTGTTACTTTATGGATTCATAATCTTCAATTCTTCAGATTCCATTAGCCACAGTGTTACAGAGTCCCTGGCTCAGATGTATCTTTTTACTTGCCAAAGTCAGAAGATCCAGGAGAGGAGGTACAGATACTGGCTAAAAAGGCCTTTTTGTTTCTATGTAACTGCCAGTGAAAAATGGAGTTTTACAGAAGCATGCAGAGAAAATGAATATTCCCTCAAGCATTTAATCAAAAATCTTTCAGCTCAGTTTGACTACTTCAGACTGCTTATATTTTTTACAGTGCACCTTTTCTCTTACTTTGTGTAATACAATAAATAATATAAAATAAGAGGACAAGTACTAATGCAAATATATTACGTAAATTATATTCCTACACTTCCTATATATCAACTCTGCTAAGAAAACATCTTAAATTTATAAACACATAATAGAAGCAACTAGTAATAAAACTGGATTTTGAACTCCAGCAGAAGAGGCTCACTTCAAGTCTTAAAAAACCATGTTCTACTCAAAATTAGACTTTTGAACATATGATAATTTGAGATTCACTCACAATCATCATTCCAGGTGTCTGGAATTTACCTCATGCTTCCAATTTCAGGATCCAAAAAATCAGAAAAGAAACAGAAATCCAAAATAAACTTCTCAAGGAAGTGCCTTGAGCTTCAGTCACAGTTACACTCTATTTACTTATTTTCCAGAAGTGTAAAGAGACAATGCTCCAGAGAGTTATTGTCCATTTTGTAGATGAAGCACTACAGTGCAACTTACTTTGACAGGGAAATTGACTGGCTAATATCAGGTTTCCTCCATTAGTGCTAACTCCTGGCAAATATTCAGTAACATCTTAAAGCATTTATTTGAATTTTCTGTAAGTTGTCTGTTACTCAAAAATTATCTCTGTATCACATCACTTAGCTTAAAAAGTCTCCATGAGGAGGTTTGCTGAAAGTACTTCTACTATTACCATGCTTCAGATGTTGACTGCTCATCCTGACAAGAGATGTACTTCATTTCAGAGATCCCAGTCAAAATTAGAAACGCAATAGTACAGTCATTTGGGTGATGACAAGCCTTATCTTTGTCTTCCCTAATTAGCTCTCACTTTTATTCTTCTCTTCACCTTTCACATAAAGTTTAAATCCCTTTTTATAAAATAAAAGCAATCATAATCCTAGTTAACTTCCATATTAATAATCCATCTATCTCTCCCAGCTAAAATGATTAAAGTTTTACAGTTACTATAGACAGGACTTCTTTGTTCTTGCCCTCAGACACTTCCAATTTTACTTCTGGCCCATACACTTCACTGAAAATATCTATTCACCATCTTCAGTCATCTAGTTATTATGAAATCTTAAAGTCCACTACTCAATCTTCATATGTGTTTACTATTAGGTTACTGACAGACTTTTCCTGGAATTTAGTCCCTCTTCAAGAGGACTCAGTATAGCTGAGTATTGCTTTTCATTTGATTATGTTTATCCCCTCTATGCCCCCACCACATTCTCTAGTGCAACTAATAGAACTCATTTCCATCAGTAACCAACATTTCTATATACTGATAAGGTAAGTCATGCCTTGTGTTGGCTAGTTAGTCCAGCCCTCCAGGCTGCCCTTTTCATTTGAATTCCCACAGGTTAACAGAAACTGTTCCACTTTCTTATTAAATGGACACAAATTCTAACTGATGGACCTATACAGCTCTGGGCCTAAAGCACTTCTTCCAGCCCCATCAGAGCCCTTACAAGTGGGCTTGTAAAACTGCAGTCATTTTCAAGCTGCCTATGTAGTTATAATTGCTTAGTATAGAGTATGTATTACACATCTGTAAGCAAAGAAATACTTTAAACTAAAAAATGTAACCTGATTTAATAATCACTGGCAGAATGCAAAGACATTTTCATTTGTTTACTTTATCATCCTAATTACTGTCAAGTGACACAACAAGCAGTGCATATTGGATTTGATACATTACTCTTTCAAGGACTGATACCACAAATTTTAACTGATCTCCTCTTTACCTGAATGAAGAAAAACCTAATTTTCCCAGATATGACAGCACTTTTAGACATTATAAAGCTGTGCTTAATACCCTTAAAGTTGCCTCTATGTTCATACACTTTACCACATGGAAACTAGCAAACGTGCGGGTTTTTAGACAAAGAAAACATAACTCTACAGATAACTTATCTACTTTTTAAGAGCATTTC
The DNA here is from genome assembly GCA_030060385.1 of Muscicapa striata striata. NCBI lineage: Eukaryota > Metazoa > Chordata > Aves > Passeriformes > Muscicapidae > Muscicapa > Muscicapa striata. Next base: position 2,050,405 of record JAREIS010000146.1, read on the forward strand.
CTGTATCCTCTCTGGTATAGATTTTTGCTTCACAGCTTTCTACCATTAAAAGTGTTAAGCTTTTGACTCTGCTTTGAATGTTGCTTCATCTTTCTTCATAAAATTTTGAAGTGCATTGTTGTAATTTGATAACCTGAGGTAGAAGAAGGATGTACATACCTTGATATCTTCCGGTTTATCCCAGAATTCCTACTATCCCCTGACCTTCCCTAAGTGACCTTGAAGCACATTAAGTTCTGTATCCTGATTCCCAAAGCCCCCGTGTCCCTATCCCATTGGCTGGCAGCCAAAACCACTCCCCATCCCCCGTTCCCTGAATACCTGATCCCTGGAGGGGCTCTCCCTCTTTTCCAGCCACACCACCGCCAAGAATAAACTAGGTGAAAGAGCCTCTCTTGCATTCCCTTTCTCATCCATGCAAAGATACTTTGTCTGATCTTATATTAATTAGGAAAGGACACAGTAACCATTTGCAGTTGGCGCCTGCCGTTTGGAGCTGTTTTGAACCCCGAATTAGCCTGAAGTTCGCAGTTTTAGAACTTCAACAGAGGCCGGACAGGTGATACAACTTCCTCCGTGCTTGCAGCTGTTTTTAACCGCTTTAAACACAGGAGGGTGAAGCGGAGAACTTCTTCGCATCTTTGGAGAAGCCGTTTCTGGATCGGAACTTTTGCAGACTTACAGCGAGACCGCGCTCCGTTTGGTAAGGTAACATATCCCTTCGGGGAGGTGGGAACCCCAGAATTAGCCCCGAGGTACAGGGGAGGGGTGGTTTTTTAAACGGATAGCCAGAAATTCCTGGGGGGTTTTTACCCGCGGGTGGGCAAGCGGTACCAGCTCGGGCGTGCAGCCGGCAACACGTGGCCGGTGTTGCAATCCCGGCCCCAGTACACGTGTTCTGCCGGCGCTGCCTGGCGTGCGTACGCTGTGACTGTAAGCACAGACGCCGGTGTGTTCCCTGTGGAGGAATACCCGGGAACGCCTGTGTAGTCATAGCTAAGCCACGTGGCGAATAACAAAGCCCAGCACCCCCATAACACACCTGGGCTTTGCAGCCAGCTGTTATATTGTAACGTTTCTGCGAAAGACAGGGAATAGTGCTGTTTGTGTTTATTACATCAGAATGGGGGGGAACATTTCAGCACAGCAAAAGAGTATTGTTAGCCAGCTTAAAGAAATGCTAGATGTACAAGATTTTGTAACTTCTAAGAAACAGATTGCAAAGTTTGTTATTTGGTTGTCTCGAGAAATTACAGAATTTGATAAGCAAAATATCAAATCGGTTTTATTTTGGGACAGTGTTGGAGATTTATTAACTTCTAAAATACAGAAAGGTGACACCAATGCTGCGTTATTTTTGCCTATATTTTTAAATGTTCACAAACACTTATCACAATTGGAAAACCAAGATAGACCACAGGAAAATTCTTTAAACTCCTCTTTACCTAATTCGGAACCTCCTGTCCCTGAATTAAAAGAGAAATCAGAATTACCTCAAGAAACTACTAAAACAATTGATCCTCCAAAATACACTGAATTAGAATCCCGTGGACAACCTGATACAAACTTTTTGTATCCATCTCTCTCACAACTGCCATCTGAACACACTAATTTGGAAACTCATCTTTCCTCGGTGCAAAGGGAAAAACCTTTACTAAATCCTAACTGTAACATGTCTTTTTCTCCCAATAATCCTTTCCTGCATCCAATTCCCGTTCCTGCTCAATATTTTCCAGGTTTTAATCCATTCTTTCAGACCTGTAACTCTTTCACAAATACCGGGAGGGATGAAAACTCGGAGAATGCAGAGCCTGAGGGTGGGGGAGGGGAAGCACGTGTAGCAGGCACACAGTTACAGCCTGCACAGGCACAGCACCAGTTAACCCCCACCTTACCGCCACAGACTGCACAGGCACAGAACCAGTTAACCCCTACCTTACCGCTACAGCCTGCACAGGCACAGAACCAGTTAACCCCTACCTTACCGCCACAGACTGCACAGGCACAGAACCAGTTAACCCCTACCTTACCGCCACAGACTGCACAGGCACAGAACCAGTTAACCCCTACCTTACCGCTACAGCCTGCACAGGCACAGAACCAGTTAACCCCTACCTTACCGCTACAGCCTGCACAGGCACAGAACCAGTTAACCCCTAACCTACCGCTACAGCATGCACAGGCACAGAACCTATTAACCCCTACCTTACCGCTACAGCATGCACAGGCACAAAACCAGTTAACCCCTAACTTACCGATTAACCCTGAATCTAATATACTTTTTGATGCATTACCGATTCAATACGTTGGGAAGAAGAATGGTAAAAGAATATACCAACCATTATCATACCAAGATAAAAAAGAAATTTGTAAGGTACAAAGGGAATTTGGGAGGCAAAGTGAAATATTTAAGGGAATTATGAGAGCAACTTTTACATCAAATGAATTGGTTCCACATGATGTAAAAGACCTTTTCAGGTGTTTGCTTACCCCAGCTGAATATGAATTATGGTTTAATATTTGGAAACGTTCTTTGGGCAGTTTTTTAACAGAAATTCATACAAATTCTGAACACGCTAAGGATGCTGATGATAATGAAATTACATTACAGCATTTATGTGGGGATGGTGACATACATAGCCCTGAAAAGCAAACTCGGTTATTGTCTAAATTTATTTTAGATAAAATTTGTGAAATAGCTGAACAGGCCTTTATTAAATTGCCAACAGTTGAAGTAACTACTAGTTATGTTAATATTAAACAATATCCTTCTGAGAATTTTTAAGCTTTATAGATCGTTTAAAGACGCAGGTGGAACGTCAGGTCCTTAATCCAGCCATGCAGGCAGAATTAATCAAAGAATTAGCAGAAAAGAACGCCAACCAAGCCTGCCGGAGAGTCATCCTAAGCCTGCCACTATATCCAGAACCAACCTTAGCACAGATGATAGAAGCATGTACCCGCAAAGCAGAGCTATACAGTGCTCCTGAGAGGACTCCGAGTCCAGCACCTCCTAAGCTTCCAGCACCTGAACCACAGATGAAGAAGCAGCAGTTATCATCGGAGCAGCTGAAGAAAATCACCTGTTTCCAGTGCCAGCAGCAAGGACATTTGGCTAAGGACTGTCCTCAAAAAATGAACCAGAAAAAGATCAACAAACAAAAAAACTGGAACTGAGGCGCAGGCCTGCTATAAACACCATAGAGCGCCAGGATACAAGTTCTGCAGGCTATACTGTAGCAAAAGCCTCTCTCTTAAAAGCAAAGGGGGAGGGTGGGATGGACAATGTGGGTGTAATGGATAATGTAAATGTTGAATGTTCTCTTAACAAAGACAGGCAGTTCTGTGGCCGTATTAGACTACAGACTACCAAAGGCTTTCATTTCAGGTCTGCTGAGTGGACGGTTATTACAGTGGATATCTCGAGCTCCCTAATTGATATGTCGATTTGCCACATGGAGAGTGAGTATTTTGTTGTGGGAGACACTGCACACACACCTTTAGAAATTGAAATCGCTCCTATGACCAGGAAGGGAAAAATATCTGGTGTTATCATAATAGCTCGTTGTTCACAAGCACCTTTCTATTTAAGTGAGGGACAAATTCTAGCCCAAGCTCTTCCTATTCCAGCAAATATCACAGCAAAAGATAAATCACCAGAGGTTTACTGGGCAGAGACAGTGAAAGAGGAAAAGCCTTCTCTGGCATGCAACATGACACATGGTTCAGACCATCTACATGTGAAGGGTGTTTTGGATACAGGCTCAGATGTAACCATAATACCTGAAAATATGTGGCCTTCACATTGGGAACTGCAACCTGTAGCTGGGCATATTCAGGGTATAGGAGGAGTCAGATTGGCACAAATATCAAAACGCATTGTACAAATTGAGGGACCGGACGGCAGATTGGCCAGTGTACGTCCATTTGTAATAGATTACAAGTGTCCCTTGTGGGGAAGAGATGCCATGTCACAATGGGGAGTTAAATGATAATTCCAAAACTCCTAAGGATTTTTAGAGGCGGCCACCGTGCAGTGCCGGGTTCAAAACTGACATGGCTAAGTGACACACCTGTCTGGACCACACAGTGGCCGCTAAGGGAAAGAAAAGTTACAGGCACTTGAAAACTTGTAGAGGACCAATTGGCCAAAATCATATAGAGGAAACAACAAGCTCCCTGAATTCCCAATTTTTGTAATAAAAACCAGGGACAGACAAATGGAGATTATTACATGATCTAAGAGAAATTAATAAAGTAATTCAGGACATGGGATCTCCTCAACCTGGGATGCCTTCTCCAACCATGTTACCTAGAGATTGGCAATTGGCAGTAATAGATATCAAAGATTGTTTCTTCCAAATACCACTTCACCCTGAAGATGCTCTTAGGTTTGCATTCTCAGTGCCATCACTGAACAGAGGCTCCAATGAAGAGATACCACTGGAAAGTGCTTCCACAAGGCATGAAGTGTAGTCCTGCTATCTGTCAGTGGTATGTAGCTTCATTGTTGTCTCCTGTCCGTGCACAGAGAAGAGATGCCATAATACTACACTACATGGATGATGTGCTGGTGTGTGCTCCTGACAATTTCATACTTCAACACACGCTTGACCTAGTAGTTAAAGTTTTAACCTCTGCTGGATTTCAATTACAGGATGACAAAGTTCAAAGGATGCCACCTTGAAGTATCTGGGACTAGAGATCACTGCCAGGACCATAGTTCCACAGAAATTAGACATTAATTGTAATCCTAAAACTCTTGCAGATCTCCATTCCCTGTGTGGGTCGCTGAATTGGGTAAGACCTTGGTTAGGCCTCACTAATGAAGACTTACAACCCCTTTTCAAATTATTGAAAGGGGAGAGAGAGCTGGTTTCTCCTAGGGAACTGACACCAGAAGCAAAGGCTGCAATTGGAAGGTACAGAAAGCTTTGTCTGAAAGGCAAGCTCACCGCTATCAACCTGAACTGCCTTTCAAATTCATTGTTTTGGGGAAATTGCCACACTTACATGGTTTAATATTTCAGTGGATAGAGGGGCAGAGAGACTCACTCTTAATCATAGAATGGGTCTTCCTCTCCCACCAGAGATCCAAAACTATTACACAGCCACAGGAACTTATGGCTCAGTTGATTCAAAAGCAAGGATGAGGCTGAGGGAACTGTCTGGATGCGATTTCACATGCATACATTTACCAATTAAACTTTCTGGGGAGGGAAAGAAATTCTCCTGAAAAGCTAACAAAAGATATGTTTGAGCATTTGTTGCAGAGCAATGCCAGCCTCCAGATATCTCTGGACAGCTACACGGGACAGATATCTGTTCACAGCCCAGCTCATAAGTTGTTCAATGAGGAATTCCACCTCATACCTCGTGAGAAGAGGAGCAGAACACCACTCAGGGCACTCACAGTGTTCACAGATGCATCAGGGAACTCCCACAAGTCGGTGATGACTTGGAGAAATCCACAGACACAGCATTGGGAAGCTGATGTTGAATTTGTGGAGGGGTCACCCCAGATTGCAGAACTAGCTGCTGTGGTAAGAGCCTTTGAGAAATTCTCTGAACCTCTTAATCTGGTAACAGATTCTTCGTATGTCGCTGGGGTGGTGTCCAGAGCGGAGCAGGCAGTGCTCAAAGACATTGATAATGAGCAGCTCTTTAGGCTGTTATCAAAACTAATCTATTTGGTTTCTCACAGAGAACATCCCTTCTATGTGATGCATGTGAGGTCGCATACAGATTTGCCAGGTGAGATTGCAGAAGGAAATCAGATGGCAGACACCTTGGCAGCTCCAGCAGAAAAGGCATGCCTTCCTGACATCTTCCAACAGGCAAAGCTGAGCCATCAGCAATACCACCAGAATGTACCAGGTTTGGTCCGTCAATTCCAGATAACACGGAGTCAGGCCAGGGCCATCGTCGCCACCTGTCCCAGCTGTCAGCTCCAGGCCATGCCATCGCTGGGTATGGGGTTAACCCCAGGGGCCTAGGCAGCTGTGAGGTGTGGCAGACAGATGTCACACACATTCCTAGTTTTGGACGCCTAAAATATGTTCATGTGAGCATAGATACATATTCAGGTGCAGTTTATGCGTCAGCTCATGCAGGGGAAAAGGCAGTACATGCAAAACAACACCTAGTACAAGCTTTCTCAGTTTTGGGGATCCCTAGAGAAATAAAAACAGATAATGGCCCAGCTTATACTTCCAAGGAGTTCCTGGAATTCATCCAGCAGTGGGGACTTATGCATAAAACAGGCATTCCACACTCCCCTACAGGCCAAGCTGTGATTGAACGCACACATCAAACATTGAAACAGGTTCTAGCTAGACAAAGCAGTTCTACTGTGTGGATGTCTCCCAGCAAAAGCTCTGTAAAGCATTGTTTACCATCAATTTCTTAAACTGTTCATTTGAAAACATGAGTCCTCCTGTGGTTCGTCATTTTAACAGCAGTAAACAGTTTAAATTGTCTCAACATCCACCAGTTTTGATTAGGGACCCAGAAACCTGGGAAACCAAAGGTCCCTATGAACTTGTAACCTGGGGAAGGGGTTATGCATGTGTTTCAACTCCCTCAGGACCTAGATGGATTCCACAGAAATGGGTAAAGCCTTTTGTCCCTAAAACTCCAGCTACAGCAGAAGGAGATGAGAAGCAAGTAACATTTGCTTCCAAAAGAAGACGCCGCAGAGGAAAAGGAAACAAAAGCTTCATAAAGGAATACTCTCAAGCAGATAAGGACTCATAACATGTTTTAAAAATGTTTGTTTTTCTTTTTAGAAAAAAGCTACCCTCGAGTTAACCCTGTGAAGAACCCCATCCAGGTTGTCCTCTTGTTAGCTTTGAACAGTTTCGCAGCTGCGTGGATCGTCCCTCAGCCACGTCAGAACATCTGGGTAACCCTGGCACAGACACTCAAACAGGAAAACATATGTCTGTCCACTGCAGCAGCCACAGATCCTATGTCCACCTGCCTGGTAGGAGTCCCACTTAAAGCTAGTGAGTATTTAGGTAGCTTTGACATACACTTGCCTAATAAAACACCTGAACCATTCACTATTTCACCTAGGCACTCAGCACAGATCATAGGTAATCCTGTAAAGGACTTGCTGCCAAAATTACCCAAGGCAGACCAGGAACCCCAAGAGTTAGAACTGCTTGGTTCCTATCCAGCAACATACTGCATTCATTTCAAAGATTATCCAACACTCACTGACACAAAAGGCTTTCATCTCATCAGACAATTTCGTAAGGAATTTATGGCCACGAAGTGGTGCACTTTCACAAACCATATTCCAGCTAAAGATCCAGTTCATACAAGTCCCAAAATCCTACCAAAGGGATTGTTTTTAATTTGTGGGGACCGGGCATGGGCAGGGATTCCTTCTAATCTTCTAGGGGGACCATGTACTATAGGGCGGTTGTCCTTGTTAGCACCCAACAAAACCTTAATCAGTGATTGGACACACAAAAGCAAATCTGGTAATAAAATACAAAAAAGAAGTGCAGATAATCTGGACCCAAATTGTGATGCAGAAATTTTCCATTGGGCAAAATCAAAAAGAATCGCTGTATCTGTATTCCTTCCATGGGTTGCAGCAGCAAAAGCTCTAGGTGAATTAGGTCACCTGGAGTGCTGGGTGGTTAAACAAGCAAATTTAACTTCAACTGCCATCAGTTCCCTCCTAGAAGATGAAGAAGTAACCAGGCAGGCAACACTACAAAACCGTGCTGCAATAGATTTTCTCCTATTACTACATGGACATGAATGCCAGGAGTTTGAAGGACTTTGCTGCATGGATCTGACTTCAAAGGCTCCTAATGTCCACGCTGCTCTGCGAGATATGAAGCACCTGATTGGACAAGTGAAACAAGAATCAGAAGACTGGATTAATGAACTGTTTAAGGGCTGGGGGTTTTCTGGGTGGTGGACTTCCATAGTCAAAACTATTATGTTGCTTGTCGTTATTCTTTTCCTTGTAGCTATGGCATTTGGGATCATACGTCATTTAATATTTAAGGCTATTAATGGAATAATTTCTTCTACCTCAGGGGACAATCATATAGAATTGGCAAATTTAAAACAGTCTAACTCTCCCACTCATCTCAAATGGTGGTCAAAATAAAATTCAGACTAAAATTAGTTTAAAGTCATCCCCCTACTTAAAAAACAAAAAACGGGGAGATGTTGTAATTTGATAACCTGAGGTAGAAGAAGGATGTACATACCTTGATATCTTCCGGTTTATCCCAGAATTCCTACTATCCCCTGACCTTCCCTAAGTGACCTTGAAGCACATTAAGTTCTGTATCCTGATTCCCAAAGCCCCCGTGTCCCTATCCCATTGGCTGGCAGCCAAAACCACTCCCCATCCCCCGTTCCCTGAATACCTGATCCCTGGAGGGGCTCTCCCTCTTTTCCAGCCACACCACCGCCAAGAATAAACTAGGTGAAAGAGCCTCTCTTGCATTCCCTTTCTCATCCATGCAAAGATACTTTGTCTGATCTTATATTAATTAGGAAAGGACACAGTAACCATTTGCAGTGCATAACTGCAATCCAGTAATAACTTCTAATTTTATTTTTTTTTAGTTTCAATAGTCAGAAACCATTTCGGCTTTACCCCTACTGTAGAAAAACATGTTAAAAACACTGAGAGCAAAAACAGACTTCTGAATGTAGTACCTGAAGAAAAACACCCCACCATGTTCCACAATTACATGACTGTGATTGCACTTTCATATATTTATTACACTGCAGTGCAAATGTGAAAATTACCAATGCTGACATTGTCTATATAAACTTTCAGAGATAAATGATTGCAGGTCAGTGAAATAAATGAAAGCTGCAGCAGAAGAAGGACCTCTGCATCTCTGAAAATTTAAGAATATGGAACTCTACTCAGGTGTTCTTAAGTGTTCCTATGGAACTCTGCTTAAGTGTCTCATTTGACAGATGAAGGCTACAGATCAACATGGATACCTAGAGACACAAATCTTTTGATTTGAAGGAAAAAATAAACCAACTTCTTTATAAATGCATAAGAGGAGACTACACAAAGAATAAGACATATGAAAGTTGCTCCCTAGTCCATGGATCTAGATTAGAGAAATCATTTATTACGAAAACCATCACTCAGAAATGCCAGTGAGTACCTTTCCTTCTACTCGTCATGATTCCTACAGTACTGAAACTTCCGCTTTTAATTCATCACCTATGGTTACAAAAAAACCCCCAAAAAAAAAACAAACCCAAAAAAACAAAAAAAAAACCAACAAAAAACCAACAACAACAAAAAAAAACAACGGAAGGACACTTGACTGAGTCAGAAGATGCAGATAATCCTGACCACTGTGGATATACACACTGTTACAGCTTCCAGGACTATGTACCTGGCTCTTACTTCTAAAGAAATCCTATCTAACTCTAGCAGCATAACCATGCACATCTGAAAAGAAACTCAGTCAAAACTTCAAACTGGTTTTAATGTTTTCTTCACAATTACAAGGGAGAGAATGGCATTTTAATTGAAAAGACAATTTTAAGGACTGTACTGCAGATCATTTAAAGAAGCTACCATCAATCAACTTAAAGATCAGAGTCCTAAGTAGGAACTTCTGTTCTTATAGCACAGCAGTAAAGTGACAAGAACAAAAAATACATACATTTATTTTAGAATAAGTAACTAAAAATTAGTTGGTGACTGATAAACTTCAGTCAATTTAAATGTCTTAAACATACTATTTTTTCCCATGTTTTCATCTTTAAATTAAGACTCTACTGGTTTCCTCTTGTTGAGGAAATGGTATACATTCCTGTTTAGCTGTGTGTCAAGAAAAATCAGCTTTTAGGACAAAAAGAGATAAAACATTAAACCTAGTGTGAAGAAATCATTGGATTTCTTCTCTTGTTACAGCTGAAATGAGACTAAATATTTTACATAGGGAGCAGATTGATATCCCTATAGTCTCTATTTAGGATTGTCTCATACAAAGAAACAGAGAAGCTTAATACAGCTGCAATGAGAAATTCTTCATTTCCAGGGTAGCAAAAAGAAAAAGTAACACTCAGTGACTATCTGGTTCTGAAAGAGTAGAAGAAAATGTTTTAAATATCAGAAAAGAGGTTTCTCATTCTCAGATTTTAATGTATTAAATCCTAGCTTACACTGCAACCAGTACTTACTAGACCATATTCTGATTTCTTCTAATAAATTCTTATTCAATAAATGTTTCATTTATTCTCTTCATCTTCTTCCCTCTTATGCTTTGCTGCTCTTTTTGCTAGGCAGTTGTCATACATATGTTAACAGTAAATATTATAAAAATTATTTTATCATCAAGCTTTGAAAAGCCAGAACACAGTTGCTCTTCATTTTAGTCAACCCCCCCAAAAAGCCCCCAAAACCCCAAAACAATACATACACAAAAAACCCCCAAACCCAACCACATAAAACAAAAGCAACCCCACCCAACAATAGCAGTTCTCCATTTTGAAGTGTCTTCACTTCACAGAGAATAGATACAGAAATGAAAAGATTTTTAAGCAAAAAGAATATGCAGATATTATGTTTTGAAAGAGAAAAGTTTCCTAAAAGACCTTAACAAATACTTGCTGAAAATAAAATCCAACTGCTGAAGGTATAAAGCTTGATGCCACTAACAGAATCACTAGCCCTGCTGTCACATTACAAAACATGCATGGTGAAAAATGATGTGACTAATAAAGAAGAATATAATTTAAGAAGAAGTAGCAAGGTAAATCTAAGGTTGAAGTGTATTTCCCCCTAAAAACAAGCATTTTGTAAACAGGGGATGCTATTGTAATGAGCTAACATGACCTATGATATTAAAGATAAAAAAAAACTCGGAAAAATTTATGTAAAAATGATTAATTTTTTGCTTTGTCTCAGCTGAAAAAAAAAAAAAGGCAAACAAGTGCATTAGTTTCCAAGACACTCAGATTTGATTACATAGTTTATACATGTCCAGTAGTGTTTCAGTCATTGGAATTTCTTAAGTTGCAAATAAAATTATGGCAGTATTTATGAAATATATTGCATATTTATTAGCAGATGTGTGTTAGAACAAACAGTGTTAGCAACTAAAAAATTGTTTCCTTGTCTTTCCCACCTACAAAATCCCTTACATTTAGAGAATAATTAAGATAATACTGAAACATTAACTGAAATTTCCACTTGTCTTTCTATTCTTAATAAAAGTCTGCCTATAGGATAGTTTTAAGCACATTTTAAAAAATCCCAAAAAGAATATTTTAAGTCAAAATTTTCTGGCTTTGGTCTCAATTCATATAATTAGAAAACAGGCAGCCTATTCTAGTCACAAAAAAAGTTCACAGTGCAGCAATTACATTGAAATCACGATGAACTTAACTTAGTTGAAACAATAAATCTCTTAGAGTACTAATTCTATTCACTGTTAGAATACAGCCATAACTATGCATTAGAAAAGCCAAAATTGCTTTCATCTTTAAAGAAAAATGAAATGTCCTTTGAAATCAAACACATCCTCTAACGATACCAGCCACTTCACTGGAAAAGCTTTGCAACCTAGGCACTTGTACCCAAGAGAGTGCTGCCAGCCTGCAGTCTGATGCCACTGCAGAATTACAGCTTACAGTACATTATCAACGCCTGCTATGTCCTCTGAGAAAGGAAGCTCTGCTTGCTGAACTTCCCAATTTACTCCCAAAGGCAGAAGAACAAAACTTCCAACACTATATAGCACATCTTTTAAAAACATTCTACAGAGACAAGAATTACTAGCAAAGTGATCTTGTACTTATTAAGATTAGAATGAATACTAAGCAAAATTCCAAACCACTAAAAATCTATCAAAATTATGGGCAATACATTAAAGACAAAACAATTTTCAAAACAAAGCTGCCCAAAAGTAATTCAGACTCCAGAGTTACAAGAAATCCTCCTAGCACGACTAAATATTGTGTCAACCACATTGCATCTAGACAACAGTTTATTACTGCCAAAATTTCTTTTACCACCACCATCCCCCTTGAAACCACACATTTTAACTATCTTTAATCCTGTAAGCATTGACTAAATAGATAAAACTGCATTTATGAGTTTCAAGCTATTTAAGTACGAAAATAATTCCATCTTTGCTGTTAGAAAGATGAACACGAGGAATTTTTCTTATGTTTTGTTAAAAGCCTTGATTTCAAAAGATTTGCAAGACTGTAAACCAGAAAGAATAAAAATGTATTTGTTCATCACTTGCTGACATTTTGAGTGGGTGAAAAAGGGTACTCAGTATGTCTTTTTGAATAAATACTGTTGTGATCAGAATCTATAATCATAATTAAGTTCTACCTTTCCTTCCTATTTCCTGAATTTAGATGGAGGTGGGTGGGAAGATGAGGTGCAAGAAATAAATTAATAAATCAGGTGAATAAATCAGGAGGGCATAGTGAGAAAGTGGGACTGTTACTGGTACATGATGATCAGTATTCCACCTGCTCAGCAAGGCTGGCTTTACCTACAAGCAGACATACAGGCTTTAAGACAGTCCTTTACTCTCAATCAAGTATTTTGCTTTCTAGAGAAACATTGTTTTATGAGAAACATTTAGCTTTTCCAGTTGCTTCTTCTATTGCATACTTTTGCATTCTTCAGTCTTCTTCCTTTAGATAGACTGACCTTTCATAGGAATTGAATCTTGATTTTGTAATAGGCAGCTCTAGGATGAATACTTGCAAGAGTGATGTCAATTCACAACTCGAGCATCTCTCTTTGGATCAAAATCTGAAAACATTAACCATCTCCCATTTTTTTACAGAATAAAGGGCTACAAAAGACTGATCAAATTTGTCACCTGTCTTTCAAGGAGGAAAGTTTTACTCCTGCAAGGTATAAAAAAAAAAAAAAAAAAATCCAAAAACTTCAGTATGCTTCCTAAACCCTTTTACTTTACAAAAATATCCATCATTTGTCATAGATGTCATCGCTTATTAAGTGGATAAACCAGTAAGTCTTCTTCCTACTCAGTTAACTTATAAAAAAAAAAAAAATAAAAACTAGGCAAACGTACTTTTCTCTGAAAAAAATATATATTTTTCTAAGTTCCCAGGAAACTTATAATGGCATTCCAGACACTTTATTTCTTCCAACAAAGAAAATAACAACACAATATGCATTTCTGGTTTTAGCAGAATAGAATCTGGAGGGGAAACAGAACCCTATGGCAGCAAAAACTGGCAACTGCCAATTGATCTTTCTGGCTGAATGCATGAAAAATCATCCCATATGCCTGGATTGACACTTTCTAATGAACAGACAGCATTATTTCCTCTGATTTTTTCCAACTTTACTGTCATTGGTTTGAGCAAGCCAAACCCAGTGAAGAAAGAGGAATGAAGGAGAGGAGTAACTGAAGAAGATGAAGGAAAATAGCAAAGATGGAAGATAGTGACACATTATTCACTGGAACTGACATTTAGTTTACCTCACTCAAACATCCTACAATTACAGCAGTCTGCTGTAATTTTATTATGAATAGATCAAAACACTTCAGCTTTGTTCCATATTAAGTCCATTATGTACCTCTATGGGCATTTCTATCTTCATATTTTGATAATTTCTTGTGAGAGCATAAGAGATACTAGAGAAACAATTGTAAATTAGTCCAGCTTTAAAGAAGTCAGGTTTTTAGTGGGGCTAGAATTTTTCCCATACTCTCATTCATTTCTCCTGAAATCCTGGCACATGACATTAGCAGCAAGAATAAAGAAAAAAGGTCTTAGATGCTACTAATTACTAAACCAATATACCAGGTCAGAATAGACATGTCCTTGGCAACTTCTGAGTTAGTGAAACATAAACACTGTTAGCAGATGCCAAAGTTTCAACTGATTTTTCCAGTGGAGGCTACCAGACATCTGAACAGTTTAAATGGACTACAAGTTTTAGAGTTCTCAGAGAATATCTTCGTGTAAGAGTAAGGTAATAATCAAACAGGTTTTGTACAAGTGTCTGATTATTCTGCAATTATTCATGTTCTGCATTTATCTATGATATGAGAAGCCACCACCATATGCAATGGGACAAAGTGCAGGCACTAGTCCCAGCAAGACTTCTGTGCAGCTGATTGATCAAGCAGTAATTCCAGAGACAGCAATCTGGAAACATCAGCAGTTCTCAAGAATTACTATAGTCACTGAGTATTCTCTTCAGTATTGTTGCAAATATTTTTTTCTTGATTCATATAACTTCCTTATATTTAACTACAGAACTATGCAGAACTTTCATTATATTTTTCATTCCGAGACTTCAGATAGATAGATTCTATCTATAACTCTTACCTTTCAGAGTATGTAGTGTTTCAATTAAGTAGCCCAAAAATCTGCCTGTCAGTGTAGCTTGCTCCTGGTGTATTTATAGAATTCCTCCTGTTCACTTAAAAAATAAACGCAGCAACAACCATTCTCAAAAGAAAGAACACGTTTTCTAATTTCTACCTTTTAAAGGAAAATATAATCAAGCAGACAAGCCTTTCAGAATTCCAACTAAAATCAACAAAATTACTGAGGTAAGCCACATACACATTTGTCAAGATGTGTTCCTGTTTTGCATTCCAAATAGTATTGTTTAAACAAGTTCTCAATTAATTTTCACTTCCAAAAAAAAAAAAAAAATCAATGCATGTCAATACTTAATTGTGTCAAATTGTGTCTTTTTATATGATATTTCCTTCTTGAAAAGTGTAAAACTTGCATCTTCGGAAAGATAGTTTCAAACTTTTCTCTAGGATTTGCTTTTAAAAAATACTTTTCATTTATAATTAACATTTTTGTTTTCTATCTTAATCAAAATCAGCAACTCTTCCTATAAATCACCTTCCTCTACAAGTTGTAACAGTGCCACTAAACAGCAGAAGTTTTACAGCTGTGACCTTTTAATAACTAGCCGAGATATTACTATTAATTTAGGTCTCACCACAGCTAAGCAACTACCTCAGGTTTTTTTTCAGTATAGGTTTGGCTTTTTTTTTACTTTATAATAGCTAAGTCAATCAGGACTGCATGAGCAAGCTATCTTTTTCAAGATTTCCTCTAATGACCCTAATACACAGCTCTGTCAAATATCTGACATCTATATTCCCAAAGACCTAGAAAAGGAGGAATTGAGGGACATCACTGTAATTCATACAGATTACAATCCCTTAGGAAAGAGTTACTCCAGTTTCTCACAGCAATGGATTAAGTGTGAACCTTCTGGATGTTTCTGACAGAAATAAGTAATAGCATCTTCCTCCTGAACTTGGCCAGCAATGCTGGACAGTATCAGGAAAAGAACATTGGATCACTCCACTCTGCTTCACAGATTTACAATAGTAAATTGCAGGAGGCAGCAGCAAACTGACTTCTGATAGAGATTCATACAGTGGTAGATTTTCATAGGAATCCCTCAAGTTGGCTTTTTGAAAGGATCACTCAGTGCTCATTGACAATACAGTCAGAATTACTGAATTTCTAGAAAACTTCCCCCACAAAAAAAAAAACAACAAAAAACCTTTGAGAGCTAGTGGAGACAGTGGTATCCAGAAAGGTTTTTCTTCTCTTTTGGTTTTCATAACTCTCCAACATCACCAGCTCCATAAGGACTATGTGCTCTTCTAGTACAGCTGCAATAGCAGGTTAGGGTACACTTTTAGTACAAATTTGTCTTGTTTTGAAGTTCTTCAGTATTCACTCAAGCTCACCACCAACGCACAAAGAATCCAAAAAAAGTAGCAAGTAAAACTGCTGTCCTTTTTTTGCCCCAGCCTTTAATTTCCTTGAACTCTGCTGAGCTGTAACCTTCTGTACTGAGAAGCATCCCAAAATGGTCATAGACATGATGCTAGATGGGAGTTTTTGCAATATACCAGTTTTCAGAGGTAGTTTGAGCAGCTTTCATTCAAACAGTAAAACTATATGCACAAACAAAAACTGTAGATTCTGCTAATAATTTAGAGATCCATTAAAACTGCTGTTAGGATATTCAGATAAAATGAAGAAACAGATTGACACTTAAGTGACATGCCAAAATTCAAGCCTAACATACACTAATGTTTCAGGAAAAAAAAAAAAACTACCCATGTTTAAGAGATCATGATTTCCAATAACCCATCTTTATATATTTCAAGTGCAAAACGTCAATTATATAATTGTTGTCATTATTAACACACAGTATTATCATGTATTAATGCATTAATATATTTAAGCACTTGAACAACAGACATGAAACAGCTATTGTAAAATAGTTGCTATATGCAAGTGAAACAACAAACTTTGTGTTATTATTACAAATACTGCCATACAATGTACAAATTTGTATCAAAGGTAAGCCTAGCAATATAACAGATGATTTTTGACTCACACACACTCGGGCTATTCCAAAGTGGCAATACATATATCAGAATTTCCCTTTAGGTCTGTTACTTGGATTCTTCTCTACTAGAAACTCAGCGTTTTCCTCCTATAACATAACAGAACTTCACATGCATTCTCTCCTTATTGAACCTCTCAGCTAGCCTGTGAAAGAGGCAGAGACCTTGAGAGCACTTTTGAAATTCTCCTGACAAAGCCACCCTTCAGACAAAGTGCAGCAGGGAGGTCTGGGCAGCAACCAGTCTCACTGACATCCAGGATAGATCTCTATATTGATTATGGGCAATAATCACTATGCCATCTCTTCAGTTCTTTCTAATAATTTGTGAAACATTTATACTACCTTCTAGTAAACAGACTGGCACACTTCCAGTGGTAACATTTTAAGGCTCTCTGCATTTCAAGGTGTTTTTTCCGTGACTAAACCTTTCTGCAAAGACTAATGTTGTGAAGGAAAAGCGCTTAATCTGAGTCACTAAAAGAAAACCCTTTTCTAGACTTCTAAGTTTGATTCTTTAAAATTATTTACTGCTTATGTATAGATATAACTCTGGTTATAGCATAGCAATGCCTCAGAAACCTCCTTTAATACTTTCTCCCTACAAAAAGCAAGTCATAATTTTACTTTACACACATTCAGTAAGACAGATGAGTTTTACAAAGACTTATGCTCATTCATTGAAAAACCACAGTTCAGCCCCTTATTGTTATAAAGAGAAATAAACAGTACTTAGCATTTTTGTTATGGCTTATAAACTGAACCTCTTTCTCGGTCTGGTAATTAAGCAAAAATCTTCTTGTTTTATATTTGAAGCTTAAGCACACAGAAATGTAATAGAGCAAATATCATATTAAATTGGGTAAGATGCTGCACTATATGTGCCATGACTAAGAACTGACTAGAGATATATTTTCACCCCCACATATACAGTTCTGAAATACAGAAGGCATTTATTACTCACTGTGTGAGTATGAGGGACACACATTAGCACCATGCAGTTTAGATTTACCCCTCCCTTTCAGTATCTTTTTTTTAAAGCAATTGATTTGATTACTTAGAGTTCTTCAGTAGGACTGCTAATATACAGGCTCCCAACACAGTCTTAATTTTTTTTTTTTTTTTTACTAGCAGATTGCTAAACATTATCAATTGACAATAAAACAATTCAAACCTTTCCACAATGTCTTTCCTAGTAAGATAGAGTTGTTTGAACCCTAGAACACCTGTCAAGTTTCTGACAAAGTTCTCTGCTAGTCAAATTATAACCGTGAGTCTCTCTGACACATTAAATAAAAAAATACATTCTGTTTTAGTAAAGCGTGTAAGAATATTGTGATAATACAAAGGTGGCTTATATACTTCACTACACTTATTTCTAAAGCTATCATTCTTCAAGTACAATAGTTGACATTCACTAACAATGCCTAAATGCCAGAGCTTTTATATCCATCTCTGACATTGAATGCCTCTGAGTCTACAACCTTAGCAATCAACAGCTTTAAAAGTTTACTGAGTTGAAACCTAGATTCTAGTTCCTGCTCACAGAATTTATCTGTTAACTATATAATGAAAAAAAAAAAAAACCAAAAAAATAATCCAGTGGTGCATCCAGGGCATCCTCTCATATTCACAGCATTTTAGAGTGATTATTTCTTGGTTATTTCTCTCTCAAAATTAATTAGTGTAAAAACACTAACCTGCTGTTTCTGTAGGATATAGGAGTTATTGATTAAAGATGGCAGGCTGAGGCATTGGTGTTTTCCCTGCCTGCACAACCTAAGCACTAAGGACTGCCTGCAATCCCTATTACTGCCTTTTTAAAGAGAAGGTGTTTACTTGTATATCTTGTAGGTGTTTACTCCTATAAAATGAAAACTAGATTTCTGGCTGCTGAATAAAAGACTCTTCTAATGTACAGCCCTAAGTCAGTCTTCCAAACCCTAAAGAGATGTGACATTTTAGAAAAACACTGTACACCTGACATTTTCTGTTCACCAGCTTGCTGCAGCCTTTAAAGGAGCAGCTAGACTTCTGACCAGACCTCAAAAAACAGCTTCTCCATGAAGCAAAGAGAGCTCAAGTGCTCTAACCTGAAAGACTATATTGGACTGCTTAATTTCCCTGAATTAAAATGCATGCCTGACCATACTTGGTATATCCAGAAAAATCCTAACCATATACAACAAAAGCAGTCAGTGACAAATATACATTTATTAAAGAGCATTTTCAGCTCATTTGGACACTGGCTTCAGCACAATATTGAATGAGGAGAGCAAGGAAGTCAGGAAGCAAAATATCCTGTAGATCAGTATTAAAAATTACATTATAATAAAGCAATAAAGGGTACCTGGTAAACAACAGAAAAAACTATTCAGATTGTAAAGCAGATTAAATTAGATTCCCAAACCTGCGCAGTAACACATTTACCATTAATCCATAGAAAAAATATCAATGACAGACTGAGAGGACTACAGAGCCAGTCATTACCTGTCTACATATATACCAAGAAATTGATTCACCACATTACTGGATTTCAACCAAGTAACTGGCCAACCCAAGAAAATTCCTCACAATAAAGCATCTTTATATGATAATTTAGCTACAAGGAAGATATATGTCTATTACATGAAGTGATTATTGACTATGAGAACCTTTCAATTTAGCAGAAAATTACTTTGTATAAGAGCTCTCCAGAGCTAGTGACAAAGGTTACATTTTGCTCTTTTAACACATGGTAAAAAAGAAGGAGGCTTCCACTGGCCAACTCCGTATTGAATCATCAAAAAATTGAAAGAAAGTTAAGTAAGGATAAAATTCTTTACACAGATTTTCACATCCTGCCCAAAAATTAATTCCTCCACTCTCCCCTTGCCCACCCCCCTCCACCTCCCCAAGAAAAAAGAGTGCAGTGGTAATAAAGTTACTTGAATCTGAAATTCACTGACAGTATTTTTCTCACAGCTACACATGTACTTTAGCCATAAAGACTTCATGTTAATGAAGATGCAAAATTCACTTACGTAATAGGAAACTGACATACTAAATTTTGTTAACTTTAAATCAAAAATAAACTATTTTAAAACATAAAAAATACATTCCTCACCCATTTAAAGTAATTATAAATTGAGTTTTTTACCAGCTACACTACAAGAAATTAAAATACAGAATATAGATAGGACAATAAGAGACTCTGACAATTGAATCTAAAACTTGCCACCTTGAAACATAACAAAATGTTTGAAAATTTAAATCCATTTACAAAAAACCCCAAATTCCACTTAAAGAATATCTTTAATATTTATTAATATTCTAATAACTTGAGCTAAAATGTGGGTAAAAAACAATCCACCTAAAACTTTCACAAGATTAAAATAATGAAGAAAAAATTACTGGTTGAGAAGAAAATTAAAACTTTAACTTCCAGTCTGATGTAGTTTAGCATTCAGCATTTTCATAGTGGATTATTTTTTTAAAGGCTTTTTTGTTTACTGGATATGATTTGGTTTAATTATGAGATACTATTAGAAGTGAAGCATTACATATCCAGTGTAAACGTGGCATTTCTTTTAACTACAGATGGCTTCATGAAGAAAAGTCCTGAGAAAGAAACTGAGAAGAACAAGCCATTTGATAACTATGTAAAATGTGAAGAAAACTATATTTTCAACAATTTTCATCAGCAGTCCTAGCCAAAATACATCATACACACTGTCAAACCTCACATCACGTAAACCCTTAAGGAATCAATTAAATTAATTTCCCATTAAATCCTACTTGTGTTTAGCCATTTTCACAGCACTGACAATAATAAAATATTAGAGTACCTATCACTATAATATCTTAAATATGTTGTATATTTGATAGCTCTTGTTAGTTCTGAGGACCAGAGAGCAAGCTGCAGTAGAAAAATCACACAAAAGTACATGAAATTTTCACTTAGCAGTGTTACGCTATTCTTGTACTTCCTTGAAAAAATTATTGCACTGGAAAAAACCTGATAATTGATTTTGAGGAACTGGAGGTATAAAACAATATATTAATTCTGCATATAACATAGCATAACCCCTTAGAAGACAGTAAATGCAGAATTTAGACAGGTTTGGTATTCTTCACAGAGGATAGCACAAAGATGAAAGCTTTTGTTTTGTATGAAAGTTCATGATAGTAGCTTTAATGTCTAATTCCTGAAATACCTTGCTTATGATACATATTTTCCCCCAATTCAGCAGTGTTTCTACTGGTTTTTTTTTTTGAGGGCTTTCAAACAAAAAGACTTCCTACTGACATTTAAACTTCTATTGTGAGTCCCCTCAGCATCCGGACTTTAAACATGTAAAGACATATATTCACCATTTTAGAGTACAGAAGGAATGTTAGGAAAATTCAGAACAACTTCAAGAAGGGTTTTTTTTTGTTGTCAACTTCATTTGTTTTTCTTTGAAAGTACAGTATTATTTTCTTCAGCTTATATTTCACTGCATATGCTTTGTCACTGTAGACATTTTACAAACATGATAGGCATTTCAAAAATGCTGTCATATAACAAACAAGGATATCTTCACTGCAGTGAAGAAATAGAAACAATGTATTTACTGAAATGCAAATTGATATTAAACCTAGAAGTGGCCTCCCAAAAGTAAGATTGAGATGAATTACCATGACAGTGATGAAATAGAGTCTTATACCTATGTACCCAGTGCACATCTTTCCTAGGGAAATCAACAAGTGTTTCATGTAGCTAACACTCTTTACTGGCTTCAAACTGGCTTTTAAAACTGGGGGGAGAAAAAAAGGAAGAATAGGTTTCTTATGTTATTCTGAACAACTGTAACTGCTGAGCACGCTTCTTAAACAGATGATAATTTGTTTAATTATTCATTAATACTAATGAAGAAACAATTTTGTTCAATAGACAGTGTTTTAATCTGAAAACCACCAACTAGTTTCCTCATCTTCCTCATGATTTATTCCTTTTATGAGAAACCTAACAAAGAGGAGGTTTCACAATAAATCTTTTTCCAGACTTACAGGTTATTCACAAAAAAGATTGCCTGAGACTCAGATTTGGCTCCTGAAATACCAACCTAGGAGTATTTCTGTGGGGAGCTAGAGGGCAATGACACAGTCAGACAAAGGCTCAGAAAAAAAGATGGCCACTCCACTCACAAAGCTCAGGATACAGCACTCAGGGCTGACCACAGTGAATTCAATCACAAGTTGTAAATGCAGATAGCTACAATAGTAGAAGACCAAGAGGAAAGACCTGTTGGCTGGCTGGAGAAAGCCAATGTAGTAAAGAAAAGCAGCAACAGAAAATTTCTGAAGCAAAAAATTACAATAGCTAGCTGCACACTGCTTACTTTATACAAAGTTTTTATGCATAAATAGCAAATAGGATCCTCAGTATGTGATCTGAAAGCCATGAAATTCTCCATAAGAAACAGGTGGTAGAATGGTCCATGGGCGAGTGAAAAAACAACAAAAACAAAACCCAAACCCAATATAAAAGTGAGAAAGCCTAAAGTCTACATTTTCTAACATCCCAAATAGCAAAAACTATTGCTATATGTTTTATTAGATGCGCTACTTACATAAATGCATACATTTTGACAGGACAGGGAGATCCTATGTCCAACACAATCCATACTCATTAAATTCACATGCCATGTAGCACAAGAGCCCTGTCCTGCTCTTGGACTAGGTCTCTAGGTCTTATGGAACAAGACAGCAACTGAAAGATAGTAATGAAACCATCACAAAACCTTCTGATTACAGAATATAAATGATAGCAAGCATGAGGCAGTTGTTCTACTAATCTATCTTCTAATGACAATGGTGGCCAAAGCAGATTCCATCTCCACTCCTACATCACACCCTCATTGTTCAATGTGGTTGAAAATATTTTGGGTTTTTTGCTTGGGTTTTATTTTTTTGTTGTTGTTGTTTTGTTTTTTGTGGTATTTTTTTCCTCAGAATTACTCATTTTAGATCAGTTGGTTGTCTGTGTAGTCCTCTAAAAAATTCAACTGATGAAGGCTGTTAGAGAATAGAAATGAATAGCCAAAAATTTTTAAGAATTTAACTTTTCCACCAAGAAAAATATGTATAGAATCAAGGTTTCTAATGTCATGTACAGTTTTTGAAAAAAAGCCACAGATATTCAGCCAGGAAAAAGAAAGTAAAAGTTTTATAATGAGGAAAGAAAAAGCTTTGGAAAAATACCAGTCTTCCTTTTGCTAATAAATTTCTCATTCACTTCCTGAAGATAGATACTCTCTCCGTAACTCTTTACCATTATGACAACGAGTAGCTGAACCAAAAATTGACAGAACATTTCACAATATTACTCTACATGACAGTAGCAGCAGTGTGAAATTGAGTGTGATCACAGCACAGTCAATTCTACTGGTTCAGGGAGTTTTTAGGTTAGGCCAGTTTTACCTTCTAATCTTCATGTTCTTCAATCCCAATGGAAAGAAAACAGAGAAAAAGACAGTAGAATGAAAGACTAAAAAGGAAACAAGGGCAGAAAATTGTAGATAATACCAAAAGCTCTTCCAGTTTTCCAAGAACACTAAGCCCACATAGCATAAGGTAAACTCTGTGCATATAAAGAACAGGTCACCTCACCGAGCTGAAACCTAAAGAAGCTTCATATAGTTTAAGAGATTCACTGCATGTCCTCTAGAGAACATCAGAACATCACAAGGTCTTCAAGAGATAAACTTCATACCCAAAATTTATGTCTTACTCAAAAAAAAAAAAAAAAAAAAAAAAAAAGTAATGAGATATTTTAATAAAAATAACTTTTAAAAAAGAAATCAAAACTCCTCCCCCTCTTGGTGACTAACCTCTTTGCCCCAAGAACTTCTGACAAGGTGGTATTTTAGAGCCCTCTCTGTTCTCTTCTCACCACTGCTCCTTTTCTTCTTTATGTTAAATCCAATCCTCACTCCTTCACTTCCTACTAAAGAATAACTACTCGTCCTCCCCCTTGATTGTTTTAACAGCTGGTGCTAGTTTGCCAATCAGTCTCATGCAATCTCTCCTCATTCTCTTTCTGTAGTTTCTTCCCCATTTTTTTGCATGACAAATCAGAATGCACATCTGAGAAAACACTAAGTTACAAGCATTTACTAGTGAGTCTAAGGAAGGGTAGTAACACCTAACCCTTATTCTAGCCTCAGGGTAGCTAATCCTAGCTATTGCTGAAGTAAACCTTACCTAGTCAGTCTTTAGGAAAAAATAAAGTAAAATTCTCATTCTTGAGCACTTTACAACAACCTACAATTCTTTTTCCCAGGGCCACATAAGCCACAGTAAATCTTTTGCAAAGTGAAGTAAAATTAATTAGTCTTGCTGCTGCAAATGAACATATTTTACTTCCTACTGAAATGGAACAGGAATACATTTGCAGTTTAGTCTGAAAGGCAGCTAAAAATCCAATTAAATTAGAAGTAGCTTTTAAGTGAATGGACAGTACCTTCTTACCCATGGTACCTAATTCACAGGCTATCCTGTGCCTGCACCCTAAATGAGCAGATTTGCTGAAATTAAAAAAAAAAAAAAAGTATGAATCTCTATTGACTACCGCCTCTTCACTTCAAAGCTTGATTTCCCCTTAGACCATCAGCTAGTCCATTCTGATTCACATCCATGTATTTTACCCTTTTCACTGTAGGAAATAGTTAGAAATACGTAAAAATTATGGTAAGACTTGTATGTTCCTGGAATATACACTTTTATTTCAATCTAAAATTAGGTTTAGTAATCTCTGCTGTGCAAGAACAAGCTATATCCCAATGATTTACAGGGGTTAGCATGTCCTGCTGAGGCAGGACTTATTGCAGACATCCACCAAAATGAAAACAGCATTTTTTTCCTAAAAAAAAAAGCATGAAACAGACTTTACTCCCATTGTAGTTATGCTTTGTATCCTTCATTACATCAATTTGTAATCCTAAAAATAAAAGCAGGCCTCATCATCTGATTAAACATGTATGTAGTATCTGCAGGAACAAGTTTTGAATAGGTTTTCTCACCCATAACATAAATCAGTGCAATTTCTGTTAATTTTGCTAGCAGTTCAAATTATTTCATCTGAAATCATACAGATAATGGTTGGTCTACCATAAAGTGGAATAATGCCCCTTAGAACTGAGTTGGTGGTGTTTCAGTCCAAACTTCAACAAGCTTCCCCCCTGCTCTGACCCATGGGAAATATCCACTGTCAATTACCATATACTTCATCCTTCTTTCTTCCTCACCAAACTTGCTCTAAAAGTGGATAAATACAACCTCAATCCTTTCTGGCTGGCTGTCTCCTCCTGACTGTGCCCTGCTCCCTGTCCTTGGAAACAGCTGATGTTCTTTAGAACATCATTACAGCTACATCTCAGTGTTATCCTGCCCTAAGGAGAACAGGCTTACAACACAAAGGTAGAACAGGTGTGGGAGCAGTACCTCAGACAGAATGATTTGCCATCATGTATTTCTTCAGAGACTAAATCAATTCAACTTTTAACAGCACTTTAAAGATGGGATGACTCCTAAATACAGAAGAACTGTCAATGCATAGGTGTCTATCTGAAGGGAAGAGCAACTTGACCACTTCCCCTTGTGTCCTAAGTGCTTCTACTCCAGCTATTCCTCAGAGATCCAGATCACATACAGTGAGATGGTCTGCCCTCAGCAGCTCTGCAAGCAGTCACAGTGCCATATTCTGGAACACAGCTCACTGTTCTTGCTTTCTGTTACCTGGCAGGAGGTAAAAGCTGCAGGAGGCAGAAGGTAGGTCTGGTCTCAGGCATTGGTACGGACCAGGACTGTAGTAGAGAGCCACCATGTGTGTGATTCTACAGATTTCTGTAAACTGTCCTTGCATTCATTCCGTGAAGGGAAAGAGATGCTGCTCTCATTAGATTCCTACAACAGAAATAGGATGACCAGATTTCTCTGGGCATCTTACAGGGCACTATTTAGGACTTTTGCAAAACATTTTCCATTGTCGAAATATTCTTGTCTGCTGAAAGTATATTTGCTTAGGCATAGAACCTCTGTTCAACAGAACATTATGCTGTTGTAACAGACATTCTCAAGAGTTCTAGATATCATCAGAGCTCCCAAGAAGAGCTTCTTTCATGCAATATTTGACAGTTAAAATTTGAATCAACAAAACTAAATTATCTTTGCCTCAATTTGTGCTTCTAGAGGAAAAGTATTTGCAAATATTCCATTATAACCTTTCTACATGCTACAGTAAAAGACAGTTTCTGTGCTTTAAAAGAATCTTTGTAAATTCAGTCTTATTTTTTAAGTGACGGAATTCAAGTTACTTGGGATAGAAGGTGCTAGATAAATTAAATCTCTAAAGTAGTTTGTAAAGTAGATAGTGTCTTTTGCTCAGATTAGTTAAATAAGACTGGTTTCCACACAAAGCATATATAAGCATTCTTGGATATGTAACAGTGCATGTGTGTGTTAAACCCCATGCAGTTTCCTCTGTTTGATAAAATGTTAGTCTTCAAAAAACCTAGGTCTTGGCTATCCATTCCTGAAATCCTAGTCCAGAATTAACAGGTCCACATGAAAGACTTGGTTTCTGTACAGACCTGAATGAAAGAATACAATTTCAGAAGTGAGAACATATTCATGACTTAACAGAGCTGCAAGTTAAGTTTTGTATGAAATTATATTTATTGCACAAATAAAAGCATAATTTAACGCTTTAGTCATTCTGATAATTTGCAAACTGTGACTTGGCTAAGCCTATGGAATGTATTAGTTTGTAACTTCCAATTGCTATATTTAATGAAGTAACAGAAAAAATCAGCATATATGAAGCAAATATATTTTAAAAATCCCCATAAGTATTGGCCACCACAACTTTTATCCCAGTATTCATCACAGGTAGTAATTATTGTTATTATCTACACTAGAAATATTCTCAGATACTGAATTTCCCAGGCTCTTCATCTGAATGCATTAACAAACATTTTGCTTGTTTCTGAAATTTGTGTTTTATCCTGTATGAGGTGTAGCTATAGCTTCCAAGTCAACCATAGGGTATTTTACTGTTATGATAGAGACTTGTGCCCAGAAGCTGACATTCCCTCATTTAACAAGCAATGTATGGTAATTAGACAGCATTTGAGGACTTCTTTCCCTTTCCCCCAGTATTAAAATTGCATTTTCCAAGATTAAAATTTTCAGGTTTATCCATATGGAATTGCCAGTTTAGTAAATACAACATTTCTAGAAACTGTGCATAAAACTCTGGTATGTGTTTTTTAGGTAGTGTCAGAAGAGCAGAAAGAACTTTCATTCTAGCAAAGACAGTAAATTTAACATTAGTATAACAAATGGTAGGGTGAAAGAAAGATTTCAAGTGCTACAAATTGGAAGTAATACAAAAGAATATACTTAATAATGCCAGGGGACCTTCTTGCACAGATTTACAGAAAGAAAACTGGGAGAGATCAGGCAGAAAAGTATCCACACGTAATACAGAAGAAACGTGTATCTGTTTCACTAGAAGGATTTTAAAAGCACAGTTAATTTTCTTGTTAAATGTATGCTGGTATCATTTTAATACAATATGAGGAAAATATACAAATAACCTCCCCCCCAAGCCAGCATTATACTATCCAGTATGTCATGGACAACACTTTTTATTATTTCTTTTGTCTCAGAGTTGTGGGTCCTTTCCCTTCAAAAAAATCCTCTACAGCATTTTCTCACACTCCATGTTTTATTAAAGACACAGAACAAATCCAGATGTCAAGACACCAGTGTTTTGTAAATCTCTGGTAACACATTCAGCTATCAGCTGTGTGGAAAGTCATACTTTTGTTCTGGAGGAAATCCAATCTTAACATTAAACACCATCTTCATTTAAACTACCATTTTTACAGGAACTAAGGAAAAATCCAGAAGTTCTATTGTTCTGATTTTTTTAGAAACACTCATTTGGACAGCATAGACTGGAATTCAGGTTCAGAAGTCAGCAGCAATGCTCATAAGAAATATCTGAATACCTTGGTGTGCAAGAATAAAGGAAGTGTTTGAGAAATCTATCTATAATAGTGAAAAGAGCAAGGTTGGGATACAAGAAAAAGACTTCTAAGTGACAGCTATAGCACCCAAGACAAGAAGAAAATAAATTAGTTTTACAGTTATAAATATAACTCCTGTGAAGCTCACAATTTTCACCAACTTGGGAGACACACTCCAAGCCCTTTCAGTATTTAGGCCAGCATTTCAGGAGCTTCTTTATGCATTTTATACCTCAAAAGAACACAAAACCCATACTGGTGACAAAAACACGATTGACTGAATAAAGCATATATATATAAAAGTTCAGACATACTTTACAATTTTAATTATGTGCTATTCTCTACAGTAGTTCTTAATATAGAATATCCTATTTAATATGTGAAGTTAATCTCTTATTAAATTCAATTTCTGGCACTTTCCCTAAGTATATGTCTTTGATTAAGATAATGGAAAACATTTTGTCTCTGGAAAAAAAAATACTGCAAACGTAAGATTATATTGTGGTGCTTGTTGTTATGCCAACTTTATTATAATAAGAAAACTTTTACAACAAAATGCAACAAGTTTTTGCATTGTATGAGTTTCTCACAGAGTATTTTCAAGTTGTGCAAGAAACACGAAGAAATGTAAAGAACCAAGACTTCTGAAAATACACTGCACTGTTGATTTACTTATCACTTCATTACTGAAGTAAGGTGTTTAACCTGGAATGTTATTATTACTAAAAAAAAAAAAAACAAAAACAAAACAATACTTTAGCTATTTAATTATAAAAGGATGACAAGAAAAATGCTGTTACACATCCCATATCCAGTCTCAACAATATTAAACAGCAATTATTTACGACCAGTGTAAGTGGCAGAAAGAAATAAATTTCAAGTGTTAAGTGGTTAGTAACATAAAATTCAAATTCAATTATCAATTCAGTCAAATTATGTTTGAAGATGGAAGATGATTTCACTGGACAATATGCAAAATATTGTCACTTCTTTGATTTGTTTCACACATATTTCTACACCATTTAGCTATATTTACCCATTAAGGGAAAAGTGATGAAAATCCAGCCTTCTCTTAATCAATGCTCTAAAATTGGGCAAAGGCTGTCCCAGTGCTGCTAGCCAAGCTAACACCTTAAGCTCTTGCAAAGTGTTACCATCACTGTAATGTAATTATTTAACATTCTAACACTCTATTTAGCTCCCCGGAAGAGTGGAGCTTCCAATTTTAAGAAAACCCGCCCATTTAAATGTCATTAACTAGCCAATTAGTACAGTCTGCTCCTTGCTAGCTGCAGAGTACTGGGATAATCTTTTAATTGTTAACCACTACTGAATCATTTTAGCAATTACGCTTTTATACATTCTGTGATAATTAAGACAGAATACACCTAGAATCTGATCATTTTCCTGTACTCAGTGACAAACAGGATGACGATCAGTGGCAGATGAGGCGTGTGACCAGGGGTAAGGCTATCCCTGCAGGGCACGGGGCGCACCTGCAGCGCCCGCGGAAGGCGCGCACCGCCCGGCGCGCCCCGCTCGCCGCGGCCGCCCGAAGGAGCCGCTCCGTGCAGCGGCTCCGGGCGCACCGGGCCGCCTCGCACCGCGCCTAGGGCTCCGCTCCCACACTGCCCACACCGAGACTATCCATCCCCGCCGCCGCCCCCACGGCTCCACCTGCCGGGCGCCCGCAGCGCCCTCCGCTCGCTCCTGCCTGCCTTCCCCGGGCCGCCGCCGCCGAGGGGCGGGCAAAGCGCCCCGGCGCGCATCTTCCGCCGGGGAAGCACCGCACCCGTCCCTCCTGAGCATCGGCAACTTTCTGTCCTTCCTAAGAGGAGGCGTGCCTCGGGGGGCTGCTGCCAGGCGCTCGCAAGCGGCCGCATGGCACAGGCTCCCCGCAAGGCAAACCCCTGGAGGTGCTGGAACAAAGCGGGATTACCTAAAGGGCACTGGTCTGCTGGCGGCCGCCGGGAGCCCCACTCCGGCGGGAGAGGCGCCCTCCCTCCGCAGGACGCTGCCTGTTGCACGGGCCCCGCGGGCTCCCTGCAGGGCAAAAAACAACTTCGCTCCGCCGGCGCTTCTCCTCCGCGCCGCCAACTCGCGCCGGGAGAGCGGCCCCGGGCTGCAGCCCCGAGCGGCGGCAGAGGCGAGCGGCTCGGAGAAACCCCTTCTTCCCGACAAGGCTGAGCCGTGCTCTGCAGAGTGGGACCCCCCTTTCCCGCCCCCGCGGCTTCCCTCTGCGCAAAGCCAATTAACCCCGAGCGCTCGCCCTCCCGCAAAAGGCAAGAGAGGGGGTGCTGGAGCCGACAGGAGGCAAAGTTTGATAAATGAGCAGCTCCTGCAGTGACAGGTGACTACGCAGCGGAGGCACCCTCCGCGCCGGGCTGGGCACAAGTGCGGCAAAGAAGCACTCACCTGTCCGTGGCCCTCCGGCAGGCGCGGAGGGGAAGGCGGGCGGGCGAGAGACGAGCCCCGGGCTCCTGTGCCGTCCGTCGGCCCCACGGCACGCAGGATGCCGGGCGGAGGGCCCGCAGAGCAGCGGGGCCGCCCCGGGCAGGCACCCGTCAGCGGAGCAGGTGAAGCGGGGCGGTCGCCGCCGCCGGAAAGCAACACGTTTGGCTCTGAACTTTGCAGCTCCAGTCACAAACAAACAAATAGAGCCCAAGAAAGACCTCTCCCATCCGATCCCAGCCTTCTCGGCAGCCGCTGCCTCTCTTATTGGTGCGGAGGTTATTTATTTATTTGATTTCTCCCCCCTCCCTCCCCTCCTCCCCTTCCACACCCCCCCTTCCCTTTCACTTCCCCTCTCCCTCCCCCCTCCCCGGCCTGCCCTCCCCTCCGTGACGGCGCAGCCAGCCCCGGTCCCAGCGCGGCGCACGGGTGGCCGGGCTGCTCTGCGGCCGGCGGCAGCGCCGGTGCCGGGCGAGGGGCGGCGCGCCGCGGGGAGGCGGGAGCGGAGGCGGGCGGGAGCGGGGCAGCCGCCGCACCGCTGCCGGGCGGGAGCGGAGAGCGGAGAGCGGGCGGGAGGTGCTCCCGGCGCCCCGTCCTCCGCGCCGGGCAGCGGGGGCGGGAGGGTGATCCTGCCGGTCACCGCGGGGACAGGGTAGCCGAGCAGGGAGGACTGGTGATCGGGGAAGAGGGGAGCCGGCAAGCACCGGGCTGCTGCCGCGGGGAGCCGGGGACCCCTACGGCGCTGCTGTGCGGCCCTCGCCCATGGGGAGCTCCGCGGCCGCGGTGCGGCGGGAGCGGCTCGGCCGCGGTGCGGCAGCGGCGGGAGGGGAGCGGGAGCGCAGGAGGGGATGCTGCCGTGAGCGCGTTCTAGCAGAGCCGGGGGTTGTAAGTGCCTCTGTGTGTGTGTTTGCGGACGTGTGCCTCCGGTACCGCTGCACGCAGCTTGCTTTCAAGGAGACCCTAGACTCGCTAGCCGCAGTGTACTTTGCGTGCAGCGCTTTTCCGTTTTGCTCAAGCTTATGCGTGATCAGTGCAGCGCAAGCTTTATTTTTCCCGTCTTATCAGTCGCTGAACCTTTGTTTGCTGGTTTGTTGCCCTTTTTCTCCCCCGTCCCCTAAATCCACGAGCAACTGGAGCAACACAGTAGGTCTCACCTGGCCGTTCCTTAGGGCCAAGTACAGCGCTGTGGTTATTGTAAGGAAAGGGAACGCAAGTTAAAAGCTGGGAAGGTAAGACTCCATGAAGGATTTCTTTTACTGCTCCTGCAGTATCCGTCCTAGCTCAGTTTCTCGTTGCAGCTGACGGTGGAAAAAAATATTACTGTCCCACAGTGGCTGTTTTTATACTGCTGTACACACACGTGACAGACAGAATATTGACATTCTTGTCTTCCCTTCATCCCTCTCCCTTTGCAAAGTATGGTTCAAATTAGATACCCCAGTAGAAGAGGATAGAAGTGTAAAATCTGTGAAGCTGGTACAAACTCTTCAAAATATTTGGGAAGGGGATGTGTGTGTGTTTGTGTGTGTTATCTGGTTGGTTGGTTTTTGCAGGCTAAAACACTGCTCTCCTGGCAGTAAATAGGCATTCTGGATGTTCTTTTTCACTTCCGGGGGGGGGAAGACCAAAACGTCACTACAATAAACAACAAGGAAATAAAAAATGTGCTTAGGTTATTCAAAAATATTACGAGGAAAAAAAGCATAAATTATACCCCTATTTCTGTTCAGGTGACAAGACATAGAGATGTAAAGACTGCTTTTAAGTCAGTCAATGGATTTTTGTAGATTTGTCATTTCAAACAGACAGTACAAGTCTTTTTTAGTGCTGCAACTCTGTAATTCTACCTTTGTCAACTGAAGACAATAAACCAGAAAGATTAATGTACATTTTGTCTTCAGTAGTAAATGCTATTGTCAAATGGGGAGAACTTCTTATTCAAAGAATTGGATCAATAGTTGACTTTGTTTTGAAGCATTTATTTAAGAAGTTACTTAAAACGAGTGAAGTTCATGCTCTTAATATCCTTAAAGAAATCTCTCAAAGGCAATTATTCTATTTGCCAATCTAGCGGTCACTGCCATGTAGCAACAAAAAGCATGAAAGATAGATGTGGAAATCCCTTTGGGTTCAGACAGTGCTTTCTCAATGGAAGAAGAACAGTAGGAAATTAAAAAGTGAAATGCACTTTAAAAAAAATCTATTTGAATATTTTAAACAGGTTGCTTTGAAGAGGTGAAGTTTCATCTCCAACCAGTAAGCTTCAAGGTCAATGAAATGCAAATGACAGATGTGCTCCTTGCCTGAAAGAATGCCACCAACTTTAGGTAACATTTAGTGAGCAGTATTTAAAAAGTAGACCACCTGTTATTTTAATCTGTAAACTCTGTGTTCAGCAAGTATTTGTTCAGAAGAGCACAGAGTGTCTTTGACTGGAATAAACAACTACATTTTCAAAATATGGGAGGTTAATGAAGATACTACTTTATTAATGATGGGCTTGTAATGACAGTTGTGCACATCAGTGAGAAGACACTGAGCGATGTCAGTTAAATTTAGTCTGACACTTTCACTATAATACACCATGTGAAATCTCTACTGGTTCACAGGTCTTAAAAAACAATTTCATCATGAGTAAACCAAAACTCTGTTTAGAGAGATTCTAAGAAAAGGAAGCACTGTGTAAAGCCCATAACAAAATTGATCCTATACTAGTGTATTATATCACTTCCATTGAAATTAATTAAATGGCTGCTGGATACACCGTAAAATAAATTTGATTTGACTAAGTCAAGCTAATAATCAATTTTGGTGACTACTTAATATATTGACTGTTCACTGAAATTATGCAAGCAGAATATTATTCTCAGTTCTGGAAACTGAAAAATATGTAAAATGGAATGAATAACTAAAGTTAAGAAAAGCAGACATAAAAAAGGAATAAAAACAGAAAGGAAAAAGGAAGACAAATCTATAAAATTTTAGTTTCCTAAAATTTCATCCAGTGTTGTTTACTTGCCTTCTTTGGCTTCTTTCATCGTTTAAATTCCTGTGATCTCACACTTGGCATTTTAGAGTTTTAAAGGGCTTCAAATTGAGACTGCTAAAAATAAATAAATAATAGCAGCCCCTACTGCCACCCACCCACACTGACACAACCTTAAAAATAGCTTTCTTTATTTTCTTATATAATGACCTGGACTTTATATAATGTCTGGACTCTTTAAATTGCACTTCTAAAGGCTCAAAGAGCTGCTAGCATTGCATGTGGCTGCTGATACACATCCCATTCAGTATGTTGTATTTCAGAAATCCATCTGATGATCTCAGATGTACTGGTTATTATTTTCAAACCAGCTAAATCTGAGCAAGTTCTAGTTAAATATCAAGAGAGACAGCTGGTCAGTAAGGAGTTTCTCCAAAACAAGCATTTTTTTGCCCTTGGCCATGTTATCTGTGTAGGAGGCTTTTTACAAAAAAGAAAAAGATGGATTTTTCTTCCACATCTGAACAAGCAAGTTTCTACTCCTTTTTCAATTTCTTTTCAGGTAGCTGAAATGCTTTTGATCACAATTTATAAATATGTCAGGCAAAGCTGTTAGTAAACTAGCAAGAATATATCGGGCAGTTTGAGCTTTAAAATTGTGTCAAAAAATCACATGCTGTCATGTTAGAAAGACTCAAGAATTCTACATGAATGCATGTTAAATTTATAGATAGATGACATTTAATATGTTGTGAAATCTTAATTATTACTGTATTATAAAGATTTAATGAAAAGGTTTTTCAGCTAGCCAGAATTTGAAATATTTTACTACTGTGAGCATTTCAAAGTCAAAAAAAGGTAGGAATTCTCCCCTTTTCAGACCAAATAATCAGTGCATGGTATTTATCTTACCCTGTCCAAGGATTACTGGAGGATTCAGTCTGGACTGTTCTCCAGTTTCTATAAACAATGCTGAATACATAAAGCTGATCAGAAGTGTGCTAATGTTTCATATTTTAAAGAAAATGGATGCCAATAAACAGGTATGTAATAGGGAAAAAACATCATACAACTGGATAAAAGAAAGAAAATCTGTAGCCTTTTAAGAAAAGGCTGCTTTGTTGGAAGATGATGGTTTGCTTCCCTGTGAATTAAACCTGAAAGTTGAGGTGGTATGAATACATTTGTATAATGAGTTCAGGGTCTAACAACTTCTTGCTTTCCCTGTTTGTTTAGGGGAAAATTATTTATTCTAAGGAAAATTTAGCCACAGAGTCAGGTCAATGGCTTCTAGATTAAAAAAAGCAGCTGCCTTTGTTAGTGGGAGTTGTCTGTTTCTGTTCTGTTTACTCAAGATCTTCAACTTCTGACCTCATTGCAGTCTACAACTTCCTAAAGGGGCTCAGTGGAGAGGCAGGTGCTGATCTCTCTCTGTTGACAAGTAATAGGACACAAGCAAATGCAATGAAACTGTGTCAGGGGAAGTTCAGGCTGGACACTAGGAAAAGTTGTTTTGCTGAGACTACAGTCATCACTGGAACAGGCTTCCCTGGGAAATGGTCACAGCACCAAGCATGTCAAAGTTCAAGGAGCATCTTGATGATGATCCTAATTTGTATGGTTTCAGTTTTGGCTTTAGTTTAGGAACAGGGAGTCGGACTTGAGGATCCTGATGGGTCCTTCCAACATGATATATTCTACTATTCTATTATATGATAGGGATATCAAATGGACCATTATTATTATTATTATTATTATTATTATTATTATTATTATTATTGTAACTCTAAAATAGTCGAGTGTGGCCCCATGTGCCACCAGTGTCCTTCAGCCACTAGGAAGAGCTTCCTTTCCATGTCAGATGCACTTTGTGTACATCACATAGAGTGATTAGTAAGAGTACTGAAGAGTACCTTTTTTGTATATTTTGAGGATGCTTGAATATCATTCACTGCAACAATATACTGTAATTGTCATAATCCTCTGGCATTTGTCCAGAGGATAGTGCTGCCCAAGTCAGAGCTGGTTTTTTGGAACCAAAAAACCTTCCAAATTGGTGAGTTTATGAGAATGTTGATGGGTGGCTTACTGCTGCAAAACATGCCTGAAGCTGAAACTTATGTCCACTGGATTATAAAAGTTCTGATCCTGTTTGAGGGATCATAGAATCATAAAATGGTTTGATTTGGAACAGACCTTAAAGACCATTTGGTTCCATCCCCACCTCTGCCATGGGCAGGGACACCTTCCACTAGACCAGGTTGCTCAAAGCCCCATCCAGTCTGGTCTTGAACACTTTCAGGAATGAGACAGCTACAACTTGTGTGGGCAACCTGTTCCAGTGCCTCATCATCCACACAGTAAAGAATTTCTTCCTAATGTCTAATCTAAACCTGCCTTCTTTCTGTTTAAAGCCATTCTCTCTAGTGCTAAAATGATATGCCCTTGTAAAAAGCCCCTACCCCTCTCCCTTGCAGGCCCTCTTTAGGTAGTGGAAGGCTGTTATAAAGTCTCCCTGGAATCTTCTCCAGGTGGAACAACCCCAACTTTCCCAGCCTTTCCTCATAGGAGAGATGCTCAGTTCCTCTAATCATCTTGTTGGTCCCTTCTGGACTCAATGCCCCCTCTTGATTAGGGGATCCCAGAGAGCTGGTTGCAGCATTCCAAGTGTTGCCTCATGACAGCAGAGCAGAGGGGCAGAATCCCCTCCCTGGCTCTGCTGGCCATGCTGCTTTGGATGCAGCCCAGGACATGTTTGAATTCTGGGCTGCAAGTGCACATTTGTCAGCTCGTGTCAATTTCTCATCCACCCACACCCCCAAGTCCTTCTCCCCAGGGCTGCTCTCAATCCATTCCCTGCCCAGCCTGTATTCGTGCCTGGGATTGCCCACACTTTGTTGAACTCCATGAGGTTTGCACAGTCCCACATCTCGAGCCTGTTCAGGTCCCCCTAGTGCATCCCTTCCCTGCAGTGTGTCAACTGCACCAC
Organism: Muscicapa striata striata; assembly: GCA_030060385.1. Lineage (NCBI taxonomy): Eukaryota > Metazoa > Chordata > Aves > Passeriformes > Muscicapidae > Muscicapa > Muscicapa striata. Next base: position 2,086,302 of record JAREIS010000146.1, read on the forward strand.
AGAGTTTGGTGTTGTCAGCAGACTTGGTGAGGGTGCCCTCAACCTACTGTCCATGTCTTTGACAAGGGCATATAAGGGCTCACACTCCCATATACTTATAAGTATACACCCTGTTAAGCAGGGCACCTCAGAAGATTAATTGGTGTAAATACTGAAGAAAAGATGAAGACAACCTTTCTGATTCTCTGGAATAGGGAAATAATTGAAAGTGTAAGATATATATTACAATTTGAATATATATATTCAAGTATATATATATAATACAATAAATTATATATATACACATATATAATATGAAAGCTGACACTTTAACTGTGCTTGAATTTTCTTAGGAAGGAATACAGTGAAGGATTTGAAAACATAGACAGCACTTTTGGCCCAAACTCTGTTTTTATCCTTGTTGTGCCAGATGTTGAGTTTTCAAGCAAAAAATCATTATATGCTTGTCTGTGCTTAAACTTCACCTTACATGGCCAACAGCTTTTTGACAGTGAGGGGTGTTGAGTGAGAGATGTCTTTGATTTGTTCCATCTGTCTGCTCTTACATAGTTTTGGAATGCCTTCTACAAGTCATAATGGAATTGCAATGTCCCTGCTGAATGCCTTACAAAACTACTCCCACTTTAGGAAAAAACTCACTCTTAGAAAAAGTCATCAGCAAGGCTTCAAAGGATTATAAACTTATGAAATCCAGAAGTTGCAATGGAAACTATCTGTCATTGTAATAGTGAGAGCTTATGTTAACAAGCAAAATTTAAAGATGAAAGCTCATCTATAACAGAGGTGTCTGAAGGAGAACTTAAATATTAAAATTACTTGTCTAAAGTAATACATTTCACAACTGGAATTTTGATACAATGATATATATTAGACATTTATAAATAGAAAAGAAAATGTTTGGATTTCTACCACTTTTCAAATAGATATTATAGTTTTCACTTTAGTTTATTTTGGTTCATTTTCTGGAATTATTGTATCTGTTGGCTTCATATAAAGGGATGAAATCACACTTTTTTCTGTATTGCTCCAGTGTGCGCAGACAGATACTTGCTAAAATGAACTGTTTGCAGAATTGTGTATAGACACATGACCCACATATTTGTATAGTGAAGTTACTAGGTTGCCACATAGAAGAACTACATTCTGTAATGTTTTAAAGGGTATGTTCAAAACCACTTGCTCTTTGAAACCCTAATAATCCCTTCCATGGTCATAGACTGCCTAGTCATCAAATATTTCTGCATGTAAACAAAAATTTCATTTTTGTAAACTGAAATGTTGTATGTAGATAAATTTTTATAGCTATGAGAGGAAAAAACCAATGGTTAGACTATTTATCTTCTAAGTCTAAAATATCTGATTTATTTAATTTTTTAAAAAAATCTTTCATTCTTAAGAAAAATGGAATTGCTATTTGAAAATTAAATTTAGGACATGTATAACTAGATACTCTAAATGCACTCATTTCACTTTGACTTTAATGGGCTAGATAAAGATGAATTAATCATTGTAATGAAAGTTAACAGTCACCATTGGACCAGTGCTTTAAAATTGCTCACATATACTGTTGGTAAAGAGTCCTTAACATTAATGTGGAAGACTGATTCTTGAAAGAGGTTGATTTCTCAAAATTAAACATGTTCTGAATAATGTTCTTTGGAGATTAAGTGTAAATACATATGAGATTTTGACTGAAAGGGAAATTAAAGAAGAGGATGCTTAGTTAGCCAGCCAAATAGCCACTGGACCATGATTGAGAAAAGCAGCTTCAAAAATCTTAACTTTGTTGAGCAACAATATGAGGATGTCAGTTAGATAAAGCACATGTATATTACCACAGTGTGAAATGTAGGCAGGAAAATATATTTGGTACAAACTAGAAGCTATGAAGTACAGTGAAAATAAGACCAGGGAACAATCTCTGGTTTTGCTAAGGACATAGCGTATATTTTGCATTATATTAGGCAGGATGAAAAAGGGTGTCTCCTGATATAGATATAGATATAGAAATATAGATATAGATATAGATATAGATATAGATATAGATGATATAGATTAGATATAGATATAGATATATAGATATAGATATATAGATATATAAGTATATATATACACATACATACATACATACATACATACACACATACATATATCTATATATGTATATAAATGATGCCATTAAAATTTTAAGAAAACTAAATTGCTGGTAGTGACAGAAAAAAAGAAAGTGTTCAATATCTATGTCATTTCTGTTTCTGGAAAGAAGCAGGAGAGTGCATTGTACTTCATAATGATGGTGAAGTATTTTCCAAGCAATTAGTTTCTAAGGAAAGCATTAAGCAGTATTTTTATGGTGAATATTTGAAAGCAGCTGATTCAGATGAACTGAATTCAGAAGTAGACGGTATTCATTTTACGGTAATCTTGGAATACTCTAGAAACTCCTAGAAGCAGTGAATGTAATATTAAAGCTTAAAAAAAAATCAAAACAAAACAAAAAACCCTAAGCAATGTGACCTGTGTTGTAAAAGAGAACTTAATAGAATGGTGAGGTGGGTTTCTATACATAACAGTTCAAAAGCTTTGAGAGCAGAGCATTACTGCTAGAATTCAAAGCAGAAGGTTTTTGGAAGATAAAGTCTTGTCAAACAAATGTGAATTCTTTCTTTGAGAATGGTAAAGTTTGTCTGATAAAAGTAAGTGCTTTTGTACAGCTGCCTCAGTAGTCGTATGCTTAGAAATTAGATACATAAGTAACACTTTCAAAATTGGGATTGTACCCTTGAAAATATTTATTCTCAAAATAATTAAAAGGTCACAAAATAGATAAGTCACTATCACACATACACACACCAGCACATTGCATTTAAAAGGGTTTTTCTCTTTATTTGTTATATGTAGAAATAAGTAGTGGTTAGGAGAACAGAGATTAGATTGTTCACATCTATAGTAAAGATAAAAATGATAAAAGAATATTGTATCACCTCTTTATGCCCAGAGAGTAAAATGAAGTCAAAAAGTTTAAAACTTATAGAAAAGAGCCCTAAGTGCTTGGAAACTGGAAAAAATGTCTAATTTTCCTTCTAGTGGAGAAACACTTCATAGCCTTTCTGAAGACTGCCGCTAAAACTCCTTACAGTGTAAATACTGTAGGTATTTTTCATTATGAGATCAACTATAGAACAAGCTCCAAGAAACAATGATAATTCTGCACCCCTTCAGGTTCTCAAAGAAACTCTGGATCTGTCTTTTAATTAGGTGCAGACTATGCTATAACCAAATAAAACATTTAGATTTGAGTCTGAGGCAAATACAAGGGCCTGTGATACATCTGATTCTTTCTGACCTTTCTGAATCTCTGTTCCATGTGATGTTTTAAATATACAATTTTAGTTGCTTTAAAATAAGTCTGTGTGAGTCAGGTTTGTGGAACAACATGCTAACTCATATTATTTAGTACCAAATTTGCGTGTAACGCATTTTTCTTAGACTGACATATCTAACACTAGTATTTTCTCCTCATGCTCCCCTTTCACCTTCTAATAATCCCTTAACTATTTTTAAAAGATTTTAGAGGATTCTAAACCTTACACATGTATAAAACTGGTCACAGTTATGTCCATATATATTAATATTAAATTAAAATACGTACTAAATATTCTAACATTGCATTAGAATGGATACTAAATTATTTTATAGATATGTTAAAGTTTTAAATTGAGAGGTAGTTATTACATTTTTAAATTTTAGAGCAAGGACTTGTATTAGACAATTATAATTTTCCTTTGAATAATGTGAAAGTAAAATATGCAGTATTACATCAGATCATCCTCAAAGTTTTTTTTTTTTCACTCCATCAGCAAGAAATATCATACTGGGTAGTTGCAAAGTTCCCCATAAAGGATGTTTTTTATTCTGCTGATACCTCATCCTCACTAATGAACAGTCAAGGATGCCCAACAGCTATATGTAAAATCATGGTTTGCTTTGCCGTATCTGTGTTTTTTTCTTACTCCCATCAATGTGTCTTTGTCCTGCATTTTCTAAACTTCTATATTTTTTTCTCTTTCCAATTAACCATGTTAATCAATGACAAAACTCTTCCTCTCATGAGCAATCCTGGCTTTTACTGTCAAAAACATTTGAAAAAAAAAAAAAAAGGGTATTTTTATATAATTTTTACATCACTTAATGTTAAAATACATATTTTAGCTCTCCTTAGCAGAAGATATTCCTGCTTCACTTTGAGTGTATAAATTAAGCAGAAATTACTAATTGGTTTTTAATATTTTCCTATATCATACCCTTTTAAAAAAGCAATCATTTTTGACTGCTGTTATTCATGGTTTTGGGGTCATAGCTGGCCTAGGATAAGTAGATTTGCTACCCTGCAGCCTTTTTCATTTTCTGTTAACTACTGCATTAGAGCTCACAGTTCAGACAGATGACTCCAAGGCTCCAGCAGAATTCGTGAATAACTCTACCTAGACCTAATGAAGTACAGCTCTCAATTTATCTATTTCTTCCATTATTTTATTCTTGCTAATGTTCAGAAGATTTGTACATGACTTATTCCATCCTCTGGAGAAAAGTGACTAAATGAAGTCTTGGTTTGTTTTGCCATGTTGTATTTTAAAATCCAGCCATACCACCAATCCTTTCTTAACTTTCCTTTGTCTTTTATTTACATTTTCAAGAATTGTTTGTGTCTTTAGTTATATGTTTTTTTCATGATCTGCTGTGGAGTCCTCCTAATTTACATCTTACATTTTAACCTGCCAGAAATTATGCTCCTTTCTACAGAAGAAGGATTGAATTATACAAAAGAAAGATTGTATCTGTCAATGACAGAGGAAAATAGTATATTTATGGCTTATAATATATGGTTCAGTATATTTATTCAATGATTTATAGTACTTAGGTATTCTTAATAAAAATTCAATAACTTTCTAGACTTCCCTTAGACTGAGGGAGGGAGGAGTATCTGGCTGGGGAACATCCTTTGTAATATGACTTTTCCAGGAGACATCAGATGAACTTTTATTTCAAATTCCACTCACTTCATTATTTCAGCTCCACTTTGGGATTTTCTATAGAAAGAAGAGTAAAATTGTGGTAAATCCATCTCTAGTTGCATTCAGAAAGTAATATTTTCTATGTAAAATCACTATGTGAAAATTCGTGAGGTACCTTAAGAGATTGTGTACAAATCTAATCCTTCCACATGTGTCCATAAATAATTTGGAATGAAATTTTAAAGCTTTTTTGGAAGACTTTAAAAAAACAAAAAGGAAAAATATCTGCCTGTAGTATAAAAACCTTGTGTGATATTTGCTATTTCAATGGCAAATGGAATTTAAGGGAAATCTGCCTATGGGGAATGACACCTGTAAGTCAGTAATATCGTGTTTTTTCCTTATTTGTGGCATAGACATAATTTCTGTTTCATCTCTTCTTCATCATTCTCTTTATAGTCCTGTGCACAAGTTTTTTTCATAGAGCTGTTCTCCATCTGTTGAACCGTGCTTGATATACAGAAAAATAGGGACTAAAGAACATTTTAGTAAAGTTTATAGGAAAGCAGAAATTCTGCCAGTAATTATGTTAGTTTTAGAAAATATTAATATAATATTGTCCATACTTAACGATTATGCCTTGTAGACCTCAAAAAACTGTTAGGACCTCATATATTCTTTAGAATCAAGGAAGATAAAGTATTAAATAGAATATATTAAATTGAATTAATAAATTACTTCAAATATATAATTTTAGACCAAGGTAATAATTTTCTGTCTTCACAGAAAAGTGCAAGAAAATGACAGTGTTTTGGTATATTATTTATGTATAATTACTTGTACTGCCTTTTGCAATTCAACACTTGTTTATACTAATTATGTGTTCCAGCTACATACATTTTTTCTTCTGCAATGATTGTACTCGTATAGTAAGATATGAGTGTGAGGCATATAAGGTCATCTAAAATGTATGTTTATATATTTATATGTGTAGAAATATATAAATATATGTATATTTAGAGTTCTTGCAATTTTTAGATTTTTTTTCTTGCAAAGAGCTTAAAATGAAAACAGAAAATTAATTATGATGTATCTAAGCTTTTGGCTGGATCCAATGCCATTGTATTGCTACTGAAAACAATCATATGGGCTAAAAGTGTGTTAACATGGAAATAAATGCTTCCGGTCTCTAAATCCAGATTATGTTTTCCAGTGTCACTGCAAAAGCCACCAGGTAAACATGTAATATTTAAATTGCAGAAGTGTCATGTGCATGGCATCCACAGCACTGTAAGACTTTTCCCCTATAAATGTTCATACCAGCTGTTGAGATCAACCTAGTCAAAGGTTTTGGTATCCTGATACTTGTGTTGATTTGCATTTTTCTACATATCAGGCTCTATGATAGTTCCTAAATCTAGCGCAATGAGAAATATTATCAAGAAATCATGGTAGTAATGGAAATAAAAGAGCTGGCTCAGATTTAGGACTAATTACATGGGCTGTAGTTGTTCTACACCTGGTACTACTACCAGATCAGGAATTTATATACAAACTGTGAGAGATCTCATTTCGTGTGTCTGTCCCGGTTGCTCTGCACTGTTCCATGTGACTGCTTTGCATCCACAGAGCGTGAAGCATCTGGGATACATCTTTAATACAATCACTGCTTTGGCAGAGTGGCAACAGATAGCTTAGAAGTTCCTCACTCGGGTACTGATAATGCCATAGCTGTATAAGAAATCCCTTACTGCTTGGTATGAAGTTGATTATTTTATTTCAGTAAGTTAATTGCTTTTATCCCCTTCTGTCCTTTCCACCTTTCCGCTGTGTCGAAGTCTGAAAAAAGTCTTCATGAACAAGAGGAACAAAAATTAAAATTGAAAAGCTTAGATGTGCTCTGAGACAGTGGGAGAATTGGAGTGCTGAGTACTGTATTGCTTGTTGTTCAACTGATTCTTAAATGTATTAAAAAACAAATACTAAAAACAATGTACTCTGGCCAATGGTTATGCAGAATATAATGAAACAATCTCACTTAGCTAATATTTTTTTAGATTGTTATCTGATTTAAATTAGATAATAATTTTCAAGCTACTGTATTCAGTATTTGGTCATTGTTCAGTAGTATTTGGTCATTGTTCTCCTACACACTGATCCTTCAACTAACTGCTTTTCCTCATATTTCATATGCTTTTTTTTCTCTACTCCTCCTTTTTTTTTTATTTTTCAAGAAGAAAATAAAGAAGTGTGAATCCTTTCAAAACCTGTCACATGTTGATTGATCCTGTCTATTTACCAATTCAAAATACATTTTTAACACCTCTAAGACAATGGAAAAAAAAAGAGGTTCATATTAAATCTATATATTGATACCCAGCTCTGTTTTTTTGTAAAGAGACAAAGCTGTCACTAGATGCCTGAGTGTGCTAAAGAAATGAGAATTTGAGGGAAGAGTCATTTCAAGCTTAACCCAGGCCAATGAAGTTATGTGAGTTGAAAAGAGATGCAATTTAACAAATTGGCAGAGACCATTACTGTTTCTCATATCAAGGTTACTTGTGTTCTGACTTTCAGAGCATTGCATGTTGCCTCAAAGTCCCAGTGTCTGCCTCCCAGGAATTTCCCTGTGTCTGTCCAAGGCTGAGATATATTACAGAAATAAGATAATTTATCTTTATGTCAAAACAAGTGTATATGTTTAACATATTACATTTTCCATTTTAGAAGTGGCTAAAGGGCAAAGTCATATAAAAAAATCAAAATCAATAGATAAAGTGGTATTGACTAAAACCTTTTTAATTTACTTTTAAATAAAATTTTAGATGGAATTTTATAGCAGTTACAAAAATATCAAAGAATCAAGTCATTAAGAACATTTAGAACCTTAAGAACATTTAAGAATTTAGAAATCATGCTTAGGATTTCTGGGAAAAATTTATTTGTCTTCCCAGTGGAATTTATGTTTTTCAAAGTATTTGTTTCATTTCACAGAACAGGAAAATTGCACAATCTATCACACATTAAGGATAAAAAAATGTTGATTTAAAACCAGTACTTATAGGTGTTAATACACTTTCATCTCCTTTCTTTGCTTTTTACTCCTCCTGTAGGTGGAGCTATAGATCTGCATGTGAAGTCATTAGGAAAATATCTTTTATAAACATTTAATTAATACCTTTTCTTTTTGGCTCTGCTTTTTGGTGAGCCATTGTTTTTTTTCTTAGCAAATAAAAGAAAAAAATATTATTTTTAACTATTTGATTAAAACAGGAAAAAATGCAAAAACATTTTTATAATTTAAAATTTGGAGCACATACAGAATATTTAAGAGTTTATGCAAGTAACTTTTGGGAAAAAAAATAGAAAAAATACAAAACCATATATGGATTTAAAAAAATTATCAAGGTGTAGCACCTCCTATATTCATTTTATTTTAGAAGCAAATAACTTTTGGGTCAAATATTTATGGACTGACTTCCTGTTCAGTTTAGATGTTTGCAACATAATTTGAAGAGCCATGTTTGTTTCCCTATTTGTCTGCCTTCTGATGTTATCACTCTGGGTATTATAAGAAAGACTTTATTAGATTGTAGTTTTCTGTATTCATAGGGGTTTTTGATGCTTTCTTTTAATGTGGTGGGATTGGTTTACTGTTTTTTATTTTTTTTTTTTTTTTCCACTTAGTGGCAAATCTCAGCTTGATAACTCCTTGCACTGACAATTTAATTTCCTTCCTTCCTTACTGGAAAACATCAAAGAATCAGTAAGACATTTTTTCTCTAATGTCTTTAGGCAGCAGTAGAACATTCTCAAGCACTACCTATTGAATCTGAGTTTTCTTTACTCACTTATACCTTCTTACCCTATGAATAGAGAGCCTCACAGAGATTTAGACACTCATTATTTAATTTAAATTTTAAAAATCCTCAGAGAATCTGGCTCAGAGTCCTCCAGAAAGAAGTATGTATTGCATGTTCCAGTGCAAGGAAGCTGTCTTCAATAATGTTAAAGGGGAAAAAACCCCTAATTTTTGGGATGGAATGGCTTTCTTCCTGATATGGAACTAGCAGCTAAGAATTCTATTTCTGGATTTTTTATTGATTTCCTGGATGGTTTTGCATGAATAACTCTTCAGTTCTGTGGAGTGAAGCCCTGCTCCTTACATGCTCCTCACCTGCTTGTATTGACTTATTTGTGAAGTGCAAATTCTAGTCTCTCTTACATCTGAAAACTGTGGAAGATGTAAATTCTGCTGCTTATTGTATTTCATTTAATGTAGTGTAAAACAGTACTGCAAAACAGTATTCAAAGACAATATGATGACTCTTAAGAAGTATGCAGCAAGTAATTTAGGTTTTCAGTAATTCACCAGGTTGATGTAACAATTTGTACAATAGACGGGAACTTATTTAAAACAAACAAACAAAAAATAAAAAAGGAAAGCTGTTAAACATCAGTATTATTGTATCACTCAGAATAGAGTTAGGAAGTAAACTTGGATAAAAATTATTTATCAGGAGGTATCAGTGGTCTAATCTTACAAAACAGGTACTTCAATCATTTTGACTGTAGAAGTTTTTCACATGCCTCAGAAGAATGTGTGTGGATTTCAGCCAAGTTAATCCAAAGGAAATGGAATCTTTAACCTTTTAAAAGTTTATAATGGTCCTTCTTGCTTTGTAGTCCCTAATACCAGGAGACACAGGAGGTAGTTATGGCCTGGCTGACAGACATATGGTGTAGCAAAGCTCATTAGCTCTGTTGTCCTCAGCAGAAAGGTTTATTTGGAGTTGATCTGTGGAAAGAGAAAAGCTTTAAGAAAAGTACTGAACATTGTGTTGTGTTTTGTATGAGTTGAAGCTTCTTTCACATATGATTGGGCATTTGACTCATGATCACTAGGAGCCCTGGGTTACCCCTGCTGTTCCAAAAGAAACCCCATTACTGTGAGTCTGTGAGTCATATCAATGTCACAGGAAATATATAGTAGCAGAAGAGAGGAGGACAGTCCAAAATTCTGTGCAGCTCTTTTCCTTTGGAAGTACTACTAGTCTTTATCCAAGGCTAACTAAAAGCCCACCAATATCTTCTCTTGCTCTGGTCAGCCCAGTGAATGCAGAAAGTTCATTCATTATTCCATTTGAGGAACAGGGAAGCCTGTGGCACTGTGGTGCAAAATATAATTATGAAACTTTAGAAAAGCATCATAAGTAAAATAGAATTAGCCACAAATACTGAATCTGTTATGCTGTAAACTGCCTTATGGTCAGATTTGCATAGTATACCTGTATCGTGTTGCATGTAGTGTGCCTTAACTATCTTGGTAGAAGGCACCAAAAGATAATCATAACTATCTGTGAGGTGGGCCATATTGTTATGGCCAAGTTTTTGGGATCAGGACATGAGTTTAAACAATAACATTTGTTATTATTTAGGGATTATGCTGTTAGGAGGATGTAGTCATTCATTTTTCCAGGTATACTAGAAGCATTACCTGTGCAAATGAATTTCCCATATGGGAAGAATGAACTGTGTCTCACAAACACATTGCAGTGTTCTGAGAGAAAGTGCTCAGTGCATATCTGGAGACTGGCACTGAAGCTACATGGTTTATATTTCAAAGGTAATATATTTATATATATATTTATATAATATATATATTTATATAATGTATTTTTATAATATATTTATATTTCATGGTAATATTTCAAAGTAGGATTTATGCAACGTGGCAGCATTTTCACAATGTGTCTCTATCGGAATGATGTCAATCTAGAAAAGCATACCATAGGCTTGAGAAGATTTTCCTAAGTGCAAAACTGTGACTGCATGGGCTTGTGTCACTGGGTTGGTTGGTTTGGTGCATCCATTGTCTTACCTTTACAGAAAAGTAGAGGGATAGTGTGCCCAAGGAAAGTCATCAATAGTAAATTGATGTTATTGACTGAGTGAGCTACCAATTCAGAGTCATCAGCAAAAAGAAACTCCCTAATGAAGAAATCAGCCACACATGTCTGCAGATTGAACAACTTGCATCAGTAAGAAACTGAATAAATATAGCTCTGTGAGTGGCACAAAGTGCTTCCATCTGCACAATAGAGAGAAGGTGTAAAAGAGTCAAAAACTCTTTGTGATATTAAGGATATCTTTCCATTTTCTTCCGATCTAACCACAATCTTATTACTGAGACTGAAATAAAATTTTCAAGGCATTATTGAGTCTGTAAAATCTTCAAGTGTCCCCCATAATTCACATTGTCCAAATGCTTAATTAGGTCAATGGTCAGCAGGCAAAGACAGTAATTTGAACTGGTACTATTTGAAAGGGATCATGTGTGTAGTGCTCCTTTCTTAATAACTTTACATGCAAGTTTGGGGAAGACAGATTGCACAAAACTGAACTTCCAAAATAATTGTCACAGTTTACATTATGATTATTTGTAATAGATATTGCTAGTGTCTGAATTGCCATGAAATTGCTTCCTGCTTCCAGATAATAATGTGAGAAGACCATGTGGTGTTTGTGTTGCTTTTTCAAAAGAAATTTGCCACCATGTCTTTTCCAGACCTGTATTGTACAATGTCACTGAGTGTACTGGTTCAATGTCAAGACTTTGCAAAAGAAAAAATGTTTTTGATTGAAAAATTTGACAAGTTGTCTTGGTATTTTGAGCACACTAGACTACAAATTTCAGTCTATGACAAATTTCTGTCATTCTGAGAACTGTGACTAAGGATATTTTTACTCTACACTTCTACTGTTGAAGTATGGCATTAAGTTTGTTGTGGTTACATACTGTAACAGGTGAAAAGATATGTGTGCTGTCACTCTTATATCTATGCAAGAAATATATACTTCAGGTGCAGAAACTGCATTGAATAGGTAGACATTGACAAGTACAGATTGAATTTTGAGCTTCTTTTCTCTAACAAATGATATTGATTTCTCTAGATTCAATGTTACTCCAGAGTGCTCCAGGAATTATGTTGTTTTTATGTTAATTTAAAATGTGTTTATTTTGTGAATAGATTCTATGTTAATGAACACCTACTTCCATCATGACCAATATGGTCTTGGACATCTATCCTGTATGCAATTTGTGCTACTAGCAAATCTTATTACCTGCCACTGCTGGTTTGTTGCTTGTATTTTCAGTACAAACAACAGCTGACAATTCAAAATCCACAACAACATTTGAAGACAGAGGTATAGTTTCAGAAAAACTGGCAAGTTCTCTCTCAGGGTAAATTAGAGGAATTGAAGGGGTAAATAAAAGCCAGCTTTGTATTGGTTTTTTGAGTTTTAGATTGAGGAAATAGTCTGGGTTTTTACTACAACTAACAAAAACGGAAATAAGGTTCATCTTTTGAAGTCTCCAAAAATAAAGCAAAATGTAATTTTAATTCAGAATGAAACATTTAAACAAAATATTCAGTCTATATCTGGCACAACTCAAATAAAAATATATATCATCCATAGATATTGAATGATACATTAAACAGTTTGAAACTAAGTGATTTATAATGATTTTCTGACTGGTTTTTTAAAAGCAAAAGGAGAGATACTGTAAAGCTTTTCCAAGATCAGTTTGGCAAGTACAAATGCATTGATGTTTTATATCAAAGTTGTCTCGTCTCTATCATTTTCCCTACAAAGGTGTGAAGCAATGTGTCCATCTCTGTGTACCTTCAGAAGAAGACTGAAGCAGCCTTCTAGCCCTGTTACTCTGCTGCTGGTGAGTTACTGATGAGATCCCTTCGGTGCAGCAGGGTCACACGCTATGATAATAATATACAGATAAAATACAGTAAAGAAACTTGCACTGTGCAAGTGGAGATGTGTTTAATATACATGCATTATGTGTATGCAATGGATAATATGCATAAGTACACCATATTTAAAATTGTATTCTATCACCTTTTTGTACAACATCCTTTCTATTGAAACAACAAATTAAACACTTAGGTTAACTGAGTGCTTTCTCCAGACACTGGGTTATCAGTCCTCTCTTCACACTTACTCCTTAGTTTTTTTATTATTTCCATTCCCCCTTCTCATTCTTTTAGATTCTTTCTGCAAACAAAACATCCTCACTGGGAATCAATCTCCCTTGCTTCTTTCTCCTTTCCTTTTCCCTCTCTCTTTTTTCCCCCCTTCTCCTTCTCCTCTTTCTTCTTTTTTCTCCTTCTCTTTCTCATTTTTAGCAGAAATAATAAATAATGTGGACAAAATCTCAGAGGCACTGACTGGTAAACATTTTTTTTTTTAAACACAATGTAAGGAAAAACACCAGGCAAAGAAATAACAAAACATCCTTTGATGAATTTCAGAATAAACACTTGTTATAACAAGCTGTTCTTATTTACTAGGAGAGATAAGGCCATGCCTTGCTCCTGTATAGCTAACAAGTGAGATTTCACTTCTGCAACACACCTGAAATGGTAAATACAATATAAAAATGGTGCATAAGATGACATTCATTGTAATGTTTTTCGTATTATTATGTATTTAAATAACTGACCACGTATGTTAGCGGTTCTCAAATTGTGTTCTGTGGTCTATAGGAAGCTTCTTGACCACTTAGGACCATTACTCTCCTCTCCTCCTCCAATCTTAAGCTGAAGATGGAGGAAATACGTTGGACACCTTTTCAGTAATACTTAAGCAGACAGCCAATTCTTATATTTATTCTATTGTCCAACTCCTGGTTGAACAGAGCTGGCATATGCCATTAGCAATGGAGAGCAAGGAAAGGAGGGACATTTTGCTAAGAAAAACTGTTTTGAGGAAGTGAGTAAACTTTCCAAGCAGGGTCACTGTGGCCTAAAAAGCCACAGGAGCTGGACTTCACTTCTTCCTTTAGACTCTGGCTTTCATTAAAGTTGCAGTTCATGGTTCTGCCAGGAGATACCAACATGGGCATGTGCCTCTTTCTGGGTTTCATGCTACTGCAATTTAGAAAAAAATATTTTGGAGCTCTGCTCTACCTTTTCTCCTTCCCTTTCAATAGGGGCAGTTTTGTCCCTCCTCTTTGTTCTTTCCATTCCCACTAGGAAAGTAGAGGCAGTGACAGTACCATGATGAAGTGCTTGGCTGTGCCAGCAGCAATCAGCTGCTCAAATAGTTACTTCTCTTCCCTAGAGAAAAGCTAGTAAAGCAGATGAAAGCATCCTGTGGGCTGGACTTGATCCATGGGCTACCTGTAGAACCTGCAGAACTCATTAGCATCTTTTCTATTGCTTATAGTCTGCTAGGTGTAAAGGTATAAATAATTTAATTTTAAATTTTATATTCCTTTAATGAGACAGAGTGTGTTTCATAAAGACATTACTTGCAATGCAGACAGCAGTTTTGTCAGGGTAAAATGATGTGTGTCTTGGACATAAAGTGCTTACTAGAGGGCTTAGTGGAATAAATATTTCTACTGCTAGAGAAAGCTGTAAGAAAGTCTACCAGTAAAAATTCAAAGAATATGCCAAGTAAAATCTTAAAACAAAGATTCATTATTCAAAGATTTATTATTCAAAAATAATAAGATTTCATTACTTAATTTACAAGCTGCAAAGAAGGCAAGGCCACCATGTTTGGGTAAAGATTCTCCTTACCTATTATTTATTATTTCTGAAGACTGAAAGGCCAAATCCCAAGAACATCAGTGGAAGTTATATGCAGCATTCTGGCAGAGTTATACTCCAATACAGTAGTTAACTACCTTCTAAGGTGTTGTAAAAGATGTTACAGGGTTAAATGTTCAGCTTGTAGCTGTAGCATTTAAACTTGAGCTTGGGAAATTTACATTCAATAAACATCCTTGCTAAGTTCTTTTCAGAAAATAAGTCTCATGCATTTTTATGTACTTCTGTATTATTTAATATGCTACACCTTACTTAGACTTAGTCAGTGTTTTAAAAGAAAATGAAAAATACAAGTGGGATAGTTCTTAGATGTAGTCTACCAAATATAATTTTGCCCAGGTCATGTGTAGTGTGCTGTCATTAGTGTTTTGTGCTGGAAATTTTGTTGTTGTTTGGGTTTTTTTGTTTAGTTGGTTTGTGTCCTTTGTTATGACCTTGGGTCTCAACCAGCTCATTAAAAATTAAATTGCTTATTATAACCTGGCTTCATTTTCCACTTTGATCAGAAAGCACAATAGGTTCCTTAAGTGGATTTACCCATAAAATATTCTGGTAATGAGAATAGAAGAGGCAAGTTTAATAACTTTAATATCAAAACAAAAGCTACAGAAATACCACCCAGAGGATAATAACAAACTTTTTTTTTTTCTAACAAAAAGATATAACTCCTTGAAATACAAAAATTCTGTTTTCAAGTTATTAAATTAACATTTTTAACAATTTGAAATGGGTATAATTTCTGTTTCTTCCATGGCTAGTGCTCATCTCTCATCAGCCTGTCAATATTTTGAAATTATTTAATTTGTACTGCAATAATTTGAATTCAGAGAAGGAGATAAAACTGTTTAAAATCAGTGAAAAAATTGCTGAATGGTGTTAATTATCCATTTTTAAGAGTTTTGCAGTTTTACTGTGTTCACTAATTACTTCCTATGCAGGAATACTGAGCTATTTTATCTCATAGGTATTTCCTCACACAGAGATTTGTGAATGGGTAGTGGTGGAAACATAACATTAAAATATTCGTTATGTGAAAGCACAGTTTCACTAAATCTAATCTCACTAGTCCGCTGGGTCTAATTTCTCACAGGCTATAGGGGAAAGTATAAGAGTAGGAAAAAATAAAATTATACTTGTCCTGCATCTTAGCTGAACTTTCTCTGACCCTTTGGTACCAGTGATCTTCGTAGATCTTAAAGCAGAATATTCTCATGTAAACACAGGTGTTTGTTTGTTTGTTTGTTTGTTTGTTTGTTTTTAAACATTATTGCCTTTTCTTTAGTCTTCTTTTGAAGATTTTTTTTAATTATTCCCTTTTCATTAGTCCCCTTTTTCAAAGATATCAGTCATTCTGAAATGAGATCAAATGCCTGCAACTAAGGTGACCAGTTGCAAGCCACAGAGGATGAATAGTTCAGCCATGGCTCTGATTGTTGAAAACACACTGGAAAACACTCTTCTTTCCAGTAAGAGATGGAAAAATAATTTATTATGAAAGGAATTGATCAAAAGTTAATACAAAAACCTAAAACCAGTCTGTAAAATATAACTTGCACTTGCTAGTTCTAAATGAATAAGAATCCAAACAAAATCATTAAGAATTACTTTAGGAAGGAACATTAAATAAACTTTCTTACTAGTAAGACAGCTTCTGAAATATGTATTAATATTAAAATTAGTACTAGTTTTGAATAAATACAGAAAGATGAAACATTTATTTTAGGATGCCATCATAACGTTACAGCTACCAGGCAAGGGTTGGCAAGCTTAATATTTGACAAGGGTAGCTGTTTGAAGACTGGTCTACCCCACTTTGAGAAAATGAAAAGGCTTTAAAGCCTGTCGGCCCCAAATGACACTTTAAGTAAGATAAAGGAAATGGTGACTTATCAACTTCAGCTAAAATCTCTGAGCATGCCCACATGTAGCAAAGGCCTGAGAAGGGTTTTCTTCCTCTTATAATTAGTTTTTCAGTCAAGAAGCAAGTAGGATTTTTCCTTCTTTATCACACTTGCATAGTTACTTTCCTTTTATTTTCTTTTGTAAGCACAAATTGAAGATGTGAAGACTGAGTGTGCAATACTTTCCAAGAAGGTTGTATTGTTTTTAGATTTCTGGAAGATGTCAAGTGTGAGAATTTGCTTACTGACATTCACACCTTTTATAGATTTGAAGCTTTATAATTTCAGAACTTTAAGGAACCTTCTTTCAGAATTTTGCAAGAAAAGTTCAAGAGAGAAGCAAAATATTTTACGTATCTGTTCTCCCATTTGTAAATCTCCTTATCTGGAAAATTATTGAAATGTGATTGTTTTCTTCAAAGTATATTGTATTATAAAGGGTATTTTCATTGTATGTATATAATAAAGAGTCCTTTTATAAAAAAGAAAAAAATGTTTCATTTTAGTTTATTTAAGTTGAAAAACAAAGCTGCTTTGTAGATGGAGTTTATTAGGACCCATCAGCCATCTGATAATCTAGCACACTTTGTGAGCTCTGAAATTGTCTCTTGATATTATTTCTTGACTGAATTATTCACTTTTGCAATCTGCTATTCATATATATATATATTTACATGAAGACGTTTTCCTTGGAAAATCACAGTAGCCTAAATAGAACTGGGATTTCTGTAAATAGCTCGAACACATTTCCCCACATGATATGTACACTGTATGCAGAACAATTTTTACAATAAATCTATTAGAATCTTTCATATGTGCAAAAACAGAAAATGGCAAGTTTTTTTGTATGTTCATATTACTTATGGTGACAATTTATTTTATAGGATATTTCCTGTATAGCAATAGTTATGAACATGCCACCATTTTTCAGTCTTGGGCTGAATTGTGTATTAAGTAATTACTGTTCAGAACAATATCCTGATTCAGGTCAGTGATTTGAAATAAACTTTGATCAATCATTAATAAACTGCACTTCATATATATTTTATCTAATCTAATGGTTTTGGCTGTGTTCTGTATTCATTGTGTGTAGATTACTCATTAAGGAAAAATTATTCTGTTCTCAAATTCTCCAGTCACTGCCCTTCACAAGTGATTAGATTAAACTAGTTTTAAAATTAGGAAACACTATCAGTAACTTTAAGAGGAGTAATAAGCAAAAGACTGTTAAAATCCAGATGATTCAAAATTAAGATGTACATGAATATATAATAAAATTGATAAGACACGTATATATGTGCATTTATATATTTACACATACAAAATTATGTATATTTACATTTAGATGTATGGTTGCAGAGACAAAGTAGAGATGTTCTTTAAATATGTAAACAAATGAATAAAGGGCATATATATTTTCAATATTAAAAAAAAAATATAGGCTAATACCTATAATAAGACTCTCTTTCCTTGTCATGGGAAATATCTAGAACTGTCTTCATGGTTTGTTCCATATATCCAGTATCCTGTAATAAATGTGCTGCTTTGTTCACTGCATTGGCTTTTCTTGTCATTGTTTAGGTTTTATAAATAAAACCAAAGGGGTTTTGATATATTGCAAAGCATTAACAGTATCTGGCAGTTCTTGGATTGATTGTTTCTCACGCAGAATAGTAGCATGTGGGTTAGCTTCCAGGAAATATATAACACTTCATAATGTCTCTGTTTCATCTGGCATTAAGGTGTATGCTCCCATGTAAGCATGTGTTCAGTCCACCCCAAACCAAAGGTCTGTGATTTAGATTTAATATCTGAGAAGTTGGTTTTGCTGAGGTGCTTGCACCTTTCCCATTGTTTTCAGTTATATAATGATTAGACCTTTGCTCTTAATTTAGCAGGAAAAGATACAAGTTCAGAAGTATTTAGTTGCTACTTAGTACCTAGTGTTTAATAGGATTCTTGTCTGAGTTTAGAAAAGTTTTATTACCTTCATTGCACCATTTATAAACTAATCAGCTGTTTCACCTGCCTTCCCACCCCTCACCTTATGCAAGGCTGAAATTTGTTTATCTCTTTTCATCCAGGAAGAGGAAGTCATCTCAAATTCTCTCCTGGTAAAATAAAACTCTGCTCTTTTGGCATGAGGTTTGTACTTCATTAATTTAGAGATAAGCCTTTGAAAATTCTTTCTGCAGGTAGACTATGTTCACCTGACAGAGGGAACATGCATTTCTAGTGTATCAGGTTGTTCTGAAACTGTGAGCAGTTCTAAGTAACATGAGGGAAGGATTTGGTCCACTGAGTCAAATCAGTTTCTGATTACTTTCCTTCTTGTGGAGACTACCCTGTTGTGTTGAAATATGTCCCTGCAATGCCATTCCAATAATCGACACACTGAAGAACCACTGGCTTGTTGAAGGGCAGAGAGCTGAAGGACCAATAACTTTTTGTTCTTTCTCTTCCTCCTTCTACCATCCTGATAATTGCCATTAGGCATCAAGATTCTGTATATGGAAGTGCCTTTATTATTGAAGGAACTATAGCTGCTTTCAGCTATTCTAACATCTGAACCTGGGGTTCACAGTTGTCTGACTTGCCTATGATTGTTATCTAGATTGTTGTGCTTTTTGAAATTATTTCCTCTGATTCTTTCACTCTATTTTGACACTTTTATTCTGAATCTCCAGTGAGGCTGTGTGACATTCTGCTATTTCCTGTTGCTGTACAGAAAACATAAACATAGCTATGGCTTTCAGTTTTCTCCATTATCCTCAAAACCATACAGCAGAATTTAATGTTTGGTGGTTTTTTTGCCATGTCCTTTATGTGCTATTTTTGAACTTATTTATAATCACCATCTACACTTGGCAAAATGCATCCAGAAAGATGCTACATGTTTGAAAGACAAATGTTATCATCCTGTAGAATCAGTATTTCCTTTGGCAGAAAATAATAGATTATGCATGATTTATATATTATATTGTACTGGATGGATTAGAATTTTCATGAGAGTCTTTTAACATGACACAACATACATTGATAGCTAAGGTACTGGGGAGTATAATCTCATTTTTCTTTTTTCTTTTTTCTGTTTTTTCTTTTTCTTTTTTTTTTTTTTTTTCCTTTTTTTTGTAATAAGAAAAATATTGGCTTTGATACTTTTGGAGGTCAAAAACCTTTCAAGTGACCTCTGAGGAAAAAATCATTAGAAGAGATTTCAGGCTCTTGGAAAAACTTTCTCTTATTCTAGGAAGAAAATTTCATTTGGAGTCAGAAGCAGAACATAGGCTCTTTTACAGTGCAATTACTTAAACAGTACTTCTGAAGATTAACCTGAAATACTGCATAACTGCACAAAGCTCATTTTTCCTTACAAAAACAAAGCTCCATTAATTTAAACTTCAAAATAAAGTGTATCACTTTAGCTACAATGCAGTACTCTGCAGTGTCTAATTTCAATCAGTAAGAACCTTAATATAATAAAAAATATATTCTAAATTGGATCCGAAAAACGTCTGTATAATTGTCAAAGGAGATAGTTTCAAGGTCATGTTTTTAGTCAGATTATTTAGTCTTTGGGGTTGTTTTTGGTATGTGTTTCACTTACTCAAAAATTAAGATGTTTACTGTCCCTAGTGCAATTTCTCTTAACAGTTCAGATGATTTCCAGTTCAGTTTGAGTAAAAAAGATTTTTCACAGTGCAACACAATTTTTGAAGCTTTTTATTCTTTCACTGCAAAAGGAGTTTGGAGTTGAAAGCTGATATTTTTCAAATTGTAAATCTCAATGAGCTTTTAATGTTTTTGTAAGGTACCAAAAGTTATACTCTATGTATTAAAACTGGACAGTTATTTTGTAAATTTTTGCATTTAACTATGAAAAATTACTAATGTTTTCCACAGTGTGACGTAAATGCCTGCCAAGAGACCTGGTCTTAAAAGTTTGTGCAAAGTTTGTGCCTACTCAGAGACACATTGGGTTTTCCAGAGTCACTGGAATTAATGGAAGATATGAGGTTTTAGCTGCCATGACAGAGGAACCTTGAGGCACCCTATTGTTTTGTTTCTCTACAAGTATCCCAGAAGTTGCTGGATAACAGAGGAAAATTCTGTGGGGAAAAATACAGGGATATTCTTTTTGTTGTTAATTTATCAGTTTTCAATTACTTTGACGAATGAATTCTATATTCTTTTTTCATTTAGTATTATTCTCCACACTGCTAAGTCGAGCTATTAAAATATAGATAAGATCCAAATTTTAAGTATTTTAGTAAGCATTTTTTCATTGTTCATACATAATTGTGCTTATTATTTTAGTAATAGAAGAAAGATAGAGGTTTTTAAATTGTCATACTGCTTGATTTATACTAATACTTAAATGATATTTTCTATTTAAGATCTATATTGGTAGAAAGATGAATGTAAATTGGGGAAGTGAGGAGTTAAGGTGTATATTATTTCTTCCTCATGTATAATATTAGACAATTTTCAGCTTTATGAGCAAATATTTTATCTCAATTTGTATTAAGTACCACATTTTCTCTTACAAACCACATAAGACAAGCAATCCTAGTCCGTGTAATGACACGTGTGAAAAAATAAATTGTTTCTTAAAAATACAAATTGTGTCTTAAAAATACATTGATAAATGTATTTCCTCTAAAGCAGTTCTGTACTAAATATTGTTGATATAATGTAAAATTCACAGTTAGTTGGTAACAGTTTTCCACTTTCTCTTTTCCTCCTTCCCTCTTTCCCCTTCCTGTCCTTTCTGCTTGATAAGACACTGTCTTTCTTTTTTGTGAAATCACCTCCACTTTTGCTAATTCTGGAAGGAATAAAAGCTTGAAATCAGAGAGGGAACTGATTTGCTTACAGTTTAACCTGTGTTTAAAGTTATTGACACGTGCAACAGAGCTGGTGAGATTTTTCTCCTTTATTTCCTGTGAATAGAGACAGAATCTGTTATTGTGAACACAGACAGTATCTAAGATCTTGAGTTCAATGAGGTCAGAGATTTAAAGTTTCTGAGAACTCACTGAAATTTTATGTCAACTCCTAGACTGGATGGCTTCAGTCATGGAATGGCTGAAAAAGTTGGTATTAGCACCTAAGCACCCCTGACTACTGGATAAGGATTTCTGACTATGACAAACATTAGCAGTGCTTTTCAAACAAGATCTTTCAGTCCAACAGGACAATCACTGGTTGTTTAATGGTGTTTTTGGATAATTAAACTCATTGTATAATGGAATTAATCACACTATTATCATCTTATTTAAATAGAATCGAACATTCCAGTGAGTAATTTGTTAGAGGTGAATAATAATTAAAAATATTTCAAGGGATAATAAATATTTATATATTACTTTATGTTTCCTACATGACACATAATAAGTGATGTAACTGCTGCCTATAGTGTCAGCTTGAGTGACCTACCCTTTCTCTATGGAAATTACAAGAATATCACTTTACACAAAATTCAAAGTTTGTCCCATATTTCTGTGCAAGTATTCAAAATACCAGTTAATGTATTTGCAAGCTTAACATTCCCTGAAAGTATTTTGGCCATAGAATAAAAAAAAAAAAATCACATTCAGTGAATATAAAGACCTTCACATACACATAATAAAGAGTAGTATATCTTAAGTAATGGGAACAGGTTTTCCCAGGGAAAACCTTTGTATTATAGGTGCCTTTTTTATTACATTTTCTTGAATTAATGTGCCTTATGATGGTAATTCAAGTACTAGAACAGCTGCTTTTCAGATGTAAAGTAATATTATGACTGCAAGCAGTGGCTTAAAGTTTGCTTCACTTTTTTATTTTTCATAGAAATCATAAAAAAATACAGTGAGTAGGGGCATCAAGTGGCTGTTCAGTCAAGATCCCATTCTCTGCAAAATCAAAGTCAGTCATACCAAATTCATTTCAGGCAGATGTCTGTCTTACCCATGTTTCTTCTGGTTTTTAAAAAATAGTAGTTTAGATTCTTTCTATTTTACAGATATTGCGCTCGAGTGCTTTCTTGAAAGAACAGGAACTAAATGAGAGTAAAAGTTTAAAATCATAGAGCTCTAAAAAAATAGCTGCAAGTCCATTCATTCTTCAGCTGTGTAACTTATTTCTGATTTCGTGTTCTCCTTAAAAACAGTGGTTAAAAAGCCCTGATATATTGTGATTTCAGCAGGCAAAGCTGCTGTATTTGAATGAGACATGGTTATCTTTTACTGGATAATCTAGTGTTTTTCTTTTACTTAGAGACAGTAGATTTTTGGCAAAATTCCCTAAGATTTCACTGAAGTAATGATTTAACTCTGAGGACCTGAGGCAAACTGAGTACTTAAATTCTTCCTTTTTATTGTTCTTGGTGGAATTTAGAATCCTCCTGATGGATAGGTTCCATGCAAATATATGCTGTATTTTTCACTTCTATACCTCACCTACTGAACACTTCATAATATGCAAGATGGTCCATCTGAGTTCACAAGGGGATTGATCTAGAATGCTGCACAGCTGAACTGAGCTGGGACTGCATTTACCAATGAAGATGGGGAAAGGAGAGCACCAAACTCACATGCACAAATGTTCTTTTCCTCTAGAGATCAGGCTCTCCCCACTATGGAAAGAGATCCTCCTACTCATACAGTCTAGCTGGAAATGTGGTAATACAGATCAGGAACTGCTGGAAATGAGTTGGAGTGCTCTTTGCAAGAATATAAACTATAACATTAAAAAAAATCCTAAGGTGTCAACTTTGTAACAGGTGTTTATAATGTCTTTCTAAACATATGGATGTCTTTGAGGATTTCTCCTGAAGGGCCTATCTAAATGAATTACTCACATTGCACAAGACATTTCCTGAACATTTTTGAATCACTGGGTTCATCTCCATCTCTTTTCTTCAGGGGATCATTTTCTCAATGAAAATTCTATCTGACAAAAGACTAAAAATTTGAATTGAGTTTTATGTACCACACACATATCTATATTTTTAATAGGATGATTTCTTTTGCCACTGCTGACTTTTCTGCTAGAAAATGTAGCATATCTCCTCATAAACTGAACTTTCATATTTCGGTTTCTATGCTCAGCTCTTATGAACAGCAAAAAAACATATCTCTATTAGCCCAAAAGAGTGAGAGTGCTGCAATTGCTACTCAGAAGAACACAAAGCTCAGTGTTTGAAAGGGACATAAAAACTCCTGTATTCCTTTGCAAGGATGGACTGTGCTCAGTACACATGAATTGTCCAAAGCAGCAAGTTAGAATGAATCATCAGTTTGTTGCCATGAAGCACAAGAGACCAGGAAATGGGAGCATTTTTATCACTTTCAAATACAGAGACAGTTTTAAAAAAGGTGTTATTACAATTACACCTGAAGCACTTAAATGTGAAGCTTTTATTCTGTGTTTAGCTGTCATCAGTTCTAATGGTAGTTTTTGATAGAATTTTTTTTATTAGTAAATACAAAGTTCCACTGCTAAAAATAGTCAAAGTAGCCTGAAGGAGGAGGTTTTTTTGATTACTACAAAGAGACATGTCTCTGAAAGTAAAATCTTTAAGTAGTTTCTGTAGGTTTTATTGTATGAATAAAAGGTTAATTCTGTGTACACTGAAGCCTCAGAAAATAATTTTTATGAATTAAATCATATTCATTTTAATTTGAATGAAGTTTTACATTCTCCAGGTCTGGAAACAAGACAGAAATTGATAAAAAGCAACTATGCACATTCTTAATATTTAAGAAATTTAAGGGTTTAATATTTGATATACTCTATGCTTATCTTTATTACATATCTTATATATAGTTCAAGGCCAGGTTGGGTGGGGACTTGAACAACCTGGTATAGTGGAAGTTGTCCTAGCCCATGACAGGACATTTGGAGTAGGATGATGTTTAAGGCACTTTCCAACTCAAGCCATTCTACAGTTCTGTGATATTTTTCTAAAGTAAAAGGTAGAATGAAATGCTCATGTCAATATTAGTGGACTCTCATGAGCTTACTTCATATAAATACCTCATCAGAAAATACAATGTTAAGGCCACACCAAAAAAATGTAGAACTTTACAAGATATAACTTCAAATGTGCAATCACTGTGTGTGATGCAGACTTAGAATCATTAACAATTCTTTTGTTGTAACTTACAGAGTTGCTGAATCAAATGTATTTGGAGTAGCACACTAATTACGAAGATGATGTCATGCATTCATGAGTAAATCTGTTTTTTCCTGGTTGCTTGTATATACATTTTTACACGTTATAACTTCAATCTTTGTAAATTAGACTTTTTAGAATGAAAGTTCAAAACTTTTTTAAAGACAGTGGTGATTAAAGCAATACAGTAGACATAATCTGTAAGCAGATAGGTGTCTCAGTAGTGTTAGAACACATAAAGGCATTCTTCTGAATTCCCCTGGAGAACTTGAAAACATCAAGCATTTGACTTTGGTCTGTAAGGAACTTTACCCATTCACTCAGGCTGGACTGTGGCTGAGGGTGGGCAGCTTCTCGTGTGAGGACAGACACAAGTCACAATCACACTCTGATCATTCATGTGCAGGGAACTGATGAAAGAAAGATTCCAAGATATAAATTGTCTCCGTAGAATTGCTATTCCAAAATTTTCTTCACCGTGGAAGAGGAATTAATTTATGCACATTTTAATGACAACAGGGTAACACTGTTCTTATACATGATAACTTACAGCTATGTAAGATGGCTTGTGTTCCTAGATAAAAACAAATTGTATCCTTGTACTGAGTTCCCTGTGACCTTGCAGTTGCCAGGTACATAAAGTATCAATCAACATATGAAGTTAGTGTGGGTTTCTGTAAGGAAATGAGATGTTTGCATAATAAATAACAGAACATGAACCCCCACATGAATTCCACCTGAATATTCAGTTTACTTTTTTTTTATTTTTAATTCCAATTATTTTCTGAGTCAGACTCAAAATTTTAGTGGCTTGAATGCTTAGAGTTCTGGCAGCAGAACTTTATATTTGCTAGTCTCATGTGGCCTAACATTCAGTCCATGAGGCAGAGGAGTTCTGAAGCTGAGCCAGGAAGATTACTGTGCAAATTAATCAGACTTGGTCAACGACAGTTTTTCTAATGTGGAACACTAAGAAGCTTTTTTTCCATAAATCTCACCCTTTTAATTTTGGCACCATTTTGCCTTTCCTTTTGCCTGTTTATATAGAGTAATAACATTTATCTATATTTCTTTTTCCTGTGTGAATCAAGTATCAGGACCATATTTTCTCACCTACCAGATGTGGAACTAAGTTTTTATACAGTCAGTGACCAGTAACTCATTGCTGACCTGTGCATTGCAGGCTGGTGTTTTCTCCTCTTGACCACCCTGTTAACAGATCCAGAGATACATTAAAAGGTTTTAAGAGCTTTAGGGCCAGTTGATTCTTAGTCTTCTGAGCAGAAATTAGACTGTCAGCTGGAGGAAACAGCCTTGAGGCTGTGAAGGATTCACTCAGAGTTCTCAAGAGCTTTAGCTAGACATTCTGTGCCCAGTACCAGCTGATGCTGCTTTCCTCCATGACCTTTAGTTCCCCTCCATACAGATAATATACTTAAGTTTCATCTTTTGACTTCATCATTTATTCTCCTCCCTCCTCAACTTAACTTCTCCTTTTCTTCCTTATTAGCCCTTAATTGGACTCATGCAAAAGTAAACATATAAGTATTTTAATATTGGTATTATCATGACAATCTAGCTGTATGCTGGAGTCACATTATGACCTCTGTTTATGTTAGCTGTATTTATGTGGTTTAGATTTTTAAATTTTCTAGTGCAACAAGATGAGTCTTTCCCTTGTTATTTTTGTTACATCAAATTTTATATGCATTAAATATATCTGGTATGGTATATCAAATTCTAAATGATTTAGGGATTGAGATATTATGTGCTGATCTTTGATTATTAAACCTTGCAAAGCTGGAAAGGCTTCCAGCTTAAGTGGGCTCATTATGCCATAATAAAAGGATATATTATGAGGCCAAAGATTAACTGAAGTAGGGATATCAGCATAATTTTTGTGGCAAAATCTTTGATATCAGGAGTGTGTGATCACAATATGTTTGTTTATAAGCCAGGAAGAAGAAGTATTCTTCAAAATAAGCAGCACTACCAGTTGTAGCTAGAGTACTTGGAAAGGAATTGTTGGTATAGATAGAATTTTAATATGCTTTCTTTAATTTTCTCCTTGGTGAAACCTTCTTTTCAGGAAGTTTCAGCTGAATTTCAAATGTTTTTTGAGCTAGAATAGCAGTAGAAGACACATATTTTTATGTCTGAATTTCTGCAGGTGTGCAACTACATGTTAAACCCTCAAACCTGAGGGTTTGTACCTTTAGCTGCAATTCCTATATCTATTGCTGTATATGCCTCAAACAGATGATTCTATTTTCCTGACTGGTTATTAATAGGACATTATTTCTTAAACATCTAATACTTCTTAGAAAAATGGTGAAATATGTTTCATCAAAGTATTTTATGATTCAGATGTAAATGTGCAACCTGAATAATCTTGTAAGGATGAAATCTGACAAAATTTTGAGCAAATGTAGGCAAAGCATTTGACTCCAGATAGATGTATTCCTTCTTATACATTAACAGTAAAGTAATGAACATTTCTCCTGTCTTTAGATTAATTCTCTTATCTGTGATTGATTTATTTAATTCATTGATATTCTCTTCCATAGAGATAAACAGAGTGAAATACATGGTGTTGATCAGAAATAGAAAAGTATTCCACTGTAGTAATTTGGGAGCAGATCCCTTTTTCCTTCAAGTCCAGGGCCATCAGTGTTATTAAGTCAGCAATGAGTTATTTTTTTTTCATTCAAGTTGATCATTGTCTTGTATATAAAATCTGAAAAATAGTATTCATACTTGTAATTATTTTCACACATGAAAAAAACTCAGTCATGGACATCTATTAATAAATTTGAACTGGTTGTAAAATTGCTTGTGGGGAAAAAAAAAAAAAAAAAAGTAGGGAAAGAATTTACTAGTGCTTAGCCCAGAAAAAAATACGTTTATGAATACTCTCACTCTAGAAACAGACACCATGAATAATAGCATACCAGAGACAGTGCAAAAATCTGTTGAAATGAAGCAAGAGTTTATAAAACCTCCACATTTAGAATCTTCCACTTCTTTCATAAAAACCAGTGTATGCTCCAGGTGTTCCTCCATTTATATTTTACCTTCTATAGAACAAGTTAGTCACATATTTTGGGGTTATACAAAATGCTTTGGGAAACTGTTGGTGTAATTGAACTGAAAACTGATCAACACTCAGTCAAAACTCAGGTCGGCAGTGCTTGTATCATACATTCCCTGGGCACTCCTTTTTTCTGTTTGCTTCCTTTTCAATTTTATTCCATACATCAGCTGGGGATGAGGATCAGGCTGAAAGACTGTGTGAAGCAGAACTGTTGGCTCAACAGGAAACTTTCCATTGCTTCAGAAGTTAAAAGCAGGTCTCAAGAATGGGGGGTCTGAATACAGAATGCAAAGAGCATGTAAGGTCTTACTAACCCCTTCTAATATTCTGCCTAGTGTTCTCCTCTAGGTATGTAATTTCAGTTTATTAGAGGGGATTGATTTACATATTTCTATCAGGAGACAGAGTGGGATCAACATAGTAAAATGTAATTTATTGAAGGTTAAATTATCTATCAATTTTTTATGTGGAGTTTTTTGGGTTTTTTTCCACAGTCCTTCTGTGACATGGAGCAGTATGAGCCTTATTTTCATGTCAGAACAACTGAGAAGAGAGAGTGATGCATGCTTAGGAACAGTTAAAGAGTTTGTGAATAGCAATTCCAGATTTTCAAACTCAGTTCAGTATTTTAATCATTAAACTCTCTTCCTCTCTTCCCCACTGATGCATTTCTGAAATGTATTTTATCAGTCTATGATCACTTGCTGATTTAACAATAGAGAGCATATCAGGTGAAAACTACAGGTATTTAATTTCACATCAGTAAGTGGCATTACAGGAAAGAATCTTCTGAAAGACAAATCTTGCTTATATCTGCTAGTAATTTGGCAGATGGCTGACATCACTTTTGCTTGCTTTTTCAAATAATTATGTGGCTAGGTAATCACTGTATAAATCAAAGAATGAACTAAACTGAAAGAAGATCTAAGGAATCCACATGTACTTACTGCAATGAATCATCATTATGTGCTCTTTAAAAAACCCCATCTGCTTTTAGGTTGCTACTGCCAGCAAATTTTATTACAAATACTACTTTTATAAAACACCTAATCCACTACCTTCAGTGTTAATTCCAAGAATTGTGGTATAGAAGTGTATATTTTGCATTTTATGCAATTCAGAATATATTTATCAAGGCAGTTGTATTAAATCAGAATTAATCTTAACACAGAGCAGGCAGAACAATAACGTAAGTATCTATTTCCTGGTTCACAGGACTGAACTGAGAATAAAAGTGATATATTGCAGGCATATTATTTCTAGGTAAATAAAATAATCTCTGTAAAATTTCAATCTCTGTTAAAAAAAAATCTTTAATCATCCAGGAAATATCTGCTCAGTTATATCTTTGTGAGTAAAGGCCATATCATAAAACCTTACAATATTAAACAGAGGACCTTAATGGGAAAATACCTGAAATACTACTTACTACTTTTGTAACACATATCACCTTTCTAGTAAAAACCACTCGCTTAAATAGTTTCTATGAGGTCCATTCTGCTTTGTTAGATTTTTCTTTTTAATTTGATATTAAAAAGCATCTTATACAGAGCTAAGGCCCAAGTAATCATGAAGTAGAGGCATTGTTATCTCACTAAATTCCTCTGGCCAGGACAGGAGGATTTACGTATAAACAGTATTTTTATTTTAGCAAAATTTCAGAATTGTAGGGACTACTGGGGATTTTTATTCAGCATTCACTGTTAAGACACTTCTGCTGATCATCAGCCTTTTTAGTGTCCTGCTAAATACCTATCCCTTATCTTCTTACTTTGCTAAATATCTATTCCTTACCTTCTCTTATCCATTCCTAAAGTTTTTCTCTTGGCAAAATTCCATTTCCAGTTCAGTTTCCTAAACTTTACAGTGTAGATACATACTGTTAGGACATAGCTGTTGTTTTGGATGAACAAATCAATTTTATATTTTGTATTTTATTGGTATCTCAATAGTGGTTTCGAGGCTGTATGATCTTCAGCACCAGTAGGAAAGATACTTGTGTTAGGATTCATCAACTGCACCATGTGCTATGCTGTAGGAAGCTGAAAGAATGGTTAAATATATGTATGTTTAACAGAAGGTTCAGATAGTAGAATAGTAATAACTGCACAGCATTTTCAGTCCACTGTGTAGGTTTGAATTTTGGAGTAATGTGTGCTCAACTTCTGCCATTATTGTACATTTATGGTAGGCCTGTTTGGCTAGGGCCTGCTAATAAAAACAGTTTTGGTAATGTGTGGTGGAGAAATGACAGTGCCCCTTTGGTCCCCAGAGTTTAGAGCTACCATAGAATAGCTGATCCTCGCTTCCCTGTGTTGAAAATCTTCCACTAAAATCTTCTCCAACAGGAGCTGGATGGCATTAACACACAACCATACTAAACTCTGTATCATTACAAGCCAACAGTCCTGGGAGAAATACTATTCCACTTATCTGGAACATAGTGAATGTCTTTCCTCCTAGGTGATACACTTAGCTTGCCACTAATGTGCTAAGCATCATGCTTATATTAAACATTATTCTTATACTATTTCTGCCCTCTCTATTAAAACTTGGAGCTTTGTAGGCACTAGGGAGTTTTCTATCTATATGATTTTCCATATCTATTGGATAAATTAAAGATCCAAATGCAAAATTTAGAGCTCATAAACATTAGATGGTTTTGTGAGTGACAGTCCCTGGAGGGCTTTAAGTCCATAAACTAATGAGACATAAATATAGTGGAGTAAGGAAGGGAAAGGTATTTTTATCTGTGATATATACAAACTAGTTCCAAACTTGTTCAGGTCATTACTGGAAAACTATACCCATTTTCCTAACATCAGCATTACAAAATTTTGCAAGATAATTAACATCTTTAAGAATACATTATGAATTGGAATTTGAAGGGGAAAGTGATTTGGCATCCTCTTTTAAAACTTTGTAGTCATAAAATGAGTAAAATAAGCACTAATTGTCATATAAAGACTTACAGTGGAAAGGGAATCATACCTTCAAGTGTAAGATGAGGCTTTAGCAGTTGGTGACACATGGCATCCCTGTTAGTGAAGGGAGAGGCATGTCACAAAAGCAATAATGATTTTTCTCTATGTCATGCCACAAGGTAGCAGTGTTGTGGTACAATCTTGATAATTTTCTGATACAAGTCACTGAGCATGGGATCAGTTCTGTTTCTATCAAAATCAACAGAAGTTTTGCTGTTGACTTCTGAGGACTCTTTCCAATATAACCAGTGAAACCTCACTTAAATGCTTTGTTTGCAATGTGTCAATTAATATCACAGTCCCTACTACGTAATATTTCATGGAGTCATTATTGGACAAATGCTGAAGCAGTTAAAAGAAGAGAAAAAACTTCTTATCAATGCAAAAAAAAAAAAAAATTATTTAGTTTTTCTTTTTTCCTGCCTTTTTTCAAGATCTATGAAAATGAAAATTACCACTAAAATGGGTGGAAATGTGAAAAAAGTGACTAAGAGAGTAATTAAATTGCTTTTTATTCCAGCAGTAGGAATTTGAGAATACTGTTCAGGCAAGCAATTTTCAATATGTGCTTTTCCATTAGCTTTTTTTTTTTTTATTTTTGAAGGCATGTGTAATTAGATATGAAGGCTTTTTTATTCTGAAGATCAAATATTGTGAAAGATCAATTGTTGTCTGGTGAAACAGAGCTATAGTTCTATTTTTTTTTATTATTTGTTTTTAATGGTTTGGATTGAAAAAGAACCTTGGTGATCATCTCATTCCAACCCCCAGTCATGGACAGGGACACCTTCCACTAGACCAGATTGCTCAGAGCTCCATCCATCCTGACCTTGAGCACCTCCAGGGATGAGGCATCCACGAAATTTCTGGACAACCTGTCCAGTGCCTTACCACAATCACAATAAATAACTTTTCATAGATAAATAATATCTAATCTTCATCTAATCTCTTCCAATTTGAACCCGTTCCCCCTTTTCCTGTCACCACCTATTCTTGCAGATAATCTTGTCTCATCTTTCCTGTAAGATCTCTTCAAGTCCTGGAAGGTCACAATTAGGTCATCCCAAATCCTCCTCTTTCAGGCTGCACAATTCCAATTCTTTCAGCCTTTCCTCATAGGAGAGGTGTTTCATCCCTCTGATCAACTCAGTAGCTCTCCTCTGGAACTGTTCTAACACAATTTCAGTTATTGTGTTAACACAAGTAGTTGATTCTAACTAAGCAGCAAAGTATTTTTTTTCCCAGAATGGAGCCTTTTTTCCTGGTTTTCTGGACGTTGATGGCAATTCGTTTTCACTGCAGGTGAAGAGACTGTTTCAGATTCTTTCATGCTCATGAATAGTATAATGTGAAGAGAAGTGTTCAGGATTAATAGCTTACACAGGGACGTGGAAGAAAAAAAATGTGTTAGGGGTTTATGGTAGAAATAAGGAGTATTATAGTGAAAATGCTAAGGCCTGCCAATTGCCATCATTCTATCAATATAAAGAAAACAAAACTTTATGGTGTGGTCTACAGATTTTTATTGGCATGAAATTAATAGTGTAAATTACACAAAAGTGGCAAAGTGATGGAGGATTAAAGAGGATCCAGACAGATGGTCCAGCCTGTCTTCTGCATGGAAATTCACCACACATATGGGATACTGAAGGTGAATGAAGAAGCATATATCGATTACTTTCAAGGTTGCTTGTTAGCATACCCTTATAAGAATATGTTTTCCATTGCTTGTTTTTCTGCAGTATCTGACACATTTGGTCTGAAACATTCAGATGGTGACTATAAAAGTCTATTAAGGTGAAATTATGTGGAAAATCATCCATACAGATCATCCTCATTTGCCAAAATGACAACTCTTTTGCTTCCAAGGACCATAGAGAAATGTTGGCTTGACTAGATATCAAATAGCAATGAAACTGAGAACTGTTTTGTCATGACACTTTACAACATCCATTATCTACACATTTTGAATCACATATGGTGTCTTTCGCCACTCTCATGAAAACAAGCTCTTGTCTGAATCTCAGTGCATCAAAGGACATTCACAGTACTCTGACATGCTAAATTCAATTAGGATTATCTCTGTACCAAACATATGCAAACAATAAGCAACAAAAGGACAAAGAGGTAAACAATACTCCCTTTGCTTGCTACTGGAAGACCATTTTGACACCAGATTTGGGACTGAAATGAAGTGGAAAATTGCAGATCTGTTTATAAGACTTTCTCTGCTAGGTGAAAGAAGGGCAGTGAGGAGTGAAAGCTAAGGGTATAGGTGAATGAAAAAGAAAAACAACCAACTTGGACAAAAATATATGGGAAGGACAGAAAAAAGAGTAAAGACAACACTTGGAACACAACAATAAGGGGAGGTGTAGTGGATTGACCCTGGCTGGACACCAGGTGCCCACCAAAGATGCTCTATCACTCCTCAGCTCAACGGGTAAGAAAAAACATTAAAAAAGGCTCATGACCTAAGATAAGGACAGAGAGCCATCACTTACAGATTATCATCATAGACAAAAGCTTGACTTGAGGAAATTCTTTTAATTTATTACCAAGCATATCAGAGTAGGATAATGATAAATAAATTTAAAATTTAAATTTACATGATAAATTAAATTTAAAATACTTTTCCCCCACCTCTCCCTTCCTCTCAGGAACCACTTCACTCCTGATCTTCTCTCTTTCCTCTTCCCCACTGGCCTAGGATCAGCTGTACCACAGAGTTTCCACTGGGTCACAGCCTCTTTCAGTCATCCACCTGCTCTGGCATTGGGTCCTCCATGTGCTGCAGGGGCACAGCTGTGTGCCCATGATCTTCACCACAGGCTGCAGGGGAATCTCAGCTCTGGTGCCTGGAGCACCTACTCTCCCTGCTTCTGCACTGACCTTGGTGTCTGCAGAGCTGTTTCTCACACGTATTCTCACTCCTCTTTCTGGCTGCTGTTCTGCTGCAATTTTCTTTTTCCCTGTTTTTAAAAGAGAGACATTTCCACTGATGCTGATGGGCTCAGGCTTGGCTAGTGAAAGTTTTGTCTTGGAGCTGTTTGGCATAGGCTGCAATGGACATGGGGGAGATTCTAGAGGCTTCTTGCTGAGCCCACCCCTGAAATCTCCCTGCTGCAAAAAACCTGGCATGAATACAGGAGTTTTTAATTGACCTAAGAATTAAAAGAAATTAGAAATTACCAGGAAAGAAAGGGGCAGGGTGATAAAAAATATCTGCCCTTTGCAATTACTTGAACAGTTATCCTGTAGGGAAAAAATAGCCATGAATGTGGTTACACATAGGCTGTGTCATGGTCCTGTGTTCCCTCTGGGATCCAGGTCCCCTAATGATTGTGACAGGTCAGAACAGCCAGTGTGTGAACATAAAACCCTATCACAGGGCATATATGGAATGGGAACAAATATAGGCTCAACCATAAAGATATACTTGGCACTGCATAATTATTTTCTGTTTATTGACACTTGAATGCAAAGTTTCTGATTTTTTATTACAGCTGTTTTTTTCTGGATGTAAAAACATGTATGTTCAGTTAAAGATAGTTGGATCCTCTATGTTCATCCCCGAAAGATTTCATTAAAGAGCACTTACAGAGCTACCCTAATAACTTGACTGTGCACACTAGTTCAGAGACAGACAGATGGCTAAAAAAAAAAATCCAGATTTTTATCAGCAAAACTCCTGATTTTAAGTTCATTGCAATTATCCTAATCTCCTTTGAAGAGCAGTGATCTCAGTCTGTAATGTATTTTGCTTAGCTCAGGTAACAAGTACAGATCAGTTTTTTATCTCTAGACAGAAGTATGCTGATTTTGAAGAGTAGAAGAGGGAAATAAAAAAGTACAACTTTTATTAAATACTAAAGTATGTCTGCCTTCTATTTTTTTTTTTAGTCAGTCACACAGTCTCCTTTTCTCTAGCATATGATTTATAAAAGGATTCTATCTAATTTTTTTGTAATATTTATTTTTATGTGTGTATACATATATTTACAAAGAAATATATTACAGCTAAACATGCAAACACAGTGGCGATTTTTAAACAGTGTAGCCCAGTGCATTTAACTCACTCATGGTAAACAGCTCTTCAGAAAGAGCATGTGGAGAATGTTGCTTGGCAAGAGTCTTAAAAACAATTTTTAAAATAAAATTATATTTAAAATAATCATACAGTGGCTCTGTATTTTTTATTAATATAATAATATAGAGCATTTATTGAAGACTCTATCAAATCTTGATTTAAAAGTTGTGAACTGCTGAGTTGCTGCTTTTATTGCTCCTGAGTTTTGTCACAATTTCAATAATAAACTCACCCTAGAATCTCAGTATTTGTGTAAACATTTCCTATTTATGCCTGGGCAACTCTTTTCTTCAGTGGGCTTCCATAAATACAATGAATGATCAGTTGTAGCCAATAGAGCAGAACTGACCACAGTAGGATGGTAAAAGGTTGGTTAGCTAACACTGGTTACCTCTTAGTTAGAAGAGAAGGTCTTGTTGGCTGATACATATTATTTTACTGTTTCTGTCACACTGAATATACAGATCTCATTGCTAGTTGGGTAGGGGGTCTTCAAGACAGTTGATGTGGCTGAAGAAAATAGTACTGGCTTGATAGCTGGAAATCATTCTTCAAAGTACTGCAAATGAAGTCCCTTGATAGACTAACATGCAAAGGCTTGTTGAAAGCTTTGGACTTGTATGAAATCCAAAACAGAATTCCTGACACTTTCAGGCGTCAGACTCCCCTGAAATTTGGTTTGGTTTACTTAACAACATATTTGAAGGATGGCAGGATCCTGACACAAAAGGGGCCTCTGTGTGTGTGTGTGTGTGTGGAGTTGCTAATAGAAACCTGTTCTTCTGTTTACTGAGTTGTTTTCACTCTGAAAGGCAGAAGCAAAATCAGAAAAATATTCTACAAAGCATAAAAAGATTTTGCTGGTAGAAGTGTAAAGGACAGGCAGCTCTTTTTCACAGGGAACCCCTAGGATATTGCATGGTAAGGAACAGAAAAGGATGAGAGGTATTTGCCTGGGAATCTGATAAGTTCTTTTCAATTTCTAGTCTCCCTTTATTTAGTCTTCTGGCAAAGTCAGTTCTTTGGAATATGGGAAACCTGTCTGTGACAGAGCCTTTGATTGTTCCCCTGTGAGAAAAGTCAACTTTTGTTTCCCAATTTTGACTGTATTCATGTCTGCTAAGAGTCTGAATTCTCTACTTAGCAGAAACAATATATTTCCATCAGTAGAGAGAAAGGGAGACCCTCACTCTGGATGATATTTGAACTCTGGGCTCACCTTTTTCTTGTCCTGTTTCCACTCCTCTATTACTTAACTATTCAACACAAAGTAGCAATTCACTTTTACTGAGAAGCTGATTTAATCCTGTCTTTCATTCAGGCTGCCAATCTTTCCTCAAAGTCACTAGCTGGTAGCCTTATGGCCTTAGTTTGAGATTGATTTTATGTAATCTCCTCAAAACTCAAGCCTAGCCTTTTGCACAGAGGCAAGCCAGTGTTCAGCAAAACTCAGTGCACTCTCCTCCTCAGTGCCATTCCTCTTCCTTTTAGAACCCTGGTGATACTAGTTAGAAAAAAACCCAGATATATTGCTGGTCTGGATATGGAGGATCATAGGCTGCAGGGAAAGGAAAAGCAGCAGGAGTAATATACTACTGTGCAAAGACAAAAGAACATATCCAAGATTTGTAGAGTTCCCATGGGATGTAAAAGGCATAGAGTGAGAAAAAAACCTTTCTAATTTTTTTTTTTTTTTTTTTTTGAGAAACTTTAGTTTCTTAAAACCTCTCTTTCCCACTGTGAACAGGAATATCTTGTTTTGTGCTGCATGAAGCACATGCCCTGCAGGATCACAAATCTTTTGGCAGGAACAAGTTGGACAAGAAGCTTTGATGCATTATGTAACTAGCAGTTGTACTAAGTATGCTTAATTGAAAAGAACCTCAACTTCAACAATAAAATTCTAACTATCTAAAATATGACCTTACAATTTCAATAATATTACCTTTCATCTTACTTACCAAAAATGCATAAAATACTTTTACATCCTGCATTTTAGAAATGTGAGTAGTTTTTATGAACACAGTTTTATATCTCCAATTTACTGGGTTTTAACTTTTTCACAAGTTTTGCATTATTAATTTTACCACTTGTCAAAAAAATTAGGTAACTTTTTTCAAAAGTAGGCTTATGTCCTAGTATCTCTATGGAATAACACAAATACAAAGAAAAGTTTGAAGATAGCAGAAAAAAAATAAAGGAAATCTCATTATAACAGTTAATGCTCTGATACACATTTGAATATTTAAATTTAAATTTGTGATTTGGGGGACATTGCTTGATATTGTTTCATTGATTGGTTTGGTTTTGGCAAGAAAATTCATAGGACTCTGAAATAATTCTAATGGTAAAAATTTACTTTCTGCAGTTCTCTCTAAAATCTCAGCAGCCATTCTGTGAAATTTTGGGAAGTGTATCAGAAATACAAGGATAATAACGAAATTCTCTATTCCTCTAGAAATATGTAAACCCACATAAGAAATACCTAAAAGTCCTTTTCAGTTACTGTCTAATCCTGGAGCTGTAAGCCCGTTGTTGTGTATTTTTAATGACAAAATTGCCTAACCAGTGAAATTCTGTCCCTATGCATGCCTATGACTAATTAAACCTGAAACATTATCAGACTTTATTAAAATACATTTTACTAGGAATATAATAAGTAGAAGTAGAGCTTTGAGCTTCCTGCCTGAAAACTCCAACAGATATTTTAAAGAACATCTAATAGACTAACCCCAAGAGACAGAAGAAATGCCTTCCCATTTTAGCTAAAGGTAGGTAGATAATTCATTTGTAGTCTCTCATACCTGGCTGAGGGGTTCTGAATTTACTTATCCTTTCTTACATGACAATTCTAACTCCTGTAATAATGAAGTTAGAAGACTCCCTTAGCCTTACTCACTGAAACCATTTTACTTTGCAGAGAATAATTAAAGATTTACTGGGATACAGAAGAGAAGGAGAAAAACAGTGAACTTGCTTGCTAACCAGAAGGGAAGTACAGTTGCATAGAGAGGTAACCTAAGTTTTATTCTTTCTTCAGTTAAGTTTTGCAAATTTTAGGTTAAGCGTTAGCTCAGTTTGGGAGAGGAAGCTGCAACATTGTCACAAAGACATTGCCCCAGACACCTCTGACTATGAAATCTTGTGGATTTTTCTTGCACCTAGGTGCCAGGGAGCAGCAAGGGCAGGCTGCTCCAAAAGGAAGGGATATGAGACCAGCCTTGTTAGGTAGCACCACCCTCCCATGTCCAGCCTAAACCATAACCAGCAGTGGCAACAGTGGTGGCTTCATCCAGTTCACTCTGGGCTTTGGGGGACAGATGGTGACACGGTAGCCAAGAGATGTCAGCAACAGTGCCTCAGGTGCCTTGCTGGTATTCAAATATCACTCTAAGTCAATCATTTTACTCCATGAACAGCAGGCAGCCCAGGGCCTGCTGAGCTCTCTGGCATGGTAGTGGGCTGCATGCCAGGCTCACCCCTTGAGCAGGATGTCTCCCAAGGTTATTCTTAGAGCTTGAGAATTTCTTGCCACAGCAAATTCTTGGTTGTCGTTGTTGATTAGGAACAGCGAATAATGCAGCAGCATGACTTCTTCCAAGCAGAAAGAGATGATTTATTGAAAAGTCATGGCATATATATAAGATAGATCTTGAAAAACAAAGTAGAAAAGACTCATTGGTCTGAGAAGGCAACACCTCTTTGAAAACATGCTTTCTGCAAAATATCACGAGACACTCACATGGCTGGGTGGTCAACATCAGGTGTTTATCTGTGTTGTTCTTTCTTCCTTCTCTTGTTTTGTCTCTGAGAAAAATCCCCAGCCGGGGAAAGGTCCAGGCTGAAGCTGAGAAAGTCAACAGCCTGGGAAAAACCCAGATTAGATTTTTCCGTGAGCCTTCAGCAGTGTCAACACTTGGTCATTGATGGCATGCTAAACTTTAAAATCTTGTTAAGTGATATAAAAGATGGACTGTACACATAAAATCTTTTAGACATAAACCATTGACCAAGTCATGACAATGTACCTGAAATTTAGGAGAAAAAAATCTGTGCTGAGATCCTGATTGGTAAAGACTACAGATACATAAACTGATATTTTCTCCTATGCTTTGCAATAGCAATCCATTCCAAACATATTTGTTGAGAAAGCCACAAGAGTAAGCACTAAGTAACAATAAAATATTAACAGTGCAGTAAGGAACTACCTAACAGATGATCACAGAATCACAGAATATGCTGGGTTAGAATTGACACACAAAGATCATCAAGTCAAGCTCCTGATCCTGCACAGCACCATCCCCAAAAGTTGCACTGTATGCCTGAGGGTATTGTCCAAACACTTCTTGAAATCTGTCAGGCTTGATGCTGTGCACACTTCCATGGGGAGGCTGTTCCAGTGCTCAACGACCCTCTGGGTGAAAAGCCCTCTTCTAATACCCTGCCTAACCCTCCCCTGACACAACTTCAGGGCATTCTTTCAGGCCCCATCATTGTCATCACAGAGAAGAGATCAGTGCCTGCCCCTCCTTGTCCCCTCAGGAGGAAGCTGTAACTGCATTGAGGTCTCCCCTCAGTCTCCTCTTCTCCAGCCTGGACAGACCAAGTGACCTCAGCCACTCCTTACATGGTTTTCCTTCAAGGTCCTTCACTGTCTTTGTTGCCCTCCTTTGGACACGCTCTAAAAGTTTAATATCTTTCTTGTATTGTGGTGGCCAAAACTGCACACAATATTCAAAGTGAGGCTGCACCAGTGCAGACTAGAGAGAGACAATCTCTTCCCTTCCTTGGCCAGCTGGCAGTGCTGTGCCTGATGACATGCTGGCAAAAGGGAGTTTTAGCAGGAAGTGGATGGAGAAAAATTAGATGACTTTTACCATTTTTTCAAAAATTAGCATGACTAACCTAATTAACATGTACATTAATCCCACTTTAAATGCACTAAAATTGCTATTTATACCTATTATTATGGTAAATATATTTAAAACCTCACATTATACACTTGTGTTTATGAGTACACTTACAATCTATGGGCTTTAATATCATGCTTACACTTTTTAATTATTACTATCAGTGTAACACTTAGGCAATGTAATAGTAATAGACTTCTGGCAATGGATCTTAAACCCTTAATTAGCTGTAGTGCAGGAAAAAAGAAGTCATAAAGTTTTGAGAGATCAAGTACTAAAACAAGTTAATGTTAGTCAAAGTAGTCCTTGTTTGTGTTTGGAATACAGGATCAAACACTTAAGAAAGATTCATGGAGTCTGGTATTTTATCTGCGATACAATCTAGCATCATACTTTAAAGAAAGAAAAAGAATCCCTTATTGAAGTTAAGTTGAACTTCACTTGTTCCATAAAATATGAGGCTTATGTCTCTTCAGAAAAAGCGATTAATCTTACCTAATGCAACTATGGTTGTTATCACTATCTATATAAGTGTCTAATCCTTTAAAAGCCTAAGCCTTTGACCTCAGTGTATCTAATTAAAGAAATTATACAGATTGCATGAGAAGTGAAAGCCATAGGTCAAACAAGGCCATCTGAATGGAGTAGAGTAAATGAGGTGTATATAGATGCATAATATTGCAAGTCCATAAATACACCATGTAAAATTCCTCATTCTTATAGCTAAAAAATTGTTGTTGTCTTTTCTCTTATTTCCTAACTTAGAAATATTCCTTTTTCCTGTCCTCCTTGTTCTCTTTCTTTTTCCATTCTACCAGTATTGCTACAAAGAAAGCCACATTCTTTTGCTTAGTCCACTGCACAATCCTACCAAACTAAAACTCTTTCTTCAAACACCTAAAAAGATGGCTTGTACAACAGACTTTAAGGTGCTTTGCAAGGTCTCAAGACCAAAGCCAGTTAAAGGCTTAAGGGAAAAAGCCAACACAAGCAAGATAGTGAATTAAGATGATCCAGGTTTTTGGCAGACACAGGAACTGGAGAAAGAAGACAGAAGCCATAAGGCATTAGCTTTTGTCTCCTGACTCTGAAAATGGCAATGAGCCAAAGCTTGAGATGCTCTAAACTGTTGCGAGTTTAATTAGTCTTCCATATAGCTGAAGGCCAAAGATCTGGTTCTGAGATCCTGCTTGTATCATGTCTGCTTGCTTATGTTTAAAATCTCAGTAGCATGATGGAATTGAGAATACATGGTTGCTCAGGTCATAGTGTTCTTTTCTTTTAGGAATAAAGTTTTTTTAGCCTCCATGTAGTTTATAACTCATTACAGGTTGTGAAGCTGGGAGGCAGAGCACCCTGAAGCTCTACAATGGGGTGATTTTCTAAGGCCTTCATTAAAGCTGGGGGGATGATTTTGCAGTAACACATGGTATCTGTGGCATCACACCAGAACAACATCCACAGAAGTGTCTATTGAAGTAGACATCCACCAGGAGTCTATTGAAAGCCATTACACGTAGAATGAGATCACTGAACAATTATTTCAGCTACATGGGGATATACAGCCCTGGAGGATACAGATCTGTAAACACAGAATAAGTGTTAAAATCCAGTGATTCTCTGTGCAACCTACTTACTCTTGCTTCTTTCTTTATAGAAATGTTTTATCTTTCCCACCTGGGATTAACAAGAGTTAATACTTGGAATTTAAATTTGTCCCTACAAGGTAATTAGTATAATCTGTTATGTACAAACATCCCACTGGCAAGTCTTTGACTTTATTCTTGTCCCATGGTATCAAATCAAGTAGTCTGTCATTATGCTTACCAAATGCATGGATGGACAAATATGGATTTTTCATTGTGGATTTTACTGGCTCTTAAATAATATCTCAATGTTCCTAAATAAAGAAACAATGGTAACAGTTGAGCCTGAATGCAGAAGGGCTGGAGTGGAGGCAGGAGCCTTTGT
The DNA here is from genome assembly GCA_030060385.1 of Muscicapa striata striata. Taxonomy (NCBI): domain Eukaryota; kingdom Metazoa; phylum Chordata; class Aves; order Passeriformes; family Muscicapidae; genus Muscicapa; species Muscicapa striata. Next base: position 2,128,066 of record JAREIS010000146.1, read on the forward strand.
ATCTTATCTCATCTCAAAAGGACTCAGAGGTCTGGGCTTTAGCCTTAGTTTTCAATTAAAATAAGATTTTTAAAAGTCTTGATTTAAAATAAGAGTAAATTATTAGAATTTGGAACCCAGTGAAACTGAAACAGTAAGGACTTTTATATTGTGTAGCATGAGTAAAAAGGTCATTTGGCTGTTTGGTAGACCCTCAGGAGGCAGAATGGATCTCAAGGACCTTAAGCCATCTCTTTGTCAATAACAGAGTTGCCTTTAGGATTTGTGTTGACAAATAAAGCTTCTGCAATAAAAAAAAGAAGCGCCAAGTTGAAACATAAGCAGTGTAAATTTACTGATAGTATTGAAATTTCAAAATTTCTTCCACAGAACAGCACTGAACGAAGTCTAAGGATCATTAATGCTGTCATATTCTTAAATTTTAAGTGTATCCCAAAGAATTATGCTATTTAAAATCCCCATAGTTAATTTCATCAGCAGGAGAGTAAGCAAATAGTGACTCCTTATACAATATTGTTATAAGGGCAATATCCAATCTCCCAGCACTGCCAGCTTTGCTTGTGTCACAAATAGTGGGAAAAAATGGTAAGTCTATAGTCTTTTCCCAAATTACCTGTCTTACTTTGGTCTGGAGAACTGATTTAAGAAGGTTATTTTTACCGCAAATTTTTAAGATTTTGTTGAGAGAGGTTTCTTGCTTAAAACATTGATGGGACATTATTGATCATTGTCTCAGGGAAATTGCTGTAATTTAGCATGTATGTTTTTACAATTCCTAAAGCTGGAGGGGCTAGACTGAACTGTCTTCAAAAAATTCTTGCCATTTTTTTGGTGAAGTTTGATGACAAAGTGAGTCATTCCAGGAATGTAGATATATAGGTAAGGGTGGCTGTGGGGAAAATGAGGTAGTATGGGTAGAATTTTCCATTTCCTTTTAAGCACAATGCTTTTCATCCTTTTTATATTTTATTCTGTGCTAACGACTGCATAGTAAAAACTGTATATTTTCATTAAAAATACCAGCAATCTAAGTACCAGTTTTGATATAACTGTAGGACAAACTCTTGTTGTTCCTAAGCTATGAAAAAGCTGGATCATGTAACAGTACTGTGTTGAGACATCCTTGCCTTTACAACAGCTACAGGAAGTTCAGGAGCTACACATATTTCCTAGCAAAAGGAGTATTGGGATGGTGACAGCTGCCACCTATAAAGTGACAGGGGTATCCTGGGTGTCTCTGTCAAGCTACAGCCTAAGGCCAGTCTTGTTGGAGATACAAGGAACTGTTAAAAGTACTGACAGGCATTTTAAGCAAGAAAGAACTGAGGAAAAACTGAAAAAAATATCAGTGGGGAATGGTATTTATTATAATTTGTTCTAAAGACAAAATAAAGCAGGAAGGCAAAACTTTTTTTCTTTGAGTGACAGAAATGTAAACAAGAGAATTATGATTCCTTTTGAGAAATTAAGGTTGTGCTTTGTTCGTGACGAAAAATAAAACTGCACGTAGAGTGCTAGTAAAATATTTACTAGAAGACATTCTGTTGCCTCGACACAAAGGGGCCTTGAGGCTGAGAAACCCCTTAAAGCTATAAGCTTTTAAGTAATTATATGATTGATTTCTTCTGTAGTGTGCTGGATGAGAATATATTCTTATAACTTTGAATAAGTTTGAGATGGGATAAATTTGAGCTGCTTAGAGTTGTGCTAATTCTCATTTCTCCAATCCACAGACCTGATGTGCCTCTCAAGAGTGACTTTTCATAAACTATCATAGTTCAAGTAGCTCACAACAGTAACAACTACAATTTTCCCAGATGTCTGTAGAATACTTTAGGCAGCTAACTCCATTTAACATGAATACCAGTTAGATGCCTGTACACTAGTTGCATGCTCATGACCTGGGGCTTCTATTTGATGAATATCTTCCTGGTTTTAAGCCATTTAATGACACTAGAAGTCAAAACTTTTGGGGACTTTATAAAAGTGACTCCTTCCTGTTTATTTTTCTCATTACTGCTGTAATTGCTGCAGGGGTGCATGGCTTACCAAAGGGTGGCTGCACAATATAGCTGTCACAATTGTGATGACCTACTAGACATATTATAAAATTTGTATCACTGCAGATATCCCAGCCTGCAGGAAATGTTCCTGTGTATCAGCACAGACAGAGAATGAAAAGAAATGCTGACTTTAGTTCAGAAATATCTGCAGACTTGGAGGTCAACAAATTTTAAAACACTATTATCACTTGCATTCTGAAATGACCTGTATTATCTTTCACTGCTATGTCTCTAAAAATATGTATTTAGAATTCTTAAAAGGGATATGGAGTGTGGTTTGTTGGATTACTAGTTAGTGCAGGCATTAGTGTATTTTTTAGTTGGCTGTTAGTAAAAAGTTCTCTGTAGCTGCTGGCTCATTGGAATTGTAATTGCCCAAGCCTTGTCACTGAGGTAAGTGACAACAGCCCAAGTAGTGGAATACAGCCCTATTTTTGCATAAATGTGTTGAAATCTAATGGGAAAAAATTAATTTATCAAGCAGTTGAATTATATCATTCCTCGTTCAGGCTCTATTTATCTTGACATTAAGCTTGATAACAAACTGGCAGCTATGAAAATATAGTGCTGACCTACATTCTCCATGGAATGACGGCCAATGGGACATGAACAAAAAAAGGCAATGTTTCATAATTACATTGCATAAATAACATCTGTGTTATCTGTTTTCTATTTTGAAAACACCGTCTCTCTATATGATTCTATATCTCATATTTAAATTGTGCAGTATGCCAGCCTGAGTGTGCTTGCTAGAGTTTGCAAATTGAAGCAGTTCTTAATCCTGAAGAAAAATAAAATCAAGGGATCTGTGTAAACAGGCATTGAATAAAACCTGGATTGGTTGGTTTCTTTCTTTTTCTTTTTCATTTACTTCAATGCAAATCCTTTAACAGCAGAAATTGGTTAAAAGTATTACTTAAAATAATAATTTCTACTAAAAGGAAAAGTAAAAAGTGACACTGAGTGGTTCTTTGGTTAATCACTACAACTGACAGCTTGACAAATGCCCCTTGTCAAATGAAGCTGCAACATATATTCTTCAAGCCCTTCACATTTCATGGCAATTTATTTCTGCTAATCCCCATTTCCCCCAGATCCCCCCATCCTGATTGTGTAAAAATAATGTAGTTTTTCTCTCGCATGGCAATAATTTGTCACCGTCTCAGATGAACACAGACACAGCTACTGTGTCACAAAAAATGGTCTTGTACTCCAAACAAAACAGAGTATTCACTGAATTCACTGTAGTCAGAAGTTTGCACAGATCAGCAGCATTTCCTCCTGTGTGAAATATCTGTAATACTTTACCATTGTGGCAGCTGATGAAATAGCAACAGTCTGTTCTGAATTTTTTATATTTATGCTCCTTTGTTCTTGAAGACACAGTCTAAAAGTAGTTCCACTCTTAGAGCCTGGCTTTCTATATATAATCCAGATTCATTCCACACAATAAATCTATTTGAAATGCAGGACAGTATCTCATGGCTACCTCACTGATAGCCTTCTAACATGAAAATGCAACAAAGCAAATTTAGCAAAACATCAATAGTAAAACTCACTGTCAAAATAAGCTTCTGTTTATCTTTTCAGTCGGTCAACCTGCTGCTTCAGTTGTTTGTAGAAAGGACAATAAACTACAGGTTTTCATGTAAAAAGTTGATAAAAATGTAAATCTAAAATATAGGTACCTTTTGAGCTGTAGGCAAGAGAGTGGCATTATGGCCTGTGACATGAAAAAGTTATTATAGTTATTGTTCAGTTCTGGCCAGTCTCTGTGTTCTGCAGCTGATAACATTTACCTTCACAAGCTCAGAAATTATTTTTACTAAAGTAAAAATTCATTTGGCAGTTTATTTTGCAGTAAAAATTATTACATGAAATATAGAATAGAACACAAAAATGAACCAATGTAAAATACTGATAATTCCAGAAGTTCAGGTTCCAGTCTCTGCTAAATCATAAGTTTGTTTCCAGCTGATTTTGAACAAATGTTCTTGTAAGAAAGAAAGAATCTTTGTGAATTCCTAACCTGGTTTTATTGATCAATACTGAAAAAGCACCCGATAAAAAAATTGTATTTTTTTCACAGTTTGCTGTCTAAAACTTTCACTCAGTATAAAGCCTGGATAAATTGTAATTATAATGTAAATACAGAGAGTTAGGGAGAGTGGGGGAAAGAGAGGAGGAGGGAGACAGATGTCACAGCACAAACTTTCAGTAAACATTCATTTTGAATTCTGGGGTTATTCTATTATGAAGATCAGTAGGGACTGATAAATTATTCCAAATAATACTTGAATATCTTAAAATTACAGTAACTCAGACTAAGTAATTGACTTCTCTTTTAACTTCTCAGAAAAAATTCTCATGTACTAGTATATAAATGGTAATGTTTGGGAGGTTATCTTTTGTTCATAATCCTTGTATATCTTCTTGAGCCTAAAACTCATCCCGGCATTCAGAACAGAATTGCACATGAATGATCCTTTTATATTTTAATCATGGCACAGTGAAAGGATTTTATGGCAACTCCAAAACTGTATTAGGGATAGACTCCAACAGTATTAGGAATAGACTAAAAAGTAATGAACCTCCCATCCTTTCCCATATCAATAAATGGATTTTTAGGAGCAGTAATCAAGCCTGCAAGTAATTATGACAACTTCACTTGCATGAATAATGATTAATATATCCTTCGAATCATGCTTGTGCACCTTGTCTTCTCTTGTGCTTCAAAACTCATTTCTTCTAAATTCAAAATAATAATGTCAGGGGAAAAAAATATAAGAAAAAAGGAGAAAAAAGAGGAGGTTTGGGGGGAAAAAACTCCACAGAAACATTTTTTCCCCCTGCAAAACTTACCCTCAAATGTTGGTTTTTTTTTGGTTTTGATTCTTATGCAAAGTAGAACCTAAGTTTTTTGTACCCTTTATGCCCTCCTCAAACCATAATCCATTATTCAGTAACTTATTGGATAAGACTTCTACCTCAAATCTGAAAAGATCCCCAATTTAGAGGATTTGGAACAAAGACCAAAAGTTTGATTTCTTCCAAACTTCAATCAAATCCTTTGATTTCAGGTGCCAAAACATGATGCTGATGTGCTATTCTTTTTACACAGAAATTTCACCCAGGAGCTGTAAAATTTACCTGATCAAACATGTACAACATACATATAAATATTTGTGGAAATCTTTATTTTTTCCTAAAAACCAGACATTAATAACCAATTCAAGTTTGAAAGTGCACAGTTAGGTCTGGAATCTAAAACGCTATTTATACACACTGACTTTAGAGTAAATTCTAACTGGGATATTTGAGTAAGTTATCCTGTTCTGTCAGTATTGGCTGACATGGCTCGATCAGGGGGCTGTCTGACAAGATGCTTTGGCTGTCTTCCTTTAATACCTTCATACATTTCCACTTCTCAGAACCATCTCCAGTTGTTTCAGCTACAGTAAAAATGTGGGCACTCAGCAATGTGTTTCTGAAACAAAGAAAAAAAAGATGGAAATAGTAAATAAAAAAGGATAGAAAGCTTGGAAGTTTTATCCAAAGGAATATGTGTAAATTTTGTACACCTGTTTATGGCTCTGCAATGTATCATTGTGCAAATTATCATAATGCTCTTTCTTTTCGCTTGTTCCTATTTTGCTATATTCTTTGGACTCTCTTCTTCCTATGTAGCTGTTTTAATCAGTCTCAAAACTCCCAATTTCAGGATGAAAGTCAGTTACTCATTTGTCCCAGTCCTGGCCAGGACAGAGGCGTGTATTTTCGAAGTATCCAGGCACAGAGGTGCCTTCCTGTAGTCCCAGCCACTGGGGAGGCAGAGTGTGCTGGATCAGCTCAGCCCAGGAGTTCTGGGATGCAGTGCTCTGTGCCAAGTGGGCAGACAGACCCTGAGATGTTATTCACTACCACCTCACCTCACTGCCAGGGGTGGGGGTAAGGGAGTCTCCCATTTTTGGTCAGCAAAGAAAATGTGGTGGGCAAAACAGACCAGTATTCGTTTTACTCTCTGTGTAAATCGCTTCTCTGTCACATAACTTTTGCTATTAATAGGGTTGCTGTGACTGCTTGTTTTCTTAACTCATTGTTGTTTCCATTAGTTTGCTTTCAACCTGAGATTTTCACTTATGTGCCTCAAATTCCCAACTCCACCCCGGGAGTGGGATGGTAGGGAGGAAAGAGGGAAAGTGTGTGAGTGGAATCTGGTTTGTGAAAGTCTCAGTGGAGGTCTTGTATTGAGGAATATTGCTGCTACATCATGACGCTATTGCAACAGAGAATTTTTCTTAGCAGGCCTTGCCTTTTAAAAGAAATACTGAAACGTTTACTAAGTATTTTTGGACCTGAAATATTAATTGTATCTAAAATTTAAATGAAACATTCAGTAATTGACGTTAATCATGCTGAACTTCCTAGAGTTGTAAGGCAGAAACTACAAGGCAGTTTCTCTTGCACCAGTAACACTGTGAAAGGTAGTGCTTACTCTTCTTGAGAAAATAAAGTACTTTCATGGTAAGTACCATTAGGTGCTGAAAAAATGGTGATATTATGGAGGGAAGAATATGTGGCAAGGAGTCACAGACAAATTAGTAGAAGACTCCAATCACTTCAAGGCTTCAAGGGTCCATAAATCACAATTCTTCCTGCGTCTCTTGCTGAGGTTGCCAGTAATGTACAATACATGTGAGTCCTCATAAAGAACCAAGATACTTGTTTCCCTCAGAAAATATGTATGTAAACAGGGCTTTTGTAGGAAAGTCAAACACTGGAATAGATAAGGTTGGACAGACACATGAAATGAAGAATCTTCTATAAGATATCATCTCCATTAAAAAAAGGTTGAAAAGATGCTGACTCTAGGAGAAAATTAAGTGAAAACAAAATGCTGACATACAGTTCTTCACGGAAGACAATTCTGTCTCTCTATTTTTATTCTTAAGGTCAATCCTTTAAATACCTTCTGTATTTAGTGAGATTTAATATTACAAGAATTTATAGCCAGGACTGCAAATCTTGGATTATTGAGTGCCTTCATACTAGTAATTTCACTGTAGTCATAAGAACTGCTCATGGTAGAGTCTATGAACAGATTTTGAGCAAGAATCGCAGGGCTTTTAACAGATTTATGAAATGTTTCCTGTTCAACACAATGGCATAATAGAATTAATTATGTTTCAAGACTATATGGTTATTTTTTAAGAAATATGCAAAATTCACATATGCCATCCACTAAACTTTCATGAACAAGTTATTTTCCAGCAAAGATCTTTAAAAAATGATAGGGAGAGTGTTTTCAAGTAATCCAGTAGCAAACATTGTTTTCAATTAAATCCTAAAAAAGAAATAGATATTCAGAAAATTGAAGCCATTTCACAGAAATACGCTGCAACTTCCTAGAAGGAAGGGTAAAAACTGTCAGAATACAGCCCTGTGTGTCTTTTCTTTTGTGTGTGGTTTCCTTTTTTTTTTGTTGTTGTTGTTTTTGTATGTGTTTCTTTTCCTTGTGACCTTACAGAAGAGTAAGCAATTGGGTTTAAACAAAATTACCAGGTATAGAGCACAAGTAATTTATAATAATCAAGTTCTCTAGGTACACAGGAAATGAAGAATTCTAGTGAAGAATTTACTGTGCAAAAAGCTAGCATTAGTGTCACAGAAAGATTGGATAGTTAACAGTTTTTAGCAGCAAAGTGCTACCTTTATAAAGTTCTTCTCAGTTTCATTAATCTAGTCCATGACAGAGAGGATTTTGAGCAGCATGGGAGCTGCATGAAGAATATGTGGACTATTACTGTTCTGCCATTACTGCTGATGCACTGTTGGGTTATCGCACCATGCCTCTTTCATCTTTTTATGATCTCTACATGCCCTATAGCTATTGCTACATTATATTTAATCATCTTTAACAGCTTGAATGTCAAAAAGTTAAATAGTTTTAAGTATCTTTTTTTTTTACTGTAACAATATGCAACTTAACAGCACCTGTGCTGAGCTCGTTAAGAGCTATTGACTGACTTTGTGCCATCCTGTGCCAGTGTTCTCACCATTCTTATGATCATGTGATACATTTCTGCACTATTAAACTTATAGAAGCTGGTTTTATTACAACCATGATCTTCTTTTGACACCCTTCTGCCATCTAATTTTCCTCTTAGCAATTGCGTAGGTCTTAGTCACAGTTATTCCATATGATCTCTAGAGTTGAAGAGAGAGCAAATAATGACACAATCCTTTTATTGTTAAAGCTGGTGCCTCAGATTTTTCAGAATAAGTGATCTATTCTTATATGTATATTAACAGCTCTATTCAGAATTTCTCCTCCAGACATTCCAGTTTCAGGCCTGTCTATTTCTGCTAATTTCAATATCATGTATAAATTGTGATCACTGATGATTAAGAAAGATGAGTTAAATTTGCAATAGATGCTGCTAGGTTGATATGAAGAACAAAAATCTAAGTTATATAGCAACTAGATTCACAAAGTATAGCGTAGGAGTAATTGGGGACAAGACAGTTCTTTAAGTTAAGGAAATCTGTGAGCTTCTTTCTATGAAGCAATAGCTAAAGCTAATGCTAAATAAGTTGAAAAATCTTCTACCATTATCTTCCAGGTGTAAGAAACCTAAGACATTTAACCTTAGAAAGAAAGAAGTTTCTGAAATCACTGTTTTGCATGGTTGCAGGAATGGGGGCTGAATTTGACGATCTTGGTTCTGGACAAATTTCCGTTGCTTCTAATTCCTTTTTTCATCTTTCTCATTAACATGGAAGAAAAACTTTGCTTCCTTGTCATAGTAAACTAAAGGAACTTACACCTTTCAAATTTAAAGGATTAGTCTCATCTGGTTCCATCATTATATTTCTAAGTTTTGTTTAGATCAATGTAATAGACTATGAAAATATCTTTGCGACCTTTCCAACTATAAAATGGTTTCAGATCCAGTTCTGCAGTCAGCCAGGCTCAGCAGCACAGGGCAATGCAAGATTTGCTGTGTTAGTCAGACAGGTAATGAGACTACTGGTGTACCAACTCTGGAACTGCCCTTCTAGCCTACATGCCCAACACTGGATGCTTCACTTCTCCTGTTCCACTGCTTCATGTCTATTTTAGTTCTGAACAGAAAAGGGTGCGATGGTACAAACCTGTGGCTATTGGATGAAGTACTAATGGTGGAAAGTCGGAAACTTCTGTCAGATATGCTCTCCTCCTGGAACATTTATAACAGTGGAAGTGAAATGGCTATTAATAACTCAGCACCTGGACTACTGCATCCACTTCTGGGCTCTTCAGAAAAAAAAAAAGAGACATATCAGACAAAATCCAGTGAAGTCCCACTAAAAAAGTTCCTGGAGTGTCTAATCTATGAGGAAAGGCTGAGAGAATTAGGACTGTTCATCATGGAGAAGAGGAGGCTTGGAGGAATCTCATCAACATGTATAAATACCAGAAGGGAAGGTTTAGAGAGAACAGAGGTAGGCTCTTTTCAGTGGTGCTCAGTGAAAGGAACAGAGGTCATGGACACAGACTGAAACACAGAAGGAACTTCAAGAAATACTTTTTATTGTAAGGATGACAGAGCACTGGCACTGGGTTGAGAGACTGGAGTCTCCATCACTGGAGAGTCTATAAGAGCATCTGGACATGGCTCTGGGTAGCTAGCTCTGGGTGGTTTGATAAAGGAGTTTGGATCACATGAGATCCAGATCTTCCTCCCAAACTTAACCATTCTGCAAGTCTATGAACAAAGGGTCTAATTCAGGCAGCAGTGCTTTCAGAAAAAGAGAGAAAATTATCAATTTGGAAAAGAGAAATGATTAATCACTATCTGCACTGTCATTTTACCTGGACCTTTTAAATCTTCAATCCATTCTCATTTCCCAATTACCATTATTTTTTACTTCTGTTATTAGTGATTTAAGTATAAGTTCAAAGTAAATCAATGTGTCTTAAAAGCACAGAACCGAGAGAAAAGTTAATATTTTGAGATCCACAGTTTATTGTATATTTTGTGATAACTGTCCAGAATTTAAACATTGAGATTCAAATAAATTAAGAGTATTTTAAGGAAAGGGGCCTTTAATTTTACTATTCTTATTGAAATATTTCTTTGATTTTTCAATTTGAATTTTAGAGGATTTGATTTTTCCTCCGGAAACTCTCAGAAACAGGAAAAGACATTTCCTGCCCAAAATCGTCTCCATCTGAAGGCTTCTGCCTGAGCTAAATTTTCCTTCCTTAAATTTAAGAAAGACATGATAATGTCCTGAATCACATGCAACCAGATTTATAAGTTCATGCTTAGACCAAGTTTCATGATCGGATTAAAAGAAATACTATTCTCAACGTGAGCAAATAATTATGTTGCCATTGAAAGAAAGGATAGTTACTAGACATCCTTTGAATACATCAATACATAATTGATCCTTGTACTTTCAGTCTGTCTCCAGAGCAAATAGTAATAATACTCTCTATAAACACTTACAGATATCTACTTCTGCCTGCTTGAATTAAATCAAAGAGCATGCAATATTTTCTCATTCATTAGAAACCTTCCAGAAGTTCTTCAGGCAATTTAATTTCTAAATCAACATAATCTATCTATACCTTTTCCTACCTAGTTCCAGAAATCATCAGAGTTGCCCTTAAACATGTTTAGATGTTTTGATTGCTGTATTATTTCTTTGACTAGTAGCTCTTTCTGTAATAGTTTTTTTACTGCTACAGCTGTTTATGTGAGCAGACACTTCCATTAAGAAAATATACCTATGTCAACAAAATACATGTATTTTTAATAGCTTCTTTAGTTTAAAGGTTATTTTTTGTCTCAAGCTTGAACAAATAAATGCTGCTCTATGGGGCATGTTAAGCACGTAACATAATGTAAGGTAAAATAATTAGGCATAACATAATATAATATAAAAAATGTTTTTAATGATGTGCCTTTAATGATTGTCCTTATGTTAGGGATACTAACCTAGACTGTGACCAAAGAGAATCTAGATATTTTTCTGTTTTCCATTCTCCTCTCTCAAATACATATTTTTTTCTGGAAAAATCACTAGCAACTTTTTCTGTAAATGTCTCCTTGAGGTTCTTAATACCTACCACTTTGCTGACAATTTGTTTTTGATAACATGTTCTTTAAAAGGAGACATGTAATTTCTGAAAGAACTGTTAAGTCTTTCTCAAAATCAAAGGATTTGATTCATTATTAAGCAAAGGTACTTCACACAAAGTGTCCATCTATGTCAGCTTAATGAATTTTTAATTTAAATGAGAATTATTTAGAAATAATTATGACCAGTCTATGATTATCAATTGATCTTATTATGACTACTGAAATTAAGGTATGTTCATAATTAAATTAACTAAATGAATTGTTGCATGTGACATTAGAGATGATTGGCAAAAATCCCCCCTTTTCTGACAATGGGAAAGGTATCGCAATAACCCAGAGCTAGTGCAGATTAATGATTCTGTGCACCTTTTAATAATATCAATAAAAAATTTGTTCCAAAATACCTAGGTACTATTATCCACCTACAATTTCATCATTACTTGACAAACTTTATCTTATTTGAAATATGTTCCATTCTCTGAAGCATATGATCTAGTGTTGATTAATGGTAATATATTGATCATGAAGTGCTGGGTTTTGCATTGCTCTGGACACTGAACTTCCAATTCATTGTAAACAGAATGTTTTCCAAAGTAATTTAAAGTTGGTTCATTTGCGAATCCATGTGAATCATAGATTTATTTCACTTTTTTCTCTTTTTAATCTGAAAGATGGGATCTGAAGCAGCATAAAAGTGGTCTTGACAGTACAAGTATTCACCTGACGATGCTTCTTTAGGCCATATATCTGGGAATTGAGGTTATCAGCCTACAAATGCATTTTACACTCAGTTAAAATACTTTTCTTGCACCACAGGCAGAGGACAGTTATCTAAGAGCAAACAGGGAGTGAGTAGCACTAAGGAAATCACACAGAATAGATTTCCTATAGACAAAGAACAGAATTCTCTGTGAAGTATTTAGAAACATTTTTAACTCTTCTGCTGACTTGTGCTTATGACAGAAATACCATTTTAGATAGGCATGTACAATTACATATACAAATACTTCTCATAAAGTTACAGTTGGGTAACATCTTGATAAAGACTGGGTTCATAGAGTGCTGAAAATAGTCTGCTATAGCAGATCGAACTTCAGAAGCAGTTTGACTGGACCAAACCCAGTCTGCCCATAAAACTTTCAAATTTAAATATTTCCAAAGTAATTTGTAAAAGAAAAAGAATTTCAAGCATGAAATTACTGAAATAGCTAAAGAAGAATTTTTCTTCTTGAGTTGGGCAGTTGTGTCATGCCACTAGCATTAAAAAGAGAAATATTACATCATTGTTATTTTGTTATAAGTATCAGGTAATACTATTAAAACCATCTAGATACAGAAATCTGCATAAAATGCATACTGTGATTTTTTTATGCTGTAGCCTCCAGGCTTCCATTGCATGCATTGCTTATGTTTCTGGGTCCTATACAAGGTGGCAATTCAGCAAATTTCAAATCCATGATTTTGCAAAAGTTAAGTCTTTCCTTATTCTTAGACCATTAACCAGGCTAAATGCTACTCCCAGACTTCATTGTCCAATGTGAAGGAAGAGTGAGGGCCATGATTCATCCACAGATGCAGGAAGCAATAATGAAGACATTTGTTCAAAGATTGAACTGAGTCATATGCTCATCCATATTTATGATGACAGAAGATAAAATTTTTTATATTTATAAGTGAGGTCAGACATGCATGCTTGGAGAGCACACACTGAGATTATCCTGGGTATTGAGGAAATTACTGAGCATATTTTAAACCTGAGGCCTACGACTGTTAAAAAATGTCTGCAGTCCTTTAAAGAGATCTTAAAATTCTTATCCTTTAAGCATGATAAACATGGGAACATGAACAGACTTATATTTCTCTAGAGGTTTCCCTTGGCAGAATCAGGAGATACCACTCTGTGCATTTACAGTTACAGACCCCATACAGAAATTACTGGCTAAAGCCAGATATTTCATACACAGAAAAGCCTTGAAAAAGACAAAACAGGCAAAACAACTATATTAAGTTTTTCGCACCACTTCATTCTGAATATAGAGAGCTTGTTTTCCTTCACAGGTATTTCTTCCTTCCCCATCACTTTCTAATTCTGATTGATAACGTGCTTCTTACAATTTGGGGTTCTAGAATATCTTGCCAGTCCTCCATGGGTTTTTAGTCTGATACTGCAGCAAATCAGTTTGATCTGTCTTTAACTTTGCCTCTGAAGATAATGATGTTGGATGACAGTGATGCATAATTATTAGAAGTCTTTTTAAGAGCATTATAATGGCTTAGAATCCAATTTATCTAAACATGTTCTACACACTCCCATACTATGAAATGTTATTTCAGCAACCATTCTGATGAGTTTCTGAACTTCATTGGAATTTATCTCTGAGTGTGTTTAAGAATATGAATAATGAATCACAAGCAAGGTTTACTAAATGCTTTTTTCTGGAAGAAAAATAGCTGCAAATGTGGAAGCCATTACTGTTTTTTCCTATATCAAGATGTATGCAAAGGGTTAAAGGTGGGCAGACAACTCGACCCCTGAGAATTCAATGTTTCCAGTATCTCTAGGATTTAATTGGTCATTGGTATAAAAAGGACACCAAAGTTCTTGAAACATTTTCTGCTTATGAAGAATAGCTTGAAGGCAGAATCATGTTCTGATACATCTTGGTATTGGTGACAGAAAATAAGCAGAATTACATAACTTCTCTTGCTTTGCTGTTGGCATGCTGCAATGTGTCCCTATATTTCAAACACAGTACTTATTTTATATTTCTTCCTGTACTTGCACCCATTGTTCTCTGCTTATCTGCAATCATTTCCTATTTCATGAGCCACTGAAGGACTCAGGGAAAAGGAGCATGTCCTTTTGTTCATAATGTATCATTGCCATTCAGTATTGAGAGCTGTTAATTATTCTGAAATTGTTACCTCGTCTTTAGTCACCCTACTTGAACTAATTTCCATGGAAGCCACTGAGAAAGCTGAGTATAAACTAAAGAAGAAAGTGTCAGCCATATAGGTTTGAAATGAGCATAATGTATTTATTCTTGGCTTTAGCACTTCAGAATATATCATCAAGAAGCTGTTTGTCTCTGTAGTGACAGTTATGGCCTAGTGAGTTGGAAAGATTTCACCACAAGATTCAGGGCTATGACTTTAACAACAGGAATTAATGTGTTCTGCAATATCTGAGTTTTCAAACTTCTTTTAAACTCCTTCCAGAGGCTTAATAAAGTGTTTTTATTATATCTACATTTCTGGAATATTGTTTAGATCTTGCTCAGGTATAAACCTTTTATACATATGTAATTCATATGTATAATAAGTAAATAGTACCATTCTTGCCTTTTGCAAATACATAAAAGCAACACAAAATAGTATATTTTATTATCTATACCATGCTGCATATTTTTCACCTTATCTTTTCCAGGATGTATGTGATATAATTTTTTACTGCTCACAAAATGAGCTTACCTTTAGGCAGCAGTCTGAAAAAAATTAAGCCTTCACCTCAGGCATGATTGGGAATGCATACACATTTCTGAAATCCATCTGGCCCACTGAAGAACTGGTCATATATTTCAGACTTGGATTGACATCTAATAGATCCTTGGAAGGTGAGTCTGCTCCTGTTCTGGCTCATGTTTGTGTTTCTGTGCATAAGAGTGCTTTCAGGTTTTGACATTTTTCCAAAAGCAAGAGGAAACTTTTTTTAAGTGTAGGAAACACAACGTTTCACACATGCATTAGTTTTTGCAGGCATATAAAGGAGATAAAATTTTGGTCCTGACTCTCAATGTGAATCTCTAGTACCACAGAAGACCCTTACTAAGCTTAAGATATATTGACCTAGTAATTAATTTAGTCATGGGTTATTTAATTTTTTTGAACATGTGCCATAACTATGCAAATATCATGATGCATTCTATAGCCTCATGTGGAATTAAGATGTTGATTTTTTTTTTTTTTTTTTTAATTTCTGGTCAGAGGAAAAGAAATCTGGTAAAAGCATGCAGCATCCAGAGATGAAGTAGACCTGGCGCACCCACATTCATTAAGCTACCTGCTAACAAACAAGAGCATTCAAAAAATTCAAAGTAGCATTGAAACAGTGCATACTAACAAATCTCATTATCTGTATTTACTCAGTAGGTAGCAAACATCTTCTAGGACTGTGTGAACTGAGAGCTCATGGTCATGAGCACTTCTAGTACTAAACTCTCATTTGAGGTATGGCAATAGTTGCCAAAAACTGAAATAATCTACATGTTTTTTTCCAAGGGGAGTATTATGATTTACATGTGTTATATTTTGCAAATGCCAACAGAATGATAAAGAATTTTTTTTTCTAGCTCTCTTCTTAACCCATACTGGATCTCAGATGTGAGCTGAAAGCAATTTTTGTTGGAAATATATGTTGGAGTCTGTTAGAGGTATGGATGCTGTCCTATTTGGCAACAAATATCAGGAAGGCTCATGCTGGAAAAAGGAGGTCTTGGTAATGCAAACCATACTATAAAATACTAAAAAAACATACAAAAATTTCTACTTTTTTAAGAAATTATTGATAGTACATTATTGTCAGCTTTAAATATTTAGTCTAGTAAATTAACGAGCCAAAAGCAGGTCATGCTTAAGTGCTACTTTTGGGGAATAATTGCAGTGTTTGCTGATTGATGAAGAAACAGGAGCACTGTGAACTGTTTTATAGGATTTTTTAAATTAAATTTGGAAGACAAACACCTTTCTAGATTTGGATTTTTGGGAAGCCCATTCTTTGCAAATCCATCGGTTTTTGGCAAGAAATTACAATAAGTGCGATGGCATCATGAAGAGAATAAAACAGGTGCCTGTTATTCTTTATAAAAATCACAAACATTTCTAATCATCTACTTAGTATATCTGCCTGATGAAGCAGAGTTAAATCCTGGAGACTGTTAAAATAGATAGAGGCAGAATTAGTCCACATTAAGGAAACACAGAGAAGAGCTATCAATTAAAGAATGGTCCAGCTTGGTTCTACATAAGCTAGTAAAATTAGATTTTGCAGATTCTGCAAGAGAAAATGTCAAAATAATCTAAACCACACCTTAATTTTTCAGTAAGTGGTCAGGCACTTACAACATTAAAAGAAACATTAAATTCCTCAGGCTTGAGCCTAGGAGTGTTGAACCATGGACAGACTTCAAGCCTACACAGGTGAAAGGCTGAATAGGTTGCCAATAATTACAGTAGATTCACCCACTCCCACTGAGTGTGTTTGACTTGGTTTCTTATCCTATGTCTGATTTGTCACAGCTGGGTCTCTGGCGAGTCTCGTGTTCCAGCTGGGAAGGAGCAAACACCAGGCTGACTGGGGAGTAGAAGCTCACAGCCTTCTCTGTCTCTCAGAAGAGCTCATTCCCTGCAGCCAGATGGTTTAACATAACAAACACTGCAGTCAGGGATCAGTTGCACACTGGAGGCAGTGGTCATATTGGCTGTTTCTGCTGAGATTGGGGTCTGCTTGGATGAGTTTGCCTTCCAGTATGTTTTGTTTTCTGGCTGGTTTTGTGCTAGGTATTCAACAGTGGAATGTGTCAGAATAGAGAATGTGCTTAATTGTGCTGGTGCTTTTCTTACACTGTCAGGAAATATGCTCCAGGTAGAAAATAATCTTTTAAATTTCTATATTGCAGCTCAAACGGGTGTGAGCTCTGCAGTTACTTATTTTCCTCATACTGTTTGTGACTCCCAGCTGAGAATGGTGCATAGCAGGACTGATGCTGTTCTGCTCCATGGCGGTAATAGTCATCCTTTACTTGGTTTTAAATTTGAGGTTTTTATAATATAGTAATAGGTATGGCACAAGATGGAGGATTTTGGGTGGTGTCTCAGTATACATCTTCCTTCTTCATGGGTTTCAGGTAGTAGTTTCTGGTCATCAGTCAGTGTCACACTGAGGGTCATAGGAATTTAGTTATTGGGTTAAAAGGATAAATAATATAGATGTTCATTCTCTGTTGTACTGTTTAGCTTTGAGAGACCTTGTAGCAGCTGGATCTTTCTCCATTTTGCTTGCTTCTGGCAGGTGTCTAGAAGTGCTGCGGAACGCTCTGTACTTTTTGATAAGATTTAATAAACCACCAAGCCTGAACATGAGAAAATTTGTTTCCTTCATGTATTTTTTAATCCTGCCTCTGAGTGAAGGCAGAAGAGACTGAGACAAACATCAATTAAGTGGTGCAAAACTCCCACCACTGTTACACCCTTTTGGTGAAAAAATTTTTCCTAAAAACCAATCTGGATATCTGAACTCCTGGATCAACTCGAGGCTACTTTTCTTGTCCTGTAACTTGTCACTTAGGAAAAAATCCTGACTGCTACCTTGCTACAACCTTACATTAATATGTAGTAGAAGTAAAGCAGGGCAATCTGTAGCAGAAGCTGCTAAATCTGTGCTCAGTGCAAATACCTGTGTTGAACAGAGGTGCATGCAACAACGCTATCATGTCAACTGAGCTGCCCAGTACTCTCTGACAAGAAGGGCATCAAAACATCTGAGATGGATACTACTGGTTCTGAAAAAACTGTGATTCTTTTTGCAAATTCTGAAGTGACAGACAAGGAGAAAACTCTTTTGTTATGTGGCTGTACAAAGGCTTCCCTAGGGTCTGAAGTCTCTCTTTATGTCCCATATGTCCTACAGAACTTCAGATCCAGACAGGAATTTGCTCAGTTTGGGAGTGTGAAAAATCAACTACTTTCTTTTAGTTCCTGTAAAAAAAAAAAAACAAAAACTTAATGCTTTTTATTCTTTTCATTATAAATGAAAAATTGAAGCTAAGTGTTGAACTGATATTAAAAGAAAGTTCTTCTTTCATCAGATGTAATGACCACATTTATCCCTTAAATCTAACTTCAGTTTTCTGGAGAAGGAAGTGCCTAGCCCAGTAGTAATACATAATACATAAAAAACCCCAGTATAATATAGGAGAATGTAGAGAAATTAAGAAAAAATAAAAGTGAAGAAAAACAGATTCTGCCAGACAGAAGTAATACATATGGTGAGGAGAAAAAAAAAAAAAAAAAAAGGAGTAAAAAAAGAGAAATTCAGAGTTAGAATAGAAGAACAGAAGAAATAAGTAATCACAGTAAAAGGGAGTCAGAGTAAAATCTTAGTTCCACTGCTGAACTGGCTGAGCTCCTAATGCAGAAATGCAATTTCTGGATAACAGAGTATATAGAAAACATGACAGGCTGTGTTAAAGAAGTGTGATTAAGGAGATTTCTTTATATGTCTGGGGTATGTTTGTGGTATGGACTATAGCTGCACTCACATACCTCATCCTTGTTGTTTTGTGGGCTTTTTTTTTGTTTGTTTTTGTTTTTGTTTTTAGTCTAGAGGCTGGTGTTAGATGAATCATCTGCTAATAGCTTCTAATTTAGTCTGTGTAACTGGAGCATACTGGCGCTTTAAAAAAAAAAAAAAAATTATCTTTTAAAATATCTGTCTTCTGTCCTTTAACAAAAACTTAGGAATTTTGAGTTCACTCTTTATTTTTGGAGCTTTTATAATTTTATATGGAATAGAAAAGAGGTCTGAAAATATGTTTAAATTTATTAAAATAATTTTAAATCAGTCTAATGCTGTATTGAAATTGTTAGATATCTTTAAAAGTATAACTCTGAGGGACCTTACAAGTGTAGGGCAGACTATATGAAAAAAAATTGTATGAAGTTCAGAACCAATCATAAATGATCATGATTTATTGCAACACATCAAAACCAGATAACCACTGAAATCCATAATTCATTGTAATAGTATCATAGACAAGCCTGAAAAAAGTCATCATGTTTATACTTGGGTAGTTCAGATGAGTAATTTATTGGTTCTAAAAATAATGTACAGTAAAAATACTTGCAGGGCTCTGGACTCTGTCAACAATAAAAGGCTGTATTATGTATACAGGTCCATGCCCTGAAAGTGTCCTTCAAGTAGTCTCCATGACTGTATTAAGGATAAACAGTATCCTGATATGCTAGGCAACCTTACTTGTCATAAACTTTATAAGTGCTAACTTTTTAGTAAAAATACCATAGAATATCATAATTTATCAGTGTTCTGAGCTAAATCATTTTGTACCCCTTGTCTAATAGAGGCTACAAGTAATCTCCCAAAGTTTTACTCTCATAAAGAGAAGTTCACTTTGTGCCCTAAAACACCTGTAAATGTTTATTGATCACATTTTTAATTTGTAGGCTGTTCACAGAATTTTATTAATAATTAATGAACAAAAGTCAAGTTTCTAACAAAAAGCAGCTAAGCTCTTAAAACTCAAGCCATTCTGAAGTGGGCACAATTTATCTTCATTTTGCATATCTAAGTAATAGGCAGAAATGGCACAATGGACAGAGTATGGACTATGGCTTTTGTTCTGCAAATGAGAAACTGACTGTAGGAAAAACAAGCTGATACTTATAAGAGACCAGAAGGAAAACAAGAGGAGAACAGATGGAAAACAAAAGAACAGCATTTCAGGAAATGGAATAAATTTCAATGAAAAAATAGCATTTCTGACTTAATAGGCCTGAATACTATTATGACAAGGGAACACTTAAATATTATTTCTGCTTGATTTTCCAGCTGAAATCAAAATGACCTTTTGCTGTAATACTACTTGAAACATTGAATAAAAGTTGGAAGTTCTACCCATAAAGTCCCAATTAATGTTGCATTTGAAAAATGACATATTTTAGTCCATATTTGATTTGTCTAATATAATTTTTATATTATGCTCATTAGTGTGGTTTATAAGCAGATTTGATTGTCATTTGGCTATTTTTAAAAAATGTTTTTTCCTTCTTAAATTTCATACACTGTTACCCTGAACAGTAGTGGTCCATCTCTTCTTTTCCTGCATAACCTTGTGACATTCTTGTAGTCTTCCTGAGTTACCTGCCCCTTCTTCCAAAGAACATGAGCTCTGCTTTCTTCCCCAGGTTCCAGCCAAAGCTCTCTGTTCTGCCTTCTTGAGTGGCTTGTCCTTTCTGCACATGGGAATGGCTTGATTCTGTACCTATAACATTTCCTTCTTGAACGGGACCCAGCCTTCCTGGGCTCCTTTGCCCTTCAGGACTGCCTCCCAAGGGATTCTGTCAACCAGAGTCCTAAACAGGACAAAGTCTGTCCCCTGGCAGTCCAGGGCAACAGTTCTGCTGAGCTCCTTCTCCAGAGATCAAAAGCTGTATCATTCCATGCCCGACATAGCCTCCATCCATCCATCCATCCATCCATCCATCCATCCATCCATCCATCCATCCATCCACCACCACATCTCCCTCCCGCCCTTTTCTGCTGACAAACAGCAGGTTCAGTGGGCACCTTCCACCAGCTGTGTCAGGCAGTTCTCTTCCACATGCTCCAGAAACCTTCTAGACTCTTTCCTCTCTGCCACACTGTATTTCCAGCAGACATCTGGTAAGCTGAAGCCTCCCATGAGAACCAGGCCTAGAGGTTCCAGCTGCTTATAGAAAAATTCATCTTCCTCTTTGTGCTGTCTGGGTGGTCTGTAACAAACTCCCACCATGATGTTTGCCTTGTTAGACTTCCCTGATCCTTATCCATATGTGCTCAACCCTATCGTCACCATCAATAAGCTCCCAACATAGCACCACTAATTTGTGAAGGGAAAATATTTCAGTAGAGAGGTAAATAATAAATATTTTATTACAGAGAGCAGACAAAATTATCTTTTCAACAAATTAAAAAAAAATATTTGTAATATAGGCAAATATAATTCCTAATTATGCTGGAGTATTTTCTTAGAATTTCATAATGTTTTAATCCTCAAGAAAAGCTGCAAACATACCCCTAAATATTACCTATTGTAATTTGAATGGTAGAAGGGGTAGGGATCACAGAAACAATACTCCCAAATGAGAGTTAGCCACAAAGACTGTTAATTTTAATATTATGTCTTAATAAACCATAAAGATGTTGCTAAATGTGATTTGTTAGAATGTTTTGCATGCTTATTACTATATTCTGAATTAAAATTCAATGACATATTTTAGATACAATTGCTTAGAAACTATCACAATGAAGTAATAGCTAATAAATGACAAGATTTTTTCAACAAATTACTGATTTTGAATTTCTATCATGAAATAAAATATGCTTTATATGGCTTTATGATGCTCGAATAAGACTGGACTTCCTACAGCAAGTAAACTGTGCTAAAGAGGGAAAAACAACAGTACAGAAAAAGTGCACGTGGGAGGTAAAGAGATTCATTATTACCATTTATCTTCCCTAAATTCCATGTGTTACACAGGATGTCATAAAACTGCACTGAGGAATTCTTGGTAGGAGTTTAAAAAGCAGTTGTCAATAGCACGTCTGCAGCTTTCTAACAAGATTATGGATGAACTTCAAAATTTACAAGAGAAAGAGACTCCACAGAAACTGAAAACAACAGTTTCAGTGGCTGATTTAGCATTTTTTCATCATCATTATTATTTCAAGAGTTGTAAATCTCAGCTCCTGTTTCTAGCATTCATCTTCCTGTGCATTCAGCAGCTCAGAGAGGCTGAGAGATGCATGAGAAAGAGTGGTTACACACTCGTTTGTTACCAGTGTTCCAAGTCACAGTAAGTGACATCTTATCATTTGGAAAGAATCTGGTATACAGCTTTTCAGACAGGCTTAAAATATATATGGATACCATGGGCATTTGGAGATAAGGTAGTGCAGCAAGAAAATGAAGCTCTTTAAATGCTGCTAATTGTTTGCATCTCAAAAATAGCAAACCTAGTGAAGTGTTCCAATGGGGAGATCTTCAGTCATTCCACCTTAGAGCCATATTTCTAAGGCTTCTGTTTTTGATTTGTTTTGTTTTGGTTTGGTTTTTTTAAACTCAGATCAAAAGAGCATATTGTATTGCTTATTCAATATAAATTTTAATTTTTTAATGTCAAATACATATATTTATATTAAATAATTTATACGAGATTCATGATTATACAAACGTTTTCCTTGTTAATGCATTTTAAGTATCATTTTTAATGTCTGGAGTACAAAATTTTAAAATGAAAGTGAAAATTATGAGGCAATCTTAAAGAAAACTTAAAAATGTATTTTAGAGGCATGGTGTTTAAAAAACCCGAAGATGAATGGGATAAAATTCTCATATGCTATGACTCAAAATGAGAATCAGACCTTGGGCCAGACACTGTCAGCTCTGAGGTACAGAGTATTTCCTTCAGCACACAGGCTCCAAATACTAGTAAGTTAGAATTTTGCATTTATAATGGACCTTAGAATAACACTTAACTGTCTTTTTACAGACAGCTCTTTGTAATTACAAGTAATTATCATAATAAATGTCAACTTGGGATAACTAAAGTGGAGTTCCTTTCCTTACTTTTTCTTTTTTAGCTTTGCTCCCACTTGCTATAAGACTTGCTTTAAGGATTATGAAAAATGAGTGAAAATAAAAAGATGCTCTATACAGATAGAGTGCTAAGCTGCTTTAGTTAGTTAAACTCAAGTAATAAACCTAGAGGTGTTTTTTAATTTATTAATAATATACAGCTGTAGTTAGGGTAAGAGATTTATTAGATGTGTTGTGGAAATGAAGATAAATTCTTTATTGGTTTATTATCTTATCTGAAGTAACTCACTGAGAAAAAGTAGGACAAAGATAGTGAGCCAAGGGGAAAACATGCAAGCAAGCCAGTTAAAAGGCCCAACCTCATGGAGGCAGTTTGTCTAATATTAGTTTACTTTTCTGATCAGATAGTACTGACTAAATAAAGATGCTGCTCACACTATTAGTGGTAAGGAGCTTGGTGTCTTTGATATCAGGAAAAAGGAGGGCTGAGAAGACAGCTACCATTTTCAGCTCCATGCATGTATAAACTGCACAAACTAAGAGAACTAGCTGCATGAGGTTACTGAGAGGCCACATTTGAAATGTTCCAGTCCTACTGTTTATCTGCCTCTGAGAAAATTGGAAATACTCAAATCTTAAAGTCTTCAATGGAAGACAATGAAAACTGTTTTGTGCCCTATTTTATATATACATACTTTGTATATTTTCACATTTAAATATGCTGTCTCTGAAAAACAAATTTGTCCCTTTCCTCTGGTAGAGTGTGCATTGGCAGAGCTTTATCTTTTGTATTGTCACCAAGAGTATGATAGGTCCTAGATACAAGTGTTTTACATTCATTGACTGCTGAAAATGGAAAAAAAAAGTTGATACAGAAAATATATTCTGTTTAAATAAAGAGTTTCTTTCCTCCTGTAGCAGGATGCTCTGCCTAAGTGAGAGTAAAACATCTCCAACTTTACCCTTTTTGCAAAAGTTACCAATGATTGGTGGAGAAGAGGGGATGTATTGCTTTTGGTGTTGAAGAATGCAAAATTGTTAAATTCCAAGGCTGATAGTTATATAAGTTCAAATTATTCATATTGGTTCTGCTTTGGCAAGAGCCTTTCCACAGGGCAAACTTCACCTCTTCACTCGTTAAGTGATTCTGCTGGTACTCTCTGGGAAAACAACCCATATATTGCTCATGGGAGCAGATTGTCCAAAAGCCCTCCACTGCACCTGCTCATTTCTAGTGGCTTAGTTATATATGGGAGGAAACTTTTTACAACTGCTTTCCTTATAACACATTTGAGGCAGGAATCCTCAAGGAAGGTGATATTCACCTAAGTAACAATGGTTAATTGGCTTTAAACCTGGGAAGTGTCCAAGGGTCCCTCCTGGGGTGGTATCACCAATGGGGCCAGTGGAAACTCATGCTAATCATCTAAGCTGGAAAGAATATGTAATTCAAGTAGCTCTGGGTGGTCTGAGATACATTGACAGATGTCCCCCACATCCATGGTGGAGGCCTTGACTAGTGGGACTGTGTTTCTGTATGGATCATGTGTGTAAACGTGTGTGTGATAAATTAGGAACTTCAGCTCCACCATTTTTGGAAAGCACTTCTCAGTCAGTGGGGTGGATCTGTTCTTGCACCTGCCTTGCTCCTAAATTGCCATCTGACAAAGTTTGAAGTGTTACACCTTTAGAAAATGAGATGACAATGTGAGAAGACATAATTATACCAACTTACTGGTGAGAGTATAAACAAAATTTAAAAAATTAAACTAAGTACAAAAAAATAACAGCAATATTACTGTAATAGAAGAGATTTTGACATTCTGTATTCTGATCTTTGGACAAGATCAATTAGTATTACTTTTTGTCTAAAGACTAAAGAACCAGTGGAATAAAATCTTTATTATGGTAAAGATGTAAGTAGGGGTTTTAAATGAAAAGAACAGCAATTGACTCAAACTTCAATTGAGTTAGAGAAACAGTCATTAGTTTTAGCTTGGCTGAAAATATCACAGAATTAATGCTATTTTTCCTGCTTTTAAAATTACCATTAAGTCAGGGGAAAACAGCATTTGCCTTCAACTGCCCTACACTTACAACTTCCATGATATTGTGCAGTGCATCACAAACTAGATTTCTCATAAATGTGAAGAAATACATAGTATTAATAATTTGACATAATGTATAACCATAAAATACAAACGGTGCTGCAGAGGAAAGGTTTGTGACATAAGTAATTGTGATTAGAATAAACAATGTAGAAAGTCTGACATGACTACCAAACGTAGCATAGAAGAGTGTGTACAAGAAAAAACACTTCAGTAAATGGAAGAGACACTAAATACCAAGGAAAAATAAGCTTTGCATAAAGTGTTATGATAATAATGGAGACAGAAAAAGCATTCTGTATTTTCAAAGTCTCATACATTTCTGCAGAATCAGATGCTGGACGTAAACATCAATCAGCACAGAGTCTGTCCCATAGCTATGGTAAGAAGGTTCTTTTGTTTTTCTTTTAATTTTTTAGCACTATGTGAGACTGTTTTAAGAAAGAAAGGAAAATAGAAAATTTTAAACACTCTAACATTAAGGGCAAGAGCTCCTGTTTTCCTATCCTTTGTGCCTGATACACATTCAGGATTTCTGTTGTTTTAATACTTTTGCATTTATTTTTAAAGTACTGCTTGTAATTTCCATTGGTATTAGTATAGCTTTGAGGAGCTAGGCAAAAGTACCAAATTGTCTTTGATATGCTGGTCCATTGCCTACTTTTTAGTTTCACTGTGCAGCTTCTGACATATTCCAGCACTTCTGCAGCTGATGCAGTCTTAAAAAATTAATATTGTGTGGATACACGCAGGTGGGTGATATACTAAGACTGGGGTTTTTAATTGTCTTTCAGGAACTTTTCTCATGTTGGTCAAATCTCTACTTTCTGTCCATTTCCTTTGAGACAGTTTTGTAAAACTCTCACTGTTGCATACAACCCAAAATAACTGCAATAAGCTGAATAGTTACCAAGAAAAGATCCCTGGAGAGAAAAAAACCTTTTGACTTGTCAAAAATGAGTCAAATGCCAATTGTTCATCTTCTTTCTAAGATTCTGGAAATGCAGACATCTTCATTAATTTCCTTCCTATGTTCTTAAATTTTCTGAGTATAAAGGGAAAAAATCAAAAGGTATTTAATGAAGAATATGCCTGTGGTTATGAAAAATGGTATTGTTTTAATAAAATGATAAAATAAAAATGTATAAATACGGAGACTGTAATATGTTCTCTATAACCACTGAATAATTCATTAAACAGGATTATAATAATCTATTTTTAAAAAAAGATATATAATTCATTTTATGTAAGATATTGTACTCTGAAAAGTATTACACAATTATAAAAATTATAAACATTTAAAAAGCAATTTAAATGTATTTTCTCAGAATATTTATGTAAATACATGAAGATGACTAATAGGAAAAAAAACTATTATGATGATTCCAAAAGGAATTATCAGAAATTGTTTTTTTTCCCTCAGTACATAATACAATAGTAAGAGAATAACAGAAGTAAGTGGGTTGCTTAGGAAAAAGAAATTGATGGAAAAATATAGGCACCAAGTATTGTTACTATATGCACACATTGAAAATACTGATATACCTGAATGTCTTTGATTTACCTGATATCAATCCTGCAGAATCCTGATGCACATTCCTATTAAACTGACAGCAAAGTTATCAAATATGAATGTTCTGGTGACCCAAATGAATATTTTTTGCTTTTCAGTCTGTTTTCCTTGCTAAAAATAAGTGAAAATAAAACAAGACGAATAATTGAGCCCCAGCCCCAAGCTGCTCTAAAATGAGAAAGTTTAGGTATAATGTGGAAACACATTTGGCCACTTCAGCATTGACTGACAGGATGTATGTCTGAAAAAGAGCCATGAGCAGCATGGATTACTGCTTCTGCTGTAATACGGTTCGGGAAAGCCACCATGGGCTACCTGCTGCTATGTAATTTTGTTTTATTTTGGCACACAGAAGTGAGAAGATTTCCATGGGACCAAAAAGAGAGCCTGTAGCTGACTGTGACTGACAGCACAAAACATTGAAACAATAATCCACTGAGATCATTTATGTAAAAAAAGGAACCCAAAGATATTCAGCCCCTGAGGCTTGTCTTGTAAGAGGCTATTATTATTTGTATTGATTTTAGTATGCAAGTTCCCTTTTTCCTTCTCTCTCCTGGCCCACAATGCAAACTATAAATAATAAACTAAAGAAATCTTGCCCTGAAACTATCACTACCTTTGCAGCACAATAATTTGTGTACCTCCAGTTTTAAACCCTGAAAAATCACGGGGAAAATGGGCAGGCCGAATGAAGCCCTATCTCCACAAACAATGAAAATTTTTTTCCAGTATTTCAGCTGCCACCAGGACCTCCTTATGCAATCCTTACACAATACTACTTAAACACAACATGAAAATGTCCTATTTTGATGCTAGTTCTGCTTTGAATACTGATACCTTGATTAGATACTTTTCTGTGTTCTTTCATTTGTCAGGAAATATATTACTAAATCCCAATATTGCCAAGGCTACTATGCATCTTGGAAATCAGGACAATTACTTGTTCTCACTTTTCAAAGACACAGGAATTAGCATTAGTACACATGACATTTCCACCCTATTTGTCTGCTTCTAATAGTATTGGAATAGAATTATAAGAATGATGGGAATTTTCATAGCTGAAATACTGGCTTCTTTCTACTCCATTTGAATGTTGTCATTAGCTTTAAGGATGGTAGGATTTCACTTTGGCAGTATTCGGTATCTAATCTGTGTGCATCTCACCTTCCTGCATATTTCCTTGTCCTTTTCGTCTCTGGTATTAATGTGTAAAGTGATACGTCTACCACAAAATAATTGAGAATTTCAGAGTTTTGAGTAGGGTATAATTTCATCAAAGGATAAGATCTTCCTAGTAAATATCTCAGCTGAAATACAGGGATACATAATATAGGACAAAGATTAAGGCCCTTTGCAGTGGATTTGACCCCAGTCAGAGCTAAGCACCCACTAGCTTCTTGCTCACTGCCCCCATTTCATTGCTGGATGACACATTACAGAGCATGGAATAGCTCTTTGATCAATTTAGCTCAGCTCTCCCAGCTCTGTCCCCACCCAACCTCTTCCCCACCACTAGCTTGCTCTCTGTGTGGGCAGAGTGAGAAACAAGTGGCCTTGATGCTGTGTGAGCATCAATATTAGCCCTGCAATAGCTAAGACTTTGGGGTATTATCAAGGCTGTTATAGTCACAAATTTAAAAGTGCCATGTGGACTGCTATGAAAAAAAAATTAACTACATCCTATCCAGACCCGGTACACTTGGCAAGTGTTAAACTTTTACTTATAAAAAGCAAAATTCTAACTTAATTTATGTGAATCAGGCAGTAGCATTTTAACCAATACAACATCCAGTCGGTCTCAACCTAGTTTAAAGACCTTTGTGAATGAAAAGCCTGCACACAGTTTATTCCAGTATTCTTACTGGGAAATCTCAAAACTAGTGGAAGTCAGTTTGAGAACAGCAATGGATTTAGTCTGTTTCTGTTTTGAGCAGGACAGTGCAGTGTCCCGATATGTCTTAGAAATTGATCCTTTACTGATAGCGATATATAGTAGATATATTAACCCTTATAAAAATGCAAGTATTGAATGTAAAATTGGGTTTTTGGTTTGTTTTTTTTTGTTTTGGTTTGGTTTGGTTTTTTTTTTTTTTTTTTTGTTTGGTTGGTTTTTTGGTTTTTTTGTTTTTTGGTTTTTTTTTGTGTGAGTGGTTTGTTTTTTTTTTGTTTTTTTTTTGTCAGAAAGCTTAGGCTTTGTAATGCCAAACTTTCCACCTTTGCAGTCTGGTACATACAGATGTGATCTGCTTTTTCATTTCAGTCAGGAACCCATAATAACTAACATTCAGTGTGAGCACGTGATAAATCCTGGAGATACTGCTGAAAGCATTCAGTAATTTCTGTGATACTAGTGCAGCATCTGTGTGATGTTAGAGATGTGGAAATAAACTGAACAACCAAATAATCAGAAACGGTTTTGAAATGTGCTGGCTAGATGGATCCAGCTAGATGTTACTCTAGGGATCAAATTCATCCTTTTCAGTGTCAGCTTGGTGATATTATAATTCAGGTGAAATAGTAAAGTAACAAGATATTGCCACAATAGGGACCTGACTGAAAATAAATGTATCTTATTCCTTTCTCAGTTCCAATTGGCTGGTTCACATAGTCTCTTACTTTGCTGAAGTGTACAATCAAGACTTATTTCACAGTTATTTTCTATGCAACCCTCACCTGACTGGATATGTTTTAATCACTTTTATTTCCACAAAACTGAGTTAGGCATTACTATAACACAATAAGTCATTTCACCTACAGGCTATCTCAGGAATTTTTTTTTTACAAATGTTTAGGACCATGGAAAAATAAAGATGTATTGAGCTACAAGGTACTATCATAACTGGTTGCACTACATTTGAAATGGGATGTAGGAAGATTTAATCATCCTGTGACACTAATGGAGTAAAGCATTCTGTCCACTAGAAAGTGATATAATCTTTCATTGAGTTCCTAAGTGCCCGTTTATGGTTCTTGTGAAGATGCAGTATTGTTGATAGTATATTTCTATCCATTACAGATGCTAGAGAAATGCAAAAAGCTACTGCAAAGCATGTGAGATGTGTCAGATGCCATAAGACAAATATAATTCCACAGGTGATAAATATTAACTGTTTAAAACAGACCATAATCTGTGAAGTGTCAAGTACTTATACTAATATGAATGAAAAGAGATATGCATGTATTCTGTAATTTCTTTGTCAAAACAGAAATTGCATTATATTTTTTTCTTTACATTTTAATACCAATTATCAGTGTGTGCTGCTGATGTTTGGTTTTTTTAGAATGGGAGCTGCCTGGGTCAAACTCTGCTCAAAATTATGGAAGCGGGCAAACATTTCTGCATACCATAGTCATGTATCTGCATAGGTCTGGACTGTAATGTCATTGTGAGGAGCAAAATGCGCTGAATCTCTGCTATATTTCACCAGCACTTCACTCGCCCACTGTCAGATCTGGAAAAGTTTATTTGCAACAGTCTGTCTTCACTATATTTAGCATCCAAATTGCAAGAAAACATCATTTTGTAAGAACTTTTTGGAAAATCTACATTAACTGCTTTTAGGCATCTAACCTGCATTTGCTGTGCCCTGGTATTATTTGAGTTGCAGTAGCAGCAAAACCAACTTCACTAAGTAGTAGTTTATGAAGCGTGCATAGCAAACTGATGTTCAAGGAATACAGGGCTTGAGTGTTTATTTTCTGATAACCTGAAGACAAAACAAAAGTACCTGAAGCACAGTACATATGAGATTGCATAGTGCCAGAAGTTTGGAAGTGATTCACTTGATTTGTTAGAACATTCCATGCCTAATGTCACAAGAATACCTATAATACAGTTTAAAAAAAAAAAAGATCTGCAAACAACCAACAGCTCTCCACTCCCCCTGTCAAAATAAAACATAACCCAAACAAAACAAAGACAAGAAATCAGCCAGGCAACCAGATCAAAATTTAAATGCTTAAATAGGACCTAAATAGCACTTAGAATACCTGATTGTTTTCTTGGAGATTGTTCAACATGCAGACTGTCTCTCTGAAGCCCTGTTTACTTTTCCTAATCCGGAACCGTTGCTTTGTTTCAAGGTTGCAGAAGTCACTGCAGAAGTCACTTTACAATGTTTGTACATTTGTCCAGAAGCTTAAAGTTTTATTTCTGGGCATACTTAGGCATACCTCAGGGTCTCTTGAGATGAGCAGGTCAGCACAGGTATATCATGCCTAATAAAATATACATTCACATATCTTTATGCCTAAGCTAATATTAACTGAACAACTTAATCAATAGAAAACATTAATTGAGTAACAGGAGAGTATTTAACCCAGAACTCTCTACTTCTAAATAATTTAACCAGGAAAGTAGATTACACTGCTGTGAGGTATGTAATTCCTCATCAGACAAAGAAGCAGCTCTAGCTATCATGTTTGGAAGTGATGAATGCTGTTTGAGGCTGTACTATCCCCACAACCTTTTTGTAATCATATTTGGAATGAAATACCTGATTTTTCTTGCTTTCTTTGTGGAGGAAAATGCCCCACAAAGAGCATAAAAAGATTTTTATCACTAGATGAAGTCATCTAATTGCCAAAGTGGAGTAGGCTTTCAAACGAACTTAGAATGCTTCCTACTGGCTGCCTTGGATTAATTGTTTGGGATTAATGAATTTTCTCAAAGAAAATTCTTAATTAATTTCTGCTACAGAGGCCACTATACACTCCAGCACTCTTATGAAATAATTTCAGAAAGAATGTAGCCCACTACATATTAAGCAGATGCAATGATACAGACTTTTGTCATCTGGTCTGGTCAATAACCCAGTGTTAAACCAAAATACTCTCTCAGAAAAATAGCTGAGCCAAATCACTTACTAAGTTGCTAAAATAATTCTGTTAACGAGTTATTAATTTGGATATTGTCTGTGAAATACAGTGGTGTTATAACAATTGTGTTAATGAAGAGCAGAACTGTCAACTAAAAATACAAAGCAGGCTTTTGGCAATGAGTTCAGAACAGAACATCAGAGGAGGGAAATTATTTACATTCTATTTAACACCTAATACACCTGGAAGCAACTTGGCCATTTTGTGGACATGCTACAACTGGAAGGGGGCAAGACACAAAATCCACTCCATAACTTATTTGTCTTGCAATATTGATTTTGCTCTAGCTCAGTACTGATGTCAAGGAGAAAGCACATGAAGTAATTTTACAGGTGTGCATTCTCAGTAGACAGCTGTTTCCAGATATATGGAAATAATGCTGTACTGCTGCTGTATTTTTGAAGTAGCAAAGCTAGGTGACCCTCCTGATTAGCTGAATTCCTGTACCAGAGAGTGTGTGGCATATTATGTATCTTATTCTGTTATTTCAGATGACAAAGCCTAATTTGATTGTAAGTACCCCCGGGATTTATGGGGAAGTCAAAGCTCAATTTTTAAAAAGCTTAATATTGTTACTGTAAAACTTAATTGTACTGTCTGGGTCTTTTAGTGGTAAATTCTAATTAATCTAACGTGTGGAAAGGAAATGGAAGACTAATTTTTCCTAAAAAATTACTTCCTTCTGTTCCTGTCTATTTCTTAATCAGAATATAACCTAATGAGGCAATATTAGTTTAAATCTTAGCCTGAGCATTCTTTTCAAGTGGTTAATGTAACAACTGATTTTATTCTTGTAACTATTTTATGCTCTGTAACATGGATAAGACTATTGATTTAGTCAATAAACACTTATTCATGTCTAAACCAACCCTAACTGGGTGTACATAAAATTAAGTGTAATACGATAATTATTTGATTGCCTATAAAAAGAGCTAAACAGATGAACTAAGGTTGCTGTCTTCCTGTGGGAAGGTTCTATCTGCACAATTGTCTCTGTCTGAAGTGTCTGGCATTTGCTAAAACTGGGAAATGATAAGTTTTGGAAAATTAATTGGTCTGTTGTAGTAGCTCATTTGGGGTCTTAGATACTCCTGCAAACAAGCAAAATTGCATCCTGTCTAGTGAGCATAATTTAACTACACAATAACTGCATGATTTCCCTCAGTCTCTGGACAACATTCTGACTCTCAAACTTAGACAAGTAAGTGCATTTGGGACGGAGTGTTCATTTGTCACCTGTATAGGCTATGGTGAATCAGCATGGAAATTACCTAATGGAATTAACGTGATTGTCTTTAACTCATTTGGGAAATATAGTCCACTCACCTCCCCTCTACTAAACTCATGGTCAGACTTAAATGAGTTTTCAAGAGTGGGCACTGCAGAACTAGTTAGAAGACAATAAACTGCTATCCAGAATATTTTTAATCAGAAATACAGTGATGTGTTTATGCTGCTTGGAGAAACTCTAAATATGTAGCCATCTCAGAGATGACTGAGAACTCTGCCAAAATAATAAGAATTTCTATTTGTTCCTGTCCCTGCTTCCTAATACAGATTAAAAAGGTGGAAAGATGAAAGATGTAACTACTTTGAAACTATCTTCTCAATATGGGAGGTAGAGAACAAAAATATTTTCTCTGTCTTTTCTCTGAAGTGAAAGGAATGAAGCCATGTTTTTCCATACAGACTTTAATCTCTGTTGCTGTATTGCACACGACACTATTTGAAACAGGAATAATAGAATCCAGTAAGAGATCTTCTGTGCTAAAATCCAGGGTTTGGGCAAGCTGTTTCTCTGACTCTGGATGAGATTCAGTGTGTGTGCAGGGGTAGATGATAGCAAGGTGAGACTGCTGTGTCAGGTTGACTGTTTTGAGGATTTGGATGGTAGGAAAGTGGAGTCACTTTGGAAATCTGTGCAGTGTTTACAGCTTTTTGGGGTCAGTCCTGCTTTTGCAGGTCATGCACTGAACGGCACCTGTGCCCACCTCTGTGTGAGATCCCTTCTGCAACAGCCTCCTCACTCTCCACAGGGTTTGGCTGCCTGTGAAGACCCAGAAGGGATATGATGTATCTTCATAACCTTGGCTCAGAACTACAAGGAAATAGCCAAGTTAAGAGGAGCTCTGTGGAGTAGAGATATGCAAGATAAGAAAGACAAAACTGTGAATAGAGTAGGATTGTTGGGACTGGATTATTAGAAGCTCAAGGTTTCCCACGGAAGAACATCAGGATGAAATGTTATCAAACCCTAGAGGAAAAAACAGGGTCAGTGAAAAAGGATCTGTTTCAGGGGCAGTGGAAACTGGCCCTTCCCCTCCAGGCTGGTGCCTGTCTGGCCAGTGGAGACTGGGTGTCTTATCATACCAAAGTGCATATTTGTCCCTAGTCTAGTGGCTTGTTAAATCCTAGATATCTCTGTGTGCATCAGCCAATAAATAACTGCATTATATTTTAAACTATCTTGCTGGCAGATGCTCTTTGTGCGGGGTTAGAAATACCTGAAAAATGACCCAAGGAGGAAGGATGGTAACACACCTAGGCAAAATATTCCTCCTCCTTTCAAAGAAGTGATTAATGTACATGACAAGAAAGTTCTGTATTTAGAGCAAAAATTTGCTGCAACCTCAGATTATTGCTTTTCCCTGTGATGGTTTCATTTCCCCCCTGATGTTGGAAGTGAAGCTATTGGAATGACTGATGTATGTAATCTGTGACTGGAGAGTTCTGCTGTATATACATGCACTTACATATGGTCACTTAACAACTGAAGCACCAAAAATTTCTGCAATACATCAAAATAATACTGAACACCGGCTAATATAGGCCTATAACAGGAAAGAAGGAAGAGCAGAGATGAAATCAAAATTTTGGCTTTTAGTGATCTTGCTGCTTCTAGGTATTGCAGTACTTTACGTCAGGTATGTATCACTCTAGAAGACTCAATGATGTAGCATTAAAGAAGACTGCCTTTTCTATTTCAGTCCTGAATTGCTAAGTTCTCCAGAAATGCATTTAAATATTTTCCCCCTGCCTAATTAAAACATGCACAAAACAAATATGATGAAATATTGAAGAAATATGAAGAAGTGCTAATCAATTTTCCTTACATAAACTCAAAGACATAACTTCTGATAGCAGTCCTTAGTCCATTACAGTGACAGTGTGCAAGTATAACCTACCTAAAATTTAAGTCATGGTATACAGAACATCTTTTCACCATTTGTGGGAACATATTACTTTTTGATGTATCGGACAACTCCATAGAAGGGTATTACTCAAAAGTCACGCACAATCTCATTGCCAAGGAAGTTTTTATATTTTTAAACTCAAATTAAAATACTCAAAGGAGGGAAATGTTCTTAGCTTTTTTTTAATTGGATCATATTTAGTTATTTCAACTAGTCAGCTAGAAATACACAAGCTCACTATTATGGAGGTAAATTTAGATTATACATTTTAGGAGAGCTATTCTAATTTTAGCAATTTTACATAGGTAGCTACCCCAGTGCCCTTGGGCTAAAATTTTATCTTAAATTCTGGAAGGTAAAGTATGTAAAATGTCTTGCAAAAATGTGTACTGAAGTCTTTCTGCTTTCTGAGCTAATGCAATTTAAAATTATTTAAATTGTCCATTAAAAATGCTTTGTTTTGAATTTGGCCCTGTAACAGAGCTTCACCCAGTGTTCATATCAGTTATTGGTGATCCTGCACCTTTTCAGAGTAATGCAAATATTCCAGCACTGCAAATGACCTAATTTCTTAGTTTCTGCCTGGAAATTAAATGTAAATTGTGGGTGTAGAGATCTAAAAATATATCTTACATTGAGTGCTGAACAGAAAATATTGGATTTATTCAGTTTCCTTATCTGTAGTACAAGTTATTTGTACTACGTCTGAGAAGAGCAAATATTTGTGGGTCATTTAAGGTATTTTTGTAAACTGAATTATCAACTTAAACTAAAACTTAAAAGAAAATAAAATTTCTAAAATCTCCACCTTCATACGTGCCATGAATGCAGTTGTATCTCAACGGAAGTAGACTGTGATTTTAAGGCTGCTGCATTTTCATAATTATTTGAGTTTTATCAGTAACAACAGAAAAGTGTGGGACTTTTAAATAATGATTATTGAGGTGCTCATATTTTATTACAGTGCTTTCCCTCCTGCTTATAAGGAGCACTGTTTGAATAACTGCATAAATAGACATCCCCAGCATTAGTCAAATATTCTGTTGCCAAGCAACATTTAGTCCACATTTTGAAGTATTCTTTTATTTGACATACATAATTCCCTTAGTTTTATATAAAGTCTAGTGTGAATTTTGATTTTATATGTTTTTAATGCATGTGGTTATCGCCAGTTTCATTGAAGATGCTGAAATGGCAATATATTTGCTGAAAGCAGTAACAAGAATGTTTCACTCTATGTCATCAAAGCTCCTTTCAGCTTTTCCACTTTTATGAATTTTAACTTACAGATATTTCATGGGGTAAGACTTCCTCAAAATATCTTAATATTTGAGACCTGATAGAAATTTAGGCATTATGCATACTGGCTTTAAATGTGCAAAATAAATGCTTGGACTAATGAACAGCATTTCATAGAAATAAAGCCTGTAGTAAATATGTGCTTTATACTACTGAATGATCCAATTTTATTAAAAAGAAGACAAAACTCTCCTTCATATCAAAATAGAAGAGTAAAAATAGGGGCATGAAATTCTGCAGGTCCTATGTAACATTTGGAGAAGTTGCAGTGTACTTCCTTTAAACTCTCCTGTGACAGACCCTTTTGACTACAGAACAAACACATCAGTTTTGAATAACAACATTTTTTGATAAAAGAAACACACTCCTGGAATCCCATGAGGAGCAAGAGAATGCTGAATACTGTCTTGGATATCTAACAGGCAAGAAAAACGATTGGATGATCTCAGTAGTGAGTCTGGGTAACTGATCTCATAGCTGACCTCTGATCTCACAGCAGACCTTGCTCTGAGCAGGAGGTTGAACTGAGTGCCTCCAGAGGCACCTGCCAACCAGAGCAATCCTCTGATGTTCTCACATGGAACTGGGGGTTCAGCTTCCTCCACACGCCCATCACTTACCAACTTCAGATTTCCTACAGGGTCAGTCAATAGCATGAAATGCTCTGCAGCGTTGCACTCAGATTTCGTTTTTGCTACCTGGACTAAATTACCACCATCAGCAGACTAACACCACAATTCATCATCTTCCCTAGATAATTTATGAATATGCTGAACAGCATGTGTCCCTGCACAATTCAAGTGGGATTCCACTGATGATTCTCTACCAAAATCCCCTGTTCATTTGGCATAGTGCTTTGTAAGTGAAAATAAGCCAAGAGTCTACACTAAAAACCTGTCGAAAGACAGTGAACTGAGAGCAGCAAATACATTTTCCTCTGAAATGTCACCAATTCTTCATCTCAGTTTCTAAGAAAATGAATTTGATTTTAAGGAAGGTGCTGCTTTTTTTTCCCCCGAGTTGAAATATTACACTAAAAATCAGAAATTTATCTGAAATAGAAATTGAAATAATTTTGAAATTAATTTTGAAAACAATTTGTCTTTCACCTACATGATTTTATACCTCCATGGTTCAACAGAATTTTAAAGCTTGAGTTAAAGTGCAAGAATATTCAAATCCATGAAGCTTTCAATTATAAAAGCATAGTGAATGGTTTTATTGAACTAAAATTGTTGCGAAATTAAAATATTGGGGGATTTTTTAGCAGTCCTTTAATTTCTGCCAGGGAAACTGGCTATCTACACAATTAAAGCTAAACAAACTCTTTCTGTTGAAATAATGAGACTATTCTGTCCAGTCAGAAGCAGAAATTTAAATAATACTTAATACTTAATGTCCAAAATGATTTTTTTCCCCCTTCTTTTTGCATGGAGGGTTAATTGGGTTCATGACATTACCTGAAGGCTGGAGACAAATATACTCGGTTTATGTTTTGTGAAGATGGGAAATCTTCCTGGATATATTAATGGGGATAAGTATGTTATATACAAAGAAAAGACTAGTAAAAGGAACAATATTAAAATCAGGCTACATGTAATGAAGACAGAGAGTTAAAATATTCCACTGTTACTGTTGGATTAGACCAGGTAAAGGCTGAGGAAACTGGCTTACCTGCCTAGCAACAGAGACTACAGCCTAAATCACATGAAAAACTGTAAAAGCTGTTTTGCTTACATTTGGCTTTGAAAGGAGGCAGAAATGTTATGTTTTGGAGAACAGCATGAGCTACCTAAAAACATGCTGGAAGAGCTATTTTTCCATCTCCATACTCTCAACTTGTGTGCTTCCAGTATCTGCAGTAAAGAAATTTTATATTGATTATTGTAAAGTGTAGAATTATAAGGGTAAGTATCGACTGCAGAGAATGTGGTAGATTTGTAGGACTTGGTAAATCAAAAGCATAATTAAAAGAATCTTGAGAGAAATTCCTTCAGGAGAAAATTTAAAATGCAATAGGAATCAAAAAAGGGATTTTTTTACAAAAAAGAGAAAATGCTGATATTACAATTTTTTGGAATATGGATCTACTAATATAGTTTCCTATGTGTACTGAGCTCCACAAAAAAAACCTTCTAAGTATCCATTTACACACTTAACATTTTAAACAAGGACTTCAGATAGTTTAATATTTGAATATAAATTTGCATATTTTCAGTGCATGTGTATTCTGCACTATTAAGTACCTATTAGTGCATAATCTGTGCTGAAAGTAAACACATAGAGGTGAACATAAATCTGTGACTAATCCAGTGGCTCTTTATTTGGTAGTGGTTTATTTTTTTAAATTAAGATAAGAGAGAAATTCAATAAACCCCAGATTAGTTTTATAAACTGAACTAGAACAAAACTGAAAATGTAAATGCAAATAGTTCTTAGATGGGTTTACTCCTTTTTCAGTACCTCAGGTCATCACCTAGAAAAAGAATTCTGGCAACGTATGCATTCAAGTCTTTTGACTGTCTTCTGACATTGCCAGGGAGCAGTGAGGGCTGGCTGCTCCATAAGAAAAGTAAGCTGGGAGTCAAGGTTGACCCAGACTCTGACAGAGAATGGTGCACAAGACCAATGGGACATCCAGGGAGCCCAGCCAGGAGCAAAAGAGCATGAGGCCAAAGACAGGGCAGGACCAAAGGCTTGTGACAGGAACTTCCAAGCTATGAGTACTCACAGTGTAGGACTGAGGTCCTACAGGGGGCAGAGAGTAAGAGGGAAGGCTCTGGGTGAGGCTGGGTAGGACCACTACATCATATTTATGTACAAATGGAAATTCTAGTTCTTTCCTGCATGTCAAAGGCAAGACAAACATTACTGAATGACAGAGATTATACAAACCCAAAACTGTCAAGCTCAAATTGAAAACCGTGTCCCTAAATACTTTGTAAAATATTCATGGTAAGTTCTTATCGAGGAATATCTGACAAACCAGCCAAGTAAAACTGAACAGCTTTCAGTTGTGGATTTCGGGGTATTATGCTGGCAACTGTGAACAATGTATCTCAGTGGGTTCAGCTGGGGATGTTTTAGGTTAATAAATGGGTTTTGAACTCTTCTGCCTTAACTACTGCATATGTTCAGAAACTAATAAAAAAACTGAGTATATTTTAATATTTTTTATAGCTACACAGCAATTTTGAGTTACAAGAATAGTAGATATAATAATCCTATTTCTTAGACATCACGATAAAAAAATAGATTTTTTAAAATAAAGACTTAAGTTACCATTCATATTTTTTTAGCAATTTCCTTTTTCAAAAAGGTTTAAAGCTTTGTGAGAATCGACTATAAGATTTTGAAACAAATAGCTAAGTATATGTGTTTGTTGAAACTTTCCAATTAATTTTTAATAATTTTTAAAGCCATAATTTCAAGCTTGCATATGTTATGAGATTTTTTTTTGTCCTTATCTTCTATATAAACACACAGAAGTCATTTTTTCATCACTTCATTATGGAGTTTTACCCTCCAATTTGAAATGCTGAGTAACAATGAAGGAGGGTAAAACATGAGAATAGATCAAAACTTTCTGTGAACTGATATTGCATCTCTAAAGGTAGCCAGCTGTGGCTGACGATGAAAAAAGTAGATGAGCCAATAAGCTCCAAGAGAAACCACAAAGTCCAAGCAATCAGTGCCAGATCCATGAGAACATTATAGAGAATAACACTTCTGATAATATCTGTTAAACTTGCCTAGACATTTCCAAATTCTACCATACTGGTATAAAATAGAATTATGTCTTCTGGCTTGCTCTGTATGAATCTACTGATAATTCCTAATATTCTTTCTAAGTTTCTTGTTTACTTCTAAGTGCTTAGATGACATTTTTAAAGAACTGTTCAGGGTGATTCATAATATGTTTTTCACAGTCACAAAGGCTACTTTAGAGTGAATTCTGCAGAACTTTCTGGTGTATAGTGCCCTTTTTCCTGACATTGTTCATCTTGCCTTTCATCTCTAATTCTAAGCTTTTGATGTATATATAAATTTTTAGGTTCCCATTTTGATATGGCATGGGATATTTTAACAGGTTATTATTTTAAGTTTTTTAGACACAGTTTCATAGGGGAATGTTAATTACTAAATTTCTGGCGAATTAAGAAATTCCGAATTTTACGTTCAGATGAAAATATCATCTATGTGTCTTACACACAGAATAATTTTGGTACTCGAGTATATTGAACTATTCAGGGAACTTATCATAATTATGATTATCATAATCATAAAATATAAATCTATCTTCATGTTCCCAGCTGTGGTTCTTTGTTTAGAGAAACTATTGCTTACTGATGGCACATTTAAGAGTTAATTTTGAGTGATTCTTGATTTGAGTTTGTTTGGATTGAAGCTCTGACAGTTCATTTTGACTTTCTAGATATTTCAGATGGGTAATGATATAACCATGATGTGAGATATTAATATGCAAATTATATTGTGAATATTGACAGAGGGTGTTGACAGATGTTGTAGAGTTTGTGCAGGACATCGACCATGCCTTGGAAAAGATCATTCTTGTCAAGAGATAAAAAATGTTGTGAACATGACAGATATTCCAAAAATGTCATGGTAGAAGATGACAGGAGTTTTCTTGCTTGTGGATTAGTTTTCAGCTGACCATGTCTTCATGACAGAGGAATGCTGCTAAGCTATAGAGGAATAATTTAGAAAAAAAAATAATGAAGAGTATTAGTATAAGAGTCTTGTGATATTATTCTTATATTATTTGCTTTATTGAATCTCATCATCTTACTCAGAAAGTTTCCAAGATACTTGCTACATAGAAGTCAACATGTGCAAACAGACATACTAATTAACCTGTCTTAATTTCTATAGTTCATGCTTTAGTAATGAAATGTGGGTCTTTGCCTGGCATACTGTGACAGAATTGGCTGCAAGAGTTACCACTGTGAAATATTTTAAGATTTCAAAAGAAATAAAATATTGCACACCTACAAGTCATATATATAT
The DNA here is from genome assembly GCA_030060385.1 of Muscicapa striata striata. Classification (NCBI taxonomy): domain Eukaryota; kingdom Metazoa; phylum Chordata; class Aves; order Passeriformes; family Muscicapidae; genus Muscicapa; species Muscicapa striata. The sequence continues at coordinate 2,168,715 of JAREIS010000146.1, forward strand.
ATTAAAATATATCTCAGCCTTTTGGCTTTCTAGTACTGGAGACAAACTTAATTAAGTTTGCAGAGTGGGGAGCATCTGCTGTAGGTCATAGGAAAAGACACATAGCAATATTTTTATATTGATTACATGGAAGAGGATAAGGGCTGTTTCTCTTAATGTCAGCAGTAGGTGAAAATAAGAGATGTGTTTTTCACAGAAACCATGTCAAAACCATTCTCTGTAGTTTATATGAAATCAAATTTCTTCCATAATGATAGTAGGTTGTTATGAAAAGCATCTTCTTTCTATTTATGCATTTTGGCAGGTAACTTTGTTTGTGTGCAAAGAGTATGGAGAAGGTAAGAGCTGGTAAAGCATGAGTAGATTTTGTCTTTATCTATCCACATTAAAAAATGCTGAATCTCAACATATTTGAGCTTTTCTGGCGACACTGAAGAGCAATATTAATAAAAGCAGAAACTACAACTGGACTGAAGCACAGCAACAGACCAGTTCCTGCTGACAGACTTTCTTCTCTCTGCCCTCTTTTCACAGTATCTGAAATTGCCATGCCCATCTGCTATTACCATTACCATTCTTTCCCCATCAGTCTTGATGACAATTAACAAAATAATTGGGTACATTAAACAATGAAAAAAAAAAAGCAATATAAAATTAATTAATTCATTAAAATTGATCCCAACTATATTCATCGTATACTAGATCTTTTAGAAAAACTCTCTTTCTACAGCTTCTGTTTCTAGACTTTTTCAGATTTTAAGTTATGTGAGATTGTAATATGTCTTCCCTGTATATTTGTACAATAATGTTTATTTGATTGAATAATCTGCTCATGATACCAAGATAAAGATATTGAGAATTATTAATAAATATTACTCCCGCCAGGGAAAATATAGCTACATAGAAATCTGCCTGCTTTTTCTTTTTGAAGGTAAAAGCACTTAGAAATGTAAAAGCTTTTGAAAAATCTTGTTCAGTTTCTTGATACCACTGTATGATTATCCTATATTCTACATTTTCCTTCTATTCTGGGTAAAACATAGCTAAATCACAATAAAATAGTTTATAGGTATATGCACACAGATCCCATTGTAGCTGACGAGGTTACTCCTGTAACACATAATGCTTAAACAGCACAATTAGCACAGGAAGGAGACCTGTAACAAATGACAATAAATGTGCTACAGAAATGAAATTGATAGTTTTTTTATCTGAAAGAAGAGGAAATCGAAATATGAAATCCCATTTTGACAGTGGTGTGGCCTTTAGCAGAATATAAGAATTATTGTTACTGATGCTGTTTTATGTATTACCTTTCTGCACAAGAATTTTTACTGCAGAAACCTTAACATAAATGAGAAAAACAAATATATGTATATAGTGCCAAAACCGAAACATTTTTGAATTCTAATAGATATGGATAGTTAGAACTTGGGATAGTTAGGGAAATTTAAAAACACTTAAATATTGCAGTTTTAAAATTTCCTTTGTGGTACCACTCATAGAGATTAAACTGCTTAATTGTTATCTGAGGTCATTATGGAGAATGTCTCTCTGCATCTCTTGAAAAGACCTTTTGGGCTTACATAAACATGCCTGTGTAGAAGGTGATTTTACAAATTGTGTGGTGATCTTGCAGCATGACAAAAAGGTCTTTTTGAGGCTTTTGCAGAGAAATTAGAGTTTTTTGTAAAGTGGAGGTATAATAATATTTCATTATTCCTTTTGGTGAAACACCAAGCTTGGAGGAAGTGAACAATTCTTCAAATACAAGCAAAATGCGAAAACAAACATGGGATGACGCAAAGGAATAAACATATGACCAAAAGATCAAAACAGGATGATAAATGTTTCACTCAGTCAAGTGTGCTTTCCCCCTATTTATTTGAAAGGTTTCCCATTGACAGCCTCTTTATTTTCTGTTCAATTTCACAGAGTCACACAGAGTCACAGAATATTCTGAGTTGGAAGGGACCCACAATGTTCATGGAGTCTAACTCTTAAGTGAATGGTTCATAAAGGGATCAAACTGATGACCTTGATGTTATTAGCACCATGCTCTAAACATCTCAGCAAATACAACTTGCTATTCACAGCCACATAGTCCTTACTAAATGGAAAGAGAAAAAGAAAAAGAAAAAAAAAAGAAAAAGAAAAAGAAAAAGAAAAAGAAAGAAAAAGAAAAAGAAAAAGAAAAAGAAAAAGAAAAAAAAAAAAAGAAAAAGAAAAAGAAAAATAGAAAAAGCTCTAATCTCACTGAGAAGTGCATCCAAAAAGCAAATAAATGGCTTCAGAATATCACCCACCTGCACAAAAGTTCCTAAAATGCAAGGAAACCCCACCTCAAAACCCTAGAAGATAACAATGAAATCCCTAAGTAAAGTCTACTTAAATACTGATTATGGGAATTGAACTTTGCTTTCTACTGTTCTTATGTGCAGCATATTTTTCCAAGCAAAATCAAGTTAAAAATATGCATTTTGAGGAATTATAATAGTTTCTAATATAGAGATTATTATTTTTTTATTGCCTGATATTTCTGCTTTCATCTGGAGTATATTATCTTTAAAAAATTTTATTTTAAAGGGGAAAATGACCCTGGTGGTTTACAAAATATCTCATTATTTTGCAAGTGCAGGTCAAATTGCTTGTGGAGGGGCTGAATCGGAAAACCCTTTTGTCAAAGTGTTCTGTTTTAATAATGGCTCAGTATCAATTATTCAGGAAACAGAGAAAAATGAGGTTTAGCCCTGTGCAGTACACAAATGGAGTGTAAGTTCATAAAGGAAAAATTAATGTCTGGTTCAGATAGTGAAAAAGTGACTGACCTTATATTTATGATGGTACTAGGCCCAGGAGTCAATCAAAGAGCACAGTCCTTTAGTTACGTGCTTACCTGCATGTTAAAGTTCGTATTTGATCTATATGATCATTGAAGCAATCATTGCTTATTCCTTTTTGTCCTTTCTCTCAAGTATAAAATAGAAGTATTACAGTGAAAGGACAACTTATTTCTGCTATATGAAGACAACTATATTAGTGCTTAATTGGGCTTGAGCTTCTGTAGTTTCCATTCAAATTTCTGCTGGAGGTCAAAAATATTAAGCTATCTGCTCTTCATTTCACATAAGCTTACTGTAGTAAGGTTGGAAAGAATATTGAGGCTAAAGAACACCACAAAGCTGAGAAATTCTGCCAAAAGGGTTATCATGAACTTGCTTAATTTACATGTGTTTTGTTTACACTGTAGAAGGGAAAAGTGAATTTAATTAGACAGAAATTTTTGAAAAAAGAAATCGATTAAGAAGGACTATTTAAACAAAGGTCTCACAAAGCATCTACAGCTTCAGGAGCCACAGTTTTTATTTACCTTCTCCTCTTGTTATGGTTCCTGTACTCCATGTGTCAGAAGTGTTAATTTTGCTGTTAAAATAATTCCATCAGTTTCTAGACTATGTAGTTAACATGGCAATACTTCCTAATGAACCAACTGCTCTTAATCTTAAAATAGAACTCACAGCTTTTGGTGAGTTATTGTGGAATTTATTTTGCCCTAATCAGCTATGGTGACAAGTGCAACATAAATAAAAATGTTAAGGAGAAAAATGTTCCCTGAAGCCAAGAGTATAAGTCAGGAGACATAGGTTAAGATTTTTCAAAACTGGAATCTAAAGTTCAACCCAGAACCCTCCAATTACACACATAGAAATAACCCGGGTGCTCAATTATTCTGAGGCTTTATTAAATTTCAGTTAAGAAAAAACACTGTGCATATAATTAGCTGGCAAAAGTCAGGTTGCTTGTGTAGGCAGGGCATATATGCATGGATGTAAAAGCTCACATTTAATACTTAATGAAGAAAAAAAAAATTAGGAAAATTATATGACTTTAATTCTGCTGAGTTATTTTAGGTTTTTTTTCTTTGTTTGCTTTTTTGTTTTTTTTTTTTTGTTTGAGCATTAAATAACTTTTTGCTCTGCTTGAAGTCTAGGCCACTGGGGATGAGTTTTGATGTGTGAATTTCATTTTCTTGGTCTAGTTAGAGAAAAAAAATTTTCTAAACTCCCCAGCTGTAGAGAACAACCATTAAAGAGAATTATTGGGAAAACAACTGAAGTCCAAAATCCATGAAAGCAAAAGCAAAATAAAAATACTGTGGAGAAATAGAAACATTTGATTTTAAACATATATCCTAAGTCTAGGAGTGGAAATTATTCTGAATTTCTTAATAGTTGTCCTTATTCGTACTCTGTTAGGCAAGTTGTTTCACCTTTCCATACCTAAATCCTCTGCTCTATGTTGAGCTGGAATAAAAGTATTTACTCATCTCTCAGGTATTAGGAGATTTAAATTAAAAATGTCCACGAAATACATGATTAATAATAGAGAGGAATAATACAGAAGCATGCATTATTACCATTATTAATTAAGTAAAAGAATAGCCCAAGACTGGAACTGTTATAGTCAGGTGATTTATTTTCTAAGAGCATACTGTACTATTACTTCTAAAAGGATTTTTGAGCACCCTTGGAAGGAAAACACAACTATATTGTTAGCAAAGTTGGATTTATAACCTTATTAAAATTTCAGGTTTTTAAAAGACTCATTATTTCTTCGGTTGAATTGATGAGTAATTATTATGCAAATCCTCTTGCATTTCTTTATGGGTAACCTTTGGACTGGCATTTTAACTAAATATTGTGTAAGATTTTTGATAAGACACAATTGAATAGTAACAGAAGCAATGACAGCAGTTATTGCATACGTAAAATATTCTCTGGAGTTAGAATGTTTTAAAATATGACAGGTTGAATACTTTCACAATAAAAACATTCAATGATGCCTTCTCTCATTCTCAATTACATCATTAGATTAAAAGTGCTTGGTTTCCAAGCTGATCACATTTTTTAATTAGAAGTGAATATGCTATTCTATGACAAATTGCAGTACTTTCTAAATACTACAAAACTAAACCACTTTTGAGGATATTTTATCCACATCAACATCATCACTATTCAGTAAAACTTAATGACTGGAGTGATCACATACTATGTGAAGTATCCTTTTTCTTAAAAATTGCAAAGCAAGGAAATACTACTTCTACTGCAGCAAACCATTACTTTTTGCTGTTAGTTTCAGTACAGTGAACTTTTACATCTCTTCAATACTCTAGAGCAACTCACTACATGCAGTTGCATTCAGGAGTTTCATGAAATAGAGAAGGATTAATGAAAAACTGTGCAGAGCTTCATCTTCTGAGTTTTACCTGGGTCAGCTGAACTTAGCCACGAAACAGAGAAAAAGAGGGAAGCTGAATACTGGACCAGGAATCTCTGAGGTGAGGTGAGATCCTCATGTTTTTAGCCGTACTCTTGAAGCTCACAGAACCTCAAGCCTGCCTGCCTGTAAGAGGCACTTGGCAAGAAGTTTACTAGTATTCACATTGCTGGAGAATCCATTCAGAGCAGGTGGCCTGGTGGAACAGCTGCAGTGTGAGCTGCAGGCTGAGCTCTACGGGGCCAGGAACCCAAGCCTGAGCCAAGGGGCTGAGAACAGCAAATCCTTTGCATGACAAAGGGGAACAGGGACCTGTAGCCCAGCCAGGTGACTGCACACTGGCAGGAGCTGAGCATCCCAGACTGCTGTCCCTTAGACAGTGGAGGTTAAAAACCCCAGGAGTTCCTTTGTCAAAGGCACCAGCTCAAGCTGTTTTTTGCTATCTAGGTCTTGCACTATGTTTAAATTACTTGAAGGATTTGATATCTGCTGCGGGAAACCTGGGGTTGAGCAGGTAAGGGAATCTGGTGTGACTGTGAATGTGGGGAGTGAAGCTGGGAAGGGTCCTTGGTCCCAGCTCAGGTGGTGAGAGAGTGACTGACAGTGTGGGTTCTGGATGGTCGGACTGGGAAACTTCCTTAACATCACTGAGTTGTGCTCAACACAGTAAGGCAAGTCCCTACATTCTTGAAAATATTTTATTTTCACAGCACTTCAAATGACAGAAAAGTTTAGATCTTTATCTTGCCATCTGCTTTCAAAAAAATCCTCTTTTTATCCCTCATAGTCCCTTTTTTGAAGCTTGTTTTCATGACGATGATAAATTCAGAACTTAATTTTACAGTAAATAAAGAAGTTAAAAACTACAGACTTTTATGATTGCATGATTCCAGGACTTGAACATTTATGAAACATGTCAAATATTATAAAAATTGAAAAAAAAATTCCTCACACTGACAAGATTGTCTCTTTGTTTTGGTTGTCAGCATGTTTTTTCACATTACAATAATTAATCAATTTTTGTCACCACAATTGATGTGCTTGTTTGTTTTTAAAGGAAAATAAAAACTTTACACTTTGCATCTAATTTTTTCTTCTACATTTAAATAAAACGCTGTCTGTTTTCTCTGTTGCCTATTGACAATTTGAACTGTTCTTTCTGAGTTTATGAAGTCCATGACAACTTAAATCCTTGAAGGCATTATGTCAGACTACTCGAATCATATCATCTGGGATGTGAAGTCTGTTCTTGTTGGCATGTCAACAAGAAAATTAAGGAATGAAAGACAATTAAGAAGGGTGAAATTGTGTTAGACTAGCTAACTTTTTAAATCAAGGGTTTTTTTATACTTTCTGGAAAACTATTCAAGAAAAACTTAGCTGTGCATATTGAAATATTTGCAAGTCAGCCAGCCTATCCTCTTGACCCTTTCATTCCCTGACCATAAAGACTTCTGCTGTGGTTTAGGAATGGTATTCTCCACTTTCATGTTCCCACTGAAACCATGCACTGCTCCCTCACTCCCACCCTCCTCCTACATTTGCAGAGAGATGGACAGGAGACTTGGAGGCAGAAAAGGTAAGGGTAATGGGTGGAGATAAGAAGAGTTTAATGGAAGCAGCAATGAGATAAGAAAAGAAGGAGTAACAGCAACAGTAGCAGTCACAGACAGCACAAGAAAGAGGTGAATTACTCAGATGGAAACAGCAATACATCCATGATGCTGTGCCAAACTAGAAGGGACCTGGAAGGAATACCTTCTCCCCAGCCCTGGCAATGATGTGAGGTGGTATAGGACAATCTCCAGGTAATAGCCATGGCACCTCCTGACTACTGCAAGAATTAACCCTGGAACAAGGGACAATAGCTGGAACAAGGACAATATCCTAAATAGGACTATATGGCATTACATTTGGAATCATCAGGAAGAAAAGTTTCTATATATTTGTCACATGGCTAAATTTGATTAAATTGTAGAATCCAGTGAAATCAGTGCTTTCAAGAAAGACAATGTCTTTTCAAGATACAAATTTCCTGAGAATATGCATACTTAATCACAGAAACCCAATGTATTGCCAGCTCCTAGGTAGATGAACAGAGAGGTTTCAGGATCCTTACTATCTCAGTTTTCCCATTTCCTCACCAAAATCTGTGAAACAGTAGATTATTTGAAACAGGCTAGAGTGCATTGGGATAAATTCATTTAAACAACTCAGAAAAAGAACTAAGATTACTAGAAGAAAGAGTTTAAGAATTTCATAGCAAATATGGAGTGTGTTATGGAAATGCAAAATGATATTTTGGGTTTAAATTGTTGTACTACATTAGGACAGTTTCATTATGTCCCTAAACAATTTAAGAAGAAACAGAATGGTGGCATGTGGAATAAAACCAGTCATTCCACACCTCTTGCTCATGATTGTACACATAATTTGGAAGGCAAATTTAGTATGTTTGAAGGATGCAAAAATTGTCAGAACACTTAATAAATCACCTTTATTAAATTAAAAATGTTTTCCTTTTCATGATAATATACTCCTGCGCTTTCAAATATTTCCTTTTTCTTCCCTCAGGTTACTTCATTTCACTTGATATTAAATTTGAATTTCTTAGTACTTGCTGGATCATGCAGAATAATCTGCTCCAAACCAAAGCTCTATTGAGGATCCCTTATGTGTGTACTGTCCATTAAAATTACCGCTTAAAAGCAACATATCCATCATAATAATTTTGCATTGGGCAATGTGTCACAAAAATGCCAGGAAAAAGCATCTTTGAAAAGACATTATGAAAAGAAGATTGTAGAACCAAACTACAACAACTTTGTGCATACTTTCAGAGTCTGAGTATTTGGGAATGCTAAATTAAACTTACCATACCACCTGCACAGACATATATCAGTCTGTGTCAAGAACTTTCAGTTTTCTTCTCATCTGCTGGTGTATATGTTTGCCTCTACCCTGCAAAGGCAGAGAGGTATCAGCATGCTGCTTAAGGACATCACTCATCTTGGTTTTATTATTTTCTTCCTTATGATACTCTTTACTGGAATTTTATGGAGGCTTGTAATATGCTGTAATAGGATGAGGAATTCTAATATTGTGAGGAGCTAACATACTTATGAGGCAAATGTTTCAGTTTACCCTTTGCAGAATTACAGGCTTTGGACTTTCTGTATGCATAGCTGAGCATTAGTCATACAAATTATTTTGAGCTGTTACATTTTTTTTTAATTTCAGAAATATTTACATTGTTTGTGTTTTCATAAATAAAACCAAGTGGGACTTTTTCTCTCAACAACAAAAATAAATTTGAATGATATTTTAGGTCTGTAAAGATGTCTTTTTTTTAAATTTAGAGTATTTTTTTTTTTTAATAATGTAACCCATTAAAAATATTATCTTCCAGTTTAAAATCCTGTTTATACTAAAAATATTCTCTAGGGTAGAGGGAAAAAAAAACAACCAAAAACCAAGGCTTCAGGCTTCCTTATTTTCCTTTTTTATAAAAAGCTTCTAATGCAAAAATGGCTCAAGAAACAGAGATTGTGCATTTAGGTTTAATCTGATCAAAGTATAAAGACTGCCAGCAATTGCCAGACCATGAATAGTAGCAATATTTTTCCTTTGTTTCCATCCATTAGAAAAAATAGAAGCGACCTCATCAGAAACCCTGTTTTCTGAAATGAGTAATCTTGCTTGAGTAAATTAAAGTTAGCTGAACATAAGGAAAATATCTATTTTCAAAAGTGGACTAGATAAAGGATGAAGCATATTTTCAGTTCCTTCTTTTCCTTGAATTCAGTCTAATTAGGAAAAAAGACCCAAACAATTTAAGTTTGCATAGGGAAAATATCTACTTTTTGTGACTCTAAATGTTAAAACCATTAATTGCATGAACCTCTCAAGCTCAGTGATTTTTGTTGTATAGAGCTGTCACAGTGATATTTAAAATGAGTGAATATGGTCAGTGTATTAAAAAAAAAATTCCGACATTTTAAGTAACAGTGTGGCAAGAATAAAGGCCAATCTTTTAGATATAATTGTACTTGAAAGAATGGTGGGGAAACTGAATTCTTTGAAAATGACCCCGGGAATGAAATGTGCACATATTGTACATTAGAAGAAACTAATTTGTGATGCTTTCTTTTCATATTTCTTGAGAGGAATGTGTGTGGGTGGAAGAAAAAGGTGCTTTCATATAACCTTTGTCTTTCCTGGATTATGTGAAGAGTTGTGAGATGTTGTAGCTCTGCATCGAGTGGCTCTATATACCTTGGAATGTGCTTTCCTACATGGAGAGACTGAATGAGATGTTACAGTGCTCGTGCAATGTAGGTGCCTTAGCTCAGGCAATCTCCAATTTTTTTTCTTCTCTGAATCCCCTTGGAGCCCATGTGTCCTCTTATATAGAAATATGCAAGCAATCAACCAAAGACAAATAGTGGTGATTACGATGAAAGAAATGTTGTTTATAAAGAGGAGACTGGTGTGTCAGCTACTGATGCATAGGCTCAAATAGCTATGCAGCCCTGTCAGAGGCTGGTACAGTATGGAGGATAAACCTCTCTTTTATCCACAAACATCTTCCTTGTCCTGGTAAATACATCTGTAACACTGACAACATCTAATAGTCTGCCAGAGATTTCAAAATTAGAATTTCAGAATAGTTAGTCCTGTTGATAATCCACAATTCTTTCCACTGAAATGCTGAGAACTTAATTGATAGCTTGTGGTTTCCATGCTCTGTATTCCATAACATAATTCATCTCTCGACCCCTGGAACATGTCTCCTAGATGGCATTCTTATTAGGAATGACTAAATATCACCACTGCTTCATACCTATTTATGCTACTACCAGGTGACCTGCTTAATGCAGTTGTAAATAAGAAAGGCTCATAGCTATAAAACTGCAGGGCAAATCCTCAAGGACAGCATTACTTTTGACAAACTGGCAAATTATTTAAAAACCTTGAGAAACTGTGTTTGGAAATCTATAAAAATGGAGTTTTCAGCTTTAGTGTTTTACGTTCTAAAAATATGTTTTACCTTTTTACAGCACGAATTCTTTTTCCGTTGTATTCCTCTGTACTCTTTAAAGTGACATTTAGCTAATGTAGCAAGAAGTCACAGCTGTTGGGAAGGGCTGCAAGACTGCAGTCCACAATGTTTTAAACACATGAAAAGTGAAGACTGAGTATAAGGAGTGTTCTGCTGGGTCACCAGGTATTGTTCTTGGAACGTTCCAGAGAATCATTTCCTTGATGACTAAAGATTTTTTTCCCTTATTTCTAGCATATTTTTTTCTTAGTTAGTGCTTGCACATTTATTTTCATGCCAACAATATGCTTTGTCTTCTATAGCTTTTTCCTCCTAAGTGGTTACCCAATGATGTATTTACAAAAGCAGTCATAGTCCCTCTCAGTCTGATTTTTGTTGAAAAAATGTGAAAAAAGTAAATGAAACACAGTCTTCTGCCCTCATAAGGTTTTACATTCCTTTGATGAAGAATGTTAACTATCCTTTTTTTCTGTATCTTACTCTTTTTCTTAAATTATTTATCTTTTTTAAAAGCAGTAAGAAGATATATATAGATAAAGAGTTGTCTGCTTTTGTAAGGTTTTCCACATTGATGTAACTATGCAAATAGTTACTGGGATAAATACAAAGAACATTTCCAGGGGCAACTATGAGCACACATGCATATAGTGCACATGAAAAACAATTGCCACAGAAGTGGAATTTTCAAAAATTTCTAAATTGCAAATATGCAATAAAAATTGTGCACATTTAGTAGATAAAATATAGAGTTGCTTCTGCAGTTGTAATTATTATTATTTAACAGGACCCATATTTCACCCTACGCTAATTGTTTGGTTCTGAAGCTGGAAGAAAATAAAAAGGAATATGTATAATAGCATATTTTGTATTATATAATAAAAATTCTACACAATACAAGAAATATGTGTTCTTGCAAGATTTTCTAAATAGTTTAAGGCCAAAAATGCATTGGTACCACCTTGCTTTCCTCCATATTGTGTTAAAAGTACACAGAATGTTTCATACTATTTCTAAGAATGTCTCTCGTGTAGCAGTAATGTAATGTTAGATTTTTAACCTATTGTGAATTATAACTTATTTTTCAAATCAGAGTTCAGAACTAAAGGCAATAAGAGACTCTTAGCTATAGAGCTATCAAAGGGTGGGAACAGTACAATGTAATGTTTATCTGTGACTTTGAGAGATGCTTCAGTCTCTTATGTTAGTGAATTTTTGCTGGAGTTTCTCCAGTAACTCCATCTCTCCCTTGTACCTGTGAATCCAGGAGTGAATACAGGATTCTAGATAGGACACAGTAGCTCAGGTGTGAAAAATATTTTATATGTGACAAGCAATTTTATTAGAGGATTTGTATGTAATTTTTATAACATTTAAGTTGTGTCTCATACAGTTTATTACCAGTAAGGAAGTACTTTTACATGCAGAAGTAACACAGTAGCAAACAGGGTATCCATCAATTTTGGGTAGTCTATCAACGTATACATATGTAGCTAGGATAATAAATGTAGGAATTTTGGAAAGGCATTAATAGCTTCTGGATAGAATCATACTTCTTAGTCTGGTGCACAAAGTTCTTTTGGCTTGTTTTTTTTTTTTGTTAAGCTGTTCAACCAGAGTCAAATTTTAAAGCTTATTATAAGGAGAAGCTTCATCATTTATTTGTCTTCTGCAGATGGGTGAGATGGCTTAGACTAAAGATGAAGAAAGGCCAAGTATTTCAGGCTGTAATAAAGAGAGAAGCATGGCATAGCTTAAGGACAGGAGCAAGTGAGGATATAAAGTTATGTATATGCCAAACACAGAAAAGAGTATTTGTAAATCTGGATCACTGATTCAATAGTGGAAATTACAGTATAAGTAAAAGCTGTGTTTGAATAGCTGCTAACAATGTTTCCAATTGGAGTAATTAATTTTTTGAACTCATTATAAATTTCTTTGAACACATATGTTTAAAGGTTTGCTTTGTCAAAAAGAAATACAATTAGCCACTTATAAATAGGAATGTAAGACATGAAAATCTTCTGAGTTTCAGTGAAATCAATTTTGTTAATTTAAAACATTCTCTAATGAAAATGGTATTTAAAGACATGACCAGTTGGACAGGAAACTTGTCTTGCTTCCTGAAATCATGCCTTGAAAACTCCTATTTTTTTCTTTGAAAAAATAATTAATTTTGTTTACAGTGTTATTAATTTGGGTTTGCTGTAGAGGAAAGTGTGAGGATAGCAGTTTAAGTTCACAGCAGATGTAAATTCTGCTTGCTTTAGGAGTCTTGGTGAAAGCTATGAATCAAGTACCTCTGCAACATGCATCTTCAGAGCCAACAGATCCTGAGCTAGCCCTTTATACAGCTCTCTCAGTAATGATAGCTTTTTCCCTAATTCTTAGAAATAATCTGTAATGCAGGCTCTGCATTCATTTCAAAGCAGAATTGTGGGGGAATTGAGAACTGGAGTTTATTCCTTCCCTTTCCATACTGTTGTAGGATACACTGGTCTGCTCTCAGTACCAAATTAATTCAATAGGGTTTTCTACAATTTTAACAGTGATTTCATTGCAGATTCACGATAGCAACATTCACACCATAAACAATTCATGTACACACAGAGAGGCAGAGATGTGTGCATCTATATCTGTGTGTGTAAAGATACCAAAAGTCCTCCTTGGGTCCAATGAAATATTCACATCAGACCCCTTGGTGTCTCTCAGCAGGCATGGGCTGCACCACAAGCAGAGAGTGTGTGTGGGGGGGTATGAGCCTAGGCTTCCTCATCAGTGATGGCCTTCCAAGCATTGCAAACTTGAGAGTTTTCAAGCTCTGAGAAATGTCCCACTCAGAGGGGCAGAGCCCACTGCAGTCCAGGATAGCTCAAAGGACCTCACTTAGGCCTGCTCTTTACTGGGTTGCAAGATCATTGCCTTTAGTCATAAGTTTCATTCTGGCTCTATCTCAAGTCAATAATTCCTCAGAATTATTGCTGAAATTGCTCAATTTTCTGTAACAGTGGTACCATTTCCCATGACTAAGGTTAATTTTTTCAGCGGGTCTGATGACAGCGGTACCTTTTCACTTGGGTGAGATTCAGGGAAATGATTTACCCAGGCTAACGTGGTTAGTCACTTATCCTTTGCTCCCCACCTTGGTCAGGCAGCTGATGCTCACGTTACAGCTAGAACTGTTCCCACCTTTACTATGCAAGAGCTCCTGGTGTGGTCAAGAGACACTTCACCCCTCAGCTGGTTGGGTCTAGGATTATCAGGATCTATTGAGATCACAGAGCAGGCACAACAACAGATGCTCCACCACAACTTGTTAAACTGCATTTAATTAACAATAAATAATGTATTAGTTAAGAATCTGTATATATATTAAATATATATATACACATATATATACATATATATGTATATATATAATATATACATACACACATATATATACATATATACACACACACACATATATTATATAATTATATTATATGTATATAAAAATATATATAATATTATACATATATATTATATATATATATTTATGTACCTTTACTGAAAATTTTCTCTCAATATAACTAAGGTTTTTTTATTTGCAGGCAAGGAAAATACCTATTTCAGTGAGTAGTCTTTGAGTGACAAAAAAGAAAAGAAACTGAGTTGTCTGACGATATGTCAATGAGGCATGTATCTGGGGGAGAGAAATCCTGTCAATTGAATAAATTGCTTCAGCAATTCTTTGACCTGGAATAATCTTCAAATCCACCATTAGGACCATCAGAGGCATATGTGCAAGACCTTTCCATTTTTTCAGGGTTCTCAGTGCAGTACTGGCCCTTCCTGGCCAGGGTCAGGGCTGCTCCATGGCACAGAATGCCAGTTCAGCCCAGCCAGGTGTCCCAGTCTCTGCCCCAGCTGTGTCCCAGGGCTGTCTGCCCCTACCAGGAGTCCACAGAAAGTGCAATGCAGAAAGGAGACTACAAAGTATTGCCAAGTATTCATAATGAATCCGGTTTTAATCAGGCTTCGTGAGCAGCATCAAAGTGCCCAGTGCCCTGGATTGGTGCTGTGACAGTTCTTGGGCAAGATTAAGTTTTGATTTCCTGCAGTTTGGGTGAACAAGGGGCTCCTGTGCTCCAGCCAGACCTGCTCCTCTCCCTCCTGAGCTCCCACCACCTCAGAGTGCCACCAGTGGGGTCGGACAGTTACTGTCAGCCCATCCTGCTGGGAATAAATCATTTAGCAAAAACAAAAAAAATCCCAAAAGAATAAATAAAATCCAGATTCGTTGGGCAGCAAAGAAAGAAATGAGGGCATCCTGTGGGGAAGAAGAAGTGGATATACTTAGAACAAATAAACTCCTCCTGAGGGAAAGAGTCCTGGAAGCTGCCAGGCTTATGTAGAGCCAAAATTCACTGACTGCTCCTTGTACTTGGCTTTCCCTGCTGCTCTGAAGGAGACAGGTCTCATTCTGGGATCTTGCTGCTAGAATAGGCCTCACACAGCAAATTGACATTTTTACTGAAGCAAATACCGGGGCATTTATCACATTTGAAAAATGGAAATTCTTACAGACTTTAGATATATTTGGGGAGATGTGCCTGTTATAAACTTCAAATCCAGTTTAAAGCAGTTACATCCTAATGTATTGGAGCTTCATGAATTGTGTGATCTAAACATACGGTCCTAAAGCTCATATTTTCTGTGAATTTAAAGTTTAGATCTTGAGGCAACTGAAGATTTCTCCTAGACTATTTTGTATTTCTAGTAACCATTTTACCTTGGTATTAGGATCCTCAGGAAACCTGGGAAACATTTTCCATGTATCTGAAAAATATTTCCATGTGTCCTTAGATATGTAGTTTATTTTCCTGTACATAATTCTTGCATTTATAAAATGAAAATTCTTTTGTATCTTTTGAATCTAAAAAGGATATCTATTTCTTAGATATAATCCTATCTGGAAGGAATTGAATACACAAAATAAAAAGGAAGTAAGCAACCATAATCTAGAAAAATGTGCAAGAAATTAGAATGAAAATAAATTTTGTAAAGTGATCATTTTGAATGTGAATCCAAATTTTAGATAATGAAGTATTCACTGGTAAAAGCATAGTGGATCTAAATTTTGTTGTTTATACCTATAGATTGTAAACTCCAATACTTTTGTCCACCTGAAGCTCTGTTCCTCCAGTCAATGTATAAACTGCAGAACTATTCTTCACACAGAAATCAATGAAATTGTGAAAAACTTGACAAATTCTGCCCTCATATAGAAATAGTTTTCAAAAGCCTAGCCTGCAAAAATAGAAATAAATTTTAGCCAGAACTGGGAAAGGTCCTGCACATTCTGATTATCTGTAATGATCTGTGACTTCAGGACTTTAAAATAAGGAATCAGGTCATAACAGAAAATTGAACTGGGACTTTCATTAAATATATGATATCTATTGATTTATATCACTTTCTATTCCAAGCCAATTATATATACCTTTTCATTAAGAAAAAGACATAAAATATGCCTTACATAAATGTCTTAATCATCTGCCTTGATTCTTAATTTTGCTCAAGTTGATCTAAATCATTAATCAAAATTAATGTTGTACAGTACAGTTTACACTTTAAAATAAACACATTTTTACCATTGAGGACAAGTAGTATCTCTACCCCTTCCTTTTCCCTTTTAAATGTTCTGCTATTTGATCCTCATTTAGGGGATGAGCATTAAAGGGGTAAACCCAAATCAATATATAAAGCAGTTATTTAACTCAACGTAAATGATGCAATTCTACCTAAACTAACATTTCTAAACGGTATTTGAAGAGCTCTTCAGCCAAATGGAATACTGATTCTTCCACTCATGCAATTCTTAGGTTGGAATAAATTGCCTATATTTGAAAACTAGGTAAGTTGCACAAAAAGCTGATTTATAAAGCATTTAATGAATATTTATAAACAGTAGCAATAATTTCAAACTTCATTCCCTTACTTTTTTTTTTGACAGAAGTCAGCATGCAGGACCAAATTAATATAACTAGTTTATTAAATCCCTGCAGTTATGCTATGTCTTAATAAAAAAACCCATTTTATAAAGCACATAAAACTTTTAATCAGCGTTGTTTTGTCATGTTAAAGGAACATAACAGTAAAAATGCAGAATTTTTGTAGAACAATGATAGTTGTGAATTAATTGCAGTAATCCAGGGAAATGAATACAGTACAAATTGATACCAATATAAAAAATGATTCTGAAACATTCTTCACAATAGATTATAATTTGTGATTAAATTTCAGGATGAGGTAAGCACATTTCTACAAAATCTAAGACTTATATCTTGAACTGGAACCTATTTATGGGTAGATTCAACAGGAGCAAATATGTCTAAAATAATATTTAAGAGATAGCAAAAACTGGGCAATTCCTGAATATGCTGAAAATGTATTCCTGAAACAAAGGTATCTGCATGCATAAAACACTCTATGTGGGAGAAATAAAGGTAATTTCATCTTTCATAACATAATCTTGTGGAATCAGGATATTAATGACTAGCTATACACCCTTCTCCCCTAGCTTGGTCATTTACCTTGGAAAACCCAGAGGGGCCAGTTGAGGGGCAAAAGAGATCACCAGATGAAGGGGTAGGTATTAGACAGTTTCTGTTTGTATGATTTTAACTCTATGTAATTTAAAGCATCAATGTTAATGTTGTAGCAAGGGAACTAGTAAGAATTCTTCATTTAGAATACAAGGACTACAAGGACTTACATGTACAGTGTGCTGCTTCCATGGATAGCAAGGCTGTATGCAAGGTAATGGTAATTCAAGCAGCCTATTCTGTAGTTTGGATGCAAGAGGTTGGTGATGCATTTCCAGGTCATACATTTCCAGTTAGCAAAAAGCAAGGATAGGAGCACTCCACTGATCCCACTCTGTCAGTTTGGCAACTGGGGCTGGAACATGCAGCCCAGAAAAAAGAGGCATTTAGTCTGTGGGTGGAAGTTTGGAAGGACAAGTCCAATCTCTACTCCCAGGTTTCATGTTATGTATTTGATTTTCCTAGAAGCCAATAGGGAAGATCATAGTTTGCAAGGCTTTTGCAGGCGTTTTTCAGAGTTCTACTTTTCTAAAATCCAAATGTTTGCATTAACTATTCTACTAAATATTTTAATGCAACAAACATGTTTGGAATTCATCCATGGAGCTTACTTTTTATCTAAAGCTTTTGAGAAAAGTAGTTATTTACAGCTTTTAGTCCATTTCTGTTAATTCACTTCATTCTGTCTTAACCACATATGTCCTTGACCATCTGTAATGCAGCAATAGCTGCCAGTAAAATCATGGCATGTTTGGTTTAAAAAATATCAGATACTTTTTAAAGGGGCAGTAGACTAAGGACAATCTATTAAAGATTTACACTGAAACTCCCTTCTGCATTTGAAGTCTATACAAACATTTATATTTGATGTGAAGAGGAAAGTAATGTTCTTAGATAAATATGGTTAAATTAGAATAATATATTGAAATGTGGTTTTTTTGTTCTCAGTATCCAATATTTTTATACTGCAGGCATGATTTTCCAATTAGACTGAAGAAAAAAAGGCAGTGTCCTGAATAGCATCAGTCTCACAGTTAAACATCAGTATCAAAGCAGGGCATTTGAAGACATGAAAGGAAAAGGTAATGACATTATCCTTGAATCTTCATAACTTTCCTAAAGGTGAATGTGTTAAATAAGAACTGCTGAAGTGTTGTTGGCACTGTTTTATGCATCCCATCTGTTAGTCATAATATTACATCAGCTAATTAATGTGTGTTACCTTGTGTGTAAAACAACATGTACTCTGTTGATTGTAGAGTCAATCCTAAAGTAGTTCTCAATGGAACAGTTTGAAATTTTTATGTCAGAAAGTCAGGGATTTTTCCTAATAAAGAATTCTGTTTTCATTAAACTCTTCAAGATTGAAAACTCTACATTTCTTTTGGAAACTTGGGCAAAAAATATTTGTCTTTCTATCATTCCTTTTTGCTTTCTAGAATACTTTGTTTCAAAATTTTAAGTAATTTGTAATGCAATTTTATCTTTATTTTTTTGTGCAGTGGATTTGATCTAGCTGATGGTGTACTTCCAGTGACATGTCATAGTGCAAATTGTCAAAAATTGTATTATGACATGGCAGTAGCAATGATGACAGTAGCAATGGTGCACAACTAATTAAATCTAATAAAGTCTGTTAATTTTTTTTTTTTATTTTTTTTTAATTATCATGAAGGGCAGCTGCTACCTAGTACCAAAAAAAAAATCTTCTAGGAAACTGTTACTCTTCGTGCTTGAGATGGTGTGGTTGACACTCCTGAAGAAATGGAGAAATGGAGAAATGTGCCCTTGGGAACCTCACCAGGTTTAACAAGGCCAAGTGCAAGGTGCTGCCTTTGGGCTGTGACAACACAGGCTGGAGGATGATGGAGATGCAGAGCAGCCCTGCTGAGAAGGGTCTGGGTTGATTCTGCTCCACTTTTCTGATCCCACCTTGAGGGCTGCATCCAGCTCTGTGGTACTCAGCACAGGAAGAACATCGACCTGTTGGAAGAAGTCCAGAAGAGGGCCACGAAGGTGATTAGAGGAATGGAGCACTTCTGCTATGAAGAAAGGCTAAGAGAATTGGGATTGTTTAGCCTGAAGAAGAGAAGGCTTCAGGGAGCATGTTGGCCAGAGAAGATGTGGGTATCCAAACCTGGAAGCATCCAAGGACAAGCTGGATGGGGCTTTGAGCATCCTGGTCTAATGGAAGGTGCCCCTGACCTTGGCAGGGAGGTTGGAACAAGATGGTCATATAAACCATTCTACATTTCTATAATGATTCTATGAATCAGTTGAACCAGCTCTAATTATCTTGGAATAATTTTGAGTAAATATCATATGTTTCTTGTAGCTGTGAAGAAAAGTCTATTTGGTTCCTAAGGCAGCAAGATTGTTCATCATTGGTATAAAATTGTGTTTATGTCAGATGTGCTGCTCAGGTGAAATATCATTTTATTTTGCAGACAGGAAAGAAATATGAAAGCAAGAAAGTTTCAAACGTGATGCTCTTTCTACCAAATCTTACCTTCTTGGGTAACCGTTACTCCCAATTTACTTTACATTTTTTTGAACAATCACTTTAGACATAAATCTGTGCAGCTGCAGCCAGGCCTTTTTGGAAAGCATTTATTTCACCTTTCTTCTTGCATGGATCTAGTGAATAAAATAATTTTTGATTCATCAGCTGTTTATATGAAACTTTTGTTTCCATATTAAAAGATATTAATAAAATATATATGGAACTATATACTAATATATTAATATATTAAAATATAGTTCCATATCCAACTATAAAAATTAAAACTATAAAAATATCCCAACATATCATTTTTTCAGCTAGCTGTGTACGTGTATAGTATAGCTCAATTATTTTAGATCTGACTCATTATTGCTTGCTTTTTTATAGGCTTACTTTAATTTTTTAAAGTAATATCAAATGAGGATTTTCCATTTGATAGAACCAAGTCTGAACTTCCTCTTGCTATTTGGAAAGCTATTGATATTTCTGACTGTTGCTAATACATCTTGTTATTGTCATTTGTATACAAAAACTAAGCAAATTCAGAATTTTTCTGGTGTTCCAGTTCAACTCCACCTGACAACTAAGCACAACACAGCTACTCTGGCATAAGAATGGGGAAGAGAATGGAAAAGGTTAAAACATAAAAAAACTTATGGGGTGAGGCAAAGACAGTTTAATAGGTAAAGCAAAAACCGCTTGTGCAAACATATCGATACAAGGAATTATATTTCACAATTTTCAGGCAGATTTTTAGTCATCTCCATGAAAATGATAACTTGAGAAGAAAAATGCCACGTCTCTAAATGTTGTGTGTCATGTGATGTCGTGTCATTATGTGTCATGTCATGTCGTGTTGTATTGTGTTGTATTCTGTCGTATCATATAATTTCCTTCCCATCTCTTCTCCTTTTTTTCCTCTGCATTTATTACTGAGCATGTCATGAAGTCTGGAACATCTCTTTGGTCAGTGGGGGTCAGCTGTACCAGCTATGCCCAGTTAAAATTTCTTGTGCATGCCCATCCTCCTCACTAATGGGGTGGTGCAAGAAGCAGAAAAGGCCTTGACTCTGTGTGCACACTGCTCAGCAATAATTAAACACCCCTGCTTTACCAGCACTCTTTTAGCACAAATCCAAACCACAGTCCCATGCTAGCTACTGTGAACAAAACTTGCTGTGTCCCAGCCAAAACTAGTACATTCAGATAAAAACATTGGATATTTCTGCCTTTGTTATAAGAAATACCAAGATCATGTTTGGAGATATAGACTTTTCACTGAATCACAGAATGATTATCTATCAAAAAACGTCTAAAACTGTAAATCACTATGTCTAAGGTTATATGAGGCTTTTGGCAGTTAAATGGAGAAAGGTGCTGGTCAGAGAATACTTCAGATACTTAATTAGAGACAGGATTTAACATCATTATAGATATTGAGTGAAATGGAAGTATTTGCCCATGTTTCTACCATCTAAATATGATGAATATGTTTATCAATTTGTAGAGTTGCTGAGAACATGTCTATACTGTTTAGATGGTGCAATGTTTAGCCATCTGTGTAATAATGCTTTAAAGCTTCCGTCTGTGTTTGCCAGTGATTCTGCCTTCTAAATTAACTTCCTCCATCATATCTGTGATGGCTTTATCTGTTGCTTTTTTGACTGAAGAAATGGGAAAATAGATAAACACACTTGAAAATTGCTAGCCATCTTCTAATGAATTTAGAAATTTAGAGGAAGTATTTTTGCGTTCTAAATTTACCGATGAGTAAATCAGATTCATCCAGAGGAAGAAGACTGGTGACCTCTGGAAATATATATATATTTAGTGATGGAATTTATTTTTTGCCTTCTACAAATCTTTCTTGTTTTAAAATTAGGACTATAATAGCATTTATTTTCTCTTAAGCTCTGTGATGGTGGAAAAAATAGACTGATTTATAGTTTTCAATATAATAAAAATAGTTTCTGCTTGCATTACTAGAAAGATCTACTATTGATGATACTGGGGTCCTTTTTTGATGACTTTCCTGTTTCTTATGTGTTCAGTGCAATGCCTTTACAAAAACGTCTTTGTTAACTTCCTCTCATCCTACTCATATTAATACATTTTGTGTCGAGATTTAAGTGTAAATCTACTGCTAAATAGGCTTTGTTGTTTTTAAACAATCTTTTTCATATATCTTAACACAAGCTAATTCCTTTGGTTCAACAACAACTAATAAATGTATATAATTTGATTAGGCTGAAATCCAGTGTATACACATTCACAATCTCCAACTGTGCATAATATTTGTGAGTGTATATTGAAGAAAGAATTAACATTTAAGCCAGAACCCTCTGACAATCCTATAGGTTCAGAGCTTCTGTCATCTTCTCTTTGCATGCTGGTTCTAATTCCAACCAGCACAATCATATTGTTTAATTAGAGAAAAAGCTGACCTTTGTTATTACCTGTTGATAGGACCATCAGAACATATAAAAAATTATATAATTAGAGGTAACAATTGAAAAAGATTTGAACTTAGGTCTTATTTGAATTAACTGTTTTATGTAGGAGGTTCTTTGGCCCATATTCAACGCCAAAGAGAAGGCTGTGTGCTCAAAGGAAAGGTAGATGCTTGATTATATTGGCCTGAGAAATGAGGATTATCAAGTATTTTATTTTATGAAAGCCTTCCATTAGGTGCCTGAATGAGTACATGTATCTATTTGGTTTATATTATTTTATCTTCTATCTGAAAATGGCTTGGAATCCAGACATGGGAAATATTTCTTCTGCTGAGTAGATCTATGAGCTCTTGCACACTGTTTGTCACCACTCACACCTGTGAGGGACAAGAATTCATCAGGTCTTCTGCAAGATTAGACAACAGAAAAAGGATACAGGAATATTATCAGGAATCATCTTGCTGAAGATACAAGACTTTGCAAACTTTTAAGAGCAGAAATTTGATCAGTCTTATCAGAGCAAATGCGGTGTCATTGCTGCTTTTTGGCCCTAAGTCCAGAATTTGTTCCTATCTGTATCTTTTCAGTCTTTCATCTTCTTCCAATTCCCTCTTCTCAGAGTTTTGAGTATTTTAAAATTGGATGGGCTTAGGGTTTGCTAAGCTGAATGGGCTAAGTTAATACTTTGTTAAACTGTTTTATGTTGGCTGAATGCTGATCTAAACTTTTGCTGAACCTCTCTGATTTTCTGAAGTCGTCAGTAAAGGTTTTGTTGTTTTGACCTCTTGAGAATATCTTGGCAATGTTTTTCCTATGTGTCTAACTCAGAGTACATAACAGTAATCCCTTTTAAGAGTCTTGTAGAGCAAGTTTTGGGGTCTTACAACTCCCCACACACCCCACATTCACTGTCAGACCAGGTTTCCTTATGGGTTCAACCTCAGGTTTCCCAGAGCAGTCTCAAACATTTTGATCCTTTAAATTAATTACAGTTCAACAGAAACCAACAGCTTGATCTGGGTGCCTCTGAGAACAGACCACAAGCAAAGTGAAATGCGAGCTTTTCTACCTTTACAGTCTGAGGGGGTGAAAACCTGAGGTTTATACCCTTACAGTCTAAGGTGGTGCAAGTTTGAGAGAGGCTCCTGTTGTGTCTCGATCACCTGGCTGGGTCCCCAGGACCTGGGCTATGCACAGGGCTGGTACCAGCTCATGGCCTTTTGCCTCCAGCTCCCATCACCCACAGCTCAATCTGCATTCCTGGCTTCAGCTGATCACTGAGCTATTGGTGCTGTGTGTATTCCCTGACAATGTAAAGTTATTTAATCCATGTATAACACTACACCTCTTCACTAATTTTGACTACTGCAAATAACTTTTCATTTTCAGTACATACTCATTTCTGGAATAAGAAAGTCAGCTTTCATATTTGATTAAGTATTTATTGAAAGAGTTGGCTTCTGAATTAAAGAATATATTACTTTTTAATAAAATCAGATTAGAGGAAAGTAGTAAAGCCAAATATTATAAAGAAAACCATCATAAAATAATGTAGTTTTTTTTTAATTTTAAAAGGCAATCTTCAGGATTATCAGAGAAATTTGTTCAATTTATCAGCCCTTCACTTCTGAGTCTACAAGAACAGAAAATGCAACAGCACGAAATTTTGTTTAATGTTACACTTTTAATTTTCGTGTAGTAGAGACATCAGGATGCACTAAGGAGCATATACTCAAGGGTTCCTAGTCTTCAAAGTTTACAAATCTAAGTCTAATTTTCACTTTAAAAGATGCACTTGAAGGTCTTCAGTCAATATAATGAGTTTCATTCTGTTTCTGTATTCAGTATTTGATAGCCTTCTCTAGTAACACAGTCACATATCTCATTTGCATGAAGTTTCTTTTAAATGTCAGCATTGAGATATGACCATAAGTATTCACTTTGATTAACAAGTTAGAGATTTTTTCTTGACTTTAAATGTAGAAGCTGCATGAAAATGCAATCAGATCTTTAAAATGGGTGGAGATTGAGGTGGGAAAATGCTATACAGCCATCAGAGCATGATGTATACAGGCTCAGTACCAAAACACTTTATTTCCCAACATACTCTCTTATAGAACTGGGATTCAGAGTTTTTATTCAAATTCAACAGAAGCGGTATTTGGATACACTTTTATCTATCCTTTTGAGAATTCACAGTTTGGGTCTAATGATGTGAGTACATGTTTTATTGGCACACGATTTAGTATCTGAGGTTTTTAGTTCAAATTATCTTCATTGACTTTTTGGGTTAGTGGGACAGTAGGAGGTCTGCATATATATTTAAAGATTTGCAAAATTCATTTTAACACATTTTACTGTATTAAAGGTGGGTGTGATGTGTAGATTACTGTAAAGATAGCACCTTTTTGAGGTGTTTCATTTGCTTCTTAAAACATATTCCACATGCAATTAAAGGGTAAACTTGATGCACCAACTTGATACTAAATATCAAGTGCCTTGCAATAAATTACATTTCCTTGCAAAGAGTTTTCAAGTAGAAAGCGGGAAGGTTGAGCATATCCTAACTATCCTATGGAGACCTTACTCTGATAACTAATACCAGATAAAAATAAAATAAAAATAGAAAGTGGAATTTAGGCAATTGAATATAAGGTGTAATTCAGTGCTACTTTTCAAATTTATGATTCGCTAGGAGTCTAATGTTCTCTTTTCACGAGAAGCAAGAATAATTCAGTTCTGAAATGGCATTGCTGAGCTGAGTAGCTTTAGTTCGAATTATGCCCAAGCTCAATGAGTGAGTGTGTGGGGAAGTCAGGTTTATATGAGAAAGAGAAGCTTTCTCTACACTTGAGTAGGAATAAATTCTGTTCCTAAAAAAAAAAAATTCATAGCTGCTTAGGTTTATTAGTCAATTCTGGACATCAAGTTCCTTGGTAGAGGGAAAAATACCATTCGTTGCATGTTATGTACATGAAGCCAATATATCTCTTCCAAGTGTGTCATTAGTAGCAGCTAGACAGTTCCATACTCATAACAAAAATGTTGGCAAGTCCTGTCTGACCACATAACTTGACCCATAAATTGTGTCCAAACCCTGAGAATTAGATTTAGGGTCATGGATTCTGCAGGAGTATCCAAATATCAAAGCTAACGGTTTTTTTCAAGCTTGCTTTGTGTTGCTGTATACTTTGATGAACTTTTATATCCTAAATCACACAAACCTTGTTCAGCCCCTCTCTAGAACCAGTAACACCACAACACTGCTTTCTGAATCTATCTAGTTTTTTGAAAAAAAAGAAAAAAAAGGAAAAAAAAATAAAAGAAAGCCTTTGGCAATCATATAACTTGCTAAGAATAATTTGGGTATAGCTGCCTCATCATTGTAAATTTCCCATATAAACAATAGCTATGGCTATCCATGCAGTTTCAGGAGCAGTTAAAAATCTGTGCACATTAGGTTAGAAGTTGAAGCAATTTAACAAAGGAGGAATAATGAAATCTGATAGGTCAAAGTGCCATTATATCAATGAAGTTGTTCTATAGCAGATTTATAGCATCACTAAAACGCTCCTGGGCAAGGTTCTGTTCACTTCACTAATCAGAAATATATCTGGCTTGTGCTGTTTACCTGGATTATCTTTTAAAACCTAATTCTGTGTCCACTGTATACTTATTGATTTGAGAGAAGTTTGACTTCTGAATACAGCTGAGTATTCTGTATATTTGACATTATTAAATATATCTGATTTTTTGAACTTAGGCTATCACAACACGGTGAACACAAACATTCAGTTGAGCTAGGGATGAATAATACTTATTTTATATTGTCTTCTACTGAGCAACATGGTGAAGAGGTGAGTTTAACTATTTCTGTTTCACTACTACCAAAACTAGAACAGAGAAAGTGATATGATTTATTTAACGTGGCACTGCATTAGGGCAGTTCATCCTAGCCCAAGCCTACTTCTCTAGACAATGGCCAAGGTATCATTTATAATCACTGCCTCAAATGATGACCTTTCTTGAAAGTACAACACTCTACATTTATTGGGGATGTGTCTCTTACATTGCATTATCCTTGGCTTATGTTTATTAAAGACTCTTTAAAAGTTTAATTCCGTGAGATCTCTACCACAATTCAGACATTTAGTGCTGTTCAAGCATCTGATGCTGTATCATCTGTGACAAACTAGTCCAGTAGTCAGAACGCACTGCAAAGGCATGTGATGTGTGGATCTGAACTGGAAGGGGCAAAAATTCAACTAAGTCTGCTGGGATACAGCCACACAACTCCTATTAACATTAATGAGAATCAGACAGCAAAATCTCAGTGTGTTGTGCTGAATGTGCTCCCTGACATGTTTGAAGGAATGACATTTTCATACCAAATACTTGCAAATGTCCTGGTGCAGCTCCATAAAACCTAGTCCTAGAAAGAATTCCCATATCTTTCATACTCTATAGCAAAGATGACCTCCTGAAACTGTTGACTGAATAACTGCAGGATGCTGGACATAATTTTTATTGATGATAAAGTTGTAATTTGTGTAGTTTCTGTTGAATGGCCATGGGTTTAAAGCATTATATTTTTGATTGATCACCACATTGTCACCTAAAATTAGTTGATCCATGTTTGGATGTTTTTGCCCCTTCTGGCTCTATCCATACACTTGACAGAGCCACAGGTCTCTACAGATTCTGGCCAAGTTGCCAATAGTTCAGATGTTTCATCATAAAAGTTTAGCTAGCTCTGCTGAAGATAGCAATGGCAAAGTTACAGTTTTGAGTTCAGTAGTGATTTGTGGACAAGTGTTAGGCAGTGGAGTGAATGAGTCTAATTTAGGACCTGGTGGAGAGTAAAGTTTATTGATTATGATACAATGCATAATTCTCTTTTCTTCCACTAGATACTTTTCAAACATATTCGAATGGTTGTAAGGAACAGTGAGAATCATGATGTTACAAATCCCCTGCTAGGGACAGGGACACTTACCATTAGTCCAAATTGCCCAAAGCCCCATCCAATCTGGTTCTGAATACTTCCAGGGTTGGGGCATCCACAACTTCTTTCCACTACCCTCACAGTAAAAAATTTCTTCCTAGTATCTAATCTAAATCTTCTATCTTTCAACGTAAAGCCATGCCCTCTTTTCCTGTCACCACATGTCATTGTGAACAATCCCTCTCCAGCTCTCTTGCAGTCTCTCTTTAGGTACTGGAAGTTTGCTGTGTAGTGTATTACAAGAAATAACAAGTAGCTAGTAACAGCATTACCACGCTTTTAGTCTGTACTCTGTGAGAGACAATTCTGGGAATGGAATCCTTTCATGCTCATTATAAGGTCTCAAATAAAAGTGCATATTGCATGTATTTTTAACTAATTAGATATCAAACAAAATTTTTTAAGAATTATACAAGACTATACAAGACTAGAAAATGTTGTCTATTACCCACTAAAAAGTAAGTACAGGGGATAATTACTAAAACTTCTAAATTGTAGCTCAGAAAAAGAAATATTTATGATTTTCTGTAGCTCTGCTGTCAGTCTCTGCCCTCTTCTCTTGTCCTTTAGAGTATTCCAAGTATTATCTTCATAGCATATAGCCAACTCTACCTTTTATTTGATTAAACTATCATGATGTTTTAATATTGAAAATCAAAAGTAATTCAGAACAAATAATTTGATGAATTTTACCTTTCTCTCTTTGAAGTGATTAATTTCTCAAATTTATTCATTATTCAGAGTGATTCAGTAATTCCTTTACCAAATAATTCCTAGAGTCGTTTTAATTGTGAATTATGAATATTACAATCAGTTTGTGCTCTAACTTTGGTGCAGTAGCACATATATTTGACTAACTTAAGCATCTCTCTTTGAATTTCCAACTGTGTTTGATTATAATAGGTGTTAGCAATGTATGCCAGGCAATCAAAATCCAGATATAATATGATTCATAGTATCTAACCAACCCAGCATGAAAGCAAACCAAAAATTTGATAATCAGATGTTCAGCTTAAAATTTACTTTCTGCAAATACTCAAGCAATCAACCTAAATGTATACTCAGTGAACTCTGGACAACTGAATACTTTCAGAAAGTGATCATGAAAATATAAACTGAATGTAAAAAAAAAAAATCAAGGACACCTCCTTCAACTATTTTGAGGCTTAAGTTGCTAACTGCTTTTGTTTTTTTTCCTACAAAAGAAGGAATTTATTGAAACATCAAAAATAAGGGACAGGGAAAACTGAACATCAGTAAGGATATTGTTGTTCCTGGGATGAGTAGGGAGACATTCATTCTAATGTAAATATCAACTTTTTTATCATCTCAAACCTCAAATTATGAAAAGGATGAATGGAGAAGACTTGTACAATCTCTGTATTTAGATCCACATTTTTAATGTGGCTACATTCAATTTTAATGTGACTACATTGTGGGAACAATACATGTACACACAAATTACAGCTCAGTAGAAATGGAGTTAGACAAGACATCAAGTAATGCAATGTAAAATAGTTGCAAAGTGATGAGTACCAAACTCTGCTGTTACAATCTATAAGTATATGCAGAGATCTGAAAATGTCTGCGTGTCCATTATCTAACATTTAGTGCGAAACACAGAGGAAACAGTAACCCAATGCAAATTGTAATCCTAACTGAGCCATAGACAATGCAAAGCTTTGACAAGATGTTTGACCTCCTGCTTCCCTAGCCAGACCAGCTGTGAAATTGATAAAAGTAATTGTATAAAAATAGACCCAAACAGAAAACAGGTCTGCCACTGGCTTAGGCAACAAATATGAACGAACAAATGGCAAACACATCAGGGTCATCACATCTGGTTATGCTTTATATTTGAATAACAGAGCCTAAATCTGAGTAGCTAATTCATCACACATTCCTGAGTAAAGGAGATTAAAAAATGGAAGACAACACTGAAAGGTAATGATCTTCCACCCAGGAGATGCAGTACAATTTCAGTATTTGTTAACAAAGAACACAGGATAGTTTAGTGTAAATCAGCTGGATTTTTCTTGCTCACAATTTTCTCACTGTAAGGGATACTGATAATTTGTACACTCTTAAAAGAAAAACATCAGCAACATTTTTTTTCCTAATTGTAAATAATATTATAAAAATAATTATATTACAAATGCATTATATATATATATATATATATATATATATATATATATATATATATCACAATGCATATTATATATATTTAATTATAAATACCATAACTATTATAAAAAGAAATTATTCTAAAATTCAAGTTAAAGATTTTAACTTTCAGGTTTCTCAGAGCTTGAACAATGCGAATTTTTTAACAATCATTGCAGTCCAAGAGATTTTCTATCATTACCTCTAAATTCAGTTCACATACCAAAGAGAAGAACATTGCTACTCAGCACTTAAACACTCATATTTTCAAGGCTGATTACTGTATCTGATATTTGTATTTATCTAATGCGACTATTTAATCTGAAGAAACATTTTCCAGCTACTTTGTAAGGTATATATAGCTCCATAATTTAAATGAGTCATGTGATTACACTAAATAGCCTAATCATTCATTAAAACTAGATAAAAGCAATGTGTTGTGTGTAGTCAGTGATAACTAATTTAATTTTCAGCATTGTTTAGAAGTTCTAAATCTATTGAGGATGCATTAGTTGATATCCTGTTATTATCTAAGGAATAAAAAAAACACAGCAGACACTAATATCTTCTCATTCACACACTATTACTTCTGCTTTATGAACAACAACTAATATTTATGATGTAGGTACGAAATATATCATTCAATGTTATTTAAAATAGGAAAAAAATATAAATTACATAAAGTAGTCAGAAAAAAGTTTGCATCTTTGCGCTAAATTGATAGTGGCATTTATTACACCAAATCTCTTCTTGTGATTCTTGCTATGAAAGGTGCCTTCATTTTTCACTCCACAAGAAATTGGAAGATTTCCAGGCCATATTCTAATGTGTGCTCAAAGATCTGACTCTAAAAAGCAAATTATGTTTGTTTTCTTTCAGACATTTCTAAATAATTAATTGCTAGCTGCTAGCATATCCATTGTATTAATCTGACTTGCTGCTGTAGAAGGAAACTGAAAAAAAAGCAGTACTTTTATCTTCTACTGCTATCTACTATGGTTACTATTTCATCATGAAAACTTTTTATGTGCTCACAAATGCAGTCAAACATGTCATTATATACTTAAAAAATAAGAAAATCTTGCAGGCATACCTGAGCTTAGAAATACCAGTTATTATTCTGCCTGGCCAAAATTGTTAACTGACTGTCTCAAATTGTTCATATTTAATTACAGATTTGCAATTAATTAAGTAGCTTTCCTCAGCTGTCATGCTAAATAATTTTTCTGGACTGCTTGGGTATAGTGACACAGACCAAACCTAGTACCATATAGCACCTCACAAGTTTAAAACAAAATCCATTAACACTTCCTTTTCTTTCTGTTATCTGAATTTGAACATCCTGTGATGATCTGAGTCCAGAAATCATCATGTTCTGCACTGAAATGAGATCAAATGAAAAAATGAATTATCAGAGATCTTTTCCACAGAATGTAATTATTATTAATGCTTCTCAAAGTGGTTAGGTGGAGAGAAGCCGTTTTTATCTAATTTGTATTCAAAATGTAAGAAATCCTTACAAAATCTGAGGAGTAATGTTAACTTATATTTTAAATAATTATCTTTACCTCTTTCACAACTTCAGCAAAGAACAGAAAAGATATTGGGACTATCCAGTTTAAAGCTTAAAGGTGGCAAAACTTTGTAGAAAAGTAGTGTTTTTTCTCCTGAATCTATACATGGGATTTTAGATTTCTGATAATGTTCATAAAAGCTTTATAATAAGAGTTTCTTGATAAAATTTTTCTAATGCCAGGAGAATTACCTTTAAATATGCCCTTTTTGATGGGTAAGCCACAAGTCTCCAGACATAATTTTTAAACAGAACCCTTCAAAGCCTAAGCTGCCATAAGTGGCAAATATCCCTCCAGAAATATAAACTGTTGTTCTCAGTCCAGTGCATCAGTAGACAGGTATTTCTATTCCTTTCAACCAGCTCGTTCACAACTTGCAGTTGTAAGGGGGCTGTACAAGATGGAGGAATAAAATTTGGCAATAAAGCATTCAAATCCAAAGATTATTGTTAATCTCTTTTATTTGTATAAAGATGGTTCAAACCCAAAATCTTTGGCTCAGCTCCTACAGTAACTGGAAGAAATTCTGGTATGCATCTCATATAGTGTCTAAAGTTTTAGTTTGAACTCACCTCTTCTGCAGTGCCTACCTACATAAGAATAATAACAAGTTTTTTTTTTTTTTTTTTAATGACATTTTCCTCTCTTCAGCTTGTTGATTTTCAAAACTGCTTTAGTTGTTATGCCTGGACATGCATGTGAGTTCAGTTATTTGGGAAATAATATCTGCCTGGAAGGAACTGAAATGCTGGACAACACTTCTGTTTGTTGACTTAGGAAGGCAATTCTCTCAGACAAAACGCTCACTAAAGCAGCAACGAATCTATCATTACTACCAGATCACAGTATTCAATTCGCATGACTGTGTGAAGGGTAATTATGGGTTTGGTTGGTACTAGTTCTTTCACTGTAGATAATTATTTGCACACTGCAACTCTCATCATTTCAACAAATGTCTTCATCATTTTTCAGGTCTTTCTATTTGTAGAATTTAGCAAAGAATGAAGAATATGTTTTTATCAAAAGCATTGCAAAAACCTGCATTAAGTTCAGTCTAATAAATAAGAATGGACTATGTAACTTCACACCCTGAGTTTTTTGGCTCTGTTTCATCACAAAAACTTCCAATACATTTGTATAATTTAACGTATTTCTCTCCATTCAGAGACAAAAGCCATCTTTGAATCCTCTCCAGAGGGATTTATCGAGTCTTAGTGTATCTTTACATGTTAGAAAAGAATTGTGCTTAAGTGCTAAAATACCGCTCTCATTCATAGGCACGCTCTTTGTGTGCTAGCCAGGGAACCAGGATGCTGTGCTTATCTCCTTGAATACTTACTTCTGTTTTCAAGTTCTCTTGCACTGGTTTGCAGCTGCCATAGTCAACATGCTAACATTTTGAAACTTAAGTCACTGGACTTTTTTGGATAAAACTTTGAGTTTCTTGTCATTTGCTTTTCTTGAAGTTTTCAGTGAAGGAATAAACCTGTTTCTAAAGCTCTGTTTAAGGTCTCGGATATCTGTAGCAAACCTGGCAAGTCTGGAATTCTAGCTGTAATGCTTACCAATTATTTTTAAAATTGTGAGAAACAAAAAGCAGTATAGATTTTTTGGGTTTTATTTCCTTGCCTCGTTCAGTTCATTTGAGACTCACTGGTGCATATACGCAGTTCTTGTTACTATTACAATAGTGGCCAGGAGTATTCATCACCTAAAGAAGAAATAACTTTCTGTGGAACTCTGTCTTGAAAATCTTTGCATTTTAAACTTTGCTACAAGCATGTACACATTTCAATATGTGCTGTGAGAACTATCTATGTTTAAGCCTGTTACTTGGAAAAAAATTATCACAAAGGTGAATGCTTAGAGAAAGAATGTGGATCAATAGAAGAGCTAGAGCTGGTTGTGACAGCACGTTTTCCTAATATTTGGGAGAATGGCAGTATGTGTGTGAATGAACTTTGGATAACAGGTTTCAGACAAGTAATGACTTCTTGATTGCATGGCAATCAAAAGAACATGTTAGAGGCAGAGTGGTTTTGCCCTGTTTTTTGCTCTGATCTTTTGGTAAATCGTAGCACAGCAGTATCTGCAGTGACAAATAGCATCTAGCTAATTTACAAGGGCAAAATTCATGTGGTACAAGTTAATGTGACATTGTGCATGCCAATTATGCAGCGCAAAATGTGTATACTTTCAGTATACCTCCAGGTTTTTATAAGTCCTTTTTCCACCATAGCAACATAGGTAAATTCAAAAAGTGAAAGTGAAAATCTTAATTTTAACCAATTTCCAATTTACTATTGGAATATCACTGTTTTCTATATAACAAATGACTCAGAACTGGCCTTGTTTATGATTATATCAACCATTTAATGTACATTTATGTGCACAGACACCTATGACATTTGGTGGAGTAGCAGGGAGCTCTTATTAATTTGCATTAGCAATCTAAGTAATACACAGCCATAAACTTTTGAGGCAATAAGAAAAAAATTACCAGTTCAAAATAAATTCAAATTACAAATATTTAATTATATTTGGCTTGATTTATGTGATACTTGAAGGTCATTCACACATGAAAGAATGTATTCAGTTATATGCAAGGATACACAATGAGTAAATATGTAATGAAAAGAGTGTTGTTTGAGTTAAAAATAAAACTAGCCATCAGAAGAATAAGCTTTTTGAACCCGTGAATCTGGGAGACAGTTTGTTAGGTTAAATAATGCTCAATTGAACTTTACAGTGAATAGTTCCTGAGGTAGCTCCAGAGATGTGTCAGTTTTAGACTGACATTTTTCTCAATAAAATATTAGTCAATAATGGTAAATATTGAGCAGAGTAAAATAAGTCCAGCATTTTTTTCATTTTTTTTTATGTGTGTGGAAACAGAAAGCTTTATTCACATTTCAGACGTTCCATCAGCTCCATGATTGACAAGGAATGGATATTGGAATAGGGAGATAATTTCTTTTATTCATTTATGAAAATTCTTTGGGATTTAGAAACCAATTCTTTAAAGTATAATCTAAAAATTTGCTTATGGATAATTCTGAATTAAGATATGTTATAGTACATTTGTGGTTTCATAGATCGATATTTGTTTACAGTGCTTCAAAAGAGTAATTGCTTTTTAAGGATGTATTTTGTGATGCACCACTCCGATAAGATGTTCTGGTTTGTTTTTAATTTTTTTTTTCTTTTTCTCAATTTCCCTTGCATCACTTGTTTGTTATGGCTGAAGGTTTGCACTGCACTTTTGCCAAAGCCTCATGTGGAAAATAAACTCATACATTAATCTTCAGGCATATAAAGATTTAGAATCCATGACTTTTTTCTTTTTCCTTTGATAAGAGGATGCAATTAGTATGCATTTTTTATTGAATATAATTTTCTTCTTGATGGCAATTTTATAAACTTATTAAGAAACATTTGAATGGAAGATTGCTCTCCAATCTGCTTAGCATCATATGTGATTTAAGTGCAGGCCTCAACTTTGCTGTTATCCAATGTATTAAATACACATTGAATACTACAAAACCGAGGCTAAAGTTTCTGGAAGTCTAGATGATTTATCAATCCAGCTTGGGAAACATTAACTAATAATGTTTTTTCATCATGCACAATTTGAACTTTGTATTAAAGCTGCCTTCTATTAGTAGATTAGTCTTAATTTTAATGGAGAAATTCAGTCATATAGGTATAATACTAACAGTAAAGATATAAAGGTAGCAAAAATATTGAACTTACATATAGCAGGTCTCACTGATATTTTTCAAGCATTCAGTATACCATTATTTCCAAGAAAAAGTCTGCTGACCTCACAGTGAGTTAAAATCCTCAGGAAGAATGACAAGATAATCAGGGACTCAGTTGGGACCACAGTACAGATCCTGAATCCACTATTTTCTCCACAGAAAAAAATATTGTTGTGAGATTATTAAACACACCTCCTAATGCCTGTATTTAGTGTACAGCATAGAATGGAGAAAGAAGTAAAGCACTATTTAACACATGGAAAAATAAATCACAGAATCACAGAATATTCTGAGTTGAAAGAGACTGACAAAGATCATTTAGGGGATCAGTCCCACAACCTTGGTATTATTAGCAGAGTGCTCTGATGTTGAATGTAGCAATTTAAAACACGTAAAATGGGACTTGGTTTTCTGTTTGTTTTCCTTAGGAAACCTAGCTGCAACATAGAAGTATTTTTATATTGACGTCCTTTCTCCATCACTTTAAATCATTACTTGTAGAAATTATTAGCAGAGGAAGTGTTGTTGCATACTGTCTGGCACCCTCTGCTGTACATAAATATTCCAAGAATAAATATTATATTATTGCTGATGCACTGATGATTACTGCTCAGCTATAATTAAAGTACAAAGAGGGAAAAATATGAAAGTAAAGTACTATATCACTAGGTAAATTGGCAAAGTGATCTTTGTTTGACAGTTGTGCACATATGTCTGGTAAGTATTCCTTAATATCAGTGTCCTCTTTCATTTAGAGTGATTTTTAATATTCCTTTCCAATAAAGAATAGTATGGAACTACCCAGTTTGAGTAATTTATCATTCTGATGCTCTTTTTGTACCTCTATGGTGTAGCTCTCAATTTGCTCCCTTAGTTTCAAAATACATAAATTAAATGATGTGCAGAGTTTTATATACCTTCCTAGTATACTCCTAGAAAAAAAACCAAAAATATTCAATGGGAACAAGGCACTAAACACACATGCTAGTCTAACCACTTTTTTTGGAAGGAAGATCAAGTGGTGTAACCTATAACATGATCATAGTACAATTTGATAAACTGTAGGCATATGATTAATACAGCAGCTCAAGGAATGACAAATCCATGTTGGAATATCCCAATGGTTTTCAAACAATTGGATGCAGCCAGTGGATGCATTTTGTGCAGAAGGAACCTGTAGATATATGCCACTATCAGAGTGCAAACCTTTCTGGTCACCTCATTTTAGTTATTTTGCGTGTGGACGTTGCAATATTTTGTATCATATTTACTTATCTGAAGACAGATGATTTTACAAGAGATTTCTAATTTAGCAAAATACATTGCAAATGCAACACAATATAAATGTATGTATTAGTTACACTTAAAAAAATATAGCAATTGCAAGACACGATTCACTCATAAGACCAATATGATTCCCATTACAGATCTCTCTAACATGCTCACTACCACAATGCTGGGATCCCCAATGGACAGGAAGGAATGTCTGGATTGAAGACATTCAAGCTCAAGCCCATTTCCATCTTCAAAATTGTATTGTTAATTGTTTTCATCCCCATGTCAAGCATGCTAAAAAGGTCCCAAGTAGACATTCATAGGTTTTAAGGATATTGAAACAAAATTAAAGTGAGATTCACCAGTTTGGAGCAAATAGAAAACTTCCAAAATTCTTGCAACTCTGACAGCCTGTGAGTATGATTTAGCCTAGGAGAGGAAAGAGTTTAGATGCCCTGAGATCCCTACCCTCACCATAATCTTTGGGAGCTCCATGATGGTCTGTGACAGGTGAGGCTCTATAACAGAGTCAGAATGAGGAGTCAGAAAGTACTATCGCAGTGTGTTCTAGAAAACTTCATTTTGTATTGTTTGTTGTTTTCTTCAACTCCTCACTGGGAAAAATGAGTGGTGAGTGCTCAGGAAACATAGATTATTTTCTCTTTTTTTTCTCCATACTGGAGATCTCAATTGAAAAAGGGACTGGATTGTGGATTTTTAAAAATTATTATTATTATTTAAAGTAAGTATGAGAAAAAACTCAATTTTTCTGAATTTCATGGAGTCACATCAAGCCATTTATTTCATCCTAAATGAGAAATTAATTTTAGCAGTGTGTTCTCAGGAGAGGTCTTCACTGTGACCCCTTTTAGTCTGTCATCTTCGTAACTTCACTAAGCTTATTAGTACTTCAAAGTTCATTCTTTGGGCTGCTAGAGATGGGGTTGTCTCTTGAAGTAGAAGTGTATGTTGCTTATGATACTCTATTACCCACGTTTGGAAAGTAGATAGTGATATTGAAGACTACTCTTTTATTGTTGCTGTCTTTTGTTTCTAAAGATTTAATTTCTGTACTATACTGTAGCATGCAATGGCTGTTCTGAAGAAAGCATACCAAATGTATGTATAACAATAGTTAATTTTTTCATGTCCTTATGGTATGCAATATGCAATTGTGCAGCAACATGCAATGAAGTGAGATAGGGTTTGCATCTTCTTACATTTCTTAATTCCCCTTAGAATAATGAATGATGCAAAAATAACCCATATGCATAATTTTTATTTCACAAATTATTCCTCATCTTATATATGAATAAAAAACTAAAGGTTTAGATAAACAAAAAGCATCTCTCTGTCCAGGTCAGTGTGTTGCAAACAGTAAGTGTTTGCCCATAGTGAATTTTATCTCTGTCAAGGACTATTCCATGAAGTTTAAAAAGAAAACATAATCCTAAATACCTTCCTTGTTCAGATTTTTCAAATGCTGTACTGAAATATCTTCTTCTAGAAATGCACTGCATAGTCTCTATACATTTGATTTAGGTGAAATTGCAAGAATGTAGTTCTGGTATTAGCATATACTACTGTAACATGAATCAAGATGTTACTCTTGTTAACAAAGATAAAAATAGTAAATTGAGATTTGGACTATATGATTTTAATGGTCCCTTCCAACTCAAATACTTCTATGATTATATGATAATTTTTATCAGGACAAATTTGGAAGTGTTTTCAGAAAGCTAAGTATCAGAAAGCTAAATAGATTATTATTGCTCTTTACCCTATTGTGCAACTGCCAGCTGCACCCTCTGGCCATAGATTAAGAACCTTTGGTCTATTGCCAAGTAAAGGAGAGAAAATTTTGCATGCATCATTGATTCTTGCTCAGTTAAAAGTAGAAGATTTGCTTGAAATCAAAGTTATGCTCTCTCTAAAGAAAATACCCTGAGCAGAGTGAAATTCAAACTGTAACCCCAATTAGTCTAGAACAGGCACACCCATGGAAAAGTGAGTCTTTGATACAACTTCTGAATAAAGGAAGTGTGTTACTACAGCCAGAAGGCCTCCATGACTTGGCACTTGGATCCTCATATACTCATGAAATAGGAAAGACATTTAAAATTTGTGCTTACTTTGAGAAGGATCTCTTCATCTTACATAGGATTTTAATTACAAATCCTCACACCTTAAGAGAGTATGTACCAAAAAAATTACTACATCTATTATGCAAAGTGCTCAGATAGAGAAACAGAGAATTATTTTTAATATATATAAGTCCAGTCCTCTTGAAATGTACTAAAATTACACTGGATTAAAGCTCCTGATGATCTAGTACAAGCTTCTTGTTTTTAATATTTAAATATTATGGTTTAAATACATTTCTAAGTTTAAGTTTCAGTTTGACTTTATTATTTAAAAATTATTTATAGGAACTTTTCCTTTCTGTGTTGTTTCATATTGTGACAAAATACAGTGAATGTAAACATTTGTCAAAGACTTATTTCTGGTTTATTTACCCAATTGTCATAGCTCAATGGATATTCAGTTTTGCATTTTCTTCAAGAGGTTGTTGGTTTGTGAAAAGATATGAGAGGGGAAAAAAAAATAAAGAAAAAAGAAATAAAAGGCATAGTTTCAAATGAGAGTTGACCAAAACTGCTACTGCAGATCCTGCTTGCAAAGAAAGTGCAGCTCTGCTAAGAGATTCACATCCTTCTGAACTCAGGTTTTCTATTCATATTCTGAAGAAAAGGTAAATGTCACCTATACAGGGGAGTCTAACAGTACCTGTTGATAGCAAATCCCATCTCTCTATATGTTCTGTGGAACAGCAAAAACGAGGAAACTAGCCATGACCCAGAATAAAGGAATAAATATTATTGTAAGAACTATTTGAAGAGCTGAACAGAAAGAATATGAAGGAGGTGGAGGACGAATCATCCACATTCCTGCTAAAAATGGAGAGAAAATAAAGTTTGTATTACTGATTTAGCAGACTGTGACATTGACCCCAAAGTGCTTCTCTAGCAGCAAAAGTTTATATACCTAGAGAAAAATAAATTTCAAGATAAGTAAATTTTTTTGTGAATACAATTCAGTGTGCTCTGAAACTGCAGTAAGACTTAAAAACATTTAAAATGTTTTTAAAATTTTGTTGGACACAGGCCCCCTCTGCAGTATGAGCATTTGGGTACATTTTCAAGGCACATGTTTATAATTTCTTTTGTGCAGCCTGAGCACCTGTGCTCACGGGATCATCACTGGTACTGTTCATTACCAGTTTTGGTCAGGTGAGTTTCCTAATTTAAGCTTTAAGCTTGTTGGAAGGCTTAGAATAGATCTCTGAGCGTGAGTCATGGAGAGTTGTTTTGTTTGTTGTGCTGGTGACATGGCTCCCATCTTTACTAAGCTTCTATCATTACTTTGCCATTGATGCAGCAGGCAGGAGGTGAAGATTTGTTTCCACAAGAGACAATACCCTGAGCCTGAACAGCTGATAAGTATCAGGGAAAAATTTTTCAAGGTGCACATTATTGGGGTCTTGAGGCTTTCAAGTAAAGGAAACTGGCCTTACACAAAATCTGCTACAATTATGAGCAAATGAAATCACAGATACATGTTTCGGCTTTTAGTTTTGATTTTTCCTTTTTTAACTGTTTTCAGGAAGAACAATCTTGAATGATTTTGTAATCTAAAATTGCTTTTTCTGAAAAAATTTATACCACTTATTAGGCATACTCATATGACTTAGAGTTCAGTATAGGGCAATAAGAGGTGCAGATATTTCTGGAAAATGCAAAAAACTTTAAAAAGATAACATCTTTTAAAGAAATTATTAAGTACATCTTGCTATGTGGTTGCACTGATTTATATTTTCTTTATATGAAAATGTTATTTGGGCAAACACCAGTAAAGTCAGATTACTTCAAGAAGAAAATAGTCCTCAATGGGAAGGTAATCCTTTTTTTCAATTTAAAAAGAGATGCAAAGTTTAAAGAAATTACAGATTTGATTGTTTCATTGCAATTAATTAGAACCATCCAGACACTCACTGTAGAGTTTTGTACTTAAGAATCATACTAAGACTACGTAGCTGGACTCCAGTGTTTATAGCTCTTAAACAAGAATCATACTGCAATAATTCCAGGAGATCTAGCAAAGACTTGAAGAATTTCCTGCTCGTTTAATGCTCGAAAATAACTTTAAAAATAAATTTTAACCATTAAATGTCTATTTCTTGTTTTGATCTTGTCTATATGAAAATGAAAATATATAGTCTGTAGTAAACTGAAAAATATGACTTTTCAGACAGACTTATCTGTTAAATTATTTTTCCTGAGGCAAAGCCAACAGCTAAAACTTTTCCATACAGTTGGCAGTTGGGACTGGAGAACAAATCTGTCAAGCCTGTACAGCTTTCAAAAAATGAGCAGGCCAATTATGATTGAGTCCTTTCTATAATTCATATGTTTGTTGGCTTTTTTTAGTTTGTTCAATATACAAAGTTAAAAGTTTTCAGTAGTAATACATTTAAGTTTGAATATATAGCTTAATACACAGTTATAAACTCATTATTTAATAGCTATATATTTCTTTTATTTTTGAACACTGGATTTATTTTAATAATAATATGCTGCATGTTTAAACAATGCTCACATAAAATTAAGTTTCACCTATAATCTGCACCATTAAGATAGCAAAAATAATGTGGATCAATTGTCAGACTGGAAACTTACTGCTATTCTGCTTCTTGTGCAAACATCTATTCTATGGAAGGCTGGAAAATATTCCATGACAATTTGTTTATTGTTTGATTTATTGAAATGCTCTTGGACTTCATCTAAGAAGACAATTATAGCATATGAATATTTCATTCATCAGTCTCACTGAAAAGGCAGCAGAGCTTTGGTAGAGTGAGATTGTATTGTCATGTAACTCATAGCTCTCCAAAGAGTAATGATATCAACAAAACTCACATGAGGATCCTTGACTTTAATAAGATGTTGATATACAAAAGCTTTCTAAAGATTTATTGGTTATTAAAAAAAAAATCCTTCTCTAATTCCTAGTTTTGTAAAACTCAAATCACATAAGAAACAAATTTTCCCATAAAGTTATACATAAAATTTCACCATTTACATTCATATTTCTTTCACTTCACCCTGCCCTTCCCTCGAATACTTTCATATCTTCTAATATGCAAAGTTGACTTGTGTGACCATTATCACCAACAGCTGTTTTTAATTATCTATTTTCTGCAGGGTATCTTTTTTTTTTTTTTTTGTTTTAAATTTCCATGTATGACATTTCTGAGAGGAAATTACTGTAACTGGTGTGAACCTAGACATTGCTTAAAGCCTCACATGGTGATATTAATGCTGTTTTATTCTTTCAGTGGAATTACTAGCATTTTATTTACTAAGGTGCCAATCAGTGTCAACTTCTTTCATGTCTACAGTTTTCAGATACTGCAGGGTTAGAAACACTGTTTTGAAATATAATTTTATTTTGATTTTACCATAATCTTTCTTTATATGCCTTCTCTGTGAGTTGTGTTTTCTCCCAGTTTATCTATACCCATAAGTGTTCCTGCAATGGGAAAAGTCACAAAGATCAGAGCATTTCATCATGTGCAGGCTGCATTGCTCTTAAAAGACTGTAATAATTTCACAGCCCAGATAAGCTTGTCCTCCCATCTCCAGGACCAAAAGTGGATACTCATAGACCTGAGGTATGTAAAGTAGAATGCAATATATGGTAGCATCATGCTAACATTTCCATCCAAACACAGTCAATTTTTGCAACAGCTTTTTTCATTACTCATAATTAGTTTCTACAAGGAATGCTAAAGAGATGGATAGTTTAAAAAAAAAAAAAAAACACAAATATGAGATCTGCAATGAAACAACATTAATAGGAGCTACTTCTGTGACTGCACCTGGGTATGAGTTTTAGGAACCTGGAATATAATGTCTTGCAGGACTTCCACAGAGGTCCCCTCCCGGCAGTTAAAAAAAAAAAAAAAAAAAAAAAAAAAAAAAATGGGGAATGCAACAAGCATGGTAAATGTTTTCCTAATTTTTAGTGTTGTTTTGCCTTTATAGAATCTGTGTGAATAAAAATGAAGATTCTGAAACCAGGATAATTTCCTTTTGAATGTGCTTCAGTATCCAGAGAAATGTACCAGGAAGAAGGAAGGCAGTAAGTCAAATTTATGGGTTTAAAATGGATTCTGTAAAGGGAAACACTGGCAAAACTTTTACTTCTAGAAAGAAGAAAGATTTCATAAAGAAAAAAAGGATTAAAAAAAATTGAACTATTTTTATCAAGTTTTCTGGGATTCTTTGCACATATACACTGCTTGGGATAAGAGATTGGGACAATTCTAAGACTTATTTTGTCATGTTGCACTTTTAATGACTGCTGAAGAATCCTACATTTGAAGTAAAAGAGTAATATATTAGCAATATAAACTAGAGGGAGAGAAAAATGTGAACAGAAAGAGAAAAGAAGAAAGCTGCTCAGGGTTGATTTATTCCAAATAGTTGCAACCTTTGTTAGAAAATATAGATTTTTAGCAGCGTTTTTATTTAATTAAATGCTACATTCAATACAACAAAGACCACTTCATACAAATATAGACGACATTTTTTAACTCTTCTCTGAAAGTTTCTGTTTTGTGCAATTAATTGTGTGAAGTCCTCAGATCCATATGATGTACTCACTTTAGAGCTTTGCAGAGAGAATGTATTTTGAAAATACAGTTTAGCACTTTCCTGAACACCACACATAAACAATCTGTTTCATTTTAAGTTTTTTTTTTTTAAATCTAAACAGTTTTATTTTTATAATTCTCTGAATGACTGTTCTTTGGATGCTGTTCTTACGAGAAACACTGAAAAAAGACAATAACATTTTATATGTCCTTGAAAGTAATTGATATTTAAGTGACACTAGAACTTAATTCCCTAATTTTAATAAAATTGAAATAAAAGTAATGTCCGACTTCTCTAAGGAGTCATAGTTATTTCAATATTTTGTATATTATTATGGAAATTACTGCTTTGAAAAAAATCTTTTCAGAAGTCTATAAGAGAAGATAGCTTATTTATGTTCTTAATTTGGTCCTAATGTAATGAGCTGCTACTGATTTCCTTATTTCCTTATTTCTTATTGTTATTCTATTACTTAAAAATCATACCATTCTGTCACAAAATGGTGACTGAGTATTTCAGAGAAAACCACAAAGAATTATTTAAATTCATATAGTCTTGAATTAGTGTTAATAGAAACTCAGTACATGAGCTACAAATTAAATGCCTGTTTTATCCTGAAGTGAGACAGGTATTGAGCAGAGGTCTTTCTGCATTAATTTTGCACAATGCTTTATATGAACATAATTCAGAACTTTATATCTTGACTCAACCTGAAATTTCATGATGGGTACAATAAATATTTCTAAAGTAGGGATTAACATTTCTGAAAACATCTTGGTTTTGCTCATGGGAGCATTTCTGTCCATGCCCTCCATCATTGAATTTTGATATGAAACACAGATCTGATGAAACTAAATATTCTCTGTAGTCAACATCCCTTATTTGAAAATTTATCCTTTGAAGAGGCAATTCAAAGGCTTGCTTAACAAACTGGAGTAATGTTCAAATGTTTCTAATTTCCTTGCAAATCTTATGGGAAGGATGAAGAAAGTAAGGGTGTTTGGACAATAAACTAGAAAATCAGATGTGAAAATTATTAAAATGAATTCTGAGTCACCTCTATTTATAAAAACTGCTTAAAGAAGCATTTTTCTCTGTTGAATTTATAATCTCTGAGATGTGTTTCCAGTTTTGTTGTCTAAATGCCATTATTTAGGTATGATTTCATGTACAACAGTTCTAAATGCTCTGCTCTGTTCATTCATTTTTCTCAGAGGAATTTACCATCCTTTTAATTTATCCATGGCTGGTATCCCCTGTTCTGGAGAGGAGTGTATATTTTTCTCCATTTCATTTTCTTACTTACATAACATGTAAGTAAGAGGCCACTCAAATTTGCTTTTATTATGTACCATAAAGTGACTGCAGGCATTATAAGCAAGTTATCTAAAAAAAAAAAAAATGGAAGACATATGGTTAGCAATAATTTGCAGCTTAAGTTAAAAGGAAACCATACATTTTTTGCATTGGTGTGGTCAATCCTTTGATTTTCAAACTCATCTCTAAAGAGATCACAGACCTAAGGAAACTTCATAATCTGTAAAAGGTAACATCCTAAGAGTATCATTCTGCAAGGCACATTTTCAATATGTTTACACAAATAAAATATGTCCAAAAAATTCCATATTTCTTTGTGTTCTTAACAGTTTTGTCCAGTTCCTACAGGTGTTATTGTCAATTAGCTGGAGGCACATGCTTATTTCAGTCAGCTGAAAATATTGAAA
This sequence comes from Muscicapa striata striata, assembly GCA_030060385.1. Lineage (NCBI taxonomy): Eukaryota > Metazoa > Chordata > Aves > Passeriformes > Muscicapidae > Muscicapa > Muscicapa striata. The sequence goes on from JAREIS010000146.1 coordinate 2,212,818, forward strand.
GAGCTGCAAAGGCAAATTTGTTTGACAATATCACAGTAGACAAGATTTTAGATATTAAAGTCCTTTTACTTTGCCTTAGTGTCTGTTTAAATAAGCAGTCTAAACCAGAAGTCTAAATCAGAAGTGGCTTAGATTCTTGCTTGGTCTCCTGAGCTAGTGCAATTTCAGTGTAATTTTTAGAAAGAATTTATCTATGCATATTTAGGAAGTCCGTACATGTAAATATGTACACACACACAGATATGACATGAAAAATAGATTCAAGAAGATTTTAATCTTTGCTGAGAGCCCAAACTAGAAAAAGATAAATTAAAAAAAAAAAAAATTGAAAGAAAATCCAAAGCAGGAAACTTTGTGGTGAATTTAATACTTAATTCTGTTACCTTGATTTTTAATCCTGAAAAAATGCTGAACATTGAAGTCAGAGCATGTGTTTAGCAGAACTGGGCTTGACTTTTACAAATATAAACTGAAAAGAAGAGGGTTGACTCATCCAAGATATACAAGTTCTATTTTTCAAATAACCTTCATACCAAGTGGGAATGATTCTGTCAACATATTTTGGTACATGATTAATCTTTCTTCCCCCTTCCTATCAGCAGAATCAGCTTGTCATGCTACAGAGTCATATAAATCTGTGATGCTAGAGTTGTTTGTGTGGTGGCAATGAAATTCAGTAACCTAGAAGTTAGCTCATTAGGATAATAAGGACGAAACAGTTAGGAAAGCATTAATGATATATTTTGGCTATCAACATGCATTAATTCTACATGGTATACTAGTAAAAAAATCTGTTTGCATAAAGTTATTGAAATATAGTATATTGAAAATTCCTCAGCTCTTGGGTTTTCTCCACTGGCACTAATGAGGTAAACACTGTGTGAAATGTGGCATGTGGATGAGATGTGTTCTGAGCTTTTATTGTGAATCAGTTGTAAAATATGCTGGATCTCTGCCACAGGAAAAAATGTAATTTAACTTATGCCTATAAACCTATTCGGAGTGAATGAGGTGTTCAAATTGTAAAAACCACAATCAGGGAACTATCAATCAGCATGCTTTGGGCAAAAGAGATTACACCAAATATAGTTAGCTTGACAATTCTTGCTTTTTTAAAAATAAAATCAGTCCTGACCAGAATTTTAAGAAGTGTGATTTTTTTTGTTTTGTGTTTGTCTAAAGCAGTAGATCCTGTTTTAGCAGAATGGTGACTTCAGAACTTACACAAAATTACAGAATGAATCTACTGGCATTTACAAGCCATGGGGCATAATGTCTCATGCTAGGGAAGGAAAGAGAACTAGTTTCCTAAACAGTCAAACTGGGAAGAAAGTGCACCAAAATATTAATTAATAATGAATAAATGGAGTTCTATGTATCAGAAGAATTCTCAGAAATCCATCTAACTCCACTCTACTATCCAGCCCACTGCCACACACTGAAGCACAAAGTTTTGACTCAAAGAGTAACATCTCTGTTCAATCAGAATACAGGCTCCTGCAGTCCAGGATCTCACCTTTGTCAGATGGGCAGTCATTAGAGCACTAAGCTGGGGAAGACCTGGTTCCTAGGCTCAACTCTAAACAAGTCAAACACACCTTGCTGTCTTGCCAGGGGCAGTTGTACATTCTGGTCTATGAAACTCTTAAAAAAGCTGAACAGGGTCAGCTTCCCATTTTCCTCTTGACTCCTGTCAGGAAAAAGGAATGCATTGCTGCCTCTGATGAAAGTGCTTATGTAACACTAAGCACATTTGAAATATTCACAAAACATAATATTCACAAAGCATACCCTTCCCCTTCCCTATGATACAAAAATGGAAGCTGTGCAATGAAGAGCAGAAGAACTGGGTGTTTTAAAAGCTACATCCTAGGTGTCTCACATTAAGACCATGATTATGTTTGAGACAAAACCTCAATATCATTCAAATCTGTGCTTTGATTTGAGTGTGGGATAATTTTAGATAGCAGTCTCACAAATTGGTGGCAAGTTTGAGAAATATTGGATTCTTTGACAATGAATGTTATAAAAAAACGATGAAAAGCAGTTTTTTACAGGAAATAAAATGAAAAAAAAATAATGTACTTGTCATTATGGTAGGGCTATATCTCAGACAAAAAGAAACAAAGTTGTGACATACCTGTTCACAAAATTAATGTCACTCTATGCAATACATGAAACAGTATAAAGTCTCTCACTGTCAAATTAAGTACTAGACTCATGGATATTTACAGTCATCTGTGTCTATGTTAATATTTGTCATTTAAATTCTAGACTTCGGAGCTTTATAACCCTTTAATATTTTGATAAGTAGACATAATATTTTGAGCTCATGTACAATTACCCTCCTCCTTTCGACATATATATGTTAAGCTGAGCTAGGTAGTCTTTTAATTCTCCTCAGTCTTGTTTTATACTCATCCTTAATAACTAAGCACTATCCGTGGTGAAATTTAAAATTGTTTGCAGATTTTTGTTCAGTTGTCCTTATAGCTGTAACTCTTTGATGTCTTCCTGATCAGTCCATGAACCAAGGATGTGTATATTTAAATACAGTAGGTATACAAAATAGAGCAGCAATTGGCTCATTGTTTTTTCTGCACTACAGCTGGGAGTACTTTGTTCCAGGTCTGTAAAATTCTGATATCCAAGAAAGGGTGTTCTCTATCAACTTCATACCCTATAAAAGAATTTTTTTAAGAAATTATTTGTTGAACATGTACGAAGTAAGGTGTATGTAATTTTTACTGATGACTTATAAAGGAAATGCCATCTATGAAGCAACAACACAATTTTTTTAGTATGAAGGAAAATATTTTGACTAAACACATAACCATATCCAGCAATGACAGTGCAGGAACAATAGATGATCTTCACTACATTACTTTATGCAGATTCTGTGCTACAAGTATTTGGAAACCCAAGAAACTATGTCATTTCTTGATCAGTACAGTACCCAAAAAAGGAATACTTTTGAACACTCAGCTATAAAAAGCTTTGAAGAATATTGATGTTTATTTATACTGCTGTCTCTAGTTTTCTTCTCTATTTATTAGTTTGTGACTTTTTGTAAAAGGTACTAGAAAGTAGACAACTTGACAGATTTCTTTTCAACACATAGGGCTCAAAACATCCAATTGTATACCGTGTTTCTATAAGTCCACAAAATTCTTTATTTAACCCAGGCAGGACAATGGATCCTGGTGCAAGGTTTCAAATTTCCCTTTGTTAACCTTTTTGGAGTTCCTAGTAGCCATCTCTCCAGGCTGCTGAGGTCTTTTCAAAAGACAGCATAACCATGGACTCTATCAACCTTAGCAGCTTTGTATTGTCTGAACATTTTCTGGGGATGTACTTTGTCCTGTGTACTTCATGAATAATTTTTTTTTTTATATACCTTTAGTCCTTTCATCTCTCAGACAGGCAGAAGATTAGAACTGCAGAGTCATTCAAAAATAGTTGCTGAAGTGGCTCTTTCAGTTCAATGACTTGAAAGACAAGGAAGATTTCATCCAACCTCATTTCTGCTAGAAAAATCTGCAATGTTTTATCAGTGTAAAACGCTTTTCATGTTGTCTATAAATACCCCATCTCGCAGACAGTATTGTTCTCCTTTCTAACCATTGCAGGGAAAAATGAAAATTTTATCAACCACAGAAAAGATATTTCTGTATATCAGCACAATGTCCTTCAGCCCAGGTGTTTTCATAATGATGATATATTATAAAAATTCATGGTGTTCAATGACTCTCACACTTGTATTTCCACCTCATCTGTCACATGTCAGTATAACTCCACCCTATGCTCTCAACAGTCTTGAAATTGTGTTGAAAATGGAAAACAATAGTAAATTCTAACTTAATTTTCATAACTTAACTCCATATTACAAGGAAATATATTTATTTATAAGGTGTCTAGAAAAGAGGAAGTGTTTTTATCATTACAAGGATAATTCAGTGAAATTCCTTTAATGACACTTATGAAAGTATACACCAGAGTGTTCTCTAAGTGACCAGCATCGACAGTCATGTAGAGGACTTTCAAATTATTCTGAGGTAGTCAGATGCTCCCCCAATAATCTAGAAAAAAGTCAAATGACTCAGTATCTCTTGTAACTTGCAAGAAAAATTACCTCCAAGTTATTCCAATTCAATTAAATCCTAGCAAGTTAATGCATCCTTTAAACCAGAAATTTTTGTTTAATATGTGTTTCATTTAATATACATTTAATAAGCCTGGATAATTTTTAAAAGGGATGAAGTCCAGCTTTTAGTATGGGCTTTTGAACATCAGATAAAATTATGTCAGTGAATTTATGATCACAGAGAGGCAATATTTGTCAACACAGTATGTGCCAGAACAATGTCTTCCTTTTTTTTTACTATCTGCAAAAATATTGGTTCATAATATTACAAGATCTCATAATTGAATATTAGAAGGGCTGAATGAGGTGGTCGACTAGCTGACCACAAATCATTGTTCTCATAGTAAGGAAAGACAGCAGAAAGCCTGTCAAACAATTATGCAGAGGCTTTTCAGTAAGACTGATACATATGTAGTTACTAAAAATGGAGGTAAATGCATGTGTTTAATATGATGTACAATAGTTAGGAAGTTATACTGCAATCCTAGCACTGAGATATCACAGTCTAAAGTTGTTTGCTCTAAGACAAGTACCAGCCCAAAAATCAGCATAAATTAAAACTAAAAAATAAAAAGGGAAGAATTGAGAGGATTCAAATTTTCTAGAAAATAAAATGCTTATTGATATAATCTCATACCATTCTTGCATAACTGCTTGTACTAGTCTTGTTGTCCTCCATTTGCACTGCTGTTTGACACTACATGTGGTGTTGAAGTAAATACACATTTCAGTGGCAGTAGGCAGTGAAAATACCCAGAGAGGTACTGTAATCTTCATCAGATAAAGATGGCAAAAAAGGTGAATTCTTTTTACCCTGTTTCCACTGACTGCTCATTTGCTTTCAACAACAATTTTATTTTATTTATTTAGTCTCTTTTTCCTCTCATATTTACCATCATACAGTTCACGTAATAAAAACATTTATGCATTCATTTAATTTCATGCACCATACCAAGCCTTTCCCAAATGTGTATGTTTTATGCTTATGCTTGGGTTTAAATTCAGAGATTCTATAATATTTTTGCACCATGCCTGAAAAAGGCAGATTCCCCAAGTTATTGCTGAAATAAGTGCAAAATTACTGTGTAATTTTCTGTAGGTATATAAGTCTAGAAAACTGGGAAGAGATGTGATAGCAAGTCTAGAGAAAGAAAAAACTGTTTTTCTTTTTCATTCAGAATTGGAAGAAAATGATATTATCATTTCACATTCCTGTAAAAAGATTCAGACTGGACATTAAGAAAATATTACTAAGCACTGAACTAAATAGTTTATAGTTGTTGAAATCTTATAATTTTCAGTTAAATCAGAATTTTCAGTTAAAGATTAGGTAAAAATTCCTGGTAATCATCTAGGGATTCCTAGTCCTACTTTGTGTGGGTGGATATATGATTTAAATCTCAAGATCTCATCTAGGCAAATTTTTGATTTCTGGTTGTCCGTATTTCCCATAATTTGAGGATTTCAGTATTGGCACATAGTTATAGAATATTTTTATTTTTTTTAAATCCAAATAATTATTTCATTCTATTTAAAGGATTTTTTTTTTTCATTTTATGGTACCTCTGCTGTGCAGCCACACCCTGATTTTTTTTTGTTCGCATATACACAAAGAGAAAACACTCACACTTAGTCAGAATAATACTTTAGGACAAAGGAGGAGGAGAACAAGGGGAATAAAAAAACAAATTCTGCACAGGACAACACAGACGCCATCTTCATTAAATTCTGATAACTTGAGTATTGTTCTCTTCATTTTTTCTTCCAGAGTGGAGAGTAAATTCTAAAATGCAAATATTCAGAGAGATCATGGTTTGCATCTAACTTGCTTGAGTCTAAAGCCAACAGAGAATAAGGTCCAAAATGTGTGGAGAAGTCTGAAAACAATGCAAGTACCTACAAAGATGTAAAGGCAGTACAAAATATTAAATATTCAGCAATGTCATTACACCATTAATGTGAGACAGATTTTTTTAAATTCAATTTTCTCAAAAAGGAGGTTGCATAATGGGAAAGAAGGATAATTTCAGGTGATTGTTTAGAGGAAGGAGTTTTAAATGAAAAGCTACAATTCTTATTTCACACATGCTGTTCTCGTGGAAATCGTGCATTCAGAACTACATTAGAAAACTCTTAGTATATGTAGGACAGCACTGTTTCTAAAGGAATATGAGAGACAGTTTTCCTTGCTTTGAATCAGATTTATGTAAGCTTTGGTATGGGTCATGGCACAGGGAAGGGAAAGTCCTCAGAATCTTTCTGTGAAAAAGACTGCTTCAGGACTTCCATTGCTGATATTTGTGTGCAGAAAAATATTGTCCAGCAGTGCAATTAATAGGAAACTATGAACATAAGTTCCATGAGAAAAATCAGGCAGCATAGGCATGTATTAGTGTGTAGGAACAGAACCTGTCTATTTCGTCACTCTTACACAAAAGAGGATTACAAAATGTCAATGTATAATCATTGAAATTCAAGGTAAGGTTGAGACAATAATTTTAGTATGACTGTAATAACTTAAAATGAACTTCTTTCTCAGCAACTTATCTCCAGTAGCCAATTATGTGAACCATCTCCATTCATTTCAATATAAAATTTAACTATATTTAGGCTTTCTCCAAGTCAATAGTAACAGTTGGACTCCCTACCTCTTAAGCTGCTCCATTTAAATCTGGAACAGACATTCCCTATGCATTTTTATTGTAAAACAAGTCAAACAGAGTAACTGTGTAAAATTATAAGTCTTCCTTGGAACAATAAATTAGTATTTAATAGATTTATTGTGCCTTATAATATAATGGATTTATTTTAGCACATACTGGAGTGACCAAACTACTTGGATTCTGTTAGAAGAGTGGCCTAGAAAGTCCCAGTCAACATATATGCAATAGAAGCCAGATCAATTTTAATTTTACCAGCATGAAAACTTCATTATTTTAATCCACATACCTTCATTCAAAGCAGAAAAATCAGCTGTTGTTCTGTTTCAGGACTGTAAAGCAGCCTGTAAAGCATGTTCTGTACACAAATATCCCCTGACAGGGGATATAACTGTACTCTCTTGTGAAGAAAAGGAATTCAAATATATACATGCAAATTGTTCACACAGCTTTTCCCTTGGAAAATTCTAGCAGCTTTTACACTTTTCTGGAACCTTGCCACATCCTGAGAATTTCAAGGAACAAAGGGTGATTAATTAAAAAATAAAAAGAACAATACTACCAATGTGACCTCCTCTAGCTTTTAAAAACAATGGTAACCTATTGCTGTCTATTTTGCAGCAGTGGTCTTAGGTATATTCAACTAGTATTAGTTGTGCCTATTTGCTTAGTGTATTATATTTATCATCACTGTATATTGAAGTTGAAATGCCAATTACAAAAGTATTCATGAACAGAAGTGCCACTACAGTTGTTTTATTTTCCTACTTGATTAATCATGCTTCATAATGTTACAACATAACCCATAACCTACAAAAATTTTACATTTTGTATACATATATATAAATATACATGCACATATATTTAATCTACATAAACAAAAATTTAAGAGGATCTACATGTCCTAGGACATTTTTATTAGTCAGCTGAATATGACTGGGAAACCTAAACCCTTTAAAATATAAATTTTTGACAGCCAATGCTTAGAAGATGGTTTTGTGACCCAGTAACTGAAGAGGAGATTAAGATTTGTATGTATCTCCAGGGCAGTTGTTTCTTCAGAATAGTTCTCTTTCCATTTGCTCATCTTCTTCACTAATGAAAAACAGCATGTCACATTTACAGTGAAGAATTGATTGCCTCATTTTTTCATTTGCCATGACATAAGAACACTCACAGCATCAGTGTTACTTATAAAGCCCTCCACATTTTAACTATCTCAAATTCTCCACAGCAGCATGCCCTTGGTATTCCAACCTGACTTCCTTGCTTTCCATACACAGAAGTATTTCTCTACAATAGTTATTTCCAGACTGTAATTCCCCTAAAATACAAGTATTTGAGTTTCTGACCTTGATATGTACATAAAACATAAACATTTGATATTCTCATTTATTCATACCCACCCTCTTCCTCTCATTTTATGATTAAAGTGGCAGCAATTTTTATAAAACAGATAAAGGAGGAAAATAATTATTGAAATGAAAAATGTTCCATGCTTTTATTTAAAAATATAGATCATCTAGCAAGCCAGTATTCCATACTCATGACCATATACTTTTTAGACCTTATCTTTTGAAACATAATGTCTAGAAGTATACCAGGACAGAAAAACAAAAACAATAATACTTTATTTTCCTATTCAAATAACAAAAATAACAACAGAATTAGACTAAACCTAAAGAGTAGGCACACATTAGATTTATAAGGGAAATGATGAGAATTAATCAAGCCATATAATTCTTTTTTTGAAGTTCATGGTAAATGCTATTGAATTTAGAACAACATCAGGCATTAATCACTGCTTTAATATTAAAATTTAAGAATGCATTATACCACATCAAAGTTCATGGAACTTATGAATATGTTTCTAGTTAAACATACATTAAAGTCTTTTGCTGACTAGGAATAGTGTCTTAAATGAAAACCTGATACAATAAATCTCACTTTTCCTCTAAACTAATTAATTTCCTGCTGTTATCTTTTCATTGTTGTTTTTCAACATGCATGGTGACATTTCATCATATTCACCTATTTTAGATTAAAAGATGGTTTCATTTTAAAAATCAATATTGGCTTTTTGGACTTATCTTTGTTTGCATTAATACCTTGCTGTGCAAAATACATGAAGATGGTCACAGCAGAGATCTCTTTAATCCTCACACTAGGTTATGTCTTTGATCATCTATTAGCTGAGACTATAGTATATTAACTTTCAGCTGAGTCAAGATAAAAGGTTCCTGTGAGTGGAAAGTTTCCTTCTCTGCTGTTCAGCTCTCTTGGATATTAATAACAAGTAATATATGAGCTGTCTTTCATTATAAACAATGTAGACTGGAGAGAACTAACACTCAAACACATTTTTCTGCATAGATTTGCTGTGTTTGATACATTGACAGAACTTCATATGACTTCATATCTCTTAAGAGAAAAAAGCCCTTGAAAAGGGTGAAAAAAGCAAACATAGGCTTTGAAGATGTAAGTAAACCGATGTCATTATAGACTAAAGTGAAAGAGCAATAGTCCACACAATTTTGTAAAAATTAACTTTATTGAGTGGTTTAAAAGGATTTTTCAATTAGTTCTTTTGAATCCTATACCATCTTTGAGTTAATGAGTCAGAAGAACTTAACTAGTTCCATGCTTGGACAGACTAGAAGCCTGTTCTAGTCCCATATCTCTTATAATGACCAGAGGTTGATATTTCAAAGAATAAGTTGGCTAAAATTGGCAGGCAGAATTAAATGTTCTTCTATTAATCTTCCAATTACATTTGTAGTTTAATATTAGTTTCAAAAATGGCATAAGAATTTTCATACCTCTGACTATTCTGGATATGCTAAGTATCCCAACATTAAAAAAAAATAAATTGGGATTTCTCTGCTTCAACAGCTTTCATTGTTAATAAACAAAATATATTAATTATAAGTTATGATAACAAACCTATAATTCCTTTGATATTTTTCACTTTTATTATTCTTGCATTTGGAGATAGGAAGGATTTATATTATGAAGCAGGATGTATGGCTGGCAGCCTAATACTTTACTGTTAACATGCACTGTTTTGCTACAGTGCTGTAGCAGTACTACCTATTAAATGAAACAAGGAATTACTACTTTCCTTTTTTTTTTCCCTGTTAATTAAACTTGATATTTGTTGGAAGTTTTGCTGTTAGACATTTTCTGTACTTCTATTTCCTTTTTCTTATGGCAGTATTATTTCCTTTAACATCTTGTCCTTGTGAAACTGGATGTGAAAAACAAAATTCTGTGAAGCAGAATGTTCAGAAAGTGAAGATGGGAAAAATTTTTCTGGTCCAACATAAAATTTTTAAAAATGTGCTTCTTATACATTTAAGGACTTGGGTTTTAGCATTAAATGCCTCTTCAGTTGTTGTTGACTTAAATTACTGTAGGCAGTAATGATCACTATGAGTACTTTTTGAAGATTAGTGCCAGGACTGTGCTTATATATTGCTTGGTTTTGAGCTGCATTATTTTTATTGTATTTGTTTTGCTTTTAAATACATAATATGTTAACTTAAACCACATGCTAGTTCTTTCTAGTGGAAGAAAAGTTTAAAACCCTTATATGCATGTTTTTAGTGTATTTTCTATTTCTATCAAACAGATTTTGAAGTTTAAGTGTGGGCTTTTTTCTTCAATTTTCTGCAGCAAAGAAATCTATGAAGAGAAGAGTTGCACTAGGAAGTAATAGCTATTATCCCATTCCTGGTTTCAGTGTATACAGTTTCATGGTTTCTCTTCATTTGATGAGCAAAGAAAAATAATCCAGGAAGTCAAATAGAATGTTTTATCAAAGCATCTGTACTGATAAGTAGGGTTAGTAATGCAATGGATAAGCAGATCAAAATCTGCAGTCTCCTAGGTTATGCAATAACAGCAGTGGATGAGAAAGGTAAAATGTGATTTTCTGAAAGTCCAAGATGCCTCACAATAACCAGGTGGAGATCAAAAGTGCTCACACCAGGAAGAAAGCTACATTCTTGCTAGCTACAGGAAAAATATCAGATTTGTTCTCTGACCTTTTTTTCTCTCACAAAAGATCGAAAGGGGAAAGGCAAGAACCATTTTATCCAGCAGAATCAGTTCAGGAAGATATATCTTAAGGTGCTAGAGAAAGATTCCAACAATCTGAAAGAGAGAAGTAGAGGCTAGCTGACAGACTGAAGAAGGTGAAGATCTTTATTGTTATATAAAACCCGATTTTCTTTTTTTTTTTTTTTTTTTTTCTTTTTTTTTTTTTTTTTTTTTTTTTTTTTTTTTTTTTTTTTTTTAGGTAAGAATTCTGCTACCATGAAGCTAAACATATTTTGGTCTTTAAATTCTGCCTAGTGAGCAAGTTAACGCTGATCTCTCTCATGGAGAACAAAATGTTCACAACTGTGCCTATGGAGATCATTAAAAGAAGACTAGGGGTCACAGGCAGGTGCTTGGTTCTCTTGTTCACTGTATTTAAAGAATAATGCCATGTGCCTCCATAGAGTTCACAAAGCAGTTGGAAGGCAAAGAACACAGAGGTCAGGGGAGGCACATTCATATTTTGAGGATATGTGGTAACTAGAAAAATTATTTTTATGGGGTGCATGTTAAAGGTCTCTGCTACCATCTACTAGCATTTTGAAGAATGTTACATGCTATCTGAACACTTACATGGTTAAAATACATCCTTGCTTCCATCCTTTTTCTTCACTGCCATGAAATGGGATATAGAGGAGTCTTGGCCCCAAACATAGTAACTGTACCATCACAGAGGACTCTTCTGTGCTCCAAAATAGCTCTTCTAGTACAGTTTGCATTCCAAGACTTTGGTGAGAGACATTTGTCTTCTCTCTGTCATTGTTTCCCAGTAATCTTGCTTTGGACCCTTTGGAACCTTTGGACCCCTTTGGACCCTAACTTGTTAGCCCAAACCTTTTGATGCCTAAGAATATGGGAAATTTACATGACAGGACAGATTTTCATTAGAATAATAAAACCCAAAGCAATTAAACAGTCACAATCTAATCCATTTACCACCTTGCATTTAGGCTTGTCATCTTGGCATTTGTGGTTATAATATGGAGTCTTGAGAAGCAGTTACCTCAGGGACCTACAGTAAAGCAGAGGAAGTATTATGTTAACACAAAAGATTTTGCTAAGAACATGAGGTCATTTTGACAGTAATTTGAATTTCAAATGCTCACCAAAGACAAACCTGAGAACAGACTTCAAGGCAAACTGGCTTTTTCTGATGAATATGTTTCGATTCTTCTTTTCTACCAAAAATCCCTGCTTCTACTGCTGGAAATCAGAGATCAGAAATTCAAAAAGCATCAGATGAATATTCAAACATTTTCAAAGTGACATTTGTAGCTCTAAAATATTTTATGTGGAAAATCCATGTAGTCGGGTTGGCCTTCTGAACAACAAATTAGAGTTAGCAGGTAGCCTATTCACTTGGAGCCCTTTGGCCTTCTGGAGCATCCTCAAAACATTTTTTGTACTTCACAAATCTTTATAATGACTTTATGTCCATTTTATTGGTACATTATTACCGATTTATGGTTTTTAAATTAAATTATACAAAAATACTTTGACTTAAACGTGAGGGAACTTGGCTGTTGTGAGATATTCTTTCAACTTCTGAACTCACATTTAAGAAAATTCAGGGATAACAAAGTCATGAGGCTATAATCTGAAGAAAATTATGGTAATTTCCTGGTATGCTTCAGCCAGATAAATCAGCTTTTCCTATAATTGACAAGAACTATTGGAGCATACAAGATGGTCTGGCTTGATATCACACAGGGCTCTTGGAAATGAAACTAAGCACATTTTGTTGGGCTATATTCTTTTTTATCTCTTGGAACTTTATGCTTTCTCCTCCTTTTTTAGAAGGCACCCCTGTGCCTTTTATAAATTTTTGGGTAATATGCCATTGAGGTAATTACAAGAAGGGAACTATGATGGACATTATTCAGATATAGGGCAGTATTGTACCATTACTGCAATTTATTGGAAGTTAGCCAAAATCCACATGTTCTAAGATGTCTAGAAAACCCTGTATAAAGTGTATAGTCAGTAATTATATTTCTCTACCTTCAATTTCTTATAAGAAAGCAATCAATTTAAATTATTCTCAAAAGGTCATTTAGGCTTATATTTTTCCACCTTGAATTTCTTTTTCATAAACAGTTCAAATTACTTTGGAAAAGCTTTTGGCTGGTGTTTCTTCAGCTTTCAAACATTATTCTTCTTTACAGTTATGTTCACTAATAGATCTATATATCGATCACATTCACTTTCATTAATGATCACTCTAGTCTTCCCATCCTGAAAATTAAAATAAATAGATAAAAAATTAAATCCTGAATTTTGGAAAGTATGCTTCTGATGATTGCACACTGCCAAATCTGACTGATCTTTATTTTTGTCTGATATGTGGCTTTATGGGTGCCTAAGCAGAACACCTAGAAAGCTAATGAGTCAACATTTCTGAAAACAAACAAGATTTGCTTCACATACTAAATCTGTTCTCTCTTGAGAATTTAGAAGTGTAAAGCATTTTAATTTCACACATTGATAGCACGATTCCTCAAGTACATTTTGATGCATATAGCTTATAAGGAAAATCCTGATTTAAGGAAGTCGGTTGTGAATGATAAGGATTACAGTTCCCCATTGTTGGACTGTAGTTTTTTGTTATCAAGTCAAAAACCATAGACATCAATTGTTTATAAAGTAGCATATTTCATTGCATAGAGGCAACATATGTGACAGCAGTATAGTCTGTGAAACTATCTTCATAAAGTTTGACAGCAGAAAGGAAAAAGTTACAGAAGAAATCTGAGGAAAAAAAAAGCACAGAGGTTGTTTTTTTTTTTTTTTAAAGTAAGTGTCTTGTCAGTTTTTTGTGTTTTATATAATTTTATGTATTAGATTCCAGTGATGAAGTCATTAAGAATAACACTTATATTGTTCAATATTAAAATACAAATTTTTATGTACTAAATGTATTTGAGCTTGATATATCAGGTGAGAAAAAATGATATCAAAAACCTAAACCAAACTTTTGCAGTGTATAGAAAACACCTGAAATCTCAGGTCAATAAACAAATTTCTGTAGCTGAAAAACTGATTGTTTTAACAAGGATGCACAGTCTTTTCCAAACCTTCTCAAGCTGTGAACCTGGACAAATAATGGAAGTTTATTAATAAACATTCCCCATAAGTTTGTGGGCCACTTATACTATGGATAAACCAATTCCTCTCACTATCACTGGCTTACAGAGGATATATTCTCCTGGTGTTACCAAGACTCCTCCTGTTCAGGAAAAATTTTATAATTTTTTATGATAAGATGAAAAGGGACTGCTATTTCCTCTAATTTCTTTCTGCAGTGATCTTTTCTTTGATGAGGTTCCTGTATATCTAGTCTCTCCAAAAGACAGAGTTTTGCCTTCGCCTTCCTGATCTGGGAAGTTCATTGATAGAAAATTAATTGGGAAAAGGCCTTTTTTCTTTTCTTTAACTAGACCCCTAAAATACAGGATAACTGGATCAAGAAGGATCAGATGGAATCTTGCATTGATAGTGGTAAAAACTGCTTTCAAATAAAACAGATTAGGTCATCATAGATTTTTCTCCTAGTTCTGTGATAAAATGGTTTCTAGTGGGAGAGTGTGATGGAAGACAGCAGAGAAGGGACTGTAACTGTGTCCATGGTTCTGCTGGTAAAAGCTAAAGTAGGACTCTGTTAAAAATGGCCCTAAGGAGAATGAAGAAGTCTGCTGCAATTTTCTGCTGCCTTGTAGTTTAACCAGAACCCAGTCCTCCAAAAGGGAAGAAGTGCAAATGCTTGTTCACTAGAATACTTTTTCTGTTGAAGGAATATTTCTGTTGTCACAAAGGTGATCTCTTGATTCTTTGGGGAGAAATAATCCCGTTAAAGTATGAAATTGCAAGTTTTTTAAAAAAAGTCCTCTTAGCAGGGATAAATATCAAAAAAAATCAAAGTATTTAAGAGGCCTTATTAATGGATATAATTTCAAAATATTTTTAATGTAGTACCTTGGGAAAATAACACATCATTTACTTAGGTTTGTGAAATGCTGCATATTATTTTCATCTTTAGTCATATTTTTTTCAAATAATGTGACTTCAATTAATTTAAACTGAGACACAAAAGATAGGAGTTAAAACACTTTTTCTAAAAAAAAATGTTCTTGAATTAGCAAGTTTATTCAAAACTATGGATTAAGATAAATAATCGGGTATGTAATCATCCTTTTAAACTGTCCACTGTGTTTCTTTTGGTTAGCCATTTCTCTCTGTTAGAACAGAAGTGTCTATGATTTCATGTAAACCTTCTGACCTTCCCTCATTCTTCCTATTACAAATCACAATTTTTATTAAAACGAAACTTATGTGACACTTATTGTTTTCAAAGTGCATTCATTTTTAAAATAGCTCAGTAAGTGTTATTTCAAATGAATGTCCTTAATTCTATTAGAAAGGGCAGAAGCAGTAAAAGCTAGAGTGAACATTTCCATGAATAAAAGCTTCTATTTTCTATAGTCACATGGCATAGTGAATTAATAAAATCATCTTGCTTCTTTTCCTTGTATTCTCACCCATGTGTGGTTTTTATCCTTTCACCATTTCCAGGACATAGTTAATAAAAATATCCCCAGTTCTCCCCACAGCAGTTAAAGGGACACAGGTGACCACCTGCAAAAATTTTAAATTAAAGGTTGGACTAGACTGTATGTTTTGGCTTTGATGTTAGAGGTTTTTCTCTTTATGCTACCCTTGTGGAATAAATACAAAACAGTAAACCAAGATAAAGGTTACTTGGATGCAAGCAAAAAGCAATTGAGAAATTCTCCTTTTGCTATAGCAGCCTACTGAGTAACCCACTGCAGTGTTATTCAGTGTTAGATTTCTTTCATGTCATAGTAACATGAATGAAAAGGAAGGCAAAACAGAAATGTTGCAACTGCAAGAAACACATTTAATTGAATTTTTTTTTAATTTGGTTATCTTATCTAGACATTGGGAAGATTTCAGAAAAGCTGCAATTTGTATCAGTGCTTAGTTTTCCCTGGTGATCCACAGTGGCAGAGGAAAATATACTGCATAAAGACCTTTCAACTTTGGATGCATAATGATCTGTTACCTGTGCTAAATCCTCTGTGTTTACAGCTGATTTCATGAATCAAATGTACTTTATTTTGGCAATACTTACTTTATTTATTTATTTATTTATTTATTTAGGCAATATTTAATTCTGATGATCTGACATAATGGAAAGCAAAAAAAGCCCAAGCAGGTGGACATCACCTGCATGTAAACATAAGCCATTTCTTCTCCCATTGATATTGACAGCAATTGTGAAAAAATTAGTTTAGAAAGCTTTAATTTTTGGCAAAACCTGAGCACCCTGAGAGTTTTGAAAACATCTAAAAAGATGCACATATTGTCATGGCTGCTTAAAAATACCTTCTTCATCCTGTGAACCACATGCTTTCTAAATAATGTAGACATTTGGGTCAAAGAAAGAGATGGAAAAAGAAGATATTAGTTTTATTAAGGATACCTTTTTTTTTTTTTTTTTTAACTTGCATACAAAGTACAGAACAACAGTTCTTACGTGGACTTCAAATTACCTAGAAATAGTGCACTCAGCTCCAGTTGCTGACAGTGTACAAAAAAAATCACTGTAAAGAAATTACCTAACAAATTACATTCAGACACCCTCTAATCTCTGACTCAATCCAAAACAAGGGTACATTACAAAGAGACGAGTTGTAACTTATTCACGTAGCACCAGTAGGTTGGCTCCAAAAGCAACAGCATTCTCCACAGAGGATTGTTATTCAAGCTTTAATTTCCTTCAGTGAAGAGAGAATATGGGACAGATAACTGTGTTTATGGCATTGCTGAGAAGGATTGAATTCTTGTGTGATGTTTTTATAAAAATCCAGAAAGATGTTAAACTCACTGATTTACTGGGGAATTTTGTTTCTGGGAGAACTCAAAGACAGAATTGATAAAATGAAGAGGTAGCTTTTGCATACAGTGCATGCTTTATGGAGATCCTGAGTGTTGATTTACTGTTTTTTAAATAATGATCCGAGTAGCTGAATCGCTTTGTGCAGAAGTTTTGGATTGCTTTAGCAAGTTCCTGTGAGCTCTTGAGTGTTTGTTTTTCTGAAAGTTTAAAGATGCTAAATGACACACTGTTTTGAAGTGTAACATCATAAAGACTGAGATCCTATCTCTAAATAAAAATTGCTAGAGGTGAGCAAGACGGGAACTATCTATGTGTGCATTGAAGTTCAAAAGTATTTTATGTTATAACTCCATGTGCTTTGTGAGCTTTAAGAAGCAGCAATAAAGTGGGAAGTTCCTGTGTCACTGCCAGCAGACTTTTAGGTTAACAGATTTTCTTTTTATTCAGTCTTGGAGAATGTCAAACACTACTTTACAGTGCTTGGTATGTATTTAATATTATGCTTCTGATGATAAGCTCTGTTTGCATTCTCTTTCCAAAAGTTATATGAGAACCTCTGAGTTCATTTTATTTGGACACTGCAAACAAAGGACCTTGCATTTATATAACAATTTTTCAAACTTTTGTTCTTGTACATGTACTAGTCAAAACTGAAGGTGAGATTCTAGAAGAAAGAAAATGTGATAGTTTATCAAATTACATCAGAATCCCTTAATCCCTTCCCTTCCTTTTATTTGTTGTGCAGTAAACTCTTAGTTTTACACAATATATGGGAGTAACTATTCATATTGAAGGACCACATATGCCTAAGGACAGCATCACATAGAATTTACTATCCATTGCAGTCTCATACATATTTTTCCATCATTTTGAGGATGCAAGGAAAATAATCTGTACAGAGGCTTGGGAGGGTAATTTGTTTCCCACTCTGACTAAGATGTATAGATTTATTTTTTCTCTGTACACTAGTTGTCTGTGATGTTTGACAGTTTTGCTACTATACTAGTGATGAGATTTTTTATTCCTATTATTATGTTTCTTATTTCAAACCAGAAAGTTTTGATTTACACACCAAAGAATACTGTCATCTAAAAAGAGAAATATTTCAGGCTGTCAGTGATCTTCACCTAAGAACACTTAAAGTGATCTTTAATTTCACTGAAATTGTTATTTTTATTTGAATAAATGAAGATGACAACATATTTTTTTAAACACAGAGAAAGCTTGCATTCCTTCTAAGGAACAGCTGTTTTTAATAATAATAAGACAAAAAAACCCCAAAAATATGTTGAATTGGAAGGGACCCACAAGGATCACTGAGTCTAATTCCTTGCCCTTCACAGGACATCTCCAAGAGTCACACCATGTGCCCAAGTGCATTCAAATGCTTCTTCAGCTCTGTCAGGTTTGGTGCTGTGACCTTTTCCCTGAGGAACCTGCTCCTGTATCCAACCACCCTCTGGGTGGAAAACCTTTTTCTAACATCCAGCCTAACCCTACCCCTGACACAACCTAAGGTCATTGCCTCAGGTTCTGTCACTGATTACCACAGAGAAGAGATCAGTGCCTGCCCCTCCTCCTCCCCTCACAAGGAAATTGTAGGCTGCAATTAGATCTCTCCTCAGCCTCCTCTTCTCCAGGCTGAACAGACCAAGTGACCTCAGCTGCTCCTCATATGGCTTCCCCTCCAGGCACTTCACCATATTTATAGCCCTCCTTTGGACACTCACCAATAGCTTAATATCCTTCTTATATTTTGGTGTCCAAAACTGCATTCAATATTCAAGGTGAGGCTGCACCAGAGCAGAGTAGGAAAATTGCCTCCCTTGATCAGCCTTGGTTGGCCCTCCTGACTGCCAGGGCACACTGCTGAATCATATTCAGCTTTCCTTTGAGCAGCTGAGAAAAATCTGTAAAATGTATTGAATTAATTTAGACAAAAGTAAAAGGCAAAATAATTGTTAGAGGTTTAGACTCGAAGCTAGTTAGAGAGAATAGCAACTTGCCAACGTGTTTCACCTCCTCTAGGGTACTGACTACTCACTTACTAAGACACGACACCTGGAAGTTTGGATTTCAGGTATGGTTTGTTCAAGACTTGGTTCAATGGGTGTGGCAGCAGAATGATCAGAGGAACCCACAATATTAGTTGGTTATCTAACACAAAATAAACAGCCTTTGAGTTCCAGGCAGTAGGTACCTGACCATGTGTATGTCACCAGATCATTGCAGAATGCAGACCTCAAAGGAAGCAAAGTTGCACTCTCAGTCTTCTTTATTGTTTTGATGATCTTCCCCTCAATATTCCCACAAGTACATTAGATATAGTGTGGCCAGGAACTTTGGATCTCATATCTAAATCCTGTCAAGTATTTCCCCAATTATTTTCCTCCATGGCATTCTCAAAGCATGTCCATTGGAAGATTACTCTTTGTGGATTGAAGAAATACACTAAAAATGGGAAATGAACTCACCCCCTGAAAATGAATGAATTCTGGATGACTTATGTAAGGTAGAGGATTGGCAACTTCTACTTTTGCAGTGACTTGTAACAAAGGACTACTTTAGCTTCAGAGTATACTGAAGGTTTATAATGCTGACTGAAGATAGGCCTTTCTTGGAATACCATGTAAGGGAACGAAGTCATGCAAAGCAGTAGGTTTAGTGACTTAAGATTCTCATTGATAGTTCATGTTGGATAATTTTTAAGACACTGACATTGTCTTAACATATTCTTTTTTTATGCCCTCATCTTAAACATTTCAACTTCTAAGTTAAAGGACGAACAACTTGATTACATAGACTTGATGAAATTTCTTAGAAAACTTGTCCTTGCACTAAAGAAGAATGAATGGAAAACACTGTGGAACAGAACACCATGTCACTTGACTGAAATGATTTTAGTGAATATGGAGAATTTGCTAAAAACCAAAAACTAGCCCTTAACTTAGAGAGGATAAATACAAAATGCTACATCCACCAAAAAATCACATATATAAAATAAGTAAAAACTAAAAAAGCAGAAGAGATAATATAGCAAGCTATTTAATTTAAGTCAATACTGGTTTGTGGTTGCAAGATATTTCAAACTGAAAGGTAATTTACTACAAGACAGAGGGGATCCAACTCTGTTAAGAGTTAGTTACTTTACTGAAATACTGTCTGGTTTGGAGGTGAGAAGCAGACAAGCTTCAGGGATTCCACCAGAGAAGTGTGACACTAATTTTAACACTTTAAAACTTGAGGTGTGAAGAAAGAATAGATTTTTTTTCATTTTTAAAGGTTAAGTCTGCAGAGAAATATGTGATAAATCTTGCAGTGTAGTGGAAATGCTGAATTACCTTTTTGCTACCAATGAAATAAGAAATAATTTTGTTGCTCTTTTAGGATGAGGGTGTGGTTTCTATTTGGATTTGGTTTGGCGTTTTTCTTGATTAAAAATGTCTAAGTTTGATAAGAAAATAAATTATTATTGTTCAAAAGAGGTAGAAGAATGTATTTCAACAAAGATATTTCCAGATATTTAGCAAACATCTCTGACAGATATATTTGTTTCTTCTACATGTTTTTCTGTTGGTGATAATTTCTTTTGATTAGAATAGTAGATTAATAAGCAATTTGTCAGTAACGTAAAAGTTAAAATTCAGCCCAAGGCAATAATTTCTATTGAATACAAATGGCAGTCTAGGCACTGAAGAAGGATGTAAATATTTCCTTGTGCTTTGTTTAGAAAAGGACCCATTATTCTGTTTGTATCCTTTAATAATGTAACACATGAAGAAATAAAAATTCACAGTATATTTTTGTATACATTGTGGGATTTTACTGGCAGTAAAAATCACTATATTTTGAGGGTACTCAAAGTCAAGATACCTACATGGAGTAATATATGAACTGGAGTAGATTTCAGGAAAATGACATCCTTATCAGTGTTTTGAAACACAACAGATTTCAATGTCAGGTATTTCAATGTCATCTGTGTGCCATTTGGATAGTCTTATCCATGCAATTATGTGCATATTGTGCAAGAATGTAATCTCACTGAATATATCAAGTGGCAGTTTGAGAAGCTGAGTATATCCGCAGCAGAGATGGACTATCAATTTTGATTCACCGTGACAGGATATACAGTGAAGTGCAGTTTGCTTGCAAACAGGATGTAAGCCTGGAAATTCTTTGTCCTTGAGTCCATGATCAAACACATGTCAAATAGCTCAGCACTTCTTCAAGCAAGTTTTCAGGCTGTAGCCCAAAGGAAACAACTACCATGATGATCAGTGTTATTCAATCTTTCTGATATGTCAGTTGGATGAAAAGAAATTTATGTGTAAAAAGACTAACACAGGACTCATAAAAGGCTGGTGAAGAAATAAAGTATGTGGAAAGGATGATGTCTCTGGGTGAGCTTTTGAACAAAATTATTAAAGAATGAAACACCAGAGGAGGAAACAGCTTTAAATAATTTTTTTTTTTTTTCTGCTCTTGGGAGTGAAAGGCAAACACAGGAGACCTTAGTAAGTTTCAGCAGTTAAGCAAACAATCAAATAATATGTTTTTCAATTCATTATTTCATACTGAATGGAAGGATTTTCTAATTTTCTTCAGTCCTTGAGTATTTTAGGATTCCCACTCATTGTGGGCCATTAACACAGCAGTGCTTATGGTAGTATTTTACTTAAAGATCTGCACTAGTATAGAAGGTAAAGTTCACCTTTCTAAAAAAACGGATATCTCAGGTAACTAAGATCCTCACACTAAAAGAAATATGAATTTACCTGCTTTGCTGATTTTGCTGTTTTCTTGCAGAGATCTGCTGGTTGTGCATGAAAAAGTCACCTGAGAGGAGGAGCAAAACTGAAAATTCCTTTAAATAGTGGAGAACTACTTGGAGGGTTGAAGTGTTTGAGAAAAAGATCCTTTGCCCTCAGGGAATGAGGGGTCTCTGTTTTGGAGACTAGAAAGACGGACAGACACATTTGATGAGAAAAGAGATGAAGAGAATTTTTGTTTGTGAACAGATTGCCCTTAAAAGTAATACCCCATGTGCTTGACATAACCCATAACACAGTTCTGTAAAGACTGTGAAGATGGAGGAGTTACACCATTTGCAGATTTCCCCAGGTGAATGCAAATTGTGAAAGTGAAGACACACTCTATGGCTAAACCAAAAAAAACCCAACTTTTATCTCTAGAGTGAACTGAAATGATTATTTAATTGGAAAACTAACTGAAATGTTCTCTATATGTTGCTGTTAACAAATGTGGAAGGTGGAGGGGAAGGGAGGAGGGAGTGATCTGAAAAATCTTTTTCCAAATTCCTTATTTTCTGTGTGTTATTAATAAATTTCTTCTTTATATCCTTTTAAGTTTTAGGCCTGCCTTGTCTTTGCTCCTAAATCCTATCTCCAAGAGAAACTGAGTATATTAAAACTGGCAAACCTAAATCAGACCAAGACAGAAGAGCAAGCAACAAGACTGGTTTATGCAGCTTCAAATAAACTCATAGATGACAATATTCGATAAGGAGTGTTTTTCTTTGTTTTTGGAATAGTGACTCCCCCCCCTTTTAAAGTCATAGATGTAGATTTTCGGTATGCAAATATCAAACTATGTCTTTCTTCAGAATCTTTTTACTGACAATCACAAAGGAAACAAACAACTCAATGGGAAAGTGTAGTAACTTTATATTATTTTTTCCTTAAATCTCCTCCAACAGACTTTTACCAAAGAAAACAATAACAAGTGTCACAAAATCTTTCTTATCATATTTTTAAGGTTTGTTTTGTTTGTTTGTTTTTTGTTCTTTTTGTAGTCCCTGAGCAAAATTCAGGGCAGTAAGAAAACTGTACCTAGTTTTCACCATGTTCATGTTGATTATGGGGGTCTAATCCTTTAACAAAAAAAAAAAAAAAAAAAAACTGAAGAGGAGAAAAATGTTAAAAATGTGCTCAGTGCAGCCTCCAGTTGTGTCTAAGCATAAATGTGAGATTTCCCTGCAACAAGAACTGTGGGGATAAAGCAAGGAAGAAGTGAGGAGGAGGGAAGAAACTTGACAGTAACTAGATATATATGCCTTCATGTAAGTGTATTTGCAGTGTACAAACTGGGGAGCAGGACATGCAAGATCAGAAATAGACTTGGAAGGTATCATGTTTTACATCTGCATTTTCTCCTTCCTATTAATGATTTCATATTTGGTAGGCAATTCTAATATTGACACAAAATAATTTTTGTCCTGAGGTCAGTGTACCATTGATGTTTACAAGACTAATAATATAAAAATTTATATCACCAGCTCCACCAAACTCCATGATTATTCATGAGAAACCTAGTCTCCTTATTTTAATAAATCACATATATATATATAAGAAATATTCTTTTTTTTTAGTATCATTGCATCTCTGATGGAAAATCAATATTTCGGAGCCATTTTTGCATAGATTTCTATGTGCTGAAAAGTCCTTTGCAATGTGAGTTATTTCCATCATTTCTCAAAACATAAAATTGTCTGGTCACTTTTATATTTTAGGAGAAAAGGAAAAATATGTTTTTAAAATGTGTTTCACTAACAAATTGATATATTGTATCTTTTTTAAGTCTCTAAAAGTAAATTTCAAATGTATACCCAGCATTCAATGGCTCTAAAAATATTACAACACTTGCACCTAGATTTTTTTTGGTACCAGATGTTTGGGGTATTTTAGACACTTTGTACTAGCAGACACTACCTTTAACCTTTATTAGTTACCACACCGAATTTTTTCATCTTTCTCTTAGATTGCCTTCAAACTTGCATTGTTTCATTACATTTATTCTTTCAATGTGGTTTAATAAATTTGCATAAATTGTCATAAATACATGGAAAGACAGCTGACTTATATGTGGATCTATGTCACCTTAGAATATGACCTAAATATTTTTCAAAACTAGAACATAATTCCTTTTTATAAGGTCTGAGCCTTGATTTTTGGTTAGATATATATATATATATATATATATAATAAGTGGGTCATAATACACTTGAATCTTATGGATTTTCTTTCCCATAACTATAATTTAGCCTTTAAAATTTCTGGGGAGTCCTGAGATATCACATGAAATAAATCATTGTGTCTTTATTACTTCAGTGTATTTTTCCTAGTTTCTGGGGCCATTCTGGACAATACACATTCCATTATTCAATTCCCACAGTTATAACTGTAACTGTAAATAATAATAATATTTCCTATGGGTCTTAACATGAATCTGTAATTGTTTCTGAAAATTTAGACAGGTAGGAACAGTAAGAGAGATACATAAATAGATTTTTAGTAATATGCATTAAGAAAAATAGAAGTATCAACATTCAGGTCAAGGAGCATTATTCCCTTGATTCCATTGCAAAATAAAAAAATTTAAATGCTGGACTGTCCAGACAATATGAGATAAAATTGAGAAAAAAAAATAAAGAAATACAACAGGAGCAAAGAACTAGTCCTTATTCATTACATAGATTTGGAGGAAATCATACCCTGCTTTGAGGAGGCTTTCCTGACCAAGAGTGAATAACTGCAAAACTTTATAAACATCATGTAGATTAAAAAATAGTGAAAGGCATTCAGAGTACATAGAATTGCATTGTTTCCTGTGTTCCATACCTGTACTTTTATATATACTATGGGAATTTGCATGCTGGAGTTTCAGAGTTTTCTGGTAATCACCAAGGGCTACACAGGACCTTCTGTGAGCTCATTACCTTCTGCTGAAGTTATTATAGGGTAAAACCTACATTTAGGACTACCTCATGAGCCCACTACACTCTAAATTTCAGGCACTTTTAAGATAGCTTGTATTAATAACTTCAAGAAAAAGTCCAGGTTTAAGATAATCCACAGTAAAAAAATTAAATATCTTTGCTTTTAAAAGCATATCTAGTTGATTTTTAGAGGTAGGATGCATGCTTAAAATGATTGACAAATATTTTGATAGAACAGCCCATTGAATGTCAAAATTCAAATTCTGCTGATAGATGCTACCATTATCGTGTTCCTGCTGTCTTCTAAACTTGCTTATCCTTTCTAAGGCCAGAAGTTATATATATTTACATAAAATGCACAATGATGCAATTAGGTACTTAAAGAATCCAACCAATGCTGATACCAGAAGTCAACTGCAAGCCAGAAGAAAGTTTTTTTTTCTTTTAATATATAATATTATATATTATTATATAATTATATACTATTATATAATAGTGTTGTCAATTTATTTCTGTCATAACTTTAGGGTTTCTATAAGTAATCTTATTCAGTTGATGGTCTATAAAGCTTACTTTCTTTTCTTTCAATTTTTAAATTATATATCACAATCACAGAATCTTAGAAAAACTAGGTTGGAAGAGATCACCAAGTCCAACTCATACCAATAACACCTCAATTAGACCATGGCACCACTTGCCACATCCAGTCTTTTTTTAAACACATCCAGGGATGGTGACTCCACCACCTCCCCAAGCAAAGCATTCCAATACTTTATTATTATTTTCATGAAAAACTTTTTCCTAATATCCAACCTCTACTTCCCTTGGTGCAGCTTAAGACTGTGTCCTCTGGTTCTCTCAGTTGCTGCCTGGTGAAAGGACCAACCCCACCTGACTACAGCCAGCTTTCAGGGAGTTGTAGAGTGATAAGGTCACTCCCAGGTCTCCTTTTCTCCAGGCTGGACACTCCCAGCTCTCTCAGCCATTCCTCACAGGGTTTGTGTTCCAGCCCCTCACCAGCCTTGTTGCCTCCTCTGGATGTGCTCAAGTGTCTCAACGTCCTTCCTAAACTGAGGGGACAGAACTTATCAAACCTCATCCCATTGGACTCTGCCTATCCATCCAACCGGTCCAATTCTCTCTGCAGCACCCTGCTACCTTCCAATAGAACGACACAAGCTCCCAGCTTAGTGTCATCTGCAAATTTACTGATGAAAGACTCAATGCCCTCATCCATGTCATCAATAAAAATATTGAACAGAGCTGTCCCTGGCACAGACCCCTGGGAGACACCACAGGTGACTGGTCCCCACTGGATGCAGCACAGTTCACCACTCTCTGGGCCCGGCCATCCAGCCAGTTCTCAATCCAGCACAGAGTGCTCCTGTCCAAGCCATGGGCTGCCAGCTTCTCCAGGAGTTTGCTGTGGGAGAAAATGTCAAAGGCCTTGCTGAAGTCCAGGTACACAATATCCACAGCCTTTCTTGCATCCACAAGGTGGGTCACCTGGTCATAGAAAGAGATTAGGTTGGTCAAACATGACCTACCACTCCTAAACCCATGCTGGCTGGGTCTTATGCCCTGGCCATCCTGTATATTCTGCATGGTGGCAGTGAATATAAACTGTTCCATAACTGTACCTGGTACTGAGGTCAGGCTAACTGGCCTATAATTACTAGGATCCTCCTGCCCACACTTTTTATAAATGAGTGTCACATAGGACAGCTAAGTAATGTTCCTATTTCTTCCTATTTCTTCCTATTTTAAATAGTTCTCATTTGTCTTAGCATTTTTAAAGATGTGATTAATCTTTTTGGCTCATAATATATATAAGATAAGTTTCAAAAGTAAATTAGCATATTTCATCTGCTATAATGGACTTGAAAATATATTAAGTTTCCTGTGATCAACTAAAAGTGTTTTATCTTTTTGCTCTTCTCATATTTTTCTACAAATTAGTACATTCCTATTATTTTTAATTCTTCATATCTTTAGAAATCCATTTTATTTCAGACATGAACATGAATATTTATTCAGTGAAGTTTTTTCCCAATAAGTGAAAAAGCATTTTCTGGTTATGCTGTTGTCAGGAGTGGGGAGGTATTGTCCATTTTTTCTAAGACTGCTGCATGCATATTTGAAATTAGCTTATATATCAATCAGCATCCAAAATCTTAGGAAAAAAATGATCTGGCAAATCCCAAACTTCACTTTCTATTTACCTACCTACGTATTTCAGTATCTGTAAAGGATTTATATCTATTTGTTAGTTTTCATACAAAAGATTTTTAGTAAATGTAGGCAGAATAGGATGACGGAATACAGACTGAAATAAAACTGAGCTTTCATATTCTTCTTTGTATCAAGGACAAATATTGAGCTTCAGATTGGAAAGAAGTGCTTTGTTTTCAAAAGTTCTGGTGCGTGTGTTTTTTTTTCTTCTGATTCATATGGAAGGCAAAAATTAAGCGCTCTGGACATGGATACTGCTTGTTTTACCTGTGACATCTTAGTCTTAGGGACACAACAGTTGTGGTCCTGAAATCCAGCTAGACAATTTAAACAATGTTGAAGCTTCCTGCTGGCATCTTTTACCAAGTGCCAGTTTTGTGTCATCCTCCTTATTTTTCATCTCCCTAATAAGTGTCAGCATTGTCCTAGCAGAGTTTTTCATCTGCCCACTGATAATTTGCCAGGTAATGATGTTCTTCCAAAGAACAGTCTTTGTGCCCTCATAGAGGATTGTTACCTACTCTCAGGAATGTTTGTTTTGAAGTGAGAAAGCTGTGATCTGAAGTATCACTAGTGTAGCTGCAGGCTGAAATGAGGCTGAAAAGTTCAAAGATTATGATGTGTTTTAGCACTTAATAAGATTGCATATGAAGATAAACATAAAGTGTACTCTTACAACATCATGAAAATTATAGACTAAAAAAAAATAAAGAAGAAAAATTGGATTGTTCAAAAATTATCAATAGTACATTACTGCAACCTAAGTCTGAATGAATTGCTCATAGGGAGCAAAATCAAACAAAGGCTGACATGCTGTGTCCATTTCTAGCAATCAATGTAGTGACTAAACATGTGGAGCACAGAATGGTGCCCACAGCTAGAATTTTTATTTGCATTCAAGCAGATTAAAATGTGAAGTTTCCTTAAATGTAAACAGAATAATATCTGAAAACATAGATACTCTACTAAAATATATTTTGTAACTGAGGATTTAGTAGTGTGTCATTAGCATTTGGGCATATTTGTTATTCAAGTGGGCTCTTGAATTACAAAATTGTTTTCTATAATCTAGAATCATCAGAACAATCTAGATTGTTCTTGAGATAATTTAAAAGCAAATGATGGAGATGTTCCTATATATAGAATAATCTTGGCTGATAGCTTCCCTGATATTATATGGGGAGATTTAAGGATTTAGGATTTTATCTTGATATGATATAGGAAGATTATTTTCTTGATATAAAACAGGAAGATTTATCTTTAGTGTGGTATGGAAAATTTTTCTATATTTTTTCCCAATTAAAAATCCCAAAACTATTTGGAGATGGAGAAAACATTTTAAAAGTTCAGAAGAATAACATCTCTACATACACCAAAACTTTGTTTTTCAGTAGCTTTTGGAAGGAGGCGAAGGTTGATTTAGGGACCACTTATACAAACTGGACATACAGAGGACCACAGATGGAATGGTGGTTTGGCTATTGTGCTGCTGAAGGAGGTGGTTGATGCCATTGTTCTCTATTAACTTTGAAATGTCATGGTGATCTTCAATTTCACAGAAGGCATAAAAGCATAAATGTGTCTTAAAGAAGGGAAAGAAGGAGTATCTGGGAAACTATAGGCTTTGTCTCTTATTAAATTGTCTTTCTTTTCACCAGTGACATTTCTCACTTTTGTTTTTCCTGTTCTGTACCCCATATCACTGGGTGTGGGAGAGTGAATGAATGGCCAAGTTAAGGTACTAGAACCTTGGTGAGCTGGAGGATTTATGAAGTCCAACATGAGAAAATGCTGCTCTCATCTTCCTGGCACATGAAAAAAATGAAGGAGGTACATATAACATATTGAAATGCAAACTTTGCCTTTATTAAAATTAACAGGGATAAACTGACAGAAAGATGACCAGTGTCACCATTTACGTTGCAACTTTTGTAATAGGATTTAGAATAGACTTTTGGAATACAGTGGCTCAACTTGCATAACACTGATCATATTCAAACTGTTATCTCATGCCACCTCCTTATAGATTCTTGGCCTGCTCACACTTTAGGGACCATGTATTATGTCCCTGTTCCTTTATCTCAGGGAAAATATGACAGAATTAGAAAAGACTGATGATTTAAGTGAGGTTCCAAAATAATGGAAGACTTTCAATGCAAGAACAGATAGAGTAAGCTAGGACTCTGCAATATGAAGCAGGTGTGACTTCTGGGCTCTTTATAAAACAGGACCATCCTGGAGAGATAGGCTACAGAGCAATCATTCACAGTGACTAGGTGCCAGAATAATAATACACAAAAATTGTAAAAAAAAGTGGTTTATCACTAAGTAGGTGATAGACATACAGACCTCCTTGTCAAAGTGTGGTGAGGTCGCAAAATGTTTGCCTGAGTTCAAGCAAGATCCGTAAGAAGTTAACAGGCAACAGAAAATCAAATTTTCAACTGAAAACCTGAGCTGGAAATAATTTGAAGCAGTAATCAGAAAGAGGTATAATATATATATAAAAGGAAAATATTTATTTAAAGAATATATAAAGCAGAGATTTTAAATCATTTTAATTTTATGACTGCTGTTAGAGAGCCCTGAACTCCTCAAACCTTTTTGTGTTAAGTGATCTTAAAAACTATGAGAATACTTGCACCATGAAGACTTGAAAATCAACTGTATATTTAAACTGTTACAGAATTTAGCTTACAGAATGGTCTCATTCAGGCTGAAGTAGCCTGACTATTCTAATTTGATTTGAACGGACAGAAAATGATTTAATTCGCCTTGAAACAAGAGCTTAAGAGCCATGACTGAAAAACTAGGTTTTCATAAAATTTATTTGTTATATCTATTTAGCTAGGAAAGTTTTTAGATATAGACATGTAACTCAAGCTCAAAGTAGACAGAGTTAAGAAATGCTTATTTTCAGTGGCTTGGTTAATCAGCTCTTGCCTGAATAATTGAAAGGGAATAAAGGCAAGCACAATGCACAGGTTAGTATTGCTGCAGGAGTTGGGAACCTGAGTAATGACATGTAAAGTGAAAGTAAAATGAATTCCAGATAATTCTAGGTCAAATTCTACTAGACAACAATAGGTCAAAAAGGGAAGTGTTCATTAAATTTCAGCTACCTTTGCTCATAATTAGTTCAAAAAAAAAAAAAAAAAAAGATATTTTGCCTTAGTGTATGTATAAAACTTGCCATTTAATATATAAAATGCAAGCTACAAATAACATGGAAAACAGAGATGTGATAAAGTTTTCTTGACTGTATTTATTCAGAAAAGCCCCATCATCAGAAGGAATATATAGAAAAGGAATAAAAGCCAATTTTAAACATTCCAAAAGCAATAGAAGTGGCAAATCATAATCAGTAGGACTCTACATTGTAGCTTGATGAATCAGATATCTAAGAGTTTTACAAAACACTGAGAATGAAAACATAATTTCTTACCTAAAAGCTACCATGGATCATCTAGATAGCTATTTCACATTCAAAAACACAGCAGCATTTGAGAAGTTCTAACTTTTTGCAGGAAAACAGTTGAAGTCAAAGTCTATAAAATATTTCATAAAAATCTCAACTGTAACACATTCAGAAATGCTGCTGTGGTATTGCCCTTTTGCCAAATGAAGTTGTCTATTGACAAATACAGGAAGAGCAAACTCAGGGAGCACTGACAGAGACCAAGGCTCAAATTTGTTAACAGCTAGTCACTACTGTAGCAAGAAAGCATTGCTTGATGCCACTTATAAACAGAAATTGAACTATTCCAATAGCACCACAATGAATTCTATTAAACAGAAAAGTGGTCAAATCAGTAAACCTGGTGGTTGTTTTAGGCACTATCTGAGCAAGAGACCGCATGTTGCTGATGAGATCCACACATCCCTGTTTCTCCAAGTTAGCTGCATAGTAAACAGACTATGTGGCTGAAGACAAGTCTGTCTTCTCCAGAGAACAAAGATAACACTCTTACATGGAACCCCCAAAAATGATGCTATGCAAAGTAAAGAAAATATATGATGATTAGGAATTAGGAAAAAAAAAATAAACCAAACTTAAAGTGTCAGTCATTTTCAGTAAGATTTTAATTCTAACATCTCTTTGGCCTTCATTTGCATGACTCTTCAAATGATAAAAACAAAGAGGTTTATAACCTTTAATGTCTAAAATTTCAGATAATGTAATGTTCATTGCAGAAGCCACCACCTATGATATAAAAATTATTTCTTTCATAGGAAATAAATCAAATAACCTGTTGTTGCTATTATTCATAATTGTTTGATGGTAAAAATTAGATATTATTAGAACATTGCAACTCTCTTATTCTATTATTCCTTTGCATACCTGATCTAGGATCAAGGTTTTCTTCTACTGTTTTTTTGGTTGGTTGGTTGGTGTTTTTGTGGGCTTAAGTTTTTAAAACTTTAGTGTCTGAGACACTATACTGTCATCATTAATAGATCATCTTCATTGGCCATCTTCTCAAAATAAGCAAGGTAGTGCACTCTGAAATACACCAGGTCATTTCAGTTTCAGGATGTTCTTCTTTCAGAGGTTTTGGATCCTCATCTATTACTCTGAATCTTAGGACTAGCCTAAATTAAGAGCTTACTCCCTGTATAATTAATGGAAAGAGGCTGGAATAGACATATAGACAATGAGACTCATTTCAGACATCTATTAACTGTTGGAGGTATTTATCTATTTCTAGTTAAGAGAGAAAGGGACCTAATTGTGTCTTTTTTTTCCCTAATGTAGATGCTTTGGATAATTGTCTGAGTAGGATGAGTGAGTCATTCCTTTACTTTCAAGAAAAGTAAAAAGTTAGACATTAAATAAAGACACCCATTTCTCAATGGATAAGTTCACTGCACATCTATCAAATCTATCAAGCAGAAATGCAATTATTTTAATCCATGGAACAAATATTATTTAAAATCATGGACAAAATTCTTAATACTTTTCCTGGCTGTGGTTTAATACTTGTTTGAAGTGTCTTTAAAACTCTGTTTGGAGGGCAATATATATACACTATTTTCTTGTGAATATAGTCTTTTACTCTCTCTCCATCTAGACAATCTAATTAAAAAATTAGAGACTTAATACTCAGAGCTATGGAAATTATATACTTAACATGTTTGTAATAAGTGATAGGGCTATAGTATATCAGTCTGTGCCTAACAAGATTCTGTGCATTCTTATTGAACTTGACTTCTCATCACCAGTAAGGACAATTATGTAGCTCTAATAAGGAGAGGATATTCTAAATATGTATCAAGCTTAATTTATAAGCTTTCATGTATAAACATTTTTCATGTATGCTTAAAATAAACGAAATAATTGGAATGACATTTGTATAAATAAGAATGAGGATGAAGCCTTAGAAAGAAGTATTTATGGAATAAAATATAGCTGAGACAAGTAAGGTTTCAATATACATTCTATGATGGTTATTTCATACCATTAAAAATGACAGTTATAGAGATTCATTTTTTTTTCTCAAGAAATATTAAAAGCTTTTACATTAAAAAGAAAACTTTCCTGTCTTTAGAAGAGCACCCTAATCCATGACTCTGATTTCTTTGACCAAAACTTCCATATTCCAAGAGCCAGTAATTTTAGAGTTAAGTGTCATCTGTTATGTGAAGAAGCTGAGACTTAAATCCTTGTTTTTGTATATAAGCTCTCTTGTTCAACTCACATCATGTTGTATAAATACGATTTGGGAGTTTGGAAGTAAGATTACAACCATCAGTGTTACCACAGTTTGTTTCTGCTATTTAAATGTTTTAACACTTTAAACTAACAACAATTTTTAAAATGTCAGGAAAATTAATTTACAAGCACCAGAAGTTTATGTGAAAAAAGGAGACAGAGGAGTCCTTTTTGCTTTGTTTGAATAAAGGGAGAGGCCATGGGGCATTCCTCTAGGATCTCTCGAATTTTGGAGGACACAGCCTTCTTTTTATCCTGTTTTCCTGGACGCATTCCCTCTCTCTTTCCCCATTGGCTGGGGTGCTTGAGGCATTCCTGGAACATCTAATACCTGAGATTCCCCTCTAATGTATAACCCTCCCTTTTAATTTTAATTCTTATAGAATTCATAGTTTTTTCCCATTGCTTCTTTCATCCTCCAATATCCAATTTCATTTATCAGCAAACATACTGTTTGTTTATAAAGACAAATATCTTTTTCCATTCATTAGTCAGTGGAATCCATCCCATTATTTCTTTTATCTCTCAATGCTAGCCTTATCTTCCAGCAGATCCACAGCTCATTTGTAAAGACAAATCCAACATTCCTCTCAAAAAGAAGGAACATAGACATTATGAAGATGTCTTCAATTTATGAACTCTGTACTTCTAACTCATCTAATTTGCAGGAGTTCTCAGTCTGCCAAAATGCTTTATATTTGTGCATGTATATGTATATATACATTTCCATGTGCTGCCCAGATATATACATGTGCCTACATAATGTGTGCAGCCACATAAACATGTAAATATACACACATTGAAAGGTCTTGTGACTTTTCTGGAGTTCTACACTGGCAAAGAGGCATTAGACAGATGATGAATTTTTGCCTATTTTATGCCCTGAGTTTTAGTGAAAAAGGTGGCATAAAAATAAGCAGACTATTCTACATTTCAGTCATGAGTTTTAGTTGGCATTTAATTAAATCAGCTTCCAGAGGGCACATTATGTAGGGTACCTCCCCATTTAAATAATTATTCCATGTTTGTCAAACACATTAGTTCTGGTAGAAAGCCAGATTCAAAAAGAACAGATATAGACCAGGTAAGTGTCACTCTTAACTGCTCCTAATTGTTTTGCAGTAATTATTGGGAGCTTTTATTATGCAAATGCTAATACTAGTGCAGTTTTCTTCACTAAGAAACGGTACCAACACGCTTCCAAAATGAACATGGCTTTCAGACTAACAAATCTCCTGATGAAAACATGAAAAATATGTAGAGTATCCAGAAATGGTCTGGAGTTAATAAGTCTTCCTCTTCCTACACAACTTCAACGTAAATGATTTTTCATTTAGTAAAGCCAGAAAGTAATTGTCTTGAAACTTTGTTTTGCTAATCACAGAAACAAAAAACTTTTGTATATCTTTTTGTTTCATTAGTTAGTAAAACATTGTTTGGAAACTGTAAAATATTGAGGATTGGTGTATTCTGCTTGACAGACTCATGTTTCCATAATTATGGAACTCCCTTCTTTTCCAGCTTGAGGCTTAGAAAATAAAAAAGGCCTCTTGCATGCTCTTTTATTTCTGAAATATAACTTCATACTGAAAAAGTTTAGAGAATACAGAATATATCCAACTGAGTTTTGTTACCGGGAACATGACTTCTACCACGCTCTGAAATATTGCAAAATCTTAATTTAAACTGCTTGCCAATGCACTGAAAAGATGCATCTTAAATTATTTCTAAAGTTCTTTTAGGATCAAGAAGTTAGAATTGGAATTGTTAGATGCACGGAGATCTTTCTCACCTATAGATAACCAATGAAAAAATTTGGTCACAGCTTTCTGAGTGTTAAGATTTGGTAGAGTATGGCGAATGTATTAGCCTAGGCATGTTTTATTTCAGCAATCTGAGGAATACAATTCTTTTGGGCAACTAGAAAAAAACAGCTTTGTTCTGGTTTGTTTCTTTAAATTAATGGTGTGTTCTAGCGTTTCAGAAGCGATATTTAAAAAATGATAGAATCCTCTAATGCTGAAAGAGATTAAACCATTACCACTTATCAAAACAAGGCTATGACTCAGCAAGAGACTAGCACAAAGAAGAGAACACAATATTGCTAGAAAATCTCCACTAAGTTTCAAGAGAATAGTGATTATTCAAATTCAATACATTTGAGCATAATTTGAATGAGTGATACCTAAATTAAGATAGTATTAGTGTTCAGTGATTTTCTGTATTCAGTACAAGAGAGGAAAATGTGGCAGCCTAATGACTTGTCAGCATCTAGAGGGACTCATTTTCATGAGTTCCATAAAGGATATTCAAAATTCAAGAATTTAAATCATGCTTAAATCAACACAGGATGATTATACTATTTTTTCCTCTCTAACAAAAGTCCTCATATAATTTAGCAGACATATTTTAATTTGTTGAACTGGTATTTACATTTAGGGTTTTTTTTCTTTATATCCTTCTCCCAATAAATCTTGTTTTAGGACAGCAGGAATTGGTAATTTCACACAGAAAAAGTGCTGTGTAACACTGCACAAGCTCAGAAAGACTGCCAAAACATGTATTTCTCTAAAGTTGTAATATTCTGCTTCAGACCTGTCTAGATTATAAATCTGTGTTGGTTTTGCATGGCTTGGTTTTTGACGAGATACAGAGATCCACCCACAGCCCATGGAGATCCATGGGGGATGCAGAGATCCACCCACAGCCCATGGGGATCCATGGAGATGCAGAGATCCACCCACAGCCCATAGGGATCCACCCACAGCCCTTGTGGATCCATGGGAGATGCAGAGATCCACCCACAGCCCATGGGGATCCACGGGGATTCAGAGATCCACCCACAGCCCATGGGGATCCATGGGGGATGCAGAGATCCACCCACAGCCCATGGGGATCCACCCACAGCCCATGGGGATCCATGGGGGATGCAGAGATCCACCCACAGACCATGGGGATCCATGGGGATGCAGAGACCCACCCACAGCCCATGGGGATCCACCCACAGCCCATGGGGATCCATGGGGGATGCAGAGATCCACCCACAGCCCATGGGGATCCATGGGGATGAGAGATCCACCCACAGCCCATGGGGATCCATGGGGGATGCAGAGATCCACCCACAGCCCATGGGGATCCATGGATCCATGGTGGATGCAGAGATCCACCCACAGCCCATGGGGATCCATGGATCCATGGGGGATGCAGAGATCCCCCCACAGCCCATGGCAGAGATGCCCACACCAGAGCTGGTGGATCCCTGGAGGATGCTCTGATCCAGTGGGAGACCTGGTGGAGAGAGAGTCCCCCTGCTTCCAGCCTGGAGCAGCCTGTGCATGGAGGACTGCACTCTGTGGAAGAGTGACCCATGCTCTGTCTCCCTGCACTGTCAGGGGAAAGGAGGAAGGGGTTGCGGGAATAAAGGTGTTTTTAAGAGCTGATTTTTCTTCTCATTATCCTCCTCTGATTTTGTAAGTAATAAATTTGTACTTCTAAGTTGAGCTTGTTTTGCCCTTGGATTGTTTTGTCCCAGTCCTTATCTAACCTCATGAAGCCTTAATTCATTTTTTCTCTCCTCTGCCCAGTTGTGGCAATGGGGGAAGTGGGGGGTTAGTGAGCAGCTTTTGTGTGTGCCTGGAATTTGGCCAGTGTCAAACCATGAATTGACCTAAAGAACCTGGTCTGTCACCCTTCTCTTCCAGCTCTGTAGCTCTTCCCATGGACATTCTTTTCTTCAGGCGTGCACATTTTTCTGGTGCATGCACAGAGGCCCTTCACAAGCCGTGTATCTACACACAGCATAAGAACACAGCAGTTCTGTTTGTGTCTGATATGTATAGCAGATAGGTGCAGTGCCAGGTTAAGTATTAATGTACTCATCAGTTCTGAGACTCTTGCATGATCTCTGCTGGCCAGCAAGTGGTCATTCACACCAGGAGTGTCACCTCCTGTAATCCTGGAAGCATCTGACCTTTGGTCTTGCTGATTCATTGTGTTTGAGTTGCTGCTTTTTCCTTAAGGGGATATGTCTTCCACATCTGTGCTTTTCCCTTGTGATTCCCTGAGCTGCCAACTATTGTCATTGCAACAATTTCTCTTCTACCTGTGTTATTATTTATTTCATGTGGCTCCCATTCATGTACTCCCAAAGCTTAGCAACAACCTTTTTGGTAAGACTGAGCCTAGGTCACCTGGCTTTGCAGCACCAAAGTAGTTCTGGGGTCAGAGAGCTCGACTCAGAGGCTGTGGTTTGTGCTCTAGCTGTAGTGTGAGTTATCTAACTGCTTACATTATAACAGCATTTTGTGCAGCTTAGAAATCAGACAAATTAAAACTCTTTAAATATTTCATTCTGTAGACTTTATCAGATATGAAAAAGAATTTTATTTATAGGCTATAGTCCTGAATTATTATTCTGTCTCTGAGAAAGGAAAACCCTTATGGGGTCTGGAATATGCATGCATGTATATATGTATTTATTTTTTTACAAATCTTTCTGATTTTGGAGGAGGGATTTAGTTACTGTCCTGACATTCATAGGAACAGAAAATTATATACTTGTAGCACATCTTAAATGTAAGCAATTTAAGATTTTAGGAGTAAGAGTTACAGTACGATTGCTATATCTAGAAGAAAATAAAGAAAGAACAGGAGACAAGTCAGCTAGATTTTGGAATAGGGAATAGAGAGGCATGCCAGAGTGTGAAAAGTAAAATGGAGAGAGAAACAGACTTTGAACAGAGTGGAAACAGCAGCACTAAAGCAACAGTAGGAATTCGTGCAATAAGCACATTCTACTTTCCAGAACCAGAAATCCTGTAAGTATTTATATCACCCCAAAACGTTGGACCTAAACCATGGTACTCAGACACTTTTTCTCTCTATGACATAATTCTTCAATGGGATTTAGCGTGTGTCAGGCTGTGATTACATATGCTTGTTTGTTTTCAGTGAGCACCAAACTTCCAGCCAAAACTTCTGGTTTATTCTGAAAATAAATGTCTCTGTGACATTGGTGTGAGTCTGGCACTTGTACCCATTCTGTCATAACAGACTGCAGAGATTTCCATTTCAGCCCTTGGCAAAAGAATCTGTGTGCCCAGTTCTCACTGATCTGAATGCATGTCAGGCATTTAGGGATGTTTCATGGGCAGAGAAAGTTGAAAAATGAGAATGACAGATTTGTTTCTTTCCTTTTTTGAATACTGTTTTCCTTTTTTTTTCTCTGATGAACTTAGTAATGAGAACTCTGGGTTGGTACTTACTAACTTCTTCTAATTATATTATGTAAAACTACCGTCCAACACAGAAATTTCTTTATGAAGGAGGAAGAAGGTTATCTGCAGCAGTGAGAAAGATGCATGTCCTTTATTGTTCAAAGAGCACTTTTCAAGTAGAAATTTGATTTTTCTCTCGTGGCATGGTGTAGAAATATATGAACAGGATTTGTCTTGGAAGAAAATTGGATTGCTGCAGAGGTGCATTGCACTAATAGCAAGTGGGCAGTCAGTCATACTACAGCCAGTTTAAAACAGATGAAGCCCAGTAATAACTGAACAAAGTCTTGGAATGTGGAGTGTTTGTCTCAGCACAGCCACTGTTATTGGTCTGCACAACTAAATGCCTATAGTCTCAGAATTCCATCACATGCCTGTGAATTAAGTCCCAGCAAAAACACACTTAACTTCAATTCAACCCAAGCCTCTAAGGGGCCAGTTGCCTTAGTAGATGAACAGCAGGAATTAAATCTTGTATCTGGCTTTTGTGCTTGTCTTCAAGAAAACTGACTTAACCTCCTTTTGTCACAAATTATGAGCTGAACTACACTGAATGAGGTGCAATAAACAACATTAATAATAATGTAGTGCCTGGCAGGGTCATGAGCACTGTCTTAACCCCTAAAAAGAGCAAATCATGAACTCAATGCCAGCGGTCCTTGACTGTAAACAGATATTCTGATGCTGTTGATTTAAGTATGTTCTCATCAGACCTCTATAAAATTCCACCTCTAATTTAGAGTTGTCTGTTCATTTGTCAGACCCCTAAGTTCACATTTTCATAAATACTTTAAAAATTAATTATGTTAACAATACTCACACTGCACTTCCTGACTGCTGTAATCATTCAATAGCATCTTTCTGAGCATCTAATGAAAAGATTAGGACACCTGCCCTTCTATCTCTGTTAAGTCACAGATTCAACTCAATTTTTTTTCCTGTGCTGTAGATTTTAATAAATAATCTGGAGTAAAAGGTCTTGTAAAAGTAATAAAATAAAATCCTATGATGATATTGTTTTTATAATGAAATCATACACAAAGAAAAGCAGTACATTTCATCAGAGTATTTAAAAAAATTCTTAATAAAAGAATGTTATGATCTGTGCATTCAGGAATAGTTTTCATTATTCATTTAAGAAGACAGCATTATGTTTGTGAACGTCTCAAGACAGAGTGACAGTAACCTTTCTAGGCTTATTCTTCTCAGACTCTGCTCAGCTTAAGTTATACAATTCTTTTATGACCAAAAATCCAAACAAAAGCTAAATAAACCACCCAACACAAAGAACACTTGAAATTTTTCACAAAAGTGCAAAATAAATTAAAGAGAAGAGAAAGTAAAAGATGGTTTCTTTTTTCCTATGGAACAGAAATATCTTCAGTATCTAAAATTTAGGGTGAAAATATTATTCATTTTATTTTAATTGTATTGATCTATTTTTTCAGTTTGTGGGGTCTTTTAAAAGGGCAAAAGTAAAATTAAAATATGATAAGAACTCTATGCATAAAACAGAAATTTACATCCACAGTATACCTTTTGAATTCTTTGTCTGTAAAAAGCAATATCAGAATGTATTTATGGGTGGCTTTGGATCTGTTTCAGCTCTTTGAATTCAAGTTGTGACTTCTAATTCATGAATGAATATATTTATTAATCCAATTACAGATCATGGAGAGCTGCAGCTCAGCAACTCCAAAAAATTTATTTTCTCCCTGCAGATTTGTAGGTATGAGATAAATATATATAATGTTCATACAGATCTATAGTGGATTATGCATAATTATTTCTCTGTAAGAGAAGCATGATAGCAATAGATTTTTCATGTTCTGAATATTGCAAGTTTCTTTGTCTCCTCAATGTTTTTTTCTGTTGTTCAAGTCCCACTAGAATTTGCTTATATTTTGCCCAAAGCTTCCCCCTGTCCATGACTACCTGTTGTTTATTCCACATTTATTTATCTATGGAACATGTAGTAGGAAAATGCTTTTGTGTTGAATTACACAAAATGCAGTAATTGACACTTAAGAAGATAATTTTTTTAATGAAGGAAGTTTTTATCATCGTAATTTGAATCTTTTATGGTAAGTATTCATTCTTTTAAGAGAGTCATATCTTGACATCACTGAACAATGCCTGTGACTATAACGTTCTCTGACCTTGGAAACCTGTTCCTTTAACAGGTCAAATGCATCACCTTGAAAGTCTGATTTGAAATAAATAAATTTTATTTATTTAAATAAACCAAACCTTATTAAGTAAGAAATTCAAATTTTTAAGAGCTGTTTCCTAGCTTTACAAAATCCAAAGAGGGTTAAAATCCTGATGATCTCTGTTTCTTCAAAAAATTTGGTTAAGATTTTCTTTTTCCCTAGAATACCAAGTCATAAATGCCTCTGACATCCTTTTGGTTTGTTGCAGTTAGATATTCTTTGATCATGAAGGCTCATATTGCATTATTAAACAAAAGTCCTGGAGCACCAAGGCAGGGACACAGGAAATTCACCTGAAAGCAGTTTCCATAGACTCCTACTTGATTAAGTTATTTCTGAACAATTTGTTAAAGTTCATTAAATGGAAACATTTGGGCTTCACATACTTGTGTGATGTCTGACTTGGCTAATTGTGTCTTCAGGCCTCAAAGGCTTAGAACAGTGCAAGTGTGGAGCACCTCTGATGAACAAGTCAAAAACAAAAATGTAGAAAAAGAAATTCTGACTCTTTCCCAGCCATGTCCTTTGCTCCCAGACTTCTTACTGTGCATCAGTCAGGGACAAGTTGTTTCTCAAATGCTTTCTGTGTACAAGAGGTCTCAATCAGCATTTTGGGATGAATGTACCTGTCAATTTGATACCCAGAGCCATCTTATCAAAACCAGTCATGCATGAATAAACCAAAGGTAGGACAATGGCAATATTTTGAATCCACAATAAGAACTCATGGGCTTTTGTTGCAGTTAAAGAAAAACAATTTAAAATAATTTCATTACTATTTGTCTTCAGTATTAATTAGACAAATATAGATATCAAAGTTCACAGAATGTTTAGCTATGTGCACATATTAGATATTGGATTAAATGTTATATCTGTTAAAATGAAAAAATAAAAGCAGCATAGCCTTAATACAGGCAACTTAAAAAAATGCTGATATGTCTACAAGACAACCATATATTTTCTTATAGCTAAAAAAAATCTCATCATTTCAGTTGGTTTTGTAACAGACACTTTGGCACTGACAAATATACAGGCTTAAGAGGGAATATAAAACACCTAGGTTGAGGTGTCAGAAAATAACTGCTTTATAAAACTGAAGTTTTTTTCTCAGAGGTCCCAGCTTTTCTTAAAAACAGACCTATCCTTTCTGGCTACAGGGGACTTAATTTTTTAGGTTTTGCTTTATGTACAAATAGAGATGTTCTTCAGACTATACTCTTCACCTATGAGAGAGTATAAAAATTGAGGGTGGGGTGGGGGAAAGGCCCTAAAGAATGTGTTTGCCCTAAAGAATTAGTGGCAAGACCACTAAAAATCTTTACATTGAATTAATGTAGATGACTTTTTAGTACATATAGCATTATGGTTTGTATTACAATAAGCAGTAATTTTGACAAAAACCATGAGGAAAATAAATACACTAGATGCTATATTGTTTCAGCTATTTAAGAAACACTGTGAACATCTAAGGTCAGTTATTAGTGTAAGTAAATATGTCCTGGACTGCTGATTCACCAACGATATATTTTGGTACTTTTGTTTTGTTTATTTGTTTTTGTTTAGGGCATTTCATTTCATTTCATTTCATTTCATTTCATTTTTCATTTTCATTTCATTTCATTTCTTTACTTGTTGTTTCTATGCATAGAATGTGGGTCTTAGTTCTTCACAGAAAAAGGTTATTATTTGAGCTAGGTGATATTTGGTAGCAATGGGTATATTCAGTTTTTCCAGGGAATGAATGACTGGGTAGATGCATCAGCTTAACCACTAGAGAACCATTTCAAATTGACCTCCTACAACTCTAAATTTAATTTCTGAAATTTAGTGCACACTGCCTGAAGTTCCAGTCTGCTTTCACATTTTTTTTTTTAATGGGAATGGAAGTTTTAAATTTTGCATGTATCAAAGATAGCAATTGTCATATCACAATATCATTTTTGCCAGTTAGGTTTTGAGGACTTTCACGAATCAAAAGGGCACCTAAAATTGAATGGGGACAAGTGTGATTTGAAAGTGAACTAATAATATTGTCTGAACATTTTGATTATAGCCTTTAAATGAATGTTGTACATGTACATGGATATTCCTAAATCAGCAAACTTGAAATTAGCAGTTATTTTAAAAATGTTTCTTCCATGATTTAAGTTAGGCTTTCAAAATCCTTGACAACTAATTTACCTGTAATTAACAGGTGCAAAATTGTGCAAAAACACCCCTGAACTGTACATAAACAAAACCAAAATTAAGTAAATCATAACAGAACCATTAGCTAAATAGTTCTCTAGAAAAGATGGTCTAACTCAGCACCAGGAAGAATGCTTCTGGCAACAAACAAGTTAAAACTTCCCAAACTAATTTTTATCATATATTTTGAAGCAGAAGCAAATAGAGCAAGGATCTTTTCTCCAGGTTTACTGGTCAGAGGATTGATCCTATTTTTTATCAAAGAAATACAGTGAAATTAAGATGAC
Organism: Muscicapa striata striata; assembly: GCA_030060385.1. Classification (NCBI taxonomy): domain Eukaryota; kingdom Metazoa; phylum Chordata; class Aves; order Passeriformes; family Muscicapidae; genus Muscicapa; species Muscicapa striata. The sequence goes on from JAREIS010000146.1 coordinate 2,255,283, forward strand.
AGTAAATAACTGAATCTGTGTGAGATTAATTTAAAAGTAGCAGAGGATAAACCTGGCTGTTTTGAGGTTAAAATATTTTTGATTTATATCTAGGAGTGTGCTGCAGGTAACTGTCTCTAATTAACACCTCACATCAAACATGGACAGGATGGCACATATGCAACCATTTTGGGACCAACGTTAGATCCTCAGAAAAAGCTTCCTATTCTGTCAGGTAATTATAGAGGTGAAGAGAGTGGGAAAAACACTTATACTGAAATTAGCCATACCAGTGAAGCCTTTGCAATTGAATCAGCAATCAAGAAAAAAACCACAGATGGACTACAAAAATGAACACATTTGTTTTGTAGTTATAAAGCAGATATCAGAGCACTAGACGATCTACAGTGTATTTAATTGCTGTTGTGGTGGGCATCTATCACACATTAGTGCTGTTACGGATGTTGTTTAGGGTTTCATTTTAGTCAAATCACATAGCTGCACTTGTATGGGTTGTACTGAAATAGATGACATTACTCACCTGACTAAGCGTAGCAATATTTTACCCATTAGCTCTTAATTTGTGGGTTAAATTTCTTTTCATAAATATTTTATAGGCATCATGTTACTTCTTGCACATTCATTTCCTTTTTCAGAAATTGTCTTTGAGTGTTGGTTTATACTGAAAGCAAGTAGACATTATATTTATTATTTGCATTTATGAAAAAATGACTAAGTTACACTAATTCTGGTTTCCATGGTTAGAGGTTGTCAATAAATTGTAAACCGAAAACAACTGACCTTGGGGAAAAATGATGGCTGTAAAGTAGATAAAAAATTATGGGTATTTTGAAAATAATTTGAGTCATTTATGATTATCATTTCTGTAGGTAGTGTAAAAGAGTTAAGCTGATTTTCAGATTGGATGAATTTTTTCTCTTACACACATTTTCTTTAGTAATCAAATTTCATTGCTGGCATTGTGAGTCAAGGTCCACTAACTGATTTTTTTCTTCTATGCTTCTGTGGTTTGGTTATTTTCCCCCACTAAAATATATTTATTCCAAAAATATAGCATAACTGACTGTTCTCTAGTATAAATAAAATAACTATTTCTGTGTCTTCATTATGTACACAGACACATTCTATAGGATTGTCTTTAGTATGTTTTCTCATTAAGTTGCAGATGGCACATAGCTGGAGTGTTAATCTGCTGGACAGTGGGAATGGTCTACAGAGGGAACTGGACAGGCTGGATCAATGGGCTGAGAACAACTGTATGAAATTTAGTAAGGTGAAATAAGGGGTCCTGCACTTGGATTCAACAATCCCACGCAGCATTACAGGCTGGGGAAGAATGTTTTGAGGGTTGTTCAATGGAAAAAAATCTTGGGGGTGCTGATCAACAGCCAGTTGGATACCAGCCAGAGTGTGCCCAGGTGGCCAAGAAGGCCAGTGACTTCTTAGTCTGTATTAAGAATTGAGTGTCCAGCAGGACTAGGGCAGGGATCGTCCCTCTGTACTCAGCACTGGTGAGGCTTTGCCTCAAGTGTTTCATCCAGTTTTGAGTCCCTCACTTCAAAAAGGACATTGAGGTGCTGGAGCACGTCCAGAGAAGGGCAACAAAGCTGGGGAAGGATGTAAAGTGTATCATAGGATCATAGGAAGGACATTGGAAGGGACTCAAAGGGATCAAGTCAAAGTCCAAATCCTGGCCTCTCACAGGACAGTATCAACAATACCATCAAGTGCCTGAGAGTGTTGTCCAAACTCTGTCAAGCTTGGTGCTGTGACCACTTTCCTGGGGAAACCCTTTCCAACACCCAACCATCCTGTGCGAAGAATCTTTTCCTAATATCCCAACTAAACTTCCCCTGACCAAACTTCATGCTGTTCCCTTGGGTTCTTTGGTCATTGCTTACCAGAGAGGAGAGTGCATGTCCCTCTGCTTCCTTTCATAAGGAAGTTGGGTATCTCCAGCTCCCCACCATTCCTTCTACAACTTCATCACTATGCCCTCTTCATGTACTCCTCAAAATTTCTCATCTTTCTTCTCTGTCCTGTGAGGAGTGGCTGAGGGAGTGGATCTATGAGCCTGGAGAAGAGGAGGCTCAGAGAAGACCTTTCTCGCTCTCTACAACTGCCTGAAAGGAGGTTGTGACAAGGTGAAATTCGGTCTCTTCTGTCATGTGTCATGAAAGAAAAGGGTCTTAAATTGCACCAGCAAGGTTCAGATTAGATATTAGAAAAAATGATTCCACTGAAAGAGTGAAAAACCATTGGAATATATTGCTCAGAGTGGTTGTGCAGTCTCTTTCTCTGGAAGAGTTCAAAGGGTGTCTAGATATGGCACTTGGGGATAGGTTTAGGGGTGATTGTAGTGGTGATGGGTTGATGGTTGGATAGATGAACTTGAAGATCTCTTCCAACGTTGATGATTCTCTGATTATGGGCTTATATCCCATAGAATAACAGAATAATGGCTTTGTCTGAGTTGTACAGTAACCTGTAGCACCAAGGATGTCTTATTTCATTTTAAATGGTTATTACATAAATATTTCCAAAATTTCCATAAAGTATACTATGCTCATATGCAAGAATCACCGTTTTTACTTCCAGCTCTTAGTTCCTTTACTGAGACATGGTCTAAATCAGAGGACTATTCCTATTTACTTAAGTGGTACTGCAATGCAAGAGCATTTGCAGGGCATGTGTTCAGGTTGCATTCTGTCCTGTGGTTGCTGAGATAACAGCATGCCAAATTACTAATTTTTAATTTTATTTTTTTCATGAAGAAAGAAGATGCTCTAGGAACAGATAAGCAAAATGTTGAATTTTCTATCTGGTTGTGAAGCTAATTTTGAATACCTAAGAACGGACCCTATAACTTAGTGCTGGTATGTTTGATCAAATGTTTCTTTAGGTTGCTAACTATGGGTTATACTGCTTTCCAGAGGCTTTTACAATCTTTGTTTTTAACTCCTGCAATGATTCTTCCTTTCACTCACTGTTTACTTTCATTTACCAGTCATTTTAGTAGCTTGGCTCATTTAGTTTATGTGATGGCATTTGTTTATCCATGACAACTCATGTTATTAATTTCACATATAAAATGCTCCATTATGAAAAAAAATCTGCCAAAAAGCAGGAGCTGTAATCAAATGCTTCATACAAAAATGAGTTATGTCTCTGAATACCATAAGAAATGATCCACTTTTCAGTACCAAAACCACCTTAGAATTCATCATTCATTCTGTTTTCTCATGTACTGTGGATACCAAATTATTAGCTAACAGAAATCTTTTACATATCAAATGCAAGTTCCAACTGGTAAGATAAATTAGCCACACTATTAGAAAAACAAAACCAAAACCAAAGCCAACCAACTAAAAAACACCCCTCCCCTTTAAAAAATCCTAAACAAACAAACAAACAACAAAATCACAACCCTCCAACCAACAAAAAATCCCACCAACATTTACTTTTATGCATTGGTAGACCATATGAAATTAATGTTTTTCATAGCCTTGAACTTGGCAGTTGCCTATTCCTTTATGAATAAATTCTCTTGCTCAGATTTTTTTTTTTCTCAGAAAATGCATTTGACATACATATTATAATTCTTTTTCAAAAGACAATACCCTGTTTTTTTGAAACTGTCTTTTCCCAGAACATGTAGTGTCTTACTGGATGCACAACTGGCAATAGTACACATTCCAATGGACTTTCCTTTCCAATGGAAACCTTTATTTTCAATTCTGCTTGATTTTAAGCACCCTGATTTTCTTAATTTTATTAATATAATATCAGGATGAGTCCTTGCTGCTTCCTAGTGTAACACATCTTTTACATACATACATACATACATACATACATACATACATACATACATACATATTTATATGTATATCTCCATATGAGTCCATGTGTGTAAATGCATGCAAAGCAGAGATCTGGATTTTTTGTAAAATACCTACCCGGAGTTCTGCCCACCCAAAGACAAAAAAGCTGTATCTGAATTCAAGGTAGAAATGGAAAATGTGCAATTTAACTGCTAAAGAAAAATGTCCAGGCAGCCTTGCTGCAAGACATTTAGAATCACAGGATCCTAGAACAGTTTGGGTTGGAAGACACCTTAAAGATAACCTAGATCAAATCAGTCTGTCTTTGGCAAGGTTCAACTGGATCAGGTTGCTCAAAGCCAATCCGGATTTGAACACTTCCATGAATGGGGCACACACAGCTTGTCTGGGCAACCTGTTCCAGTGCCTCACCACCCTCACAATAAGGAATTTCTGCCCAATATCTAATCTAAACCTTCTCTCTTTCAGTTTGAACCTGTTCCCCCTTATCCCATTACTACATGACCTTATAAAAAGTCTTTCTCACGCTTTCACACAGACCCCCTTCAAGTGCTGGAAGGCTGCTCTAAGGTCTTGCAGCCTTCTCTCCTTCAGATTGAAGAACCCCAGCTCTCTCAGGCTGTCTCCATAGAAGGGGTGATCCAGTCCACTGAGTTATCTTTTTGACCCTCCTCTGGATTTATTGACCATTTTATGCTGGGGGCCCCAGAGCTGAACACACTTATTTAGATGGGGTCTCATGAGAGCACAGTAGAGGAGGATAATCAGCTCCCTAGGCCTGCTGGTACCAGTAGCTTCAAAAATAATGGTTTAGAAAGTAGAAGGGTACTAAGAACTTATTCTGCAATCAAAAGACCTGACTATACCACTTGTAAAATAATTGCAGAATCACAGAATATGCTGAGTTAGAAGGGATCCACAAGGATCATTAAGTCCAGCTCCTGGCCATGCACAGGGCCACTCTCAGTGCCTTTGAGTTCCTGCTGATACAAATCTTAATTGGAAAATAGCTTTGTGAAGTCATGAAACAATAGTAAACACTGTTTTAGTAGAGAGCACCAGTAAAATAAAGGCATCTTGTTTAGCTAATGTCAGCTCAAGCTTCATAAATACTCATGAGAAGAAATTTTTTTGTCAGAGCTAGAGTTGTACATAGTTCAATCTTCATATTGGGTTTTTTGTTTAAATTTAAACTATTATAAAAAAAAAAATCCTGGATTGTGACTGTATATTTTACATATGATTGGTGACTTTAACTTAAGTCTACCCTTCATTTAACCAGCATTCCACTCCTGTCATCAACAAAACTTTGAGTTTTGGGGGAAATCCATGACCAGATTAAACTGTTGGCAGCTCTGACAAGGCAACATTGTTCATGTTGCCATGGCAGAAATTCCACATAATTTAGTACTAAGGGCCTTTGTTGTTTTTGTGTTTCTTGCTTTTATGTACTGCCTGAGTCCTGTGTATGCAGAGATAACATTCATATGTATCGCATTGCAACTCTTGCTTTACTTTGGATTTATAAATGATTCACAGCAAATTCAATCACACTGTATGTCTTCAAAAGTATGGTACTATATGAATAACCAAGTCCCTGGGGTAGGTGGAAAATCATTTCATGTACATTTGAAATAACTTTCAGTATTATACAAGTGAGGATGATGATGGAGTTGTATGTTCTAGAGTATAAGAATATGATAATGTCATATGGTCATTTGAATAGATGATAAATATGCTTCCACTATTTTAACAAATGAAGCAATTTAAAATGTAAGTTGAACAATAAATGCTCAGGAGGGATAAGACAAGCAGAAAATAAAACCAGAGCTAAGACAGCAACAAAAGACAGAAAAGCAATGAGCTCCAAAGGAAAAAGATGGAAAAAGCTCCCAAGTGTCACATCCCAGTGTGACCCTGCTCTGGATTATGCATACTGAACAGTGTTCATGGGTATTTAGAGAACTGAAGCATTGTTCATATCTCTGACATAAGGAGTCAGAAGATATTGTAGGTCGTGAAAGTTACTGGCATGTGGACACCTCTCTGCAAAATATGACTGACCAGTCACATATCAAGGTTAACAGTTCTTTGCAAGGATGTATAAAATTCCAGAAAAACATTAAAAGAAGTTGTGTTTAGCTACTGTAAGTATTAAAGTTTCACAGAATATGAATATGTGCTCAAAATGGAACAAATACTGTGTATATATGCAGGAAATATTTTTTTTTTTTTTTTCTGTAAACATAAGGGTCAATTTTATAGTCAGACAAAAGATAAATGTCTCAAGAAATAAATATATGAAGAGGTTAATATTTAGATGATGAAATAAACCTCTCAGTGGTAAATCATCTTTTGTAAGATTATAACTTCTTTGCCATTAGACTAATCGCAGAGTTTACCAAACTCAACTAGCTCCTAAGAATTAAACAGTTTCTGGCTAAGTCTTTCCAATGCACATTTGCAACTCTTTACTCACTTTTACTGTGAAGTTTTGACCCACTTTTCATTTGAGTAAGTCTTTGTTATGGTTCAATGATAAGATATGTAATAAAGTGGCCAGATGAGAGAATTAGAAGGAAAGTGTAAGATCATCCCTCCACTGCCAAAGCACATGGGTTAGTTTCAGAAATTCTAAATTTAGGTTTGCAATATTGAATGCTGCAGCTGTTAGTAAAGCCAAATTTGTTGCAACTTTGGAAATTTTATTCTGTGTTGCAGAAAAACCCCAGTATTATGAAAGTGAAGTCTCTAGGTTTTCTTTAGTGTTAAGATTAACAGATTTCCATTTCTCACATGAGAGCCATAAATTGACCTCAGCAGATAATCCTTGCTTCATTTAATATGGTGATTTTAACTCTTTGCTGCTCAGGAAGCATTACCCATTGTCTTGGCATTCCTTTGCTTTAATACTGACTGGATTTCAATCTTGGTTATTTATGGCCAGATTTTGACATCTCAGCAGCTGCACAGGGCACCATTTTAGCAGAAGTTTGCTGACCTTGACAATTCTTTGTACTTTCAATTTTAATTAAGGGTCAGAATGCTATTTCCTCATCATCAGATCCCAATGCAAGTGATATGTCTTGCTCTTTATCAGAACAAAAGATTCATTCATGTATCAGCTTCTCCACCAAACACAAAATGTCTGAGTCACAAGACTATTGTTTGAGAATGGTTGAAAATGGTTGAGAAGGTTCTACATCTTGCAATTTTTTCTCTATGGTTCTTTCACGCGCATTCCAAAGCTCCATCTAAAGCTTCCTAAAACCTAAATTAATGGTCCGCAGACAGAAGCAGCTCTGCCTGCAACATATTTTTAATTTTCCTCATTTAACTGAGAGTGCAATTCTTTCACCAAATCTTGTCAAAATAGTACTATTAAATGTTCCAGTTTCTGGGTAGCCAAGCACTCTTCATCCCAATTTTCCTATGCCAACCAGAGGAGTGGTGGAGTTAGTTGCCCCTCCACCCCAGGTAGAGGGAAGATTAACAAATTTTCAAGAAAGGACAACAAAATATTTTCTTTACACTGGCCACCCAGGATAGCCATTTTCCCAGAAATACACACAGAAGGAACTAGACAACCCACACACAAATTCCTCCAAAAATCCATCTCAACATTTTCAAAAGTTAACACAACCTCCTCAGAACAAAGACATGGCAAGGTTTCCAAACATTAATACAGAAGAACAGCATTCCAACTCTGACACCAAAATAGTGTTATGATCCAATTAGAAGAAATGATTCTGCACAAATTAAGGTGCAGACAAGACCACATGCCAAAGTCAATGGTACAGATTTTATTTAACAGGAAATGTGAGGTGGAGAAAGAAATAGGAAGAGATAAGGTGGGGGGAAAAAGAAAGAGAGTCAGAGAGAGAGGAGAGATTAGGAAAAGATATTCCTACCACATGGATTCCTGGGGTATCCTGCTGGTCCTTCCTCACCTTGGTCTTCGCTGTTAGCATTCCAAGTTGCTCCTAAGGATGTACCACTTTTGTACAGTCCATGGCCTGGGTACTCATGGGGTGTATATGCCCTTCTCATAATTTGAAAATGGCATGTGCATAAGAACTTGCTCCCCTCCCCACAGTTTTCCATTGTGGGAATTTTTGTCCAGATGCTAACCAAACATTTTGCCCCAGTTAGGCCTGGAATTAGCTGCTTTCTGCTGTGACATCTGCACTTATCTCAAGTTCTGTTGTGGTGACTTATCTTATGGGCACAGTGTTTTGAGAATGTAACTGCATTCAAGTCTTCACAGTCTTAAATTACTTCAAATTTAAAGACAATTGGTTTACTGTGATGCCCATCATATTAATTTCAGGCCTATATTAGAAGTAGCGACATTATAATCAAGCATTCATCTGTTATAATTGTGTCTATGTGCCAGAGCACTTATTTTTAAAAAAATTTGGTTTATAGGTTTCTCTGGCCTGAGAAACAACTTTATAAAAATTTCCACTAGTCCGCCACTTATTTTCTCTATGAAATTAATTTCTTCACATTCAGCTGCAGTCACGCTTCTGAGTGCAATGCAATATAGCATTAGGTGACAGTTTCAGTGCTGAGAGCCAATTCCTGAGGGGAGAATGCTGCTGGTGTTTCCTTGTTCTTGTTATCTCCTTCACTGTTAGTGACCTTTGCTATTTTGACAAGTGCACAAGCATAGCCTTGTAACCCAGGGAGTATTGAGGTACAGCTGTAACAGGCTTACAGGATTTATGTTAAACTTACAACACAGACTTCAAATAGACTGGTCTTGACCAGCTCGGAGCTGTGTTTCAGCTTGTAATAGCAACGATCAAATGACAGGTGATTATTACAACTCAGGTTTTAGCTTTTGCTTATTACTTCTGTTTAGCTTTGTGGTGAAATGTCATGTTGTATAACTTTTACAATGAAGCAACAGTAATAGCAAGTATTTCCTGTTTGTGTACTGTCTGTGACCCTAAACAGCTCTACAATATTGGCAAGTATAGGCATGGGGTGATTGCAGGCACTTCAAATGTATGGACACCAGCTAATATTGGAAGCCTGAGGACTTCACCAATGGACATTACTAGTCATCAAAGAGATGTGTCATTAAGAACTGTGCAAAACAAATTTAAAGATGACAAATTTTAAAAATTCCACAACCCACACCTCCAAATAGGTGAATATACCATACACTTGCAGACTTAAACACAGGCTTGCAAACCAAAGAAGAGCAAGCCATAGAGCATATTAGCAAGTGTATGAAGGTGGCACCCAGCAATGTTAAAGTGAGGAAGAAGATACCATTTTAATATGATAGTTCTCTGGTGAATAAACTTGGAATTTTCATAGCTCACTGTACTCCCTTCCCAGATCATCACCTTTAAGAACCAAAAAGACAGCGGAACAGTGAGCATAACATCAGAGAAAACTACAAAGGTGTTTAAGATCTTTTTAATGTATTTTGAAATACCTTCTCGATTTAAATTAATCTGAAGTGAATTAACTAATTCCAATAAATGTTTGCAATTCCCAGACTAAATTTTCATGATGTTTTAGGCTTTCTATTTACCATTCTTTCAATGCTGCTCTTTGCTGAGTTAAAAGGACTTGATTTTCTGTGAATTTTCAACTTCTGACAAAGTTTCTCTGAAAATAGTCTCATTTGCTTTCGCATTCAGACAAATTTATCAAGTTTTCCCTAAGTAGGTGTCATTCTATCTCAAAAAAAAAAGACTGCATTTTTAGATAACTTCTTTCATATCTTCTACGAATTTTTTTTGATGAATTTAATACTTGTTGACACTTGCCTAGAATTCCTGTAATCTCTAAACATTATTTACTACAAAAAAACGCATTCTGTAACTAAATGTTTAGATTTTGTGGCATTTTGATTTAGTTTCCCATAGCAATGGTGGTGAATATAATTTTTTTTTTTACAGTAAATATTCAAGTGCGCACAATAAAGCAATTTATGCGTTTTATGTCTTTCTGTCATTCCCTACTCAGAAAATATCTTACTGAATATGATAATGCTGTGTACTGATATGCAATTTATACTGTAGGAACCTTTTTTTTAAAATTTTTTAAGAACAAGATAGGCTTTAGAATGTGTTCTGACATTACATAGCAGCCCTTCCCATTCATATCACATCACTACGCTTAGTGATACATCAGGCATTTATCTTTCAAAATGTACACCCAGGGGGAAAAATGATGAGGAGATAAAGTAAAACAGGGGAAAAAACACTTTAACATAAAGTTGGTATTTTTGATGGCCTGAAATCCTGCATGTTTTCCAGCTGGTTATAACCACTCTCCCAGTGCTCCATACCTCTCTGAGACAGTCCAAGCCCCTACATATTCTGTATGCTTTGTTCTCTTCATCTGCAAGAGAAGAGTTGTGAGGTCCTGCTTCGGGATGATAAGCATAGAATTCTTTTTCCTGATGCATCATTTTCTGCTATTTTACCACCTTGAACTAGGTTAAAAATTAATATCTTCAAACTCTCAAAATTTGTCACTAATTTTATTCTGCTTCCTGGTACATATCTGATTTGTCTCTAATACTTGCATCTTTTCACCTGTTCTCACATTTTATCTTCTAGCGACCTCTAACAGTGAACTCTGCTACTAAATTGCCCTTTACCTCTTGAAATCTGTAACTTAAACTCACTGCAAACATGTTTTTTTTCATTAATTCTTTTACTTCTGCAATTATACAAATAATGGCCTGTATTAAAAAGTAAAGTAAAAGTTAGGTGAGGCAATAAGTAACATACTGAAATGATTCATACTCCTTAAATATACTGTTTAATGACACCTCCTCCCACTTTTATGTGGTCTGCTTATTTCTATTCCTTTTATAAGTTGTACACAGAAGTGGGTTTACAAACTGTCTTGGTTTAGGAATGCTGCTCCAGAATTTGGTGCTCCCACTGAGACTCTTGAAACCATGTGCAGCTCACTTGCTCCCCCTCTTCCCCCTTCCTCCTGAGCGGGCTGGAGAGGAGAATGGGAGGCACAAAAGGTTGAGCTAAGAAAAATTTACTGGAAGGAGGAATGGGATAAGAAAATGAACAGTAACAGCAACAATACAAGAAAGTAATGACTCAGATTAAATTCCCCAGCAATAGCCCACTGTCTCCTCCACCACACACACCTGCCCTGAAAAGAGCCCTTTCTCCCTGGAACAGGGTCCTTTCCCCGTGGTCCTGGCAATGCTGTGACAGGGTATAGAATAATCTCCAGGTCCTAGCCATGCCCTGCCCTGCCACAGCAAAAATTAAGCCTGTCTTGGCCAGAACCAGGACAAAGGCTTAACTTATTTGTGCAATGTGATAGTGACTATTTGCTTGTACTGTATTCAGTAATAGATGTCTTATTTTTTAGTGTGAACAAGAAACTTTTTAACATTAAAGATATGGTTGTATCTTGAAAAAAAATTCATACTTTAACTTCATTTAGGGTTTTTTTAGAGTATCACTGTTTAACTTCTGGCAATTTATCATTTTTCAATATTGGATGAAATACACTCTTAAAATGGTAGATACTTGGCCAGCATACATCCTATTTCTAAGATTTTCTTTCACTGCCATCCTAAGTAAAAACAACTAAAGTACAAGGAAAGTACAAGGAAGAAAATTGAATCTACTTATGTCTTGAAAAATTAACAATCTGGTAGACTGTATAACCAGACACACTGTCCATTAAAAATAAAGCAAGTTTTTATTATCAGTTTTTTTCAAAACCAACTGCAGTGAGGAAAAGTGTTGTTTCCAATTAAAACATGTGAAGGGTACTGACAGCTGCCTTTGCATGTACTTTGAAGAAGAAGCATTTTCTAAATATCAGCAGTGTTTGAAATATTGTGAAAGTTTTGCCGACAGTCTCTACCCAAAAATGGAAGAGTGCATATCTATTGACATAAATATTGTTAATATGTTTAGACTATGGTCTTCTACTAACTTTGAAAATTTGCAATACCCTGTATTTCTAAGAAGTTTCCTTCAGCTAAGTGAATTGAGTTGCTAGTAGAGTGAAACATAAGACCATTATCTAGAAAAGTTTTCATCTTTTTTAGCTGACAATTGCAGATGAAACAAAATAAAACACAGGATATTTTTCTGAAGTTTGAATTTTCGCTTTTTAGACTTTTGATTAGTAAGAAGTGGCAGTTAAGTTGTGATATCATGGACTGGATAATATATTAAGAGTGGAACAAATTAATTCAAGTGGATATTTCATTTTGTAATAAAAATGGAAACTAATTAAATAGATACAAGTCATATTAGATCTTAAGAAATAGAGCTAAGGTAAAATATTGAAATATCAGTAGAGTCTCAGAATCTTGGGAAGTTAGCATGCATAGTTTTAATGTAAATGGAGTATAAATAACAGATATTTTAAAAAAATTTCAGAAAGATAAGGAAAAACTATGCTAGCTGTCATAATGAGCATAATTTCGACACAGCCATGTTGACATGCTATATATTGACTTCTGCTTCCTCATCAGGTTTTTTTAAGTGGAAGATATTCAGCAAATTTCTGCTTCAATTGCAATGGAATTCCCAAATAGCTTGAGCTCATTAAATTCTCCCAAGCTTCCACTTTAGATTTCAACCCTTTCTTACCTAATTAACTAATAGTTCTTTTTTTTTTTTTCCTCTACAGTTGTAATGAGGTTACTTCACAACCTTCACAACAAAAAAAGTCAGTGCTTTATGACTTATTTGCATCAAATATTATGAAAGGCATTAAGAACACCAGGGTCTTTTGAATTTAAAGAAAAAGATTTTTTAGCATAATTCAAAATTTACTTTTAAAAATGTATTGGCACTTATTATAGAGCACTTATTGTTTTGTTAGTATATAAACAGTCATATAAACATCAACAATAATCTTGCTGCTTATATTTCTTCCTTCCAGTACATACTTCATCTCTATTTTATTTGGGTCTTAGCATAATTTTTCTCTGATAAAATCATTTAGCCTTCAAGGCAAGCCTCAATATAAAGATATTTTTCTTCTTTTTTTTCTTCCTCTTCTCCTCTTCCTCTTCCTCTTCCTCTTCCTCTTCCTCTTCCTCTTCTTCCTCTTCCTCTTCTTTCGGCTCTTCACTTTCACTATCTTTTCACTTTCTTTTCACTTTCTTTTTTTTCTCCTTTCCCCCAGAAGAAATAGGGATTGAAACATAGTTCTGACTGTCTTTTCACAAGGTTGCAAACAAAATTTGCTGACCTGAAATGCAGAAGCTGTTTTCTAAACTTTCAATAATAAAATGTATCAATTCAGGAAGTTTTATCTTTCATTGGTGCATTCTTTTTGTCTCCTTCAACATGCATTTTCATGCTTTTCCTTCCAGGACTTTGTTTTGTTCCAGACTTCTCTTCCAAACTGTCTCATTTCCCCAAACATAATTGCATTTCTTTTGCAAAAACCACTATATTATATGATTTTAAATTAGTGGTAATACAATTCTTTCTGGTTCATGAGTTTTTGTCAATTCTAATTATTTTTACTTTCAAAATACTGTAGTGAATGTTATCTCCTACATGCAACTAACATTTTGTTCATTTCATTAAAACAGTTCCATTCAATAAACTTTTCTCAAACAGTCCTCACAATCTACTTATAGTTGCTCCATCAAGGGAAAATGTGATTTATTTCTGTATGTTGATTCCAGATGGTTGTCAGCAAAGCATATGTAGCTATGAATCTTGTACAATTTTTTTAGATTGCTATAGTCAGTACCCTCCTGTATGTATCTTCTTTTTAACCATGAAATTTAAGAAACATTTATAACATCTTGCATCTTATGAACTACACAATATTAGATGGAGAGTCAGAAATATTAGATGTATAGCTGTAATTATGGTGTTGAGCAGTTTCAATAATATGAGATGACTTAAACCAGGAGATTTTGATACCAAATCTTTATCAGAGCACTGTGAGTTTCTCTACATGTATTTGCTTTTCTTGTCATGCTAACAAAAAAATATTTATGCTGTTATGAAATTACAGCTTAAAAGCTGTTGAAGAAACACAAGGAATTCTAAGTAGCATCTCCAAAAGGAGAAACATTAAATTATATTATAAATTGAAAATGCAAGCATTGAGCTGGTGTCAGAGGCTCCATGGATATATCTCGAAAATTATCAATATTGTGTCATTGAAGAAATGCATCCCTGGAAACTGTTTTGTTTTTCAGGTTTTGGGGATTTTTTTGAGGGTTGGGAAGTCAGGGAGATAGGAATTATTCTCTTTTTTTAATAAAGAAGACAGGAAGAAAATGTAAACTGTACCACATGTAGAAAATTAAGAAAATTAAGAAAATGACATTATCAACTAATAAAATCAAAGCAACTATGCTAGCTGTGTTAGCAACTGTGAAAAAATGACTGAGTGCAAGTGACTTCAAGAGTGAGAAAGAAGCTATCACTGCCATAAACACTATATTCCTCCTGCAAAGAGAAAGTGAGGCTGCCTTAATCATAGTTAGCAGCAAACTGCTTCCAAAGAACATCGGATTTTGATTTGTTGCAGTTCCTTCTAGTACTCCCTCTCTGGAGTATTAAAAAGCCAAAAATCATTGGAGAAAAGCATCAATATTACAAAGTATCTTCATTTCAGTGTTGATTGAGAAAATATTGGGAATTGTCTGAATAACAGAGCAATTGGAACTGCAAAAGCTAATACAATTGTACCAAAAATACTAATAAACATATGACTAGACTGCTTAGATTTAGATTAACTGTAAACTTTTGACTTTGTTTAAAATTGTCCAAGTGTTTGTTCTGTCAAGAGGGCCCAGAGGGCAGGCTTCTAACATGAATACAATGTCATTTTCTTAACAGAAATAATATTTCTAACAAGTTGCTCATACATCTGCAAGGAAAATGGTCAGATGTGACTTTCAGGAGGCAGATAGCATAATTTTAGAACATAATGATGATTTCCAGCCTTTTCATACAAAGGAATTATCATTTTATAAATAACAATCAAATTTTACTAAAAACTGATAAATACCAGCACCTGCTGAGAAATAACGTGTTTACATATGAAGAAATTATTGCATTACACATACTTTTCTCATTCATCATTTTCTCCATTCCCTGATATTGTAATCAATGAAATGAAAGTATTATAATTCTCTGTGATACAAAGAATTTGCCTTCTCTGAAAAGTCTACAATACTAAGGATTTAGTTAAAATAATAATTTATTTGCTAGAATTCATAGTACAATAAAGAACACTTAGGAGGGATTTTTGGTTTTGCAGATTTTTTTTTTTTTTTTAATAACAGAATTTGTAGGCAGTGTTCACATAGATCCTCAACACATTAGGAAAAAGGTAAATGACAACTCCGTAGAGGTATGCTGGAAGGATGGAGATCCCTCTCTTGTTTTGAAATAGGTGGTGCCACCTAGGACTGTTGGGTGCTAAGCATTGCTCCATGGCTGGCTACGGTGCTCCAGGTGGGGTCTCACCTGAGCAGAGTAGAGGGGCAGACCTGCTGGCCATCCTTTAGTGTCCAGGGCTCGAGAACCAACAAGGTGGAACTCTTGTCTTTGCTGTCAGTGTTTTAGCTCCTTAGGGAATATAACTGATGAAGTTAGAACACACTATTCTGAAAAGTCTCAATAGAATTATAGAGATGTTTTCTATAAATGTTCATTAGCTTCCAATTACAATAGCTTCAGAATTTCATCTGGAGAGAAAGTATGTAGAATTAAAGAGCAGTTTATGTATCTAGCAGGCAGTATATTCCTGTACTGTTGTAAGGGAGCACTAATGGCTACCTCAGGAAGACACAGTGGATAGGGTTCCTCTTAATTCTCTTTTGACCTCTGCAGACAGTGAATTATCTGAGACTTCCATTACAGTTAATTGAAAAAACCTAGCATCTTAAGTGACTTATCTGATTCTGAAACTGGTATTTAAAATTGCTTTTACTACAGAAGTAATTGTCTCCTCTTCTAACTGTAAGAGGATGAGTAGCAGAAAAACATTATGCTGTGATTTTTCTATCTCCCATTTGTGCAAGGCATCAAGAAATTTAGTACTTTTTTTAAAGGTCTGGATATTTTTCTGTATCTATCAAAATGATATCAGGAATAGTAGTTTCCTATATATATAATGTAATCCTGGTAAGGGTAACTTCACAGTAGTCCTACAATACACTCCCTGTGTACTGCAATCAGAGGTTGCAATTCTTAGTACTTTGAGAGATCATACAAAAATAAGGGGTTTCCCATACATTCAAAAACATTTTAGAAAACATTCAACAGCCACATTTTAGCCCAAAGTTTGTTGTTTTCTTTCTTTCCTTTTGTTTAACTTCCAGAAATTGAAAATTTTAAGATACCTTTATAATACAGAGTTCTGCATATCCTGTTTTTATACCTATTTAATCGGATGTGTATATCCCATTAAAAATCAGGTTTCTAGGTATTTTTGTCACCTCTCATGTTTATAAGGACCCAAAAGTCATAGTAATCCTCGAGTCTGTACATCTATTGAAAGGTTGCCTCTGAAAAAATGTATTTGTCTAAATATAAAGTCTATTTCAATATAAAAAGAGGAAGAAATTACTTAATAAGTTTGAGAGGTTGTTATATTTCTTAATTCAGAATAATGATAAAAATATTTGGCTTTATTTCTAGCTTCTCTTTCTGGGCACTCCTGTCATGGTCAATTGTCTTTTCTAGATCTTACTATAAGATTAAGAGAATGCAAACTCCAACTATTCATGCCTAATAAAAAAAAAATCTGAAGTGCAGTCTTGAATGACATATTACTAAACTGTTAATGTGATGCTCATTCCTTGACTTTAGATATTGTCAGTTGACATGGTTATGTTAAAATTGGAAGGAGTACAAGAAACAGTAAAAAAAAAATTAAAATAAAATACAAACAGTAATATAGATTTTCTTCTATGCAAAAATTTATATGTGATATTTACATAAAATTAGGGGGGAAATATTTTCATTATAGGGAACATTAATTTGAGAAATTTCTGTATCTGAAATTATTTGCTAGAGCTGGGAAAGTCCTGATGAGGTATAATGGCTAAAAATTCTAAGCACCAAGAGACAGTTACTACTTGGACATGACAGATATGTTTTTCAAGATCAGATCATGCTTGTTGTGGAATGAAATAACTTCACATTCTGGCATAACGCTTGCTTCTTGCAGGACAAACACAGCTACTTAGATCTCTAAAACAGATAATGTTTCAATCACTATTAGGTGTCAAATACCTTCAAGAACAAAATTAGAAAAATAAAATATATAAAGGCAAATGCAAATACTGCTCTGAAATACAATTTTTGAAATCCTAAATGCTTAAGGGCAACCTGCAAACCTAAATTTAGGTTCTTATAACTCTATTCCTTGTTCAATTCAAAATAAAGCCCATTGTGATAGTATTTTCATGACCCTTCTCTGGACATGCTCCAACAGGCCTGTGCCCTTCCTGCTGAGGAACCCAAAGCTGGATGCAGTTCTCCAGGAAGGATCCCGTTAGAGCCGAATAGAATGAGGCAATCATCTCCTGTGCCCCATTGGACACACTTGTTTGGATGTAGCCCAGGACATGTTTGGCATTCTGGGCCGCAAGTGCACATTGCCACATCATGTCCAGCCTCCCTTCCACCAGCATCTCCAAGTCCTTCTCAACAGGGCTGCTCTTGGTCAGCTCATCCCGCAGCCTGTGCCTGGGTTGACTCAATCCAGATGCAACACCTTGCACTTGGTCTTGTTAAACCTCATGAGAGTCCAATAGGATCCACTTCTGGACTTGTCCAGGTCCCTCTGGATGACATGCCATCCTTCAGTGTCAGCAGCACCACTCATCATTTACTTAAGGTGAACTCAATCCATTTGTCTATGTCATTAATGAAGATATTATTAAATAACACTGGTCACAATACAGACCCCTGAAGGTCACAACTTGCCACTGATGTTTTTTGTGACTGAACAGTTGATCACTACCCCATGGAGGCAACCATTCAAGCAATTCCTTGTCCACTGAGTGGTTCACCTATCTCTTTCCAATTGAGAGAAATACGTTGTGAAGAGCTGTGTCAAAGACTGTGGAAGTCTGGAAAAATGAAGTCACCTCATAATAGAAGGCCCCAGGGTTAGCTATGCAGAACTTGCCCTTGGTAAAGGCAAGCTGTCTTTCTAGAATCTCCTCCTTGTCCTCCATGTGCCTTAGCATAGTTTCTAGAAGAATCTGTTCCATGATCTCCCCAAGAACAGAGGTGAAACTGACAGGCATTCTTTCTACCCTTTGAGTATATGGGTACAATACCCTTTAAGCATGTGGGTACTTTTCCCAGCCACCTGGGACTTCACTTGACTGCCACGACTTTTAAAATACCATGAAAACAGGCTTGGCAACTACATCATCCAATCCCTCAGCACGCTGGGATCCATCTCGTTGGGTTCCATAGACTTACCTACATTCAGATTCCTCAGGTGTTCATGAACCTGGATCTTTACATACAGTGGGAATTATTTTTCTCACCCTGGTCCCTGCTGTCCATCCAATCAAGAGGTGTGGAAAGAGAAGTTGCCATTGAAGACTGAGGCAAAAATTGTTGAGCACCTCAGGCTTCTACTCTGTCTGTAGTTCACTTTAGCTGGGCTGCCTTTGTCGCTGTTTGATTAGGAATGGCAAATAACGCAGCAAGACACACAACTTATTCAAAGCAGCAAGAAGAAACAATTTATTGTAAAGCTATCACATTTATATAAGATAGACAAAGTAGAAAAGGCTCATTGGTCCAAGAAGGCAACACCTCTTTGAAAACATGCTTTCTGCAAAACATCATGAGACACTCACACGGCTCTGTGGTCAACACCAGGTGTTAATCTGTGCTATTCATTCTTCCTTCTCTTGTTTGTCTCTGAGAAAAATCCCCTGCCAGGAAAAGATTTGAGCAGGAGTGAGAAAGCTGACAGCCTGGGAAAAATCCAAGTTTTATTTTTCCATGAGCCTTCAGCAGTGTCCACATGTCTTCTTACACGAAGACCCCTTAATTCCTGTGAAATATTTCCCTGATATTTCCCTGGCATTTTCCTGGTTAGTTTGTGCTGTTTATTTTACTTATAAATATTTAGGGGGTTTTTTTTGTTTGTTAATTTTGGGGTTTTTTGGGTTTTTTTAATAGCATATAAATTCATTGAGATAACTATCAATAGATTTTAGGATTTTTCAATCAGCAGCTCTCTATATTTAGCTTTTTCACTTCAGCGATTTGCAAAAATCTTTGTTGAAGAAGATTGAGTAGGTTTCCATTCTTAAGTCTTAGTTAACTGAATCACAATTCCTTTTTTTCATCATTTTCCCTCAGACTTGATGAAAGAGCAGCAGCTTGCTCTGGGGTCACTTTTTTTTGAATGGTTATATAGTTACATCAGTCTTCAGTCTGCAGGAAATTCCATCATATTCCAAAATTTATTAAAAATGTATATCATCATTAAATGTTTACAACATGTAGATATTGTTATATACCTCTTTGCTCACTAATGGATTAGAAAGTACTTTATCTTCCTTGTGTGATAAAAGTGATTCATCATGCTGTTTCCTTCTGAGTAAAGAATAGAAATATGTATTGACCTCTTCTGTCTTCTTCCATCATTAACTGCATTATCATTGTATTCTAGCATTTACTCTTTTTTCATATATTTTTGCTTTCGTATTTTTCACACACTTATTTCTGTTTTCTCTGGTCCTACAGTCCATTGATTTCTCTTTGGTAGTATATGACCCCTTTATCAATTTTCTGAAGTGATAACTGCATTTTCTTTGGTAACTCTTGTATGTTTATTTTTTAATTAGTTGTGGCATTTACCCTCTACATAAACAGGCTATTTAGATAAGCCATATGGCAGAATAAACAAGATGTCTTGTTTAGATGTATTTTGGATTAAACCTGGTAAAAGATCTGATCTTCCATTGCTAGTAATATGATTTTATTTTCCAGTGCCCATTTGAGCTCAGGAATGTGGCATATTCAAATAATATTCAAGGGTTTGGTTATTTCCAGTTGAAAAGACATAGCCAGCATTTAAAAACAATTGCCTTTATTTAAAATTTGAATTTCTTGTTTTAAAGCTTTTTTTTTTTTTAAGGATTTAAAGCTGTAGTTTTCAGTATTGTGTACTTGCAATAATTTGGATTAATTTAGGGTGAAAGGAAACTCACAAAACTGAACACAGAATCTTATAAGTTGGAAAAGAACTCCAAGATAAAATATAATCTTTGATCACCACCTTGTCAACTATGCCAGAACACTAAGTGCCACATCCAGCTGTTTCTTGAACACCTCCTAGGACGGTGACTCCATGACCTCCCTGGGCAGTCTATTCAAATGCTTAACAACCCTTTCCATTAAGAAATTCTTCCTTATTTCCAACCTGAACCTCCCCTGACACAGCTTGAGATAATTTCCTTTCTCCTGTCAGTGGCTGCCTGGGAGAAGATGCTGACCCTCACCTGGCTACATCCTCCTTTCAGGCTGTTGTAGAGAGCGACATGGTTTCCCACCAGCCTCCTTTTCTGCAGGCTAAACAACCTCAGCTCCCTCAGCCACTCCTGATATGATTATAAAAGAAGATTTACTCCTGCCATGTTATAGGCTAATTGCAAATTCTTAGCAGCCCAATCTTTCCCAATTCCTTTGCATAGCCCAGAATGTAGTGAATACACAACCATCATGGCAATCTTCTTTTGTACTTTATTGAGTGAGATTCTGGTATTGTATGCAGGATAAAAAAGAACCACTCCTAATTAAATCATGGGCAGTTAAAATTCTATTTAGTATTGATCATGCATTTAACAACAAAGACTCCAAGATACCAGATCACTATCTATTGACATCCTAGCCCCTTGAGAGGCAATTAACAATGAAGCCAGCAGTATTGGATTAAACATTTTGACTGTGGTTTATTCTCTGTGTGGGATTTTCTTCTGGCCTTCTTCACAATCACAAAGCCTGCACTTGGGAATAAACCAACTGTTTTAAGTTAAGGTGCCATAACTGTCATATCAAATAAAACAGACTGTAATTTCTTTTTGCACTGATTAAATTATTTTGAAATTTTAAAAGTCTTTTTTAGAGTATTTTTTACTACTGTTTTTACTAAGTATCTCGAATAAACAACAATTTGTGTATCTTCTAAACATTTACATCTGAAAACAACTTTAGTGAGAAGAAATTAGTTTTGTATTTAGGAAATGTATTAACATTATTTAATGATCACAATGAAAAATTTAAAAGGAGAACTGTCAAGATAAATATATATTGAATACATAAATATATTAAAATATTTCTTTTTTATTTTAAAGTAAGAAATATAGTTAAAAAGAGGCAATATACTCTCGTGATTTCATGTATGAAAATTTTGACTAGTGTTTTGAGATTGATTAAAATACAGAAAAAGAAGAGCATATGTTAGAAAAGTAAGAAAATATTACATACTTGTTTCACGACACAAGAATGATATATAATTCAAACCTTTAATTAGATTTATAGTGTATTTAAAATAAATAGTTTACTAATAACATAGAGTAATGGTTTCAATCATACCTCACAGAAAAATCTCCAGTCAAGAACCGGAATTTTTTAATAGTAGCCTAAACCTTATTGTAATACTGATGATGAAAGAAATAGTAGAATAGAAAACATGATTATGTCACTAAATAAATTAATAGTTGAAGCTTGACTAATGTCTGATATATTGAAACACAAAGCAGAAATAATAAGAAGAAAAATAGAAGAAAAGTAACAGGAAAACAATATCAAATGCAGAGAGCTACCTGTGAGGACTGAATAAAGAGATTGAGATTCTTTAATATGGAGAAAGAGATGATTTATGGGTGGGCATGTTAGAAACCTAGAAACTCATGAAAGCTGTGGGGAAAGAGAACAGGAATGAAGTGTTCATTGACTCTCCATACAGAACTAGGTGGCACCAAACTCCATTAGTGAGGGATAAATTCAAAATAAATAACAGGAGGGAGTTCTTCAGGGAAAATGTGGTTGAAATTCCAAAAATGCAAAAATACAATTCATATGCATGCTAGCCATCTACTGTTTAAAATCATGAAAGATAAAAAAAATAGCAATGATTTGTTCAGAATCACCAAAATGTGGATTGTGGTAGGCTGAGAAAATTTTCTAAGGAAATATCATTACGTGCTTGTTCTCTTTTACTTTTTCCTACACATCACCCAATGGCTAACATAATACTATGGGCCATGTAAATTTCTTGTGTGATGTGGACATGCTTGTCTTTTTGATTTAAAAGATTTACTGATCAGAGATGTAATTACCACTGCCCAAGTCTTTAAAAAGAAAAATCACTCAGTGAGCTTTTAACTGAGTTCCTGTAGGATCTTAACCTGTTTGTAAAATTCAGGTAAAATAGATTCAATGAACTCCATATACTCATTCAAAAAGGCCATAACCACACTTCTTCCCTGATAAGCTCATAAAACTTTAATTCCTGATTTTAAAAGATCATTGTTAAAGACTGGAGAAAATGATTACTGGCTCAAACCAACTAAAATGTGTGTGTGTGTGTGTGAGGGCAGGGCCAGTCCTGCATGGATGGAATGGTACACTGCTTCACACCCCACTCCACTGAAGCCTGTGGCCCAGCCCCAGAGTGACTATAGCCACTGGCACACCAGAAGCATACCTGGAAGGGAGAGTCACAGACCACAGGGATTTTATGGTAGCTGAAATCGAGCTGGAATTCAAGCAATGAATACTTATCTGTCTCTCCAACTGTCTGCCCTCCCCCTCTTCCCATCCTCCCATCTTTCTCAGAATCTGGGTAAATTAACGGTGGGTGAGTTAGAATTTGCTAAGTCAATGTTTTTTGAAATTCTTTTCTTTGATTGAATGTTGCTTTAAAATTTGCCAAGTACCTTATCCTTTAACACTTTCTAATAAAAGTTTGTTTAATATCCTGGAACTCCGCCACTTCTCCCTTCTGCCCACCTCAGGGAATCAGAGTACCTAAGACCCTTCCAAGAAACTTGCCAGGTGAGTTCAGAGCTTTACAACTGTCAGCCAAAATAGTATAAAACTTTTGAGGTGTTGCATTGCCTTCTCAATTATATTCCATTTACATAAGTTCAGAAAGTATTTCTTCAAACAAACAGTTGCCAGGTTTTGGTTCCATATTTCTTTGGTCTTGTGCCTCACCTTCTTTGTGGCTTCTGTATCTTTTTTCCTTCTGAAGAAACAGGCAAATGTAGTGGTTCTGATTTGCCAATCCTGGGTTCCCTGGTCAATGCACCAATTAGTGTAGTGGCTTGAGCACTGGCCATATGCCAGTGCACCCTCTAAAATTATTTACTCATTTTTTTTCATGAGATAAGGATTAGAGGAAGAACAAAAGCAGGCTCAAAACTTTAAAGGGTATAGGGAATGCTTTATTAATAGAACTAAAAGAAAGAAAAAACAGAAATTAGAATAAACTATAAGAACACTTCTCTTCCCCTCAACTCTCTTTGAAGGAGAGAACACATCTGTCCTGAAGAAAGGACCAAAATAATGGAGAAAAAGCCCCAGAAACACACCAAAACACCTTCAGAAAATGTCCTCAAAGTGTGGTTTTATTTCTCAGTGGAAAGAAAAATTGAAGAAAAAAATTTGAATACAAAACGTGTAAGGGCCTACTGAAATTATATTTAAACAGGTGAACTATTATATTAGAAAACACTTTAAAATATTTTAAAGTAAAAATTATTTAATAAAAACAAGGGTTATGGTTGCCAACAATGTATATTTTTGTCTCTCCTTTCAGACCAATTTAAAAGCAATATAGTGTAGACTATATAGTGGGGTTTGGAGATAAATAAAGCTTTAAGTAATAGGAAAATTTGTTTTTAAGGTAATAATTTCAAGTTAATTTTGGGTCACCTAGCTGAATTGTTGCTTCATAAAATAGGAATTAGTATTTCCCTGCACAAAAAAAATAGTATAATTATTTAAATGTTTTTAACCTTTTATATGTTCTGGTTGATGAAAGAGAGATTCTCATGTGATGCCAATTTACTGGTTAAGTCTACTCAGTTGCTCTGTTTGTTTCTTCCACTATTTATATCATAGATGCTTTCCATTTTCTACCACATGTTTTTGGAAATGAGAGGCCAGTTTTACCAGTCCAGAACATTCCTGATAAATCCAGAGAAGATCCTTGACATCCATGGAGCTTCTGCATCTACAGCAGCATATGCAGCAACATTGAATTTAAATTCATTCTTAAATCCACAATATATTTATTTGAAAACTAAGATGACCACAGAAAAAGAAATAAATTAATTATGGGCTATATTGCATTTGACATTCATATCTGAGAAGTCTGATTGACTTCAGAAGGAATAAGTCTTGTGTGAATAGAGTAAGTAGATTTTGGCCCAATCAAGCAAGTTTTTAATTTTTTTCTTTGCAGGGAAACATTTAAATAACATTCTTCAGACAGTCACACAAAAGAGAGGATATTCTAAATAAAGACTTCCTATTGAGATTGAACTCTATTGTTCCGAGACATTGCAGCACATATTATCTCTTCCTACTGAGATACATTCTCCCTCCTACTGCATTTCCTAATTGGAACCTTTTTGTGGGAAAAAGTGGCAATTCTGCATTAGGCTTGTAATTTTAAATGTCAGCAAATTATGTAAGCAACCTTCAGAAGGGCATTTGCATTATTAATTGAAAGTTTCCTATGAATAGAAGTATGTGTAAGTATTCATCTGTAATTCCATTGGGTTATCAAACATGCATTTCAGGGATAAACACTATTCTCAGAATCTGGGGAGAATTGGCTGAGAAGCAGTTTATGAAATTTTTAAGTTTGGCAATTTTGGGGTTGTGACTACCTGTTGGCCAAGACCTTATTTGGGACATGCTATTCACAAAATGCCAATGGCAATCCCATGCAACAGTATTTAGATCAAAAAAGCAAACAAAACCAATTGTAGTTCTAAAGTAGCTGAAAGCAAAACTATGGCCCACGCAGAAAAATAGTGTCTTCCTCTACTTTCAGAGAGGAAGGCAACATATATAAACATTAGGGGGCGGCAAGGACATCCAACATTTTGTGTGTGGCACTCTTTGTGTCACACCATATAGATATAGCCTAATGCAATCCCTGGATGTAAAAACATGGGGTGGCCCTAGGAAGATAATTGCCCGATTTTATCCCTAAATATTTATGCATAAATATTTGGCATATATTGGCTTATTTTACATTTATAGTATAGATCAGGCAAGTATTGGAATCTATTTTCCATTATTGCCCTTTAATCAATGAATAAGGCAAATAAGGAGGCATACAGACATTACTTTCTTGGATTTGGAGAGACTGAAAGGACCCCATCCATTTATCTTGTCAAAATGAAGAGGTGATTTGATTATAATCCATAAATATTTTCACAGGCTCAAAATATAAATTAATTAATATAGCAGAAAAGGACATAACAAATAAAGCTGACAGAAAGATGAAGCCAGACAAATTTAAATACAAAGTTAGAAAATTAATTGAGAGTATAGTTAATTCTCTAAGAGAATGGGAAGGAGTACTTCCTGTATCTCTCCTGTTTCAATGAGAACACTACCTCTCCTAAAGATAGATTAATATTACTGTTTTTTGTGCAACTCAGTTCACTGTACTCATGATGTTTTAAAATATTTATTTCAGGATAAATAAATTACTTTCCTTTGGGATTTCTTTGATTTTGCTTTGCTTTTTTTTTTCCTCCTAAGTAAAATAATCTACTTGTAGCAGAAGCAAATACTTTATAAAGCCAACTTAGTTTTTTTTTAGAATCATTAACATTTTTACATTATATTTAATTATTTAAATTTTGTATTGTATTGTTCTTGTTGTATTTTACTTAATTTTTTCATTTCATTTCATTGTTTTTGACAATAATCTCAAAATACAATTTTTTCCATTTAAAGATTTTTGAAAAATTTTAAAAAAAAATTAAGCAATGCCAAGATGATTTTCCTTTGCTCCTTTCTTTTGTCTTTTTTAATCACAAGCATAACTGAAAAAAAGCACAGAACAAAATAAAGATGATTGAAATATTCTTATTTATTCTGAGAAGGAGATTTGGTCAAAATATTTTTCATACTCTGGATTTTTTTAAGTTTTAGTTTAGTTTCCAAATAGTTATATTCATGCTAGATAAAAATTTAGCCGCATGTGCAGCTAGCCAAACTTTAAGAATCTCTTTGTAAAGTGGAAGAGTTTGTACTGGAGACATTACTAAACTCAAAAGAATAAGTGATTCCATTTCCAGAAATTACAAGTTGTTTTTCAGTATAGTCTAGTGTTCTGCTCCTCCTCTGTTAGTCCAGGTTGAAAAAAAGCTACAAGTCTGCTTGTGGAAGGGCCTAGTCTGTATGCATACAAATACTATTTCTCCAATGATTAGCCAGCCTTTTTGTTCATATTTTTACCAGAAATCTCAGATACATTCACTTTTATTTTCCCCTCTTCTGAGTTTCAGATACAACTGAGGGTTTTGTTTATGAAGCTACTGGTCGGACGGGCTCTAGATAATGCTGTGACACTACTGCCTTTTTAAAGTTCTGTTGTGCCATATTTAGTTAATAAAGCTGTTTTGTTTACAATCAATAGAGATGAAGGACTATTTGTACGATGCTTGCAAAGTGTTATGAAAAAAGATGCTGCCTGAGACAGAGGAAAGGGTATTTGCTACTTATATCTTTCAGAAAAAAACAACATGGGCCAAAGCAACTTCTATCTGTAGAAATAAAGATGTTCTTTCTCTTTCACTGTAATTCATGATAATCCTTTTAAAAATGAGGCTGAGAGCATTCTAGTAAGAGCTCCCTTGCTATTTTCCAAACCCATCACAGTGAAGGAAATATTGCGCAGAGTTTGCTAAAAGACTCAGAAAATAGGAGTTTATATGAAAAAAATATTACTAGGCCTCACAAGGCTTTTAAAAATTTTTAAAGTTATTTTTTATGGAGCAAAGTAATATTTTCAGTGGAGTAACTGTATTCTTCTCAGATCATATACAATTGTGGCCTCTGCCCTCAGTCATTCAATAACTCTTTGGACAACATTTGAATTTATGTGAAAGACAGCTAAGAGGAAGAATTAAGAATTCCTGAGGGAATTTTCTAAGGGAATAGATATTCTCTAAGTAGACATAGGAAAACATTAACAAAAATTATAACTGTGTATAATATACTTCAGTAAGTGTTAGTTATTAAATTGACAGGTCAATCAAGGTCTTCCAGGTTTATGCCAACATAACTGCATACAGTCCTCAGACGATAATTTGGGCCATTAATATATTATCTTAGATGATTCCTTAATGTAAACATGCAAATTGCTAACACTGAAATGCATTAATTAAACTATGTTTTATTAATTACTTGTAGACTTCTAAAAAGGCAGTTAATTTTTTCAGATACCAGTTTATAATCTTTAATGATGCCCTGTTATAGGAAATCCTATTATACTGCCATGATATCCTCTATAAATTGAATGCTTAATTTAATTGGCACAGCAGTATTACAGATCCTGTTCTGAACGGGTGCTGCTCTGAACTTGCATTCTTTAGAAAATGTATATAGTCTGAAATGAGTGTTCATCATGGAAAATAGCTCTGACTTGAGGGGGATTCTCTATGAGAAAGGTGAAGGTGTCATGACATTACATACCTCAGCCCCCTGTAGCTAATCCCACCCAGTTTTGCCACTCTTTACCTCCCTGCATTGAAGGAAAATCTGCAAGTATCCAAAATAAGAAGTTAATGCTAGTGCTACTGAAGAGCTTTCAATGTCGTATTTCCACAATGTCCTTTGAGACCTCTACTCTTCTTTAACACCTAGGGCATTTTACTATCTCATGTTATAAACTAGAAGGATCTCTTTTATCCCAAAATTTTTTTTCAATATTGTCAGAAGAATAATTTTAAATTCCTAGCCTGCAATTTCTGAGTGCTTGAAGCTTCATGCTCCTTTCCCCTCAATAGGATCTCTCTATCAAATATGCAGTATAAATTTTGCCATGTTTAATTTAGATTGTAACTTCTGCATGACAGAGTCTGTCACTATTTTATAGGTGAAAGAGGCAACACACACCTGGGATACAGTAAGATTCAATATTAAGGTATATTCCTAGGTGTCAGAGACTGAAATGGTTCATGCCATAAACATGGTTATGAAGGACTATGGCCCATTATAGCAAAAACTGTATGAAGAAGCTACAACCAAAGACAACCTCCTTGAAGATACCTGACTGGAACTTTGGACTGTGATTTAAGTCACCCAGGTAAGATAAACAGGACACTATTGTTCAATCATCTTAGGTCTAGGGAGAAGTAAACAAGGCTGAAGGAAAATAATGCATCCATAAAAAAGCCAAACACAACAGATAATCATCCCTGGCTGGGTTTGGGTGGGGGGAGACCACAGCTCCCAGAGGCCAGGTTTGCACAGACTCTCCCTCAAGCAAGGGGGGTGGTGGAGGTTTTGGGTGTGTGGTGTAACCTCTGGCCAGAAGCACTGGATACTCATCCCCATCCTCCCTCACACAAATCAGCCCAGCTGTGGAACCCCCAACCCCACAGGCCACATCCATGGGACATTCATGAGGGAGGCAGCTGAGGGGGTGTCATAATCCATCAAAGATCCCCTGAAGAGCTCCCAGAATCCATCCTGAAGCCTTACACCACAGCATCACACATCATACTAAGTGGTGCATCAGATCCAGAGACTGCTGCAGGAGAGTGTCAAACTTCCCCTGGCCTGGGCATTCCCACCTGGCCTGAGTGCTTATTAATCCACTGGATTCTATGCTTTTTGAGGGGACCCTCACCACCAAGGAGAGCAGCTGGAGAGAATCATCGGGGCACCAGTGGGGTCCACAGGGTGGTGATATTTTCTTTGATCTGTCTCTGTCGCTCTCCTTCTGTTCCCCCACCTCTCTTCTATTTCTTTCTTCTTTTTTTTTTTTTCTCTCTCTCTCTCTCTTATATTCATTATTAAATAAAATCCATACTATTTACTTTGGCATAGGGTCTTTTTTGCCCCTTAATTCAGGCAGAGGCGTTTCTAATAACTTTAAAAACCAAACTGCAAGGACTGCAGGCTAAGCTCTGTATTCCAAGATGTTTTTTGCTTTTTATCCTTGAACAAAAAAAAAAAAAAAAAAAAAAAAAAAAAAAAATTGAGATTACCTTGTGTATATATTTTGAAATTAAAAAGTAAATTCAATTTAATGGCAGTTACTTCCTTTTGCTCAGCTTGTATTTCTGAAACAATGTCTAGCCACAGAAAGAGCTGATAATCACATGACAGAGTGCAAGAGAAGAAGGTGACCAAAGAAAAATTTATTAGGTTTTGTGGGAGATTATAATAGAAGCTTTTTTAGACAGTAAAATGTTAGCTTTCAATGGTTTGCTTTTTCTTCTAGGTTTGAAGAGGAATGAGCACAGAGAAGAGTTTTGATTAGATGGAGAAAAGGATGATATATTAAACTACATGTTCCTGACATAGTGGGACATAAAAATCCCATTTATAAAATAGTCATGAAAATGATTATCTATAATGAATTCATAATAAAAAGAATAAGGATGTGAAGAAAGAGGGCAAAGTTAAATTTAGATCGCATTTTGTACTGAAAATTTAGCAGAAATCTCGCTGTTGTGAAATTCCTATTTTTAGAACTTAAGCCCTCACCAAATTTTCCAGAGTTCTGTGAGGAGTGACTGCAATTACCTCAGCTGGTAGTCAGTTTGGGGCCTTACAAATGTATAACCATGTAACTCTGTTACACAGTGCTGCCATGGCTTGATATGGGTCATGAGTTTTGCACTGAGTTTGTAAGGTTTCAGGACTGGGTTTGTCATTCTTGCTCATTGTGAACTTTTTTTGACCTGCCTGCAGCTTTGTTTTCCTTCCTTTAGCTGTGACAGCAATTCCTCTAATTGACCAGATGCCTAAGGCTAACTTCTTTTATTTTTTAGCTGTTTATGTTACAGCCATACACAGTTTTATTGAGCTAACATTGCCTACAGTTAGTGTTTTGCAGATAGCAATAATGAGTGGTTGCTGTAGGAAGAATAAGGTATTTACCACTCTAATCCAGTGATGTAGTGCAGAGACATACAAGCCTCACATTATATCAGGGTTATTGAGGAGACCCAGGGTTTGGCATAGAACAGTACTGGCACCTGGGACATAACAGCAGAAGAAAGAGTAGAAACTAAAAAAAGTGTGTATATCAACTTTAACTGCATTACTATTCTTTCTTTTCCATTGCAATTATATCTGGACTAGTGATTATTATACTAGGTTTCAGTTATTGTGACAATAAAGTTTTGGCTTATGGGGTATGCTGCTGCTTTGCCATTTTTAGCTTACCAATTGCTCTAAGATCTGATCTTGTAAATGACACTGAGCAGCACAAATGACATCATAAATATATGATTATGTCACACATGGTACATTTTATCAATTATTTTAAAATATAACCTAGTACTTTTAAAAAACCAAATTTTTAGAGGTAAAACTCATTGGATTCTAATTTTTTTTCTGACCCCAATGAAAAGAGCTTAGTTTTAGTCTTTCTTAAGTAATTGAAAACTCTTCCTAGTTAAGTATTAAAGTAACAACAAGGAGGAAATATTTTTCAAGGTTTCAATACAGAAACTTTTTTCTTTTTGAAATATTTACATTTCTTTCTTCTGTTGCTGGAGACTTCCCCTGAAAACACTATGAGAACTTTAAATTTGGTAAATGCAAGGCCAAAACATTAACTTTCACTGTGCTGTAAGCATTTCCCACATATGCACTGAAAACCACTTAAATGCACTTCAAATCACGGACAAGATTGCATTGAATTTTTTTCTGGGAAGCACAATGAACACAATGCTTTCTGACCAAAAAAAACCAACCAACCAACCAACCAACCAACCAAAATTGAAAGGATCCCAAACAAACCCAAGAATCCAAATCTATGTTAGGTATTTCTCCTCAGGGTGGTAGCACGTATTTCTCTAAAGATGTAGACATATTACTATCTCCCTTATATAACTGGGTAACAGAAATCTGACATTTTACTGAAAGTATTAATAAAAACCTGATATAATATAAAACAAAAATTAAGTCTTTTGGATTTTGCATTAGCTCCTGTAGTGCCTCTAGGAACTCCTTTCCAAATCAGTATGCTGAGTTACATTGATTTTAGTTTCAGATTACATTGTTTCCAGAATCAAAATCAGGAGGAAAAAAAAAAAAAAAAAAAAGTAATTATACTATCTGTAAAGAATCCTGAACTTGATGCTGAATATGGAAGAACTACTTCCTCTGCTGAGCTGCAAATACAAATCCAAAACTACCAGTCCACTGCTGATCCAGTAAAAAAAAAAAAAAAAAAAAAAAAAAGTCCATGTAAGTGCTGACTAAGATATTTCTGTATTATTTTTGGGGTTTACAAACTATGCAGCTTCAAGAAAGAATGGATTGTCCTTGTCCTTTCCAGGAAGTGCCTGATTTGTGCCACTAGAAACAGATTTTGCTAAGCTCTGGTGTTGTTTCTCATCATGCAGAAAAGATTGTTTTATTATGTAAAAAAACAAAATCAGAAGAAAGGTTCAGTATTAATAAGCTAGACATAGAGAAATATTTTAACCATCATTTTATCTGGAGATGATTCACTTATGTGGAAATAGTTCACAGTTTACCTCTTCTATGGATTTTTAGCCCACTACGCTCTTTTGTTGCTTAGCTGCCAGGCTGTTGCAAGCTAGAAAAGTGTCTAGAGAAAAGTTGTCTCAAGGAAGGGATCTCTATATCCAGGCTTCTATTCAGTTACCTGGAATACATAATTTTCTTTTCATTTGCCATTTTTCTACTGCTATTTAGAAAACAGGATTGGGTAGTTTATATACTTCATATTTTGTACTGTTTGTTTGTCTTTGATATAGTCCAAACCCCTAAGTGCTGGGTAATTTCCTAATTACTTCATTTTTTTACTTGTTGTTTTTTGTTTTTTTGGTTTGGGATTTTTGGTTTTTGGTTGTTTTGTTGTAATTTTTTTCCACTATACATTTTATATAATGAGGTTTGGGAGAAACTTTTGGTGGAATTTGAAGTCTATCAAACATTATGATTGAACATCACCCCTCATGTAATTTCACTGCATTCATTAGTGCTATGCCAGAAATTAATTTAGCCTCCTGAGTTCTTATTTTGGCAATGAAAATAAGTTATTAAGATCTGTATTTCTGGAACTTGGTGAAACAGGGAAAAAAATTAATAGTTCATTATAACTTTGAAAAATAGATTCTTTCAGCACTACTGTTTCTTTAAACTACTATTTAAGGCCCCTTTACCTAGAAGGTAATAGAACCAGATGAATTTTTCACCTATGCTTTCACTTTCCTTTCTTTTCCCACCTGATGTAACCATGCCACATCTCTCCTACAAAACACTAATAACAGTATTTTCCCTCTTTTTCAAACATGAAAAAGCATACTGAGCTTCTCCAGAGAAGTTCACACTAGAGAGATATGAGAAACAACGTTTTCTTTGACATTCCGTCCAATGATAAAATCATGTCATTTATCATTTCCTTTCTTTAAGTGAACTATATCAGGATTTTTAATCAATAGTTGCCACCTCTAATTGCATCCTTTGTTTTTCCCACCTCTATGGATTCCTAATAAATCATTTAAAAGTCATATGGTCTACCATTACTCATAAGACTACAGTGAATATATTGAAATCCCTAGATGTCTTGTAAACAGATGGATAGAAACATACAAGAATGGCACATTTTCTAGGTTTTGGTACAAGTATGCTCATTAATTTTTTTTTAAGGTTAAGGATTATTTTAGCCTTACACCAAAAGCACTAACAATGTTGATAATGATCTCTGGGAGAAGAGACTACCTATTGAGAAGTGTGCTCAAGAAGTGACAGTATAAACCTAACGAGCACAGCTGCATGTATTTCTACTTGTTGAATATTTTTTTTTCTTGAAAATTAACCTTTTAAAATAACATAGCTTTGAAAAGGTAGAAGAATTTTATTTTTAGCTATGGTTGTTTCTTGTTAGGTAAGCATTAATCTCAGCAAGATGTAAATTAGGTGTTTGTTTTTTTCTCCCTCTAATTTGATGGTGAAACATGATCATAAAATGGTAAGTTGTGCTGTCACAAAACTGTGGGTTTCCACCTCACAATCAGTCAAACACAAACCCTTGTTTATCATAAAAAATATATTGATGTCTGTGAATTAATTACCTTCTTTTCCTTCAAATTCACCAAGTACTATTTATAAACCTTACTAGTGTATGCCAAATGTTAAGTTGTTCATAATACATTAAATTTACTAGCTAGTCATTTTATGAATTTTAATTATTCTGGATAAAATCTAGAGGATTTTTTTTTTTTTTCTTAAGAAAAGGATACACCTACATCTAAAGACAAATTATAATAATATATGGCAATATTAAGTCTGCAATGCCATGGCAACTTTGGACAAAATTAGTTTCAAAGTCACTGTTTTGTCATGGTAGTAGTCTTGCAAAGTTCAAAAGATACTAAAATACTGTAAATTTTAACCATAGATTAAACAATGTTATTTTTATTATCTGTAAAACCCTTATGTAAAAATCTATAACTTTATTACCAGTATAATATCAAGCTGCATTAATTTACCATATGTTGGCAATTGTATTCTACACTTTAAATAACATACTGATTTTATATACTGCCTGTGGTGGGTTATGCTGTCTGAACATCAGGTGCCCACCAAAGCTGCTCTATCACTCCCATCCTCAGCTGGACAGGGGAGAGAAAACAGAACTAAAGGCTTGTGGATCAAAACAAGAGAAAGGAGAGATCACTCAGCAGTCACTGTAAACCAAAACAGACTCAGGGAAATTAGTTTAATTTACTACTAATCACATCAAAGTAATGAGAAATAAAACCAAATCTTAAAAACACCTTTCGCCCATGGCTCCCTACTACTAGGTTTAACTTTACTCACAAATTATTTACCTCCTTCCCATCATCAGTGCAGGGAGATGGGGAATGGGGTCTATGGTCAGTTCATCACATGCCATTTCTTTTGCTTCTTCCTCCTCAAACTCTTCCCCTGATGCCATGCAGGTCCGTTCTGGAGGCTGCAGTTCTTGAGAAGCTCCCAGTGCAGGTCCCTTGCAGGGTCACCAGTCCTGGCAGCAAACCTGCTCCAGGAGAGGCTCCTCTCTCCACAGAGCCACTGCCAGGAGGCTGCTCTAGTGTGGGCTTCCCACGGAGTCACAGCTTCCTTCAGCATCCATCTGCTCCAGCACTGGGTCCTCCATGGGCTGCAGGTGACATCTGTTCCATAGTGGACCTCCACGTGCTCCAGGGATGTCTTCACCACGGATTTTAGAGGAATTTCTCTTTCAGTACCTGGAGCATCTCCTCTCCATTCCTCACAAACCATGAGCTGTTGCTCTCACACATTCTCTCTCCTCTCTCCAGCTTCAATTAGCTCTGGCACAGCCTATTTCCCCCTCCTTTAACTCTGCTGTCCTAGGAGCATTAACACCTTTGCTGATGGGCTCAGCCTTGGCCAGTGGTGAGTCTGAGGCATCTGGCATTCACTCCATCAGATACAGAGGAAACCTCAGGAGCTTCTCACTGAAACTGCCCCTGTAGCCTCCCTGTCACCAAAAACCTGCCATGCAAACCCAATAAATACTGCCCCATCAGAATTAGAAATGAAAAGGTGTTTCTTCACTCAATTATTGCAAAATAATTAAAAAAAAGGCATGTTGCTAGTATAATTTTGACAGTATTTTTAATTGGAAATAGTTAATAGATTTAGTAGATCTCATGTTTGAATGCTACTGCCCTAGTTTAAATTTCATATTAAATCTAGTTAATTAGACAAAATTAAGTTAATATACTGTAAAAAAAATGTTGTATGACATATTGGGCTAGAGGTACAGTTAATTATTTCCTAAACTTGCACATTATCAATGAAATTCATAAGATGATGCAAAACTTTCATCTTCATCTAGAGCAGTTTTTTTTAAATGTCCAGTGAAATCCTAATGTACACAAAGAGATCCATCAATTTACAAGAGCAGAAAATCAAGGGAAAAAAAAATCCCTTTTTTTGGTGTTCTTTTTTAATTATATATGTGACACCTGCTTTTCAAAAAGCTGCTTAAGGTCTTCATTGACATAATGATAAGAGTGTCATCTGAATGCAGATAATTCTTCATAAAATTTGGTATACATTTATTTGTTTTGAGTATGAGAGTGGGAAGAATTAGCTGCCCTTAAGGCTACTCTTTTAATCTGGAATAAAATTAGAGTTGTAGCTATAATCTTTGTTGTCAAAGTTTATTTTTTCTTTTCATAAAGTAAGGAGTGGAAGGATTACATAGCTAGAACTGTGGCAGGCATGGAATTTGAACCTGTTTCCTCCACAACTGAGTGTGCTTCAACCAATGTGAGCTCAAGATGACTGTGTCCAAGAGTTTAGAGTAATAAAGTCAATAATCCTTTCATATAGCTCACAGTTTTTTGAACTATACCTTCAATATGTTCATCTGTTCAGCCTGGGAGATACTGCATTTATCTGTGTTTAGAAAAACATCTTTATAAGCAGAAGGAGCAGCATTCTTTCTAAACCCTACCATTCTGTTGTGAAAAAGAGAAAGTACTATTTAAATATATATTTTTTTCACTGCAATAAACTATAAAACAGTGCTATCACTAATGAAAGTGTTATCTGTGTTGTGTTTACTAAAAAAATTTGTGCTGATTCAATTTTTTTGCTTGTTTGTTTGTTTCAGAATTCTGTCTTCTGTATGTTTTGGATTTTTATAAAGCCACTTAAAAAAAATAAATCAGTATTTATCTTTTTTTTTTTTTTTTTTTTGGAAAAACTTAGTTCTGCTTTTTTTCCTTTTTCTTTCAATTTAAAAGAAAAATAAAAAAAAATCATGTTTCATATACTTCAATCCTTTTAGAACATCACACTTACATTGGTGGCTCCCTGAAAGCAGGTAATTTAAGAGTTATGGAATCCCATAGAAGTTTGGAAGTGACATCTAGAGGGTCACCTATTTCCAGCTATGTCCTGAAGTGGGGGCAGTCAGCTGGAGCTCCATGCACATGACTATTGAAAAGCTCCAGGGATGGAGGTTTCACAGATTGTATGGGAAGCCTGGCCATGCTGCAATACCCTTGAAGTGAAAATGACATTCCAAATACTCAGCAAAGATTGACTGACTCCTTAACTGCAGGCACACCCGCATGTCCTGTTTTATGGAACCTAGTTCTATGGAAACATTTTAAATTAGGCTCAATAGTGGAAGAACTGCCTGCAGTATCCTCCCCAGCTGTTAATTTGAAGCATTCCATATGATCTGAAGAAATCTAAAGCACAATTTTTCCAACCCTGGTCCAGCTGAGCCACTCCTACAGAAGCTCGTAACCATCCCACTGGTAGATTGCTTCACTTCGAGGAGCAGTCAGGTAATTTTTCATGGAGAGATTATTGGAAAGCCCCAGTACATTGCTGAAGCTTCTTGTCCATTGGAACAGAAACTGTGTCTGTTGCAATGTGCAGAAGGTTGGCAATTCACTCCCACATTGCTAATAACTGTAAGCCTGTGAGAAACAACATAATTTTTCTCTGTAAGGTAGGCACAAAGTAGTACAGCTAAATAGAATTCATAAATTATTTGTAAAGCGGTGAAAAAAAATATGATCTCAGTCAAGCTGTCTTGCTAGTGGTGTCAAGGAAAAATGGTGTTTTAAATGCAGTTAGTCTTTCATACCTTCTTAAATATTCTCATATTGCCAGATATAATATTTAACACTTCAGGCATCACAACAAAGCATGTATAGCAACAAGGGTTGATAAATTTTCTTGTAAAAAGCCAATGAAATATATTTCTGTACTTATGCTTTGAAATTTGTTTTTATTTGATGCCTTCTTTCCCCTGCTTTTTTTTTTTCAGAATAAAAAATAGTGAAAATAGTAGAAAATAGTGAAATGAATATATAGGTATGATTATGTCTTTTATAAACACACACATACACATTTTAGAAAGGTTTAGAAAGGTGTATCAATGAATTCCTGGGGTTTTTTTAGGTTCAGGATGAATATTAGTCTAGTGTCAATTTTATAGCTGAGTTAAAAATCCCAATTAAATAGTGATGACAATCTCATTTCACCATGGAATTTATTGTAAATTGAGAAGAAATTTTCACTTTCACCTCTTCTCTTCTACTTAAAGTTTTTTGACATTAGAGCTGAAATTCCATTCGTTCTCACAGGACTGTCTGACATGAATCTGTGTAGTCCTATAGCTAAACTTCATCTAGTAATTAAATTATTTTAATTGCAGTACTAGAAGCTGCTTGGACTTTCTAACACTACATTGCAGCCAAATATACATGCATGTCTGCACTGAGATTTCTGATACTCATTCAGCTCAGGGAAGCATTAGTACAATTATCTACAAAATTCTTTGTTCTCAATAGATAGGTGTGAAGCAAGTCTTACAAATGTCTCAGAAGTTAATTTTAGTTTGTTGTAAGCTATCTCTTCATTCATGGATAGATGTGATTTGCCAATTTGGTTACATGCTTGTAAATCTAATTAGCTTCTGGATGAGAGGTTACTTGCATTTGAAGGGTTTAGAATATATAGGATGACTGGCAGCTTATACCAGTTCCATTATTCAGGCAATTCCTAGTTTTCTCTCTTGCTGGTGAGTGTATGAGGAAATTACCATCTAATGTCATAGGACAAATCTTATAGAACTTTTGTCCTGGAACTATGTTTTTTTGTCAAA
Organism: Muscicapa striata striata; assembly: GCA_030060385.1. Classification (NCBI taxonomy): domain Eukaryota; kingdom Metazoa; phylum Chordata; class Aves; order Passeriformes; family Muscicapidae; genus Muscicapa; species Muscicapa striata. Next base: position 2,292,998 of record JAREIS010000146.1, read on the forward strand.
GTGAAAAAAAAATAGTTTATGGCACTCTGTTTGGTTCTATGAGCTCTTATCAGCTGTTGTATGTGTTTACCTGATAGAGCACATAGAAGAGATTAATTCAATATTGATGCACCATAAATTAGGTTGGAATTAGGAAGAATGTTGAGGCACTTGGGTGTATCCAGAGGAGGCAATGAGGCTGGTGAGGGGCTTGGAACACAAACACTGTGAGGAACGGCTGAGGGAGCTGGGAGTGTCCAGCCTGGAGAAAAGGAGACCTGGGAGTGACCTTATCACTCTACAACTCCCTGAAAGGTGTTTGTAGTCAGGTGGGGGTTGGTCCCTTTCACCAGGCAGCAACTGAGAGAACCAGAGGACACAGTCTCAAGCTGCACCAAAGGAGATACAGGTTGGATATTAGGAAGAAGTTTTTCATGAAAAGAATAATAAAGTATTGGAATGCTTTGCCTGGGGAAGTGGTGGAGTCACCATCCCTGGATGTGTTTAAAAAAAGACTGGATGTGGCACTTGGTGCCATGGTCTTGTTGAGGTGTTAGGGTGTGGGTTGGACTTGATGATCTTGGAGGTCTCTTCCAACCTAGTCATTCTGTGATTCTGTGATAAAAGTATTATGTAATTGGATCACCTGTTTCTTACCACATGCAGTAAAGGAAGACAAGGCCAAATAATATATTACATATAATGATACAGGAGTTAAATATTTAAAAAATACCAAAGTGTGGTGTGGAAATGTATTATGAAATGTTGACTGCTTGATGACTAAAGTGTGAAAGAGGCAGGCTTAAGTAATTTCATAGTAATTATAATGGAATGGGGACATTAATTTAAAAAAGGGACATTCTCTAAAAACTTCTTTCACTTTGTGCCACATATCACATCATGTCAGTATCTCTCTATGTTTATGCTGCCAAAAGAAAAATTTAGCAGATAGAAAAACTTTTCTGAGGTTAAGGATTTGAAAGCATTTTTAAAGCTGAGCGAAATAATTGAAGCTTAACTGTATTTTCACGTTTTGAAGTAAGAATATGCTGAATTAAGAAATGTAGATTTCAGAGATAGGCTAATAAGACCATCTCTCTATTTATATCATCTTGTTCCTTATAGTGAATTAGGCAGCTCATGTTGCTGATATTTGGGGCAGACCACACAAAATGAAGCTTAAACCACTGAAAACTTTATGAAACAGTCAAGACAAAGGCTTTTGGGGACATATATTATGATAATAATGAAACTTTACGGAGAAAAACATGCCATCTGGGGACTAATTGCTCAAAGAAGGAAAGTAGATTTCTGAAGCTGCTGGTAAGGTACATCTTTGCTAGTTCTGTCTCAGACTCAGATTTGTTTTCATGTTTGTTGTTCACTACTACCCCTAAATCTCTTTCAGTGTGCCAGCTTTCATACTTCCTCCCAGTGGTACTGTCCTGGTTCTGGTTTATTTTTTCCCCAGATGCATTAGCCTGTTATTTTCTTTGTCTGTTTTGTTATTTCCTGCTTGTTGTTTTCTGACTTCTCATGTCCCTGCTGTTGTCCTCAGCTGAGTGTATAGTACTTCCCCATTTAATACTATGTGTGAATTTAGTTCTGCTTATCTTCAAATAGTTAGTGAAAATGTGAAATAACAACAGACCTAATATTACACCTAACACAAAAAATACCTAGGAAATTTCATGCCACCCTCCATGATTTATTATCTATATAGACCATTTCTATCAGTATGAAATTTTTGTTTCAGTAAAAAAAAACAAGTGCAGGTAGAAAATTGCACAGATGCTTTCTAAATGCTTATATTAAAGCACATAAATATTATAATTCTTCTGTTTCTGCATCTTAAGAGAAGAATTACCTGCTTTTGGATGGTTAATTGAACTAGTAATTACTTTTGAACATGTGGGTTGGTTGTTTCCTGCTTGAAATAATTACCCAATGAAGCTTATACCAGGGCTACCAGCAGGAAGCTAACAACTGGTGTATTGGTGAAAAGAGTTTATAAAGCATTCCTGTGCATCTTTTTCTTAATTTTTTTTTTTTTTTTCTTTGCCAGACGGAGGAACAGATGGATGTGTAATGCACACAAAATCTAAGTACATGATCTCAGCTCTCAACCAGCAGCCACACTGAAATGTACAAAAATCAGGTGTAGCTACTCTACAGTGGTTGGCTGCAAAGGAATTGACCCTTTGCCTCAAAACAAAATTTCTTAGATTAGTATTTAGGTTTTCATCTTCCAAAAGCTCAATTAGAAAGTTTATTTCTGAGCAATAGAGGTGCCACCATTGTAAGTGGGATTTATGATTGCAAATCATGAGATAAGTGATAGCATGCTGCTTCATTAATTCTTTAAGGTTCATTTTATGGTTTTCCATAGGTGTTCTGTATTTTTACTATGCTCTCATATTTCAAAAATACACGTTTAGTTTCTATTTTTTCTCAGTGGTCGTATGCACTATGTTTAGAGTGCTAATTTTCAGTAAAAATAGTTTAACTTTCAAGTATAATCATATATGTTAATCTTTTTTCTTCTATACATGCACTATTCCCTCATTCCCAATATAATTGACATTTCAGTCTCATCGCAGTAAGAACACAATCATAGTTGTAAATGCATTGTCAGATTGTGCTTTGGTTTGCCAAAAATGTTCCTATATTAATTTGGGGTCATTGACTGTTAACAATATGAAATGTCATGAATATGAACTAAATCAATGTGATTACCACAGTGGAAAAATTAATCACCTAGCTTGTCTTTAACGTTTGACTACCAACAGATAGGAATCTATAAACATAAAGGCAACTAAAAAGCAGCCAGGTATGCTCTTGCATATTTATACTCTTGATAATAATATCTTTGAAAAGAAGGCTGTAAAGGACACATTCAACTTTTTATGTAAAAAAACTGAGAAGTGAAAATATAATAAGTAAATGAACATAATTTACAATTCATTTTTCCAGCTCATAATAAATATTCATTATGTTAAGTCATGAAATACTCCAATAATGAATCAAGAAATACATAGTGAAGGTGTAAGAAAATAAACAAAAAGCAAGCTGGTAAAATGGTGCCTTTTTTGTTTACCTGGTCACCTGCAGAAAGACCTTAGATATGCACTACAAGACATGATAGGGGATTTTATTTGGAAAAAAAAGCCAAAATCTTTTGGTAGTATTTGTGTTACAATGGCTGTTTAAAAAATAAAATGTGATAATATATTTGGATTGTTTACTGAATGGTAGAGCCAAGCTAATCACATAGAAGGATGATTCTGTATAAAAAAAAAAAAGCAAAGGGATTTTGAAAAATAAATCTCTAAATCTCTAAAAGGCAATAGGTACTGGACTCATCATAGGTGCACATTGGTTCATAAATTCTCTTACTTGCATATGAAATGTTACATTGTAATATACATTGCTCAGTGTTTTTTTTTTTTGTTTGGCTTTAATTACTATAAAATGATCATATGCTACCTTTCAGAATGATCAGATCAAGACCTGTGAATAAGGCCTGAACCAGTCACATGAATGACTAGCTGTAAGAACATGTGATTACATTGAAAAACAGGTGTTTCCTGTGAGAATTGCTATCAAGTTGATATAGTATAAAAAAGGAACTCTAGAACTTGACATCTGAAAAATCAAATAACAGCAGAGTACATATGACATCAGTGATACCTACAGAGTTCTTTAAAAATACAAAATGAATGTGCCACATGATAAAAAGGAAAATTGAGCAGGAATCAATATGGTTTTAATACATTATTAATATTCTTAATTTTATAATATTTCATATATTAAATGGGCTGCTAACATTTTTATATCTTAGTCATTGAAGAATTGTTGGCAAATATGTTTTTAAGAATCAAAAGATGAGAAAATTAAATACGACTTGGCATCTCTTCAATATTAAAAAAGCAGAAGTTGAGCAGATTTTGGCCTCTTTTTGAGCAAAGTTTGGGACAAATACCTAGGTTTCAATTTGTTGTGGCATCTTGTACACAACTTGATAATAATTTTTTAAACAATATATATTTTAAACACTATGGGGGTTTGTGGAAGAAAATGCTGCATGTATTTTTTGCTATGATGTAATGCAGTCAAATATTTAAATTTCAAGTATTATATTGATGGATTTGGTTAGAAAATAAATACGAATTGTATATTGTTTTTTTCTGGTGACTATTTGACCTAAACAAAAACCAGAATCCCTTTCTTAAAGATTTTAATAATATCATTGATTACTCTGAGAAAAACTAGTTTAACATCTATATATGTTCAGACGAGCCTTTTCATAGACTAAATGTGTTCTCATATTTTTACTATCTCGTAAATTCAGAGAATAGTTTGCAAAATTTCTTTTCAGTATCAAAGAATCCACTCTAAATTGGTCCTTTTTTTATTTATTGAAAAATAATGATAAAAATACTTATTTTATTCATCATTTGCTTGGAATTGACATAAGTCTTCCTTGATTCAATGATATGAAAGTGCTTTGATGATTTTTTTGCCTGGAATAAAAAAAACAAACTTTCCAAACAATACTAAAGGTGGTAACACGAAGAGTAGTTCTTTAATAAAAGTTTTCAGATGCACACAATATGGGTATGTGTACACCGTATATCAGACTATTACAGCTTTTATAAATTTAATTGATTAGTCTATCTAGCAACTACATTAAGTAGCAAACTGGTTTTCCTGGTACCTGAGGCCTGGGCCTGCACCTTGGAGTCTCTGCAAGGGCTTTTAACCTTATATTTTTTCTGTGTCTCAACTGCTAGTGGAAAACAGAGTGTCCTGGTTAGACATCACTTATTTTTCGAAATAAGACTAAATAGAATTTTAAGAAGATGGCACAAAGTGTGAGAAAGGATAATCTACTGTTCCGAAGTTTGAGAAAGTGTATAAAACTATACAGCTATTTCATAAAAACCTACAAAGCTACACAGATATAAAAGATTTTAGGCATCAAGTTAATATTAATTTATTTTTCTACAGTTTCTCATTAAACCAAATCAAAGTACCAGAATAATATGAGCAAATTAATTAACATACTACTGGCAATCATATATAATGGCTATACTTTCTTTAGAGCTTTTCCTCTTCCTTTTACTTTTTTATTATTTTCATGCACCGAATTTTAGTTCAGGATTTCAGAAATTCTATGTGTGATATTATTTAATGCCACCAACACTCCTGAGAATAGAAAATTATTGTCAATATTATGGATAATTGCAGCCAGTGTTAAAAAAGACATTTGGAAATGGGCAAATGCTATTTCATGTCGGTAATTCATTGATTATGTATTGGAATATAAATTTCCTGCATACTTCCTCTTGAACATTTACCACTAGCAACATCTATTCCTCTCATTGTTTTTGTCATCTGCTTTTAGTTTGGCTTTACCAAGGTTGAGTTTAGTGAAACTCCTTTTTAAAAATTCTCACAATTCTTAACTTACAGTAGTTTCAATATGCTACATACACAACTTACATTGATAACTGGTGATTAGGAAGAGGCTAAAAAAAATTAAAATCTCTATTTTGCTGTCCACAAGTTCCTCTTTCATTCATGGACATATACGTTTGAGATTTGTTTAAAGTATTCTCAATTCTAGTTTTAGATGGTTTAAAATGTTTTCTCTATTAATGCAACTTCTGATAGCTTGTCTCTTTTATAATTGTTAGACAATTAAAAAATTCTACTTAGCACTTCTATTACTGTCAGTCCTCAATGCTCTCAGTGACTCTGAGAAGTTGAACTAATTAGTCCCAAGATCAATTCCCAACCATGTGAGCACATTCACAGAACACCTCTGTAAGACACACTTGAATGAATATAACAAACAGATTTATTCCACAGAAAATTTGTGGCTGTAAATCATATTCTATTATGAGATCCAAATCCAGGATCTGAAAACTGGGTTAACCTTGGTGGAAAAAAATTATATAATAAAATTATTTTCAATTTTTTTTGTGGTTCAGCTCTATGAATGATTTAGCATCTGATCATTAATTAGTTCACACTTTTATAATGACTTGGTAAACTGAGATCCAACACATTCTGAGTTTCCTGCAGCAGTGGAGACTTATGATACTAAAAGATACAAATTACCTGCTTCAGAAATAATTCTAATAAATAAATGACATGCAGCTTAAGGCTGAAGTTTCAGATAGTATATATGAAGATTAGGGGTCAAATATGAGAAGACACCAGTGCAACTTTGATTTTTTAGTGGAAGTCTTCTTGTCAGATGAAATTGTTAAAATCCAGTGGTATTTTTAACTAAATGATAAAGTAGTGAAAATTTGGCAGTTATATATGCTTAGATATGTCATTGTTTTCACTGAAGTCTAAGACATGTAATTTTTCAAAATATATTCTTGGAACCTGCATTCCCACTAGGTAGGTCCTGCATCCAGACAACCTGATATGAACTGGGAGTTTTACTCACATTTTTGTAGTTAAGCTACATTTTCACTCACATTTTTGTAGTTTCAAAGTATTTGTAAGATAACCACGTACTGCTTGTTCCATTTGCTCTGGTAAGTTTTTGACTGTCCTTTGCACAGTCTGTGTTCCAGTAGGTACCAACCTGGGTAAAGGAAAGAGACTGAAATGAGACAGAATTAAAGCAGTATCTGCTTGCCAAGGTAACTGTTTCTACACTGATCTGTTCAGGATAGATATGCAGGGGAGCAGGGCGTGTCGTTGAAGCCAAAGCAAAATATGGGGCAAATATATTTGGCTAGAACCTGGAAGGAAAGTGCAAAGGGGCAATTTTCTCTAGAGCAAGATTAAGTACATGGAGTGCTACATTTTCAGCCTCAACACAGAAAATTAATTATAGGAAAAACTAACTACCCTCTACAGATTTACTCTTAGAGCAAAAAGTTCTAACGCATATTCATGAAATCAAGCAATTGCATTAAAGTAACAAATTAGGGCTGTTATTCTGTGCATTCAGATACTTCATTAAGTGGAAGTGAACAAGAAAGGTTCATTCCTGTTTGAACACTTCTCACTTTGCACAGTGCATTGAAAACTTTGTCTTAAATTTCCAGAGGATTTTCTGCAATCAACATCATTTGGATATCTCCTGTTGGAATATGTTTTGCTCAGTATGAGACTCTTATACAGTAGTCTTAGGAAAATAATAGATACATCAAGGACCGAGAAAGCACCAACAGCAAACCAACACCTAAACTAGTGACAAAAGTCACCAAACCAAACCAAACCAAACCAGCCTACCAAGCAACCCAAAGAAATAGTTTTAAATAAAGAAGGAAGCCTGGATATTCCAAATATTTGCCAGAATGTGCTTTTCTGGTTTTGTGCAAGGTATATGGTTTTCATCAGTAGCTTAATACAAACTGGACTATAAAGAAAAGAGAACCTGTGTATAACTTTCATTAAGAATAGAAAGATTATTATTCTGTTATTTACCCATATAACATAAATGTAAAAATTTTTAGTCACAATTCTATTGTATTCATTAAAATTATTTGAGAAGTTGACTCTTGTATGTGTGGCTGGGCATATACAAATAGAAGTAGGGCATATTAAAAAAGATACAATGGTATTATATATTCACTTATTAACAGTGGATTTCCATGTCTTTTACTGCTACTACTAAATACTTATACTCAAATAGAAAATTTCTCAAAAAATAACATAAGTAAATTTCTGCCATTGTATGGAGCTCTTGATATTCCCAACAGATGTTTGTGATGATCTTTCTCACTATTTGTGAGAAAAATATTTCTTTAAAAAAGATCAATTGAAATTCCATTTTAAAAATGCAATTCAATGTGTAAAATTAAAGCAAAAATCTACATACATTACAATGTGTGGAAACTAAAGAATAATTTAGTTATTGATGCTAAGGAATTGATAACTAAGGAATAAAGTCCATTTTCCCATCAAGACACTTCTCCATGCTCATTCATTCACTTCTGTACTTGAGAAGAGCAGACCCTCATAGAAGCAATGTTAAGGCATATACAAATGAAGGAGGTGATCTGAGATAGCCAGCACAACTTCACAAGGGAAAATCAGGTCTGACCAATCCGCTGGCCTTCTACAGTAACACAGCAGTCAACAAGGGAAAACAAACTGATGTCATCTACTTAGTGTTCTACAAGACAGTGACATATGATATCCTTATCTCCAAACTGGAAAGACATGGATTTAAAGAGTGGACTTAGTGGATAAACTACTGGCTGGATGGACTCACCTAGAGAGTTGCAGCCAGCGGATCTGCATTCAGGTGGAGGCCAGTGGCAAGCAGTGTCCCCTCAGCTCTCTGTCTGGGGACTGGTACTCTTTAATGTCTTTATCAATGACGTAGTGAGATTGAGTGCAGATGACAACCAAGTGGGTGGTGAAGTTGAGAGACCTGAAGGACAGGACATCCAGGACATGTGAACAAACATGAGAAGTGGGGCCATGAGAACCTCATGAAGTTCAACCAGTCCAAGTCAAGGTGCTGTGCCTGGATTTCAGTTCCAGACATGAATATAGACTGGGAGAAGGACTCACTGACAGCAGTCCTGCCAAGTAGGACTTGGGGATTCTTGTGGATGGAAAGCTGGAGGTGAGTTAACACCATGTGCACACAGCCTAGAAGGCCAGCCACATCCTGGGCTGTATCAAAAGAGGAGTGGCCAGCAGGTCAAGGAAGGTGATTCTTCCTCTCTATTCTGCTCTTGACTGACTCCACCTGGAGTAGTTCATCCAGCTCTGAGATCCTCAGCACAAGAAAGATGCAGATCTATTAGACTGGGTTCAGAGGATGTCCATCAAGAGTCTCAGAGGGCTGGAGATCCTTTTAAATGAAGGCACGCTGAGAGAACTGGGATTGCTCAGTCTGGAGGAAAGTCTGTGCAGAGAGCACATTGAGGCCTTGCCATGTTTAAAGAGGACTTACAAAAAGGAGAATGACTTTTTACACAAGCAGAGAGTGCTAGGACAAGAAAGAATGGTATTAAATTAAAAGGAGATTAAGTGTTACTAAGAAATTCTTTACTGTGAGGGTAGTGAAGTATTGCAACTCATTGCCCAGAAAAGCTGTGGGTTCACCATCCTTGGAGGTGTGCAAAGAGAGGTTGTATGGGATCTCTGAGCAACCTGGTCTAGTGAAAGTGTCCCTGCCCATGGTGCCCATGGTGGAGGTCTTGGTTTTTAAGATCCCTTCCAATCCAAACCATATGATTCACAATTGTCTATCCTGCTGATGAAGACTAGAGTCGTGGATCTCCAAGAAAATAATTTGTCTTGCCTAATTTGGAAATACTAATGAGTTTTTCTTTTTTACATCTTCTGAAAATTTTATTTGAAACAGTTCAGCTGGATCTATGATAAAAATTGATTGTGAAACAGTGGCTTATGAAGGATTATGTGCTGAAGGTAGGGTCAATAACCTCTCAATTCTGTAACACCTTAATATTCTGGTGCCTTTTTAGAAAAGCTGCATAATATTTCTGAAAAGTGTAATATTCTTTCTGTTGCCAGTTGGGTCCAATAAACAGGCTTTCTGCCTTTTCTTATATGGAGATCTATATTAGCATATATTTATATATTAAACCATTGGGAGATAACTGCAACAAATTCACAGTATAATTACTGGAACTCTCAGTACAGAAGTTGCTAAAACAATGGAAAAAAAGGCAATTTGCTGTCAGTAATCCAAAACTAACAAGAAGTATGTTTCAGAACTGAATATATACAGAAGCAAGTAAATATAATGTGAAAGGGAAAAAAGATAATGAGTTAATGAGATAATGAGTTAAAAGATAATGAGTTATTTCTGCAATACATTTGTAATTACATATCTGTAAAAAAAATTTCATCTACCTTTCAAAATCACAGATAATGTAATGTATTTAATTAAAGATGAATTTTCATCAAAGAAATAGCTGATATTTCTCAGTTAAAAGATTGTAACAGAGCATTTTGACTATCAAAAACTTTAAACACAGAGTTAATTCCTTATTTAGAAGCTAGTGACAATTCTGAAGATTATTATATAAGATTATAATTATATTATAATTATGATATAATTATATTTATAATATTATAATATATATTATAATTATAGTATAATATTATAATTGTAATATTATAATATATTATATAGAGCATTTTGTCATAAAGGGTTAGCATAATCTTTCTTCATACTTTTTTTAAAAAGTATAACAATAGGTGCATATATTGAATTTTCATAAACAGTACATTTCATATAAGATGGATTTCAAATCCCTGAGTCACAACCACACATCTTACATAATATCTTTAATGATGAAAATTTGCTTGTATGAAGAAATACTAAATTAGAATAAAAAGCTGAGAGGGTTCATGTTTCTGTAGTAATTCTTTTCCTCCTTTTGAGCAAAGCCAAAATAGAGCTCTCTTTCTTCAAAGTGATGTGACTAGCTACTGATGAATCCTGTAAGATTAACAGAGAAAGGTACAAAAAGTATGATTTATATTTAAAAGTATCTTTCAATTATTATGACTGACTTAGCTTTTGTGAAACAAAATTTTCTGAGGAAAAAACCCAACACCTTGTTTTGAAAGCCTCTTACATATTCTATATGATATGGGCTAAAATATATATAAAATATGGCTCATGTAGATACAATATTTATGTCTGTATATATCTATCAGTATTAATACTGAAGACTTCTTCATTCAGTCTATTTTTAAAAGAAACAACAACCAACCAATCATACTTCTTCACATGGCTTTGCAGAATAAGTTATTCTGTTTTTATCATGGTTTCAGATGTGAGTCTTGAAGGCAAGATACTGGTTAATCTGGTAGTATGATCACCTATATTTAGTGGTGTGTAAGTTCCTCATAGTGTTTGTAGAAAATTTTTGAGTCTACAATCTCTGAATTAATACAGTATTATGCAATTTATAATGAGAAGTTCCCATTAAATATTTTTACCAGCAAGCAAGAATTTAATGGATTTCACAAATATCCCTTTAAAAAACATTGTCAATTGTCCTCTGTAGATGCACTATTTTTGTTCACTTTAAAAGTTAATTGTGCATATTTTTTCTGGTAAATGTTATGAACAGTTTTAAAATGTATGCATTTCTCTTTTTTTTTTTTTTTTTTTTTTAAACTTTTAACTTCCTGGAAAGTAGACAGAAGTATTGCTAACAGACAAAATGAAGTTTAACATTTAAAAAGTTTTAACATCTGAAACCTGGGCCTTCTGCCTGGGAGATATCAATTAAAGAAAACATTGTTGCAGTCATTGAAGAATGGAAGCCATGCTTCCTTTAGGTCTAGAGAATATGTCATTGTTTAGGAGCCATAAACTGCATGAAATAGGTTTAACAGAAGTTAATATGCATTGCTGTTCTGTACCCAGGATGTTAATTTGAAAAAGGTTATACTTCTACTTCTGTGAGGTGCCTTTCAAATGAAAAGTTACTTAAAGGCCAAAATCAATTGGCTACAGAGTACCATGTTTTCTGATCAGAATATTAGAGAAAAAAATGACTGAAAGTTGTTTTTTACAATGATAGAATTTTTGCCTCTGGTTATTATCAGCTCATACATTCATCATTACATACTATTCATTTTTTTATTGTATTGATTTATTTTATTGCCAAATAAGTTTGTACTTGTATGAAATTCAGAAACTATTGATTTGCTTAAATTATTCAATGCTTTAGTATATGGCTATTATGTAATTTAACACTTTAGACAAATCAATACACTTAAAAATTTCTTTCCTTATTCAGAAGATTTACGCATGTACGTTTTTGGAGTCACTCGTTTGCTATAGGGTGATGATGGTTTATACATAACCTATTTGAAGACTATAAGGGGTTTTATATATATGTATGTATGTGTGTGTGTGTATAAATGCATATATGGTTCAAGTAAAATGAATAATTTAAACTTGCCAAAAGCAAGCTGTAATGTAGAATATGCCTCTACATTTACAACAGTATTCTCGGACGTATCATGATATGGCCATATAACTTGCTATCATTGTTTTTGTTTAACTTGCTATCATTGCTGGATGTTAAGGTTGTTTCTTCCTATATTTTAAAGACCAGAAATGTTGACTTTTGACAGAGAACAACCTTCAGTTGTCTGGAAAATTCTAAGGTGGTGGATAATTCTTGAGCTCTTATGGATTTTTGCAGTTGGGCTACAGATGAGAAGTGTGAGATCCTATATGACAAGTGAAAACATCACCTACAGGTTGATAACTCCATCATAAAGAAATAAATCAATGCCATGTTCTTACTTAAATGCACAGTCCTGAGACAATGTTTCTGTACCCTAAGGCCACTGAACCCTTGTTCCATACACACAATCATGATGCCTTAACAAAAGTTATTTCTGAAAATGAAAAAGTTTCCCATTGAATAAGAGGCATTGATTCACATCAAAATAATTAATATTTTCAAACAAATGCATACTACGAAAAGAAGGTATTGAACAAGCAGATTGTACAGCACCATTTCTCTGCAAGAAATTCATTTTCACCTGCTAAATAGAGCAATGAGAAGCGTAGGGTTAATCCTGAAAAGATTTATTATTTTAATTATATTTATATTAAGAAATGTATTGACAATAGTATAGAGGCTTTCATATTTGAATAGAAATTAAGTATTTCATTAGCTCAGTTGGTTGGACCATAGTGCTAATAACAACTAATAACCACAAGATGTTATAATAACCAAGATGTTATAACCACATATGGGCAATTCACTTAAGAGTTGGATTTGGTGATCCTTGTGGATGCCTTCCAAATCAGAATATTCTGTGGTCTGTGAACATTACTATTATCTCCTCCACTGCAAAAATCTCCAGGAAAACCAAAATCCTATATTTGCATTCTTTATTGGTTATTTACATCTTTAAAATTAAGATGCCTGCTGACTGTTTTGATTAAATAGTTCAGTTTTTCATTCTCATGTTGAAAAATTGATAAATTAGCAGGATTTTTTTTTCTTGTTTAAAGTTCCCTTTTTTTCACCTATTTCAATCACAAGGAAAAATCCACTTTGCCTGCCAATTAACAATTTTATTTCCTTTGTCTCATTCCTTTTCTTAGCAATGTTAGCTCCCACAGACTTGTGTTAACTAGAATTAATGCTCTGGAACTATGTCTATATCATCAATAGCCACATACAAAATTATTTCTAAAGCTTAAAAATACAATCCATATGCATAATTCATTTCCATAGAGGTTTAAAGTTCAAGCTTGCTGCATTGCAAGATTCCTTCTGTTTTGCTCCAGGCTCCATGAAACTGTTTTAGATCTTGAAAATAAAAATACTCTGTAGATAGAAGTATGGATCAGTTTATTCAATAATCAGTCCTACCTCAAACTGTAAAATATTGCCATCAAGAAACACCTTTAAGAATCTTAAACAGCCTCATTTCTAGAGGTCAGGATACAGCTACATTGAAATAATATTGGTTTAATTCTGAAGGAATTGTCTAGGATTTTCTGCAGCAACATATATATTTTCTGCAGTATTTGCTATATTACTGATATTTTGTCAGATGTAGAAATTTTTTTACTGGAAGGGCTTATAGTTGGGAATTATTCAACTCTCATGCAGAAACATATCTAGTTATCCTGTGAAGTGCTGTAAGGAAGTATCTTATTATTTCAAGTGTTAGGAAAAAAAAAAAAACTGACTATTTATACAATCTTACCTGTGCAATGGGTGTTTACCCAAAAACAAATGAAAGATGAGTCTGCCCAAGGCAGGTGGGACAGACTATCTTTAAAAGTCCAGTTCAAGCCAGATCATTCTATGATTCTGTGATCTGCCTTCTGGTCATGTAGAAGTTTTGCCTGACTTGGAAGGACACAGAGAGGAAAGACAACTTGAAATTCCCACTGCCTTCTTGTTCCACTGAAGGACAGTCCTAAAATGACTCAAGAATCATGATTAGAAGATCTTCTCTTCCAAGAGATAGAAGGTGTAAGCTACAATGTGGGTATATCACAAATTCTGTGAATTATATGTTTATATAAGGAATTGAAATTTAATAATAATAATCAGTCTAACTAAGAACATGCTGCCAGTTTGACAGTTCTCCAGAAGAGACATGCAGATTTTTTTCAGCTTTGGCAGGCATGTATTTCAAACAAACATAGAATATATAAGAATATATGTTAAAATGTCCATGGCTCTTAGGGAGTTTTTGCTTGCTGAATGAATGGTTTCAGTAGGTGATTCTACACACAGGGTAACAATGGTCTTGACTGATTAAAACAGAAAAACCCACTGACATGTCATGGTGAGAAAATCATGAAGATATGAGGAAGAACGTTGAAACTATCATTCTACCCTGTAGTGGTGTGCTGTAATGTAATACAGATTTAATAACAAAACAGGAACAGAAGGCTTATCTAAAACTTTTAGTAGAGGAATGGAATAATTACTTGGATTTATAACAGTGAGAGACATTGACTGGACAATTCAAACAAGGGCACTTATTTTGTATTTCTTTAAAATCCTTTCCTTATAACCAGAGCATTGCAGTGTACTGAGCCACCAGCAGCCTGGTTCATTCCATATGTAACAATCAGGACCTAGTGCACCTAATTAATAAACAGATGGCAACGGCCCTGTGGGTCTTTAAGTCAGTAAGGGCTTTTGTGCTCCACTGGTTATGTCACAATATCCTTTCTTAAGGGATGCATATGCCAAGACTTTATAATGGCACAGCAGATGCTTCATCTTGGTTTCAGCAAGGCAGGAAGCCTGCCAAGATCCCAAGGTAGTGTCCAGACAGTTATGGAATGAGCTTAATCTTGTTACAGCGGGAGGCAGAGTCTGCCCCAAGAGTGATGAGGAGAATAATTCAGCATGGAAGGGATTTTGCAATTCAGAGAACAAGCAGGATTGTAGTGGAGTGACCTCTTTAGGTAACACAAGGCTTGACCAACTTCCTAGGGAAAAGCTTGGCACCCTCCACTCTGATGAGTGTGCTGTGGACCTTTCTAGTTTAGTTCTGTTTTTTGGCTACCCCGGATACTTTTTAGAGGCAGCAATTCAAAAAAACAGCTAGAAAGTTTCTGTCCTAAGACATGAGTGCAAGAATGAGATAAGTGTCATGCTGCAGTTGGCGAATATTTAGCTAAACATGCATTAGTGGCATGCATGCTACCTGTGACTATATTGGAAAATATTGTTATTTCATTTTGGATTTATGATGTCATTTTTTGGCACACTCAGCATACATGTTATCCAAATTATTGGTAAGTAATATTTTGGCTGAAACTGTGAAAGTAAATATTATTCTGTGCACAACAATGCAAAAATTTATCATATATATATATATAAACCCAGCAGGTTGAGGGTGAGTAGCATGTCTGTTTAGATGACTTCTGTACCATTCTAATATTAAAAGAAATAAAATAGGAACACTAGTTTTCAAGTAGGACACCATAAGAGAACGTCTCTTTTCTGATTTCAGTTTCCACCAAGAAGAAATATCTGCAAGTACTTAATGCCAGCATGAATTCATTCTAAAGAGCTAGATATGTCAGTTCGTTTCTGCTCACGAGAGCTCTAGCTTGTTGGAATGGCTATCCAGTTGCTACAGGACAGGCATTGGATCTATAATGATGCCTACTTAATTGTAGCAGTCCATGGGAACTGAGAACTGGAACTGAGTCCATGGGAATGGTCTTGTTTCTGACCACTCTGTAACTGCAGGAACTTCGAAGACAATGATTTCCAGCCACAAACATGACCAAAGGTATCTGCACCTACAGTTATATATCAGTATAACACCAGGATGGACTGGATTTCAAGGGCTTCCCTACAATACAGGTAAGATACCAATTTTTTCGGATGAATAGAAAAGCCATTTATTTCTGGTTTTGCCATTCACAAATATGGTTCATGTTTTACAATCAGTTTTTATTAAATTCTTTGAGTAGTTTAAAGGGACACAAACTAACCCAAAATGTGGTTGTTTAAGCAGCTACTCTTCTTTCTAGCAAGCTGAATTAGACTGGATAGAGAGATCTCTTGCTGAAGGCAGGTTACCTGAAATGTCTGCTATGATTTCGCTGTTATGGAATGGCAGTAAATAAGGAAGACAAGAAGAGAAGCCTTATCATTTTCTACCACATCCTAAAGAATCCATTTCTTCTGTAGCCTCTTGCCAATGACTGAATAACATCACCAACAGACTACTGAGTTTGTTTGATACAAGCACCACCTGAGAGTCATAAGTGGCAGGTACTGTTAATGCCATAAACCTCTAGGAACAGAGCGTGTGCCTAGTTCCTTCCTTTGCTATTCAAGGAGCAAATTCCACTGAGTCACGTTAAACACCCTTTTACAGGCATGAAAAATTCTGTCTTGGTTCTCATAATCTTCCTGCTTTAATTTAAATTAATACTGTTGACCGACTCTCTTTAAGAATCCTATGCAAAATTATACTTACACGTCAGCTTTAAAGATCTGAAAATTGCTTAATGTTGCATTTAGGCACAACTGTCTTTGGAATAGTCCTGTAATTACAGGGGAGGATAGAGTCCATCAGCTCCCTGTACTAGAAGGAATGCTCTTCTTCCTTTTTTTTTTTTTTTTTTTTTTTTTTTCCTACAGATGTATTAAAATCAGAAAAGGAGCTAACTTAAGTGGTTTCAGCAGTCCTGGGAGTGTATCTACACTTGTACTTTAGCTGAAGCTAGTAATGCAGTTATGAAGCAACTGTTCCCACCATCCCACTTACTGTACTTGCTCTCACATTACCTTGCAGCTGCAGAGCACACGCACAGGATCCTTCTGGGAAGAAACTAAACTGCAAGACAATGTTCCAGGAACACTCCTAATGCTTTTGACTGGCAGTCTGTATATGGGACCAGGCTGGCATTAGTCTGAAGTGATTGCTTTGATTCCATTTTCATTATAATGTCTTTATTGACTTAAATTTCTCCTCTCTGGTATCACAGTCATATGGTAAAATCTGTTGCTTTAGCATCTTTTTGGCATGCCTTTATGAAATTGCATTGTGTGAAAACATTGTCCTTCCCTATTGCCTTTTTTGGTATGGTATGCCATGATGGCAAAACTTAAATCCCTTGCCCAGCTGGACAAGTCTAATCACAGAGTCACCATCAAATGTCTCAACTTCCACATAATCTTTCAGTTTGTGTGAACAATATCTTCAGCACTCTAAATTTCAGGCTTTTTTGGCTGCCCTTTAGAGTGACTGAAGACATTAAATTCTGTGGAATTCGGCATATAAAAGAGGTACTGTGTCCTCCATATTATTTTCTATTGGCACCCTGGATTGCTTTTATTGACTACTTTTTCTTTTGTTCGGGAATTTTTAAAACCATGCATTTTTATGTAGTACCTAAAATATTCTCTGTTCAAGCAGGTACCAGATAAGATTATTCAAAGATGGGGTGACAACACCTTAGCAGAGAGACTTTTGAATGGGATGTCAAACATCAGGGGTCCTGCTTGCCAGTGCTGCTTCTGCCTGCATTGGGACAAGAATGGCATCTGTGGTGGAGGAAGACAAGAACAAGAAATGGGATTCTGCATCCTAAGAATCAAAATACTTTTTAGATATTGGACTTGGACTACATGATACAGGCCATCTATATGATATAGATCACTTCAATGCTTAGGTTTAATTTCTTCAAAACAAGATTAAATTATATTTCAAATGCTTCAAATGGAGGAGAAATTCTCCCACTTGTTGGGTAAATGTCTCTATTATCCGTGGAAGAAAGGTTGCCAGTACGAAGCACTTTTAGATCACTCTGACAGAAGTAGAACAGAGAGAGTATAAGCTTTAACCAACAAGGAAGAAATGCTGTTGTGTAGCTATTTTATGAAAAATAACACTGCTATCAAACTTTTTTCAGTCAGGCAAAACTGGAGGTGAGTAAAGATATTTACAGTAAGCTGGCTTTTGCCTTTACGGCAATTACATGCATCATTGAATTCTGTTACAGAAAATTTACAAGAGCTATGCTTTGTGCTGTGTCTCCTAATGATTATTTTGGCTTATCAATGTGGTAATTACAAGATCTTCACAGCATCCCTACCACAGTGTGCCTGATAGCCTCTAATAGCTCAACAATCAGGCAGCTAAAAGAAGGTTCATATAGCAAGATTCATTTTTCCTAACAGGAAACAAGACTTAGATAAAAGGTTTAAACCAGCAACGACTCATATCTGCTCCCCCTAACCTCCAATTTGTGCTTCCATTTTAAAGCTCCCAACTACCTCTACTTCTGATTGACAGAGCTGAATGTGAGCTCTTATTGCAATGAGCTTTTTTAATACATTCTCTTCCCCTTATGTGTCTTTCAGGATGAGAAATCATTTTCCTTTGCCCTTCCTCTCCAACTCAGCAGATCCAATATTGAATTTAAGTATTCTCTTTGATTCCTGTACCTGTAGTATCTGGTACAGGACTCCAGGAAGGGACTGTTTTATTTTTAATTATTTGATTATTATTTTCAAAAGACATGTGATACAAAGATAATACAACATACTTGGCAACATTTTCTTTCTTGTCTATCTCGTTCTTTGCCTCCTCTGGCTCAATGCAATACTTTATTATATTCATATTAACTTGGTCCTAAGAGGGATAAAGAAATGCTTTAGTATTAACCTTAAAATACCTTAAAAACACTTTAGTTCTGTATGCTTGCATTGCGAATGTATATAATTCATTAATTTAATTTGTAAAGGGATTACTTCAGAATAATCTCATTAGAGATGATCATATTACCAGATAGACTTAAATAAGACAATCTCATTAACTGTGCCTCAGGATGTCACTTTAGATATCTCCTTTGTACCCCCCCGACATAAATTCATTACATGCTTCAAATTGGCTTCAAATCTTAAACTGACAAGTGTTCTGTATGATGTGTGTTAACCAGATTTAGTACATTTGGGTTTGTAATTTGTGAATATAGATGCTTCCAGTAAAATTTAAAGAATTTAAATGCAAGTAGGGATTTAAAGTACTGCACAACCATATACTGGAATTACTTTCTATCTCGCTTAACATATGCAATCCATATCTTCAAATATTTTAGATGTTGTTGCTCAGACTAAGTTTTTCACCCACTTCTTATATAGCTGCAAGTATCTAATATAGAATAGCTGAAACTAGGAATAGATAACTCTTGTTAATTTTTAAGGGATTTAAAATTAGCCCTTCTTCTTCCTGATTGTACAAAGAAAACTATAAACCAAATCAGACCAAAAAAACCCCAACAACAAGTAATCCTCTGCTTATTGTAGGAGCAACAGATTTCTACTCCAAAATACATGGTGGGGAAAGAACTGTAGTATGTGTAACCATGAGCAGTTTCAGAACCCTGCAAATTTTTGACCCTGTAAATTAAAAAATATTTTTGTGTAATTATCAATCTTTTTTCTGTACATTGGGTGTTAAATGCAAGAACCCAAATATCTATGTCTTCTAGAATTAAGAAGAGTAATAGTTGGATTTGAGTTGATAGAAAATGAAGGTTGATATAGAACTAAGGAAACATGAAGAATTCATCCATATTTCTTGGCTATGACGTTTTAAGGCCTTAAAAATATTTCCCTCAGCATTCTGTAAAGCTGCCAGTGAACTATATAGTTAAACTGTTCTGTCAGTTTTTGGTGGCAACTGAATCTTTGGTGCCAATCTTTCTACTTCACTGAACAATCTGGAAAGGTTTGTCAAATGGTTATTTCAGTTCCCAAAACTAGCAATCATTAGACTGGTTTCCAACTTTTAACCCAAAAGGGTGGTGGTTTTCATTTTTCTCTTTTCAGCACAAACTAATATATACATCAAGGATGTGCTATTTACTTTTGGTTAATTGCCACAAGGTATCAATTTTAAATTTTTGTAAGAGTAAACTTCTGTAAGAACATACAATATGGTATAATGTCACAATTTCATGTTATCACAGATGATTTAAACTTCAGAATTTTGTTCAAATTGTACTTCTGACATGTCTGAAAGGAAATTATTGCAGAGAAGTATAAGCCTTGCTTCCCTAGAGGAGGGCAGTGCAAGTATGAGAAATTGCATATCTACCACTAGATTCTTCTGTAGGACTCAGAAGTGAGATCTATGATTTTAGGCTGCTGTATTGAAAGTCTGCATGCAGGCAATATTAGAACTGTTTCAGTGACATACAGGCAAGTGCCCACATTATAATGATAACATATAGCTCTGCTTCATCTTTATCTCACAGAAGACTGCCACTACCACAAGAATGGTTAAAAGTGCTTGAAAAGCTGTTCTTGATGAAGAATGGCAAACTGAAGCACTACCACAGCAAGATGGTGATTACAGTGGAAAACAAAGGAAAGAAATATTGCAGAAATGTTCTAATGCCCTGTTTGGAAAGCACAAAGAGCAGCTCATTCATTTAGTTTAAGCTTTACATAAGGCAAAGCTGAATTCCAAAGCATTATATTCGATCAGTTCTGGCTGGCTGGGAGACACTGCTGCATTCTGGAAACTGGGCTTGTTTTGCAGTATTTATTTTTGTTATTTTGTCAATTTTTGACAGAGCCAAAGTAATGCAATATGATGAAATTCTAAGTTAACATGCTGGAGTTTATCCAGCCATTCCAGAAGTGTGTGAGAACAGTGCAGCAGAAAAATTATCGTTGTAAAATATTGTATCTGGTGAGGCTGGTATTTGAAATTTGTAACATCCAGTGACTAAAACTAACGTCTTTAATTTATTTAGTGGTATGATATTATAGAAAATAATTTTACTAAAGAATGACTCAAGTCTTTTTTTTTTCTTACAAAAATATTTCAGACAACTCTGCTTATGTTAGCTCCAGAAGCACCATGCTGGGAAAGACACAAATCAGAGAGACAGCTCTCAAGCCATATACATTTGTGTAACTTCAGACAGCATCCTAAATCTACACTGAATACACAATAGACAAAAAACTCGGTGGTAATTTCAAAAATGACTGTGATGTAGTACAAAGCTATTTAACGTGTTAGTTCCATTTACCTCTAATTTTAGACTCAGTGTGGATATGCAGTGCAGCCTGGTAACCTTGATGCAAGAATGGCAAGAGAAAGATCAATACTGGAAGAAAAGACTGTAATACATTACTATAGCTATGGAGAGAGCTGAGTGAAAGACAATGACCTAAAAGAAGGAAAAATTAAACACTGGTGACTGACAGCAGATGAATTCCACAAAAGCAGTGTAGCTGAAATTATCACCTATGTTAATGGGAGAAGAGTTCTCCTATTTTCTTTGAATTAACTGATTTCAAATTATAATCTTATCTGTAAAATGCTAAACATATGTGAGAAATATTCTTTTAGGCAAATCTCTACATCTGGCTGAATACCAAGCTGGAGATGAAGCAACAGTGTGCATGTGGCCTTCCCCATATACACATAGAAATGCTTTTTCCCCCTCCCTCACAGTTATTGGGGAAATGCATGCCCACATTTGAGAACATATTAGGAACATCTGCCTCTTTATATGTGGGAAGTTATCTTGGCTTTCTCTGTAGTTTTATTTTCTAATATACACTAATAATTTCTTTTATGAGGAAATAAGATGTTGAATTTGAAGTAAAGTTCACTAAATGAGGCTCAGAATTACATACTCTATTCTAGCATATGATGCTGGAACTTTATCTGAACTATCTAAGAAAGTTTAAATATCAAGTTTTATGGCACAGGAAATGACAATTCCATTACTTTAGAGAAATAATTATGGTAAATTGACATTTCTATAAAATT
This sequence comes from Muscicapa striata striata, assembly GCA_030060385.1. Taxonomy (NCBI): domain Eukaryota; kingdom Metazoa; phylum Chordata; class Aves; order Passeriformes; family Muscicapidae; genus Muscicapa; species Muscicapa striata. The sequence goes on from JAREIS010000146.1 coordinate 2,314,763, forward strand.
CTTGAAAGAAGGTTTACAAGAAAAATTCAGCTAGGCTTTAATTAATGGTACATTTAATAATGACGATTATTAAATCGAAAAAAATTGGGGTCAGGAAGCAAGACTTCTTAGTGAGCTATGTTGGGGGAAGTGACTTTTAGCCCTTTTGAGATGAGGATTATTAACTCTTGAAGGAACAATGTCTCAAACTGATAAAACAAAAGCAAGAAAACCCCATAGTGCTTACCCTAGTTACTGTGCAGACACATGGTGAAGCGTAAGCTGCTCCATGAAATGTAGCATGTGTGTTGAGGAGAAATACCATCAGCACAGGTTATCCAATGATCAAATTGCATGTTTTTTGTTGCTCTGGTTTAGATCAACTCATTAGAGATATTCCTCCTAGTACAGTACTATGTGTTGAGTCACATGTGTTAACACTGGCCTTTTATGTCATGATACAGCATTTGATTCTTTTACATAACAGAACTGAATTTAGGACTCAGTCCTGTCACTCATGCTCCCTAACTAGGAACACCTTGGCTAAACCAATAATTATGTACTTGGAAAATGGCAGAATTTGCTGTTTTATGACACTATTACTCATAGAAAATGGAATTTTCTAGTTCACTAAACTAAAAATACATCAAAATTAATACATATATTTATTTAGTTCTTTTAAAGGATTGTGTTGTATTATTGTAAAAGCTTGGTGAAATTGTTTGCTTAGGAGCTCTGATAAGATAGACTTTTGCTACACTTCCTGTTTCTTAGCCTAGAGTTATTCAGTAATTACAGCATATCAACATCTGAAGAATAGTCTGGGAGCAATTGCAGTTTTCCCTGGGGACTTGATAAAAAATTGAGAATCACTACCGGAAAAACTATATTACCTTTCTTTACATCTGCAGAATTTTTCTGTCTATCCAAAATGTCAAAAGAAAATATCTTTGAATTTGTTTCTCTTGCTTTTAATAATTTAAATCTCAGAAATATTTTTTATAAATAAAACAAAAACTGTAGAGGAATACTGAAACTTTAATGTCATAGTACACTGAGCTCAGTCTAACATACTCTGTTTTCACTATTCTGCAGAAATTTTTATCTTACTATGTTACTTCTCAGGCATCAGGGCAAACAAAACAAACAGAGTTTTTTCAGAAACTAGTCTCCTGGCCAATCTTAAACTTCTTCCCAGGTTTTCCCCAGTTCACCTGTATCTTTATGTTTCTTGTCAGGAGACTCCATGGCTTTGTTTTCCTCCTTAGCTTTCAGTATGCTAGATGAATAGGAATCCTCTTTATTTCTGTGTTTGCTACTTGTTCAAACTTACAGTCTAACATCTGTCTTCATATGTCCAGAAGAACAACTTTGGTCATTCACTTAGCATTTAATTTAATTTAATTTAATTGTAGTAAAAGTAGGCACTACAAATCAAAAGCTGTATTTTAGCTTCATGTATCAGCCAGATATTTGTTCTCATGGCTGTTGGTGGCTGTCTAGATTGGCACAGTTGGGTTGTCCAAAATAGCATGGCCCACGTTTACTTATTTATTCATTCCCACCACTTTCTATTCTGCATTCTTATTTTTTATCACTAGACTTAAAAATTATTACACATTTTTTCATGATACTTATCAATTGAAATGTTCATTCTTTATCTTTGTAATTCAGTTCTTTTCCAATCAACTGGATTAAAGAAAAAGGGGTCTTGAAGTCGAGAGTCCAGAGTCAAGAGTCCAGTCTTGAACTCTCACCACCAAATGCATATCACACCCTCAGGTTTCACATTTTGGGAGACATAAAAATCAGCATTTTCCCCTGAAATCCAAGCTTGGTCCATAGATTAAAAATAAAAAATCATATAAAAACACATCAGAGTAAAGGGTATTTTTGTTCTTCTATGTTTAATATACTCCAAAAGAATGTAATGTCTAAAAATAATGAAGTATTGTGTCTTATCATTATCTTTTGCCAGCATCGTGTTCATGATGGGCTTTTAAATGAATTTTATGGAACACAGTGCAGTTGCACCTTTGAAACCTGATAGTTTCTAAGCTAAATGTTTTTTATATATTAATCCACAAATTTCTAATATTTTTATCTGATAACTTTGGTATAAAATACATTAAGTAATATGGGCATTTGTGTCGACTACATATAGAAAGAAAAAAACAACAACCCACCCCAAAATATACATAATGACTTGAAAACCCACAGCATTATTCTCTTTGATAAATCTTTGCCTTTGAATAAGGAATTATTACATATTTTACTTGAAGATTTTTCTGTTTTAGAGCTTTCTAATAATTTAGTAAACATATAATACACTTGCAAGAAAAAATATTTCTGTCACTGGTAATGCATTCCAACAGAAGCAAAATTTCAGATCCAACTGTTGTAGTCAGAGATCTAATGTTTTCATCTTTTTTGTCTTGGTACTGAACTTTTCAGGCAAAAATTCTCATCTGCACAGCATTGTCATAAAGCAAGGAAGAAGAAGCTGTGTTGCAGGTGGAACTCTTGTGAGGGAATCTAAAATGATGGGAAAATTCTGCAGATTGTCATCAGCTCATCTGCTCTATAACACAGGACTTCAGCTTTATCTGAGAGATACATCTGATAAAGCTGTGAGTTTTGACAATACATTTCTTCCTTTTATATGCCACATACTCTTTCAGTGATCTTGGCCATTTGTATGGGGTTATGAGATCTCAAGCACTGAAAGTGGTGCACTAAATATATATATATATATATATATATATATATATATATATATAGGTATATGTTTTTTTTTTGCACGTGCCATAAATTTCTGAATTACACATACTTCCACATATACAGACACATTGACAGTTAGCAAAGTAAAATGAATATTAGCAACACATTCTCAATTCCATTCTCTCCTGAATGGGTTGAGTTGTTTCATTTCTGTACTCACAAAGGTTATATGGGGAAGAGAATAAAATTATTTTTAAAGTAGCAATTTGAACTATGCTAAAGTATAAGAAATAGGAATATCATTCTGGTGGTTAGCACAAAACATACAGAATTAGTTTCATTTTCCTTATTGTAGATTTTCTCAGACAGGAATTGGCTCTTTTAGACTGATTAGACTTCTATTTGCATTTGCAGAGAAAGTTTTATTTTTTAGGATATATTACTTGACAGCATGTTAAGCACAGTTATTTTATTGATTTAATTACTTATTTCTTTAAATCTGTGAACTTTGCTTACACATAAGTGTTTTAAAATCCAAAGTTCATTTGGGAGAGAGAGAAATAGAAACGGAGGAAAATGTTTGTCAAAAAGTAAAAGTTGCCTATTTCCATGACTCCAACATTTCCTTCTGTATTGTTTTTACAATGATACTTTAATAATTCCCCAAATGATATTAAAACATTGCTTAGATATTTTTTTAGAGTAGTGTAATAAACCCCACACGTTTTAGCAGGGGATTAATCATAAAAAAATCAATAAATAAAACTTACCTAAGTAAATTTACACAGCATATTATTATTATCATGGGGTTTTCTCTGTAAATTTTGAAGGAAGCAAAAAAGAAGTTAATTGTAATATGCCTTACAAACATTACATTTGCATTATGCTTTAACCTAGTTTTATGGGAGCTACAGGATGAGAGAGAATGAATTGTTCTTTTGCTGTATATCTGTTTTTAACAATCACTATAATGCCTTCTGTTTCTGTGTTCTGTTATAATTATTATTACTTAGGAGACAATGCATTTTAAACTCACTTTCCTTTTATTATGATTTTAAATGTTTTGCTATTTCTTCATTTCAAAAGATGTGAAGGTTAACTTATAACATTCTTATTTGATTTATACTAAAAGTTTGTCAATTTCCATCCCCCAAAAATTAAAAGTTTGTTTAAAGCACTCTCAAAATAAACGGTTTCCCTGCCTTGGGATACCTGACACACACAACCCACAGATATTTCAACAAACGACTGCTTCAGAAGAGATAAAGTACAAGTCTGATTACCAAACTGTTTGGTTGGCAAGAATCAGAGATTAACTCTTTTAAGTGGTAACACTTTTGCAGCTATAAGCCACTGAAAGAATTTGCACGTAAATATGATTTTCTTATAGTTCTATGCAGTAGTCAGGACTGAGTGAAGTCTTTTATGTACATTATAATTATGAATACACAAATACTTGATTGGTCCAAGTTTTCCTAAATGATACAAACACGAATAAAAGCAGCATCCTGAAAACCATTTGCAGTCACGAGAGACTTTTTAATTAGCATTCACATCTGTGTAAGAATAGTATATTTTGCAAAGCTAGCAGCAACCTAAACCATATTATTAAATTTTGGAAAAAATTACAAATCTCAGTAGACCTGTTTAATGATCCAAGAAGTGGTGTGGAATCATATCTCTGGCCTCCTGAGTCTAGTTTGAAAATAGCTAAATCTTCCATAATGATATCATTAAATATTTAACAGTATAATATTTTGAACACCTTTCCAACATAAATGACATTAAATTTTAACCTGTTTAAACTGTTAAAGGTTATCTGAGAAAATTCCATTAGAATACACTTTTAAAGCCAATTAAAGATACCTTGATATTAAAAGACGGCTTTTGTGAAGAAATTGAATAATGTAAACAATAAAAAAACATCAAAGTGCACAGGTAGATTTTTATGAAGTGTTTCATGAGGTTATGAATTAAAATTATGGAACATCTTTTTATTTTTCAACATGCTTCTATTGATTTTATATAATCCAGATCAGAATTCAGCTGCTATGTATCCAAACACGCTATTAAAACAGAACAAAAGTTATAAAGAGACATCTAGTTATGAAGAAATATTGTCATTTTATGATAAAGCAAAATTTAATTATATGGAAAAATAATCTAAAATTTTCAATAAAATAAATCTTTAAATATGAAGAAAAATATTTTTTTGTGCGTGTGTTCTGGCCATAAATTATCCACTTGATTTTGCTTGCCACTAAAAGATACACGGATAATGGGGCTCTGTGACTGCAGTTTTTATTTTTATGTATTTTTTTAATATCAAATATCTTCGCTGCTCCATCAACATTCTGATGGCAAAAGGCTGTGAGATTTCTATTACTAGAAATATGGTTGTATGCATTACCAGCTTGACTTTTAAGCTGATATTGGTCAATTAAAACAGCGCAAAAGCAAACTTTTGTGTGATTTCTGTTCAGTAAGGCTTGTAGTCATTCTTCAAATATTTATGTATGAATTCATTCTAAATGATTGCATTTACTTTAGTGGGCTGGTTATTTATGCATACAATTATCAGAATTGAGTTTTATTATTAAACCTATAATGTAGCTAAGAATTAATGATATTAGATGTTGCATAATGTGCAGAATATTGCAGTCATTTCTCTCATAGCAAAACTCTGTACACTACATTCACTTTTGTTTGAAATGTAAATAAGGAAAAAAAAGTTTGAGAAGAGTCATGGACCGTGTATCACAGTCACAGTGATTCCAAATGACATCATTTTTAAAGGTCATATAAAATAATTCTATTTAATTGGAAAATCAGTCACAACTTTGAATACTGTTGTCTGTAACGTAACAGGAGAGAAGATGGAAGCAAAGAGCTTGTGTGACTTGCTTCTACTAAAAATCATACAGTACAGTTTCAATTCATTCTGTGAGGCTCCCTGTATGAGAATGGGTTGTCACCAATTTCACATCAGAGACTATGAAGGTCATAGCTGTTAGGCCAGTCTGAACAGTGGTTTTACAGCTGATTAGTAGATGGGGACATATGAAAAAGCACTGAAAAAATCAGTGTTCTTATAAGTGCCTATTAAAGGCCATTTTCTCTGAGAGCAACCAGCCTCTTAAGAGCTTTGGTTTTAGCTAACACAATATTTTGTTTTCATTTCATATACTTTAATTTAATGAAATAACAGATATTCCTTGAGCTCCTTGGGTGTTTTGAACACAGCATTTTGTTTGAATAAAACATGTTTAAGAACTGAGCACTGGCAGAATATCTTTTTGCATGAGAAATTTGATTGACTAAGTGGTAAAATGACAAGACATTGTCTCCTCTTGATAGAACCTCCTCCTATGCCTCGTTCCTTTTATCTTTATATTTGTTTCTGCTAAGAATGTGTATCCTTTCCTGTGGGAAGCAATAATTCCTTATGGATAATATTATATGTTCTGCAATTTACTTCTTAAATAGGTCACAAAAAGATATAACAGATTTTGACTATGATTGGCCTCTAGATTTTTTGAAGAGGATCATTTCCATACCATATCAGCTTTCATATATGTCTCCACAGTGAAAAATCTTCTTTATTTTCAGTATTTTTTTTCTGATTGATGATAATCTTTCTGCATCACTTCTCTCAAACCATTTTCCTATTTCTTCATGGGTAGCTTCTCTACTGTACTCACTTCTCTGCATCATATTTTAACTTATTAACTTCAGACTTTCCAGAAATAAATGTATTTAAGACAAAATTTGAAGGGTGATAGAGCAGTTTTATTAGAGTTCAGAGCAAACATACTGTTGAAATTTGGAATTTCATTTTACTCTGCTAAGGCCTGCTTTTTCAAAAGTGGTTGCTTGCAATTATGACAGTCTTTGCCAGATTTTGTATTTAGCACAAGAGCTTGCCTCTAGCTATAGGATTCCTTTCCTTTTTATCTCCCTCCCCTTCCTGCCTTTCTTACAGAAATATTTTAATCTGCATGTGCAACTATCTTGACATCAAACTTTTTACATATATATGTATATTTGGAAATAGTTTGCCATTATGGCCTTTATAAATTTCCTTTTAAAAAAAAAATAATATAAATTGCTTATGTTTTCTAAGTTAATATTTACTCTAAACTGAATTCTAGCGAAAAATCAAACTCTTTCTTCATTAAGTAAACTTCTTTGTATTTATAAAGTGGTATTAATTATTTATTAGATAACATGTCATATTTTAGTCCACAAGAAACTGAATGAGTTTCACACTAGGGCACCAGCATGGGGTTTGCCTAAGGGAAACTTGGTTATTTGTACAAGACAGACTCCAACAATTTATCTACAGCATGATACCGAAATATTGTATGAAGTTCAACAGTAAATTGAACACTAATCTTAGAATTAACATAGGAAACAAAAATGATCTTGATTACCTCATCAGTGATGTAATACAGTGCTTATTCACTTCAGCAGAAGTCATATATGTAGAAACAGATGAATGACAGGGTGGTTTAATTTTCATTTTTCATTGTATGACTCTCTTAATTGTTAAACTAAGCTTTTGTGAAAAAAAGTAGCTTTGACTTAATACTGATGTGTAGGAGAAAATGTTTGGGGTGTTTTTGCAATGATGTGCCAACTTTGAAAAGAAATAAATTTTTTTAAAGCACAGTTAAGATTTGGTTCTATTTCATTATTTGTAATATTTAAGGCAGGACAGATTCTTCATTTTTCAGAGTAGCACAAGGTATATGTTCATATGTGTAAGCTTCAGAGTCTCAGAATTACTCAATAGAATAATCCATTATTACTTTTACCCCCCAGATATTCTTATAGCTACTATTGTACAGCTGTAGAACAAACATGGCACAAATCAAACCTCAAGTGACAGTGATCAGGACCTCTTGCAACCTGGCCATACCTTCTCTCTTCTGCTTCTGTTTAGCCTTGAGATTGGAATGATGAAAGTAAAGAGAATGGGGCTTGTAGCTTTAATAACTGTAATATGTAGGTAGGTTTATCATGTCACATTGGTGAGGTTACTAGGACAAGACTGTACTTAATTTGACATTTCAATATAATTTGATTGGCAGATTGTACCCATATTCATTTTGCCTTTTTTTTTTTTTTTTTTTTTTTTTTCCCTGGAGCTTGGAGAAAAAGAATACTCGGATCTAAATACAGATACTGATTTATTTTTTTAAAAAAACTCAGCCTCAATTATTTGCTCTTTATGAATGGAACTCTACACATGCACAAATGTTTTCTTAAATCATTGATTAACACACGCTGTTTTTAGCAACTGCTACTTCACACTGCCACTTGTTAATTCATAAATTGGTTCATTGAGTCTAGTACAATGGAACCACAGTGGTCATATATTTCTTGAAGGAACAGAATGATACACACCATTAATCTCAAGACTTCCTCTCCTCTCTCTGCTGTAATTCAGTGCCCACCAAGCTTCTGTAAAAAAATGATTCAGACCTTTTTCATAGATCTAGGCACTATCATTAACATCACAGGCAGTAAATTACACTGTCTTCTATCAGATTGACAAATGGAGCTTCTGTTAAAGCATCTGGCATGCTTCTATTAAAAAAGAGATGCTTTTTTTTTCAGATGGAAAAGTCTTTCAAAAAAGTCTATCCATCATAACTGAGCTCATTGCATCTTGAGTTCCTAGGTATTATACACTTACTCTTTTCACTTTGTTTTAAATTCATTATTGTTCTTGTTCTATTGTTTTTGGCTTTTATATCCTTTGAACACACTTCTTTGCATATGCTCCTATAGAGTGAATTTTTTGAGTAAAGGAGAGGGCATTAGGGAATAAAATATATTTATTCTCATTTAAAGAGTTTTTAAAATGTAGATATACAATTTCATGTCAGCAACTGTCATAGAACACGACTTAGTGTAGCTGTTTTCCTCTATCATTGATCAATGAGTTCAGTTAGTGTAGCCTTAAAATCCTAGCACTGTAATGCATGAAGAGGAGATAACAACCATGAGGACACTATTTTATTCAAACTTACGTTTTTTGATATTTCAGCACTACCTAATTTTATCAGCATATCCCCTTACATGTTTTGTTCTTTAAATGCAATAAGACCTCATTTTTCTAAATATCTCTGTAACAATACACAATCCCTAATATTGGAAACTACATAACTACATAACTACATAATTCATCTGCCTTCATATGTTTCACAACAACCTAATTTGATAATTCAGTAGCTGTTTGAAAAGAAAAATTATTTCAGATCAGAAGATCATCCAAGATTAAGGAAAATTTGACTATGACTCCAAGCACGAACTTTAAGTAAAAGCTTCTAAACCTAAGACACACACAGGTGTTGATGATTCCATTGCTTTGAAGATCCAGAGAGACATAAATCTAAATGAGGAGACAATCTAACTAAAATTTTAAAAATCGTGAGGAGTCAAGACACATTGGATCTAACATGACAGAACTGTCTAAAGCTTGGATTTTCATTTACTAGATTAGTATGTATTAATGAACACAACACCTTGGCTATGCCATACATTTTGAATATGCTATTTGTGAGCTATTACAAAATAGCTTACATGACATCTCTCAGAGCAGAAAAAGACACTGTTGATACATTTTAGAATTCATCTATGTGAATACACAAACTTGTGCTTCTTGACTTCACAAATGCAATTACAGTGAAAAGTGATATGAAATTATGTTGAGGTAGTCATTAAAATAATTATGTCAGCCAGAGGTTCCTACATTATCTTTACATTTGAATACCAGGACTGTTTGGGATATGGTGTTAAAGATTACTCAGGAATAGATGTTACTGGAAGAGGTTAGGAATTTCACACCTGTACATGAGCTGAGTGATAGCTGCCCTGACAGTGCAGCTGTATATGCTCAAGGTATCTTCAAAACATAGGCTTCTTCAAGTGGGCATAAACACAGAGGAGTTTTGTAGTTCTAGGCAATATAAAACTATCAGGAGTTTGATAAGAACTAGTAACATTCCTCTGTAACAGGTTTGCAGAGAAGTAATTCTAAAAATGAGTATTAGGGCATTAGGAAGCCATCAAGTCCAAAGTATGGAATTCTAAACCCACAGATAAATTGTTCACAGTAAGTTTTGTATTTTGTGCAAAGTATGTTCTGCTGGCTGAAAAGCTTTGGGTAGCTCTATGCTACCACACAGTTACAAATAATAACAACACATGAAATAGCCAGTGATTGTACACAGTAGGTGACTGCATAGATTGAACATTTTCCACAGAATAGAAAAATACTTTTTTTTTTTTTTTTTTTTTTTTTTTTTTTTTACATTTTGAGTATAGAAAAGGAAGCCAAAACTTCTATAAGAAGGAAACACAAGGATGAATAGACGTTTCTAAGAACAATACATCCTGTCTCCTTCTTGTGTAAAGCAGAGTGGTTATAGAGCTATATTTCTTGTGGAACAGATATTTTCATAGGAATTCTTGCAACCTACACTCATTATTTTGGCAACGCAAAGACCATCTGGTTCCAAAAACTTTTTGAATCATCTCCCCTGTGCCATTGCATTCACTGCTTCTTTCTCTACATGTGTTACTTAAACATTCTTTGAATTGTGTTAAGGCAAAGTCTCTTAAAATTAAAATAAAACTCATGCTTCCCAATACTTATCTTCTAAACAATGTAACATTTCATATGCTGAGCCACAAAAGGGGTGAAATATTGTTTCAGTGTAGAAAAACAATTTTTTTACCTTCCATTTTTGCAATACAGTACTGTATTCCCTTTAGACATAGAATACATAGGTTTGAAAATAGATTAGCTGTGGGATACAGCAATTTCATGTATGCCTGTGTTGTGAATTTTACTACCAGCTAGAATTTTTTTTCATTATTTATGAGAGAATAATAAGAAAAATAAGAAGAGTTGCTGGGTCAAGTGGAAAGAGTGAGAAATTTTACATGACTGCAGTTATATATGCTTGGAAAGAAAAGGTTCAAAATATGGATAGGTATGAGCATGGCACAGTACAGAATTGGAATCCCAAAGTTTATGCAGCACCCTTGCTATGACAAGACTCCAGCAGAGATATGGGCCTCAGTTATGATGGAAAGAAGAAAGAGGATCATGAGGAATTTTCTGAAATTCAGAAAGTTTAAAAATTAACCAAATCTAGGCCTTGATAAAAAAGGATCTCTTTGGAGGGATAGAAGTTTAAGCACTTTTAGCTGTTCTGTCTTGTGAATTCTTTTCAAATTAGCTTGTGAAATACATTGAATAGTCTCAGTTAAATTTACACATCAGCTGATTGTTTCAGGTGTAAAATTCTCTCAGGTTTTCTTTAAAATATTTAGTACAGAGAGAAAAAAATGTTATGGCTTTGACTCCTTTTTTTACCACAAAGACTGGTATCTATGTAGAAATTTGTGGTGATTTGTCTTGCCTTATTTGCAAATCAGTACTGAGCAGCAGGTACCTTTCCTCTGTGTTTGCCTGAAGTATGGTTGGCATGTATGTCTAACTAAAATTAAAACTTATTATAAGGAAAGTTTTCTAACTGTTGCCTTAATAATTACATTAAGGTTTGGGTAGATTAACAACTTAGTATTTGAATAACTCTCAAGAAATATCTTCACATATCCAGAAAAAGACTAAGGTAATTGCAATAATATCTTGACCAAGAAGAAATGGTCAAAACTGCTTGTTGGGTAAGTTAGGACTAGTGATCCTGGAGGGAGGTATTTGCAGTTGAATAAATGACTAGAAACTGTTACTAGAAAGGTATATTTATATATATGCAAAACCAATATATATAATAAGAAAATAATAAAAACTGCAATGACTTCCCTACTATGGTTTTCAGCCTAAAATTATCTTTTAGATTTTGAAATGCAAGCAGATCAAGGTTATTTAGAAATAAGGGTTGTTTCTTTTTTTCTTTTTCTTTTTCTTTTTCTTTTTCTTTTTCTTTTTCTTTTTCTTTTTCTTTTTCTTTTTCTTTTTTTTTTTTCTTTTTCTTTTCTCTTTTTCTTTTCTTTTTTCTTTTCTTTTCTTTCTTTCTCTTTTCTTTCTCTTTCTCTTTTTCTTTCTCTTTCTCTTTTTCTTTCTTTTCCTTCTCCTTCTCCACCTTTTCCTTTTTCTCTTTCTTTTTCTTTTCCTTTTCCTTTTCCTTTTTCTCTTTCTCCTTTCCTTTTCCTTTCCTTTTTACTTTTTCTTTTCTTATGCAAATACTTTTCAGGAAAAGTAACTAAAAGAGAATTTCATTGCTTTGGTGTGGCATTCCTAAAGTTGAATGTCAGAACATTTTCCAAACACTGTTACTGTATACTACCCTGGAGGAGTGTAAAAGGCAGTATAGTAACTCTCATCTTAGAGGAATGGGTAAATGTGAGGCCATACCCCTAAGATAAGGTATGTGAGAAATGTAAAACTTGAATACTAAAGCAATCTACAAAAAGAAGATTTGGTACAGTTTAAGCTTTTAAAAATAATCTAGTTTCTGTAATTATAAGAGGTAAATTAGACAGCATCAGGTTATTTCTAATCCGAGTTATGATTTATTTTTCCCTCTTTCAACCTTAATTCAATGAATGTCTTTTTCTTTTTATATATCTCTGTATCCTTGAATGAATATGCAACTATTCATCTAAATTAATGCATGTTATTTCCTATGAAAGGCAATATGTATGTTTCACAAGTACATAGTAACATGGGAGCACTTTTGCTGGATTTTCTCCTCCTAGAAATTAATTCCCTAGTTGCAATAGATTCTAGAAGCATGATAGGACAAACAATTCAGTAGTTCATTATGTTTATTTTCTTCTCCCTAAAGCACATTTTTAACTTACATTCTGTTGCTTTTGGAATACTTAAGTACCTCAACAAAACATAAAACACTCAGTAGCCTTTGGAAAAAGTGACAAAATCGCCTCATGATTTGAAAGTACAGCATTTAAATCATCACTAAATCACTAAATCAAAGATTTCTTTTCCTGCCTCTAATGTAATACTGATAGATGAAAGTGAAAGTCTACTGATAAATTCACCTACCTATTAAAAATAGATGGGATGTCTACTAAAATATAATGTAATAGAGTTAACTTTTAAATGTTTTAGTCTAAATAAATACAGCGTCTCACTGAAGAGAAGAAGAAGGAAACAAGTGGAAATATTTCAAGGAAATGAAGAACCAGATTTTGCAAAGAAATCAATAATCTAACATTGGTATCCAGCAAGAGTTTGAAATAAAAATACTTGATTATTTTAAGTTCAGCTTTGCGTCAGCTAACTATAAGTTATCAATTTTCCAAAAAGAAATTCCTACAACCGGGCTAGTTTCCCAAATATACTGGACCATTCTTGCAGAGAGCTGTGAATCCTCACAATGCAATTCATATTCAGAGCCATTGCATTAAATGTCTAAACAATCTTATCTGGACACATGAACACGTGTTAGGTAGAGAAGGCATTCAGTTTCACTTGCCTGAGGCTGAATTTATTGCCTTTCAAGACCTTGAAGTATTTGTTAGATTAGTTTAGCATTCACACAGCTTCATGGGACTTGATGTGCATCTGTCTGAAAGCAAAGTTTCTGTTCTCTTTTAAAAATTTTGAAGAATGGAAGTGCAGTTTTGCAGAATGAGCTGGTGTTAGGCCATTCTCACATGCACTGCAGTGCTTTCCTTTGTGTTAGTATGTTAAAGTCTGACATTTCCTAGAACACCTAACGATTAGACTTCAGGTAATTCTCCTCTCAAAGCTGTGCCACTGTGCAGAAATAATTTAAGGCTCATCAGACCAAAACTTTCTAGCTCAGCGAGTAGAGCACTTACCTGAGGGAAGGATAGACTCAGATTTGAATTTCTCCCCCAAGCTAGTTGTGAAGTTTTTCTTCAAATAAACATTTAATAAAAGACTGAAATCCACTTGTTCAAAGGATGAAAAGCTAAGACTCTTACAATGAGGCCAAGAGCCCCCCCATCAGACTAAAGCAGGATAGTTAGGGTCTATGTTGCTAAGCAGCTGAAGGCATTCCAGCTGGGGAGATGGTTGTTGTTGGCCTGTGCTATCTAAACTTGAGGAAAAGAATGAATCTTGGTTTTCTTCTACCAGGTCAAATTTTCCAGCTAGAATTTATTTTTTTTTTCAAGTGAAGAAAGTGGCACCCTTACAGTTCCTCTTAGTTTTTTTGTTTGTTTGTTTGTTTTGTTTGTTTGGGGTTTTTTGTTTGTTTTTGTTTTGTTTTGTTTTGTTTTGGTTTGGTTTGGTTTTTTTTTAATGTATTGGGTTTGCATTGCCAGGTCTTGGTAGCAGGGGATCTATAGGGGCTGCTTCTGTGAGAAGCTGCCAGAAGCCTCCTCCTCCATGTCCAGCAGAGCCAACACCAGCTGGCTCTAACATGGATGTGCCACTGGCCAAGGCTGGGATGCATCAGAAATGATGTTAACACCTCTGGAATAGCATATTTAAAAAGAAGATTTTTTTAAAATTATGTACAGATGTAATTGCAGCCAGGGAAGAGCAGGGTGAAAACACATGGAAGGAGGGACTCAGTAGACACCAAGACAAATGAGGAAGGAGGGGTGGGAAGTACTGTGGTGAAGCAGTGGAGAGAGAAGCTCATTCTGGAGCAGGTGTCCTGGTAGGACTTGTGACCCTGAGGGGGATTGATGATAAAGAAGCCTGACCTTGAAGTACTCTCTGTTTGTAGAGATCTGTTGTTAGACAGAAAAACCAAAATGTGAGAAAGACTCACATTGGAGAGGTTAATGAAGAGCTGTCTCACATGGAAGGAGCTGTGCATGGACATCTTTGCCTGAGCAGCAGGAGAAGCCATGGGTGATGAACTGACTGTAGCCCACATTCCCTGTGTCCCCACAACTGAGCTGGGAATGAGGGAGCAATGGGGTGAAGGAGTTTTTAGGTCTTATTTTTCTTCACATTATCCTGTTCTGATTTTGTTGGTCGTAAATTCAGTTTATACCTCTAATTCAAGTCTCTTTTGTCTGTGATGGTGTTTGAGGAATGATCTTTTCCAGTCTTTGTCTTAACCTATAAACCCTTTGCTGTATTTTCTCTCCCTTGTCCAATTGTGGTGGGGAGTGACAAAGAGGTTTTGGTGGGTCAGCCAGTGTCAGCCCTCTACATATAAATACCTTTAGCTGCAAATTTTATCTGCAGCTCAGTGCATTTAAGATCTGTTTTCAGACCAGGTTAACTACTCAGTCTTTCAGAGGGGAAGGAAGGAAGGAGGAAGGAAGGAAGGAAGGAAGGAAGGAAGGAAGGAAGGAAGGAAGGAAGGAAGGAAGGAAGGAAGGAAGGAAGGAAGGAAGGAAGGAAGGAAGGAAGGAAGGAAGGAAGGAAGGAAGGAAGGAAGGAAGGAAGGAAGGAAGGAAGGAAGGAAGGAAGGAAGGAAGGAAGGAAGGAAGGAAGGAAGGAAGGAAGGAAGGAAGGAAGGAAGACTGCCTATTTTGAAAATCACAGTTTTCTAAAAATTGTGGTATTCAGACAGGAGAATTATCATAGTATGTTGTCTTCAGCAGTATTCAAGGGCAAGAATTTGTCAAAAGCACACACATGTTTCTTACGGTTCAATGATGACAGTGTATCTCCTTAATATCAGTGTGGTAATCAGTAGCAGGATGAAGCTGATATTTCTTTAAAAATAATTCTTTTATTTATATCTAAATAAATAATATGACTGTAACTAGCTATAGTTGTAGAATTCTATTCCACTTTTCAGTAAGCTCACATCTGCAGAATGCAATGGCTTCCTTCCAAGCTATGCTTGAGTTTCTCTGCAGGACAAGTTTCTCTTGCTGAGCAAACAATGTCTAAAGGCATTAGCACAGAGTTCAGAATATGCTAAAGATGCTATCCAGAAACAGTAATACCATTATCTACAAAAAGCTTCTACTAAACCTATTTTGATACATTTTCATAAACTTTGTCTGACCTTCTCAGAAAATTTGACAAGCTTAGACACAATATTTATGAGACAACAATTTCTTGCTTGATGATCTAATATTAATGGGCTTGGGAAATAAAGAGCTAGGGGAAAGAAAAATCTGAAAAGCAGAAAGTTTTTCATTCTAAATCGAATTAGAAAAAAAAAAATTATGTCTCCATGATAAAGAAAGATCCTAAGCATATAATTATCCCAGACATAAATAAATGAAAGTGAAAATTCTGAAAGTGATGTCATTGCAGAGCTTTATTAGGACAAATATTTGGGTATGTCCTACTGTTTTTTTATCTTTTAGTTGTAACCACCAATAAAAAGTTATTACTACGCCGATTGTATTTAGCCCTTAATTTTGTACACAGTGGTTTTGGCCACAAATTGCCCTTTTGATCATTAAGATGAAGTTAATAAACACAGCCTTCTTTCATCTGGAGAGCTTTAAAAGGAATGCCCCAGTGTGAGATGTGGAACCATAGTTCAGAAGGCAGGGGATTCTCTTGTGTGAACAGGATCTTACAGGCAGAGTTAAAATGCTGTACTTTGGAATCGTAAGGTTTCTGCCACAGGCACAGAAATCAATGTAGCCCATGCTTTGGAGACTCTGAGAAATAGAGTCTGTCTCCAGACTAGAGAAAGTCAACAAGAAAGAGGATCTATCTGTACTCCAGAAATCTTCCTCTACAGTTATTCCAAGACAAGGCTTCAGATCAGGTACCACTAGACACAGTATGGCTCTAAAATATTGATCAATTGTAACAAACTTCCAATTTCAAATGTTGGGTTTTTTAATGTAAGTCATCTAAACCTGGAATCCCCAAAGTACAAGCATCTGAAATAACCCATGGAAACTCTAAAGCACAGAGCACTATTAAGGACAACAATTTCAAAAAGTAGCTATATTTTTTTTATATTTGTTTGGATTTCTAGACGTTAATGAAAGTACTTATCTCCCTCTGTCTATCTGTCCAGCTATTAAAGACAGTCTTCAAGACATAAAGCCATTAGCAAGGAGCATAGCAGTAATTAGAACTGTTAGTGATGTCTCAGTTTGCCTCCACGTTTCCAGGTGTACACAAAGCTCCTGCTGTGGAGTAGTGTTTGGGTGAAACCTAGGTATTACATGACTGCATTACAATGGGAAAAAAGTTTCATATTGCCTTAAAACAGCAACACTTCTATTTCCTATGAAATACCATACCACAAAAAGTCAATGAATAAGTGATTAGCTTTTAATGATCTTTTATGATATTGCATGTCATGTTATAAGAATAAATTTTCAAATATTATTTCTTGAGATAGGATCTTTATATTTATTTTTATTTATCATAATTTATGAACTCTTTGTGACTTTCTAGACTAATGTGCAGTTAGCAGATTGTTATGTCCCACCATCAAGGGGAACAGAGCACCCAAAATTTGTAGGAACTCGTAGTCAAAAGGAATAATGGAAGTCAGAGGATGCACAAAATCTCAAAAGGTTTTATTAGTAAATTACACACTTGGCATGAAAGGTTATGGTATAGGTATAATATAGCTATAGGTATGTTAGTCCTTGTATAAAATTCTATTGATAAAAAAATAATTAAAAAAAGAAAAAGAAAGAAAAGGAAGAAAAGCTATAAAATATTGTCCGATTATTGATTAGCATCTTCTCTGGCAAATGAGAGAAAAAATATTAGAAAGCACAAACCTGCTATTTTTATTACCTATTTTGTTTTTTGTACTTCAGATATCTTCAAGGAAGGAGAAGATTACTGTTGCTTTCTTTCTGCTTTTTTAACAAAAATATATAAGATATATTTGTTCATCAGCCATTCTTGTAGTTGTCTGTATTTAGTTTGTCAATTTTGTGTATTTGCATGCAGTTTTGAAAAAACTGCAGAAGGATTTTTGCCTGAAAAATTAAAGAATCTGCAATAAGCAAAAATTCCCTATTACTTGCAAAGTATATGTTAACTGGCCTTTTTTGAAATAAGCACACCTTATTAACAGAAAAATGTTTTTAAAAGCCACATTGGACTACAATGAAATGTGTACTTCATGTACATTTAGTCTCCGTATACATAAGAAACCATATATAAATTAATTTTTTTAGCTTTTTTGAGCTGGAAGTGGCAGTTATCATCAATATTAGACTTAGTTTGTTCACTCAGCTTAGGACCACTCTCCACAGTGTGTAGTGATAAATGTGGCTGTCTAACCCTAGGTGGACAATAGGTGCAAATGTTATCATGTGTACATTGGATATTAAACCCCAGGTTCAAGGGGATGTCAGAGATCCAAAAATTTATTTAGACATCTAGATTTAAAGGGAAAGCTGTTGCAGAGAAAAGTAAGATGTCTGCTATCACTACTTGTCTTCCATTGCTGTAAAGAGATGATGGCAATTATTAAATGAAGGGAAAAGGACAATTGTTAGAATGGCTTTTGCTATTTCTTTGGGTTTAAGATCTCATCTTGAGAAGAAGTAATAACACTTCATGAAAAAATTTGTGATTCTGCAATACTTATTATAATATCCTCTGGCAGAGTTTATTGCTGTTGGCACTGAATCAAATAGGAGCAGTCTGGCCTTACTATTTCTTTGCTACTGTCCTAACAATTTGTTCCTGCTGCTTTTCAAGATATTGCACCACAAAATTCACAAAATCTGTACTGCTGCTCGTACATCCTTTAAAGCTGGATCTACTGTTCAGACTGAAGTGACAGAGAGTGCTACATACTTTGAATCTTAATATAACAAAGTTAATAAAGTCACTTCTATTATTTCAAGACATAAGTAGTGATGTAGAAGGTCACTGTACACATGAAGTTCCTCTTTGGTAGCTGAATATGGAGGAGTACTAGTAAGAACTGGGATTCCTGTGTCTCATCACTGCTCTTATATTCTACCAGAGGGACATTATATGAGGAATTCAGCCAAGATAAGATTTTGTGTGCATACATTGTATATGCAGCGGCAAAAATTATAAATGCATTCAAATATACAATATTCAGAGAAGCAATAAAACAACTAATATTGAAAAGGAAAACAATATACAATGCTGTGCAGTGAAAAATACTCTGTGGCAGTTCACTCTGTGATCATATTGCCTATATGACTCTGCCAAGGTCAGTGACAGCTTGAGCTACGTGCTTAACAAATGGAAATGCAAGTTAAACTTTCTCCTTGGTCGACTACTATCATTTTTATGCTACTTCTTGAATTTGATCAGTGAATGTGCATTCCTATTGTGTAATTCTTTCCCTTTCTGCTGAATCTGTGGGTCAGTTTCAGCTTGTACCTTGTTTCACAGCACAGAGATCTGTCCACATTTCTTGCTCTGTAATAAAGCAATCACAAGAAAAAAACAAACTGTACTGGTGAATGTAAAGTTGATAATGAAAATAAAGTGCACATTTTTTACTGAGGTCATTCAGAACACATTTATGGTTCTGGCTTCTTCTGTCCAAGCTGAGGAGAAGGTCACTATGCCTTTCATATTCCTATACCAGACCTATTTTTTTCCTAAAGAGGGTGTGCAAGTGGTCTGTAGCCTAGGGTCCATCCATTGTTTTTCTGGATACAGAAGTATGCTTGTGATTTTTTGGAAGGTTGGACAAATGGAAATATAGCTGCCTTCAGCAAGTGGTGTCTAAGAAAACAAGATAGTGATTCACTTCCTGAACTCTATCAATATTTGGTGGCAGGGTCTTGTGCTTTCATCTGACTTCTGGGCAATGGCTTCTGTCTGCCGGTTGCTTAGAGAAGGAAGCATCTCATTTTCTCCCTTTTTTCTTTCCTATATGGCTGAGAATTAGAAAAAAATATCATCTAGGAATGTGGTCTCTGGTATGCAGTTATGAGTGAAATATCTTGGAAAGCAGCTGCAAATTCAAAATGATCATCACATTTTGGGGTTTGTGCATGGTCAGTGTGAAATAGAGTAGTGATCAGCTGATAAATAGGAGGTATTCTACAGAAATACATCAGAGTGGCCTTCAGACACAGATATCCCAGCAATTTTTTGGGTGGATGTGGGAGCTGCCTTTGCTGATGCTGACATTTTGCAGAACCAATTGAGAAATAATGGCCTGCTGGAAAAGTTACATTAACACTTTCTTTTAGTTGCCTGCATCAGCACTGCCAAAGAGAAAGGCTGCCAGGCAAAGGGCTCTTAAAAAATAATCCTAGTAGCATTAGCATTTGCACAGGTGAAATATGAAATGTAAAAATAAATACTAAAATAGCACTCTCAAGTACCAGCTCCTCTATTTATAGGTCAAATGTGAAGAATGCACACAAGATTTTCAGAATTCCATTTTCAAGGTTTTTTTTCCATTGTATTCTATCCCTAAATACATGAGAAGTTCACTGAATATCACAAAGGTCACTTGCTCAGTTCAATTAGTCTTTGCTAATATTCCCCCTAATATGCCCCTACTATCCTTTTACCACTCAATATTGTTATCATAGCTATTGAGATACTTGATAGAAAGGTCATTTGATTTTGAAACTCTGGCATATTTTAGTATACTGAGTGATCCTATGAATCAAATAATTAATGTGGTCTGTAAGCTTAATGTGAATGCAAACTGCAGCTTCCTGGCTTGTTTCTAATCAGCATTAAAGATGTGCCAAACTGTCAACAGCTCATGAGCAATATGAACACTACAGTTCTTCACACCCATTTGAGTTTATATCAATCATTTGAAAATAACATTTTTTTTCAGGATGAGCTGTCACTATCAATTTGAATAGTAGCTGCTCAGCTGGAATTTGTCCAATTTTTCAGCAAGCCATTTGGTACATTATGTCATGAAGCAAACAACTTGCAAAAGCAGATTCTTTTCATGATGCTTGTAGGACAGAAATGCATGTTCAACCATTCCAAGCTTCCTTTGCCAGGTGAGACTCAGCTTTCATCTGTAAAATCTAGAGATTATTTAAAGAAAATTACTTCAGAGACTTTATCTAGTATATTATGATGTACAGAATTTTAAACTTTTTTTTCACTACTTAATATTTTGATAGAATTAATAAGGTAATAATCAAATAAGAACTCTCTGAAATTATATATATTTCTTCATCTTGTGTAGTCTGTAAATTGTTTTAAAAATCAGTTTACCAGATGCTTATACTACTCCCCAAGAACTCACTACGAGTCATTGCACTTCTATATTCTGCATATATTTTATATTCGAGGAAATAAGATATATTTTAATGAATTTAATGCAAAATGAGACCTTTTTATGCTCTTGACTTATTAGCATGGGCTTTCTCTTGTTTTAATTTCCCTGGCTCTAGTATATGTTAACAGTTACGGTGAATAAAACAGTGTGGAAATAATAAAAATATTTATCCTTGAAGCATAGAGGGACAGACATTTTATACCTTTGCAAGAGACATATCAACAAAAAATATTAAACTGATGAATTTTCTTGCAAAAATTACAACATTTGTTTCTCTGTGTCTTAGAGAAATATCTTCTAAACGTTTCTAACAAAATGTTTTCATGACTTCTGTGGCATTTCTGACAGACCACAGAAACAAACCATAAGCATCACAGTTCTTCCTTCTTTATCAGCAGTGAAACAGGGATTTGGAAAACATATGAAGGTTTTTGAGGTTTTATATCCATGCTAATTTTTTTTTCCAGCTAACTAAGCTAAGAAGCCTGAAGAACATTGAAAATATTTTAAGAACATGAAAAGTATGACTTGTTTTTCCCTGGATACCTAATGAATATGTCAGCTAAATTTTAATCAATTAATTTTAAATTTTTTGTTACAACATCTATTTTATCAAAATTTGAAAAAAATCAGCACTAAGAATTAAAGCTCTATCTATTATGCCTTTTTGAAAAGTAAAGGAAAAAGAAAGAGAAAAAAATAAAAAAGAAAAGACATCCTTTAAAACTACCAAATTTTAATGAACTACAGAAGCTGATATTATATTGCTTGATTATATGAATTTATTAAAATAGGGTTGTACTTGGGCACCATCTTTAATAAGCAGTCTAGTGCTTGGCTATGCAATACTTGTGAATTCCAATCTCTGATTTACCCAATGAGAATAGATGCAGAGTGAAGCACAGAATCAGAATTGAGTTTTAATTTTTATTATCTCTATACTAATATTTAATTTTCTAGTTATGTTAACCATAAGAAAAAGTTTACTGAGCAGTTATGCTTCTCTCTGAGTGCAACATAAAAAAGACTATCTAAGAAATTATCCCACTAGAAAATTCTCCTAAGCAAAACTATTATACACCAAGAGCTATTGAAACACAAGTGATAAATCCTATTGCAAGAGTATCTCACCAAGCTTTAATCCAGTTTTATCTGGTTTTGAAAGTGGGAGCATCAAAAGAAATGTAGAAAACAAGGTATATGATAAAGCATCTAATTAATCAGATTTTCAAAAAGAAGGATCATTGTGTGTGCATAACAAAGTACATTTTCTCCTCTCAGCTCTATCCTCTTTGCCTATGAAAATGTCTTAATATATTAATGTCAATCTATTCTTGATTTAATAGAATTATGTTATTTTTTCAATAAATATTACAGTGATTGCTGAGTGTGACACCTTAAGGCAAAACCCCTTGCATTCCAGCTATTAGATATGATTTGTATATCATCAATTATTGATGTACTGTTCCATCTAGATATTGTAATAGTTGATTTGAAATCTAGCAACCATTATGAAATTTATTACTGTCAGGAGAATACAATAAGTAATAGGAAACAGCTTAGTCAAATAGAAGAAATACTGTCTGCACTTTTTCACTAAGTGAAAATTCCTGTAACTGCTCTTAGGACAGTGGTGAGTCATATGATGCAGTAATGTACAAGACAGCATCATCCCAAACAGCTGAACAGATATATGAATACTATAAACCAAAAAAATGTCTGTGCTTGCTGTAAGGACTGAATTTAAACACGATGTGAAATTACAGGAAACATGGCAAACATGCAACAAAATAAAAGTTAGCTATTTAAAACATTCTGAAACAAAGAGCATGTAGAAAAAAGCAGCAGAACAGTTTAAGATGAAATTCTGGGCCCCAAAAGTTCTCAAACAGAAAAATATTAGTAGTTGGTGGTAAAACCATTCAAATTTTCCACTGCTAGTCTGCATCTTTTTTTTCAAACAGTTCTGGAGATTTTTTTTGTGCCCTTCAGGTACTGGCAGCCTCTCAGAAAGAGACATAAAGAGGAAAATCCTAGGGCCACATAAGTTTTTCAGGGAATGCCTTCCAGCATTTGAAAATGTGGTTAATTACCATGACCCAGGTTCTGTCCTGGTTTTCCCTTGTGGGAAAATACTTTTGTGCTAAAGTCATACAGTACTGTGTGTGGAAACTGTGACAATATTGCCACATTGTTTCAGTTCTGCCTTTTCTATTTTTGATGATGAGGCTAAATATCACTTTATTTTGAGAAATTTAATATTGCAGTGAATTACTTGCTACAAATACTAGTATTGGTCTGTCTCTATAGGCACTCTGCATGCAAAATTCCTTCTGAAATAATAGAAATAATTTTTCAGAATTCCATCCCAGTGGAGTGTCTAGGACTTCCACGGTGTCTTTGTTAGAGTGGATTTTTAGTGGGAATAAAAGCTGCTTCACCATACTTTGTAAGGGTATTTTGTTATTCCATATGCTTTATCCTTGTATGCAAGGCTGCTAATTAGAGATATTTTAAAACAGCTAAAATTCTTTAATGTCTCACTGTTTTTTCAAGGTTAAAAAGATATCATTGTGAGATGTAAGTCTAGATAAAAAACTCCAAAACCAATAACCCCCCAAACCACAAAGGCACTCTTTAGATTCTCTCTGTAACATAAGTAATCCTTTATCTGCTCTTTTAAGGTAATTTATGAAACTGAACCTTGTCTGAGAATAATTGCATTTTTATAAATACCTTAGTCTGTGATCAAATGGAAAAGATCACAGTGAGTTTCAGAGGCCTCCTCTCAGCCAAAGGATCTCTTCATCTCTTCACTCTCTGTTCTCAGAGCATCTTCACATCACTTGGTTAAACCTGAAAACAGTGTAATTCTAATCTTAGAATAAGGAAATAAACTAATGACACTAGGAAAACAATTTATTAGTAAAAGAGGATGCTGTACTAACACATCTTCTATAGTTTTATAGCAAAAGAACAGTTAAAAATTATGGTAGATTGGTACTATTAAACATGCTAGGGTCATTATTTGTGTTTTGTTATACACCTGAAATTCACACCTGAAAATAAGATTTTTTTTGTCAAAGATACGAATTAACCTTTTCTTAATGATGATCAATGGCTCCCATACCTTAGTTTTTGTGAGATGCTGCCTCAAGGGCCAAAATTTTATAGATCTAGGCTGCAATAACTAGATTCCAGAAAGTTTTTGGTATTTCAGTGGAGATGTGTTATGTTGATTACAATAACTTAGTACAATCAGGTGCCATAATGGAATAGGCTTTTAAACATCATAACATATAACATTCCCTCTCTTTTTTTTTACACTATTTTAAGCAAAGTCTGCTTACATTCTGTCTTTTAATTCTTGTAATGATGACTTTCAACATGCTTCTCTTGAGGATTTTTTTTTAATTGTTGTGGTAGGGCTTTTGTTTTTTTGTTTGTTTGTTTGTTAAGATTATTCATGTTCTTAATTCATTGGCGGTTATATTTCTACATATATGCCTGAATCACTATTGCACATAATTATACGAGATATGGTTTGGCTTATTCTTGTCAGTCATCCAGTTTTACTGTCTCTGCCAGCAATTCTGAACTCATCATTCCTGCTCTAATAGCCACCCCAACACTTTCCAAAATGCTACAAAGACATGTCCAGTTGTTCTCTCTGTGGCTGATCTGCTGATACCTAGTAGTCTACTTTTCTAAACTTTAACCTGTGGCTGTCCAAATGCACTTGCCTGTTTAATCTAGCCTGGCTGTAATTTTTTGGGTTTTTTTTCCATTTGCCTTGGTATTTTCTATTCATTCATCAGTTGCATTGCATCTGTAGATGCAGTGCTGAAAGTCCATAAAAAGCCTCAGGTGATGAGATGTGAGTCCAGCTACATGGACCTGTAATTAGATGGATATCACAGATGAAAATTTCCAATCAAGGATTTCTCATATTAATCAAGGAATAATCAGTCACTGTCTTTGTTGGAGAAAGATCAAATACACAGTAACAACTGATGGAAAATCTTTGCTGCTTTTGCTTAAAGTGATATGAAAAAATGTGCTTCATTTATTAAATGGAATTTACAAAAGCATTATATATTAAAAAAGAAAAAATAAATCTTTCTGTTGCAAGACAGCTGATGAACACCCTGGAGGCATTTAGAAACTTCCTGAATGGTGATACACACAAAATGCTTTGAGAACTTGACATGAGTTGGAGAGTTACATTTTAGTAAAAGCAGCTCAACTATTAAAAATTGTTTTGTGTTCAGATACTGCAATTTCCACAAGTGCAATAAATATTCATAACTCCACATTAAAACAAAAAATAAATACACTATGTCAGTTTCTTGCTTGTGTTCACTGTTATCTCTTATTTCTTGTGCAGTTTATATTTCATAATAAATTCCTGATACGCTGCAGGGTTACCAACATCGCCTTTAATGTAACATTTCTCTTTGAAGGAGTGAAACCAAGTGCTATCTCCAGGGCATCATAAATCTTAGTTTTCACTTGGAATGTAGAAACAAGAAAAAATATAAAACAATATTTAAGCTTCAGACTAGACTAATTTTCAATATAAAATGGGATTGTTATGACAGTAAATAAATGAGCAGTCAAGAGTAAAGATTCTCCAATATACAAAACCTTGCCAGAAAGAGAAAACAGGTAACCCTGGAACCCCAGGGATATTACATGATAGAGCAGTGTCCAGAAAACTGAAATGACTCTCAAGGATTTATTCATCTTTTTGAGGTTCATGTCCATACAAGTGAAAAGTGCCTGTGTTCAAATACTCTATTTAAAAGTGTAATAAAGAAAATAAATAACATCTATTATGTGTCATACCATTGCGTGATATGATTTTTACAGATCAGAGGTAATTTGGTAAAATATAAATATCTATCAGAGAGTTTTTAAGAATTAGGTAGTTTTAGATGGTGTTCACTAATTGCAGACACCGTGGTGATAAATTTAAGGCATTAAAGCACAGCAGGAGTCTTCTGAGACACAACATTTTCTGTAAGGCCTTTGAACAACTTCACTAGTTTAGAAGCTCTTGGAAAGTCAAGAAAAATAAAGGAAAACAAATCTTCAAATTGCTCAGGTCTCCAAAGTTCTGTCATGTTCTTTTTCCGAGACCCTCTAGGGCTTCCAGCAGACAACAAAAGCGGACAGGCTCACAATCATCAAAGCAAAGGCTAGAAAAATCATCTTTTTGATAGATAAGAAATATGTTTATGTTTGTTTAAAGTATTAGTATATGACTTAGCAGTGGGAATACTTCTAATAGTCGTGTGTGAAAAGGCATGTGTGTGATGGGGATGGTGCAGGCTTTTGTGAATCACTATGAAAAAAACACCATATTTGGCTTCAATTTGTACTTCTGGTGATTTCTTTCTTAATTTGTCTACAACTGTAAAACAAATAAAATCATTAAAATCTAAGGTGGTTTTATTCATGTTAACCATCTCTAGGTTTAAAGGCTCATTCACAAAGTAGCATACACAAGTCCAATTTTCAAGCCTGCCCAAAGATAATTGGAAGCCCTTGGCCTGCATTATTTCAATCATTTACCTTCTAACACACTGAATTATTTATTTGGATTGAAAAAAGCATTGAGAGTTCTAAAAGGTTCCTATAAATTTTCTTCAGACCACATGGAAAGGTACTATTGATTCTAAATTCTAAATACTGTGAAGAGGAGAAATTCAAAGATTTTCCGTTACAAGGAAAATTAAAGTGGTTATATTCAGTTTGTTTAAAGGGAGAAATTGACACTGAAGTAATGTAGGGAGATATATTACTTCAGTGGCAATTTTCAGTTTTTGCAGTAAACTAAAGCAACAAAAAAAACCCCCAAAACAATGAATAATAACAATGGCATCATGTATGAAACAATAAAAATTAGAAATTGCTCAGCTGGACTGAATGTTCATTATGATTTTAGAAGTAACAACATTTTTAAGACTACAGTTTTAAAATCAAACATATTTCTTAGTCTGTGTTAAGGATTTTTACTAAATACTAAAAAGGACAAAAAACAAACCCAATCCAATCAACAAAAGAGCCAACAAAGTGAATAAAGAAAAGAATGCAAAGGAAACAGTAACAGATTTTGAGAAGCTATTTCGTACTCAAATGACTCAATTTGGGTTGGAATGTTACCCATATGATCTGCAGGGTGTCTGTGAGAAACAGAGCAACAGATGAATAGGAAATGGCATCTGTGGCTCAGGGAAAGACTTGGCAAGAAAAACAAACAAATAAACAAAAAGGTTAAAAAATGCTAAATGGCCATAAAATTGCAGTCTTCTGTGAAGCATTGGGGTAGTCTAATTTCTTAATTTTATTTTCTGCTTTTAAGTAAAGACTGCTAGATAGAAAAAGATTCAAACTGCTATTTCCAGTGAAAAATAAGATCCTAACATATTTTCTGCAAACACTTTATAAGTTTTATTTTATATCTGGCAAAATACACCAGCAAGGAATAGAATTTTTGTGGCTTGAGAACACAACACAGAGATGTGCAAATATTTAAATTATAGACTGTGTCTCCACATCATTGTGGATGTGTAGAATGGTGGTAAGAAAGACCAAGCAAAATCAGATAAATTGGAAGTGTATGTGAAGGAGGAATGTAGTAATCATTACTCCTGACTCAATTGTCAAAATGAGTGTAATGTGGATAATTTTAAGTTGACACAAGATTCTCTGAGAACACAGTGCTTTTCAAATATCCTTAAAATCTGACATGAAAACTAACAAACCCATCAAATAATAAAAAACCAAGAAACAAAAATTTCTAGTAAACAAGCCAGCACCAGCAAAAATGTAAAGCTGGTCATAAATCAATGCTGGGAAATAATTTTCTCCTGTTTCTCAGGAGTTCAACAATTTTGACCATGGAGGGTAGATAGCTGTCTTTACCCATTGCAGCAGCAGTGCACTGAACAGAATGTGAGGAGACCACAGATTTGTTACAGAGGCCAGGCAGAAGCAGCTTGCAATAGCAGCAGTGTGATATAATGAAAGCTCACACAAAATTCTGTGTGTGGGGGATATATCTCACCTAAATTCAGCCACATATACTTAGGATGGGGAAGGGAGAGAGTGCTCATTCAATTCACATATCAGAGGTGTCTATATTGCCATTTTATTTCAATCTCTGGAGAGACCTCCAGAATAACTAGAAATAACAGAAATAACTAGAGCACTCATATAGACTAGATAGTGTTTTTTAGTGGGATTCACAATGCACTCAGTTTTTCATCAATAAAAAAGGTCTGAATTCTTAAAATATTATTTACCTGGCTGCAGTATTATATAAAAAAATATAAGCATTAATAGATACAATACTGACAAAGCAGCACAGACACCTGACTGAGTCTATTGAGGGCATAAATGAATACAGCTTTTTTTATCCTTATCTTTCTTTTGATGACATATTGGAAGAACAATATATGTGATCCCACAGAAGATGCATATCTGCATTAACCATGCCTGTGAAAGCTTGCACAGAACCCAAAAAGAAAGGCTAATTGTATGATAAATACAATACTATACTCCTACAGAACAATAGGACTGAAAAACAAAGCTATAGTGTCAACAAGTCGACATAATACTGACCAATGCTGAAAAATTGCTGTTTTAACCCCAGCCAGCATCTGAGTACCAGGCAGCCACTCACTCCCCTCTGGTGCAATGAGAGACAGAACTGGAAATCTGGAAAAACTTGTGAGATGAGATAGAGATAAAGCAAAAATTGCACATCGAGGCAGAGCAAAACAGAATTCATTCATCCCTTCTCATCACCAGAAAGGTGTTCAGCCATTCCCATGAAAAACAGAGTCAAGAATAACAATTATTAGGGAATGCAAACACCATCCCTGCATGCCTTCCCCCTTCCATCTTCTTTCCCTTGATTTTGCTTGCTGAGGGTGGGGCCATGTGTATGGGATTCCACTTTGGTCAGTGGGGTCAGCTGGACTGGCTGTGTCTCTTCCTAATTCCTGGGTACCCCCAGCCTCGTTGCTGGTGGGGTGGAGTGAGGGGCAGAAAAGTCCCAGACGCTGTTTAAACACTGATCAGAAACAGCCAAAACATCCCTCAGCTGCCAACACTGTTTCCAGCACAAATCTAAAACACTGCCTCATACTAACTACTGTGAAGGTAATTACTCTACCCCAGCCCAAACCAGTACAGAAATGCAGAGTCTAACTGGCTAAAGAAATGCTCTTTTTAGATACATGTAATATGTCACACATGACAAGTTTCTTATCAATATAGAAACAAAAGCACTTAATGAGACAATATCCTGACAATACCATGTCAGCAAATATGTAAGTAGCTAATTCATAAACTTAGATTACTTTTTTTTTTTTTTAATTGCTGTGCTCTTTTTCTAGAAGCAACACCTAGACTGACAGAAAACACTGAGAATAATGACAGCAAGTAAAACTTTCATTGGTTCAGTGAGAATGTTTGATGCCTGAAATCTTGTTATTTGGTCCATGCTTAACATAGGAGAGAAAGCTCCCAGTTCCCTGTTTTTTGGTGGTATGACAATCAATCAAGAGGGATGGGAAAGCATAGCCTGTTGCAGACAACAATGGTCTAACTGTATGTGATGAATGACTGTGGAAAATGGTTAGTGATGACATAAAAACCCGAGCAGAAAAAAAAAAAAAAAAAAAAAAAACCCAATTAATTTAATTCTTGAAGTTTGTGGGAAAAAATAATTTCAAAAAAAGGCTGTAGGCTTCTAGCAGATCCATTATCATCTAATCTTACATGAAAGCTGTGTATTCACATTACTGGAAAAATTGAGACCAAAGCTGATGACTGGCATGTAAAGTAGTGCAAATCTGTATGACTCTTACAAAAAAAAAAAAAAATTGAAATAAATTTTAATTGGAAAAATACATAGGACAGGTCTGCACTTTTTACTTACTTCCAGACTTTAATTTCCAAACAAAAGCTGAATGTTAATGGTAAGCATAATAGGAAATCTCATCCCTTGGGGCTTTGGGGAATTTTAAAGTTATTTTTGTGTATGTGTTTCTTCCTACGTATAAGGGTTAACCTCTTTGTATTACTGATCATTTTCCTATGAAAGAGTTAAGACTGCAGTATATTTCTTTAACATCTTGACCCCCAACTACAACAATATTACTTTGGTACTTATGCTGATATTCTGTGACTGTCATAAGCAATCCTTGTGCAGTAAAGCAGCTATTTTATCTTTATTTTTAAAACAAATAAGCAAACTTACTAATCAGAGAAGACAATTTCCTTGAAGTTAAGACAGCAAGTTTATGAATTGATTCAATTTTACTCTGAATCTTTCAAAATGCAGATCCAATTATGATGTTTAACAATAGTAACTACATGGGGTGTTTGTAAATGACTAAAGTGGAAAAAAAATCTGTTTTGTGGAAATTTGAGTAAATATAGCAGAGAACTTACATAAAATCTATATGCATATGTATCTTCATATGTGTCATCAAAAGTTCTAAAAAAAAAATCCATTAATAAAATGCATGAGTGCTCTTTGACAATTTGGAACCTCACTCAGAGGCCAAATTCAAAGGATTCATTGTTCTCAATTAATAATTCAATGTATTCTGCTTGTAAGCTCTGTAAATGAAATTTTATATTATGAATAGATTACTGCTTTGCCGCAAATTTTATTTCATTTCTTGCTTTTAACTGCCTGTAAATTCAAATTAATCAGTTCCATTTTGCAAAGCAATCAGAAAGGCAAAAGCAAATAAGTTCCTATTTGTCACTAGCCCCTTATGAAAAAAAGGTTTTTTAACTAGCCCCTAATAACATTTATTGTATTGAGACAAACATTTACTCATTTAGTGTTTCTTTTAAAATTAAAAAAAAGAAAAATAAGGAAAAAAGAAAAGCTCCTCCATATTATTGCTTGTACATGAAATAAGCCTATTCTGCTGAGTCCTTTAATTAAAGTTTTATAGTTTGTTTGGTTTTGATTTTCATTTTCTACTTTCTAATTTATGGAAAGGTTCCATAAATTGTATTCTGTAACTGCTATGTACATAATAATAAAATTAGAATTATTAGTTTTCAAATGAAAGTAAGAAATCCAAAAACTCCTGCTGTAATACAGAGAAATTGCAGAATTTAATTTATAAGAGTGTATCTAATTCCTTTGGCACTCATCATTTTGCTCTTTTTTACTATTATATTCCATAGTTTCCTGATAAGTAGCTGTAATTTTGCTCAGTTCATTTGAAGAAGAGAAGATCCAATACAATTTTTATGATTTTTTCATTCTCTACTGCTCTTGTAAAATTCTGCAGCCACAGTAATATTATTATGTTTTCATAATATATTAAACAACTTACGGTGATGTTTTTCTTGAAATAGATATGGTAGGCATTCCAGTTTGCTGCTTTTGTTTTGTTTTGTTTTGTTGGTTTGTTTCTCTGGTTTTGTTTAGTAAGGAAGATGAGACTCAGTTTGAAACCAGAACTTCCAGCTTGAGCACTCCTCAGAGTCTCAACCCATGATATGTAGGGTGGCAGCTACCTCCATCCATAATCAAAAGTACAGTAACCATCCCTGGTCAGAAAATTATTTAAAGACACTGTTTTGTGCTCTAGTTGACTTCTTTGTTAGATGGCCAAGTGTTTTCCAGAGTGGTGGAAGAACTAAAGAAAAACCAATTATCTTTTATGCATGCATGCAACTTTATGCACATTCCCCAGTGTGAGTCAGGCTGCAGGACAGAAAACATGAATTTGAATAAGCTAAACTGTAAAATTGCAAAACAAGAGATGTAGCTTCTACTTTAAAAGGAAGATGCTCAAACGTTAAAACAAATTATTGAATATTGAAAAAATCATATGGGGTGTAAGAAAACAAAACTGTGCAATGAGGAAAAAAGGAATTGTGACCTTGGTAATTAAAATGTATTGTCAGTACTGGAAATCATTGATCAAGGGACTAGAAGAGCAAAACTGAAAATAAATGCTTGGAATTGATGTAGACAGAACAACAGCACCAAAAATTTGATAAGAATGTTTCAAAGAAAGTTTCAATAGGACTAAGTCACCCTCAACCATCAGAGAAACTAATGAAGATGTGCATAGGCCTTAAACAAAAAAAAAAAAGAAAATAGGAAAGACAGAGCCAGAGGCAAGTGTCTAGAAGATATTATGCCACTAAGTGGCATCCCTGAATGGTTTTATACAAAGATAATCTGACAAGAGTAGCAGACCAAGTAAGCTCTAAATCAGTTAATTTGAAACAAATTTTCTTGAAACTCAGAGATGAAGCATCAATACCTCAATTGGAGGAAAAAAGCATGGAGAAAACAGAAACTCACCTACCTGTTTTGCAGTGTGCAAAATAGGAGTTGTTCAGCTTGTTTCAGAATGTTGTTCAGTTGTTCAGAATGAAGTGATGTTAGCCTTAGTAAAGTGATCTGTAAAAATTAAAGATAACCAGGTCTAACATGAAAAAAATTAATTACATGTCTTAAATGTTATCTCAGTGATAGTGTATAAGATGTGCCTGAAATGCAGGCAAGTTTTCTGTTTCAGGTGAAAAGGAGACAGCTACAGGTAGAAGCAGCAAGAAAATATTTTGAACAAAATATAAAAAATACCAGTTTTGATCAAGAGTTTTTAAAAGTCACGATCATGTTTACAACAGAAAGGAAACTTTTGGGACTTTGTAAATAAGGTGTCCAACCTCAATAAGCTTTCAAGAGAAACCAGCTGGTACACCAGAAAAGACATTCAAGAGAATTAGAAAAGCATTTGAAGAGACCCAGAAGAGTTTTAGCAGACAGGGGGTGCAATAGACATCAACATAACAGAGAAGATACAAGCCCAAGAAAATGACATAATGGAGCAGGAGATGTGGTCTCTGCCCTAGGCACCTCCACTAGCTTTGGCAGGATGAAATGTGACAAACTATAAAGACACACTAAAGTGAATGTGGCAGGTCTTTAATCCTGATATGATTCTTTTGTGTTGCTGTAAAAAAAAAAAAAGGAAATTCAATCCAAAAAGACCAGAAAAGTAATGTCTGCTGGACAGTCTCTGCTGGCATTTTCAATGGGCTGCACACTACCCCTGTGTGTAGAGTCTGTGTCTGAAACACCAGATTCTTGGTGGACTCTCAAGAACCACTGATTAGAGATGTCTAAAACTAGAGCATTCAGAGGTTCCCTTGCTTTGTGCAGGAGTCACTGACCGTTTGGTATCTTGGGGCCTTTAGAAAATTTTGTTATTTTTTCTGAACTACCTTTGCCCCTTTCAACCTTCTGGTCCTTTGCCGAATGTAATACAACAATGCTCAAAGATTATTACCTGTAATTTTTGGTGACCATGAGATTTCCAATGCCATTGCAGAGGAGTGAATGAGTAAGGTGGGGGAGGAAATTGAATTGTTTATGATAAATTTCCTAAGGCCATATATATTAATTTATTTAAGATATATTCATTCAGTGAACATAGAATAATTTTAAAATAAAAACCAAAACAAAACAAGTGGTTGACATACATCTCAGCATTTCAATGATCTTTTAAATCTTAATCTGGGAATCTAACTGCTCCCTTTCACTAGATATTCCTAATGTCTGTTTCATAAAGTAGATGTCTTCTGCCTCACAGACTGTCTTTTGCAGTTGTGAGTATGGGATCTCACCAAGCAGCCAAGAAACAATTAAGTACTCGATGTGTTTTTCTTGATCCAGCTTATTCTGCAGTCAGGATTATGTTAACTCACACAAATCTTAAATGCTGAAGAGGCTGCAGAAGAGATTTTTCTATCTCTTCTGAAGTACAGCAGAAAAGTGGAGCCAAATTCAACTATGATGAGATGGGTAGTGTCAGATCAGCTTGTGCACTGGGTTGAATTTGTGTTAGAGTTGAGGATTAGCTAATAGTGAAACAGAACAATTAGAGGAGTTGACTCACATTTCTAATCCTTAAGAATTTAAGAATTGAAAAGGATGAGAAAATATGCATGACCTTAAGCCTATTGACATATCAAATAATGAAAAGAGTTTCATTTACACCCAATACAGATTTGTTTTCATGTACTTATCACACAGAAATACCAAAAGTTATGAGAAAAATAGTGTTTAATTTGAACTATAACAGAACATTTTCACAGAAACTACAATGTTTTCATTTTCTAATAGAACAGTACTTATGCAGTTAATTTTCTAAGCTCAATGAATATTTATGGAAAAACTGATGAGAAAAAATGAAGTGGGTTTCTTTTTTTTCTTTTTTTTTTTTTTTTTTAAATTTTAATTTTTTCCAGAAATCTTCCCAAATTAGAATCAAATATTCCCGGATTTTTCATGAAAGTTTAACTTTTAAAATTTATATTGGATTGAAATAAATTTAAATATAGAAAAGGATAAGATTAGGACTGCATGTTTTGACTTCTTATTTGTTTCCACTACTTCAGTGTATGTCATCCCTGAAATTAGATCCTAAACCACTGCTAGTAACTTGCTGAAGGGTGAAGACTTATCCCACATTGTCCTAGAGACAACTTGCATATGTTTATGTCAGTTTAAAATATTTAACATATAAATAGTTATATGTTAATAGTTAAAAGGCCAAATATGAAGACTTGACCAACAGGATTTGTTTCAGTGCAAAATGTTTTGGTTTGGAATGTGATTTATTATCTACCTAGGTCTTTTTTCCCTGGATAAGAAACATCTCTTAAATGTGAAATTTGCCCAGAGTCCCTACTGAATAGAAAATAACAATTGAGCATATGTCAAAAAGCTGGGAGAGGAGGGATGCATGTGGAACTGAAAATAAGATTATAGGGAGTGCAGACACTTAAGAAATGGACTGTATATTAGACCTTCAAGACAGTCAAAACAAACTGTGATGGCCAAGCTGTGACATGTAGTTATAGAAACAGAATAAATTCAGAAAGGAAAGAAAGACGAGAGAAAGGAATAATATATTTTAAACAGGACAGAAAGAGATTTTTTAAAAGACGGTAAAGAGGATTTTGAGATTCACAATAATAAGCAAAAGTAAGTGAAAAGAGCTTCAGATCTAGAAAGGAAGGTGCTGCTAACAACGTAGCTGCAGATGGCCTTACATATGACAGCTCCTTTACAAGATTCATTTTCACTGAATTGCCTGACAGCCATCTATCACTAAATAAGACTTATGTGACAGGAATTTGATAGATTTTCAGATCAAATAGCGCTCTTTCCAAAAAACAGAGCGCTGATGTTGCTTTGTATAAATTGGTCATTCATAGCTGCTGATAACTTACACTCCCCTTAAACTTGTAACAATTATGGACCTCTCTAGTGGACACTCTGTGTGTCCTTTGATGATTGCAACACAAATTGGCACAATATTTCCGTGGAAAGCAGTGAAAGTTATTTTAATGTCTTAGGTGACAACCAAATGGAAGTGAGCCGATTAATGTGCAGCCCTTTGTATTCAACTTCCCCATAGGCCTCATAACTAAAAAGAATCATTTCTGCTATGAAATGAACAGACCGGCTGCTGGCTACTCTACATGCATTGACAATACAGTTACACCACTGGATCATGATATGAATCTGCTATGACACAGTGGGCCTGTTCTTAGGAAGGATTGTACCTGCAGTTCAGCTTTACCCTCAGCCTGCTGACTGGCTGCCTTGAGGCTGAGTTCAGCAAAAATGTAAGACAGCTTGATAGTCCTGCCATGAGCATCAAGACAGGATCCATTACTTCAGTGGTGACAAGTTTTCCCATTCCTCTGTTGAAAGTTTTGAAGTTTTGAAGGCTCTCTTGCTCATCCACATCCACATACATGAGATTGACATCCATTTTGGGACAAAGTAGGTGATGGAGAAAAGCTCTTCCCAAAGCCTGGAAAAGAAACAGGCATGTGAATACCCTATATAAAAGATGAAAGTTTTTCCTTGGGAGTGATAAAGTTGTGATGGGGCTGAATGCCAAAACACAAAGTGCTCAACATGCACTATGAATAACTTGGGATGCTCTGCAGATAATGCATACAATAGAGCACTTAACCTGAGTGCCTTCCACTGTGGCATCCTTCAATCTTTCAGGAGCTGGATGTCTCTTTTTTTTTCTTCCCTATGCTTCTTCAGTGTCCTGTAAATTAGTTCTTCAGTAATTACCTCTATTTTTCCTCATATCTTCCTACCTCCAATCTTTCTTCAAGGTCCTTCAAACTCTTCTCTTCTTAAAGTCTGGTTCCTTCTTCCCAAATGGTTCCTTCTTCCCATATTTGTTTAGATGAGATATTCAGCTTCCAGATGTTTCCTTTCAGCTCTCTTGTTCAGCCAGACACATTTCACAAAGGTACACTTGACCTTATTTTTTCTCTACAACAGTGATTAAGAAATTATCATCATTCTTCCTAAAAAAAACAACAGAAAAGTTTTTTTTTACTGAAAGACTTTTCTTTTTGTTCCAGCAGTTAGTGGAGGAGATGGTGACTGACTCAGAGAAATCTGCATGTAGTTTTGATTTGAAATGGGTTGCAAGAACATTTCATGAGAAGAACAAAGTTAATCTGGAATTATTGAGAATTCACTGAATATGCAGGTATCAGAAAGATTGAACAAAACTGGTTTGAAAAATCAAGATTCATAAAAGTAGCTGCTACTTCTATGTCTGTGACTTCCTAATCCAGATGCTGTATTTCCACTGTGTAGCCCCCCTCCATATTCATTCACACCTGCAAATGGAATAGCCAAATTAATAATAAACCTTATTTCACATCCATTTTGAAACCATGTAGATGAATACACAGTGGCATTAAAATGTTTGCGTATGAATATTTGCATATTGCATAAAGATGTATTTGCTTACCAAGTGATAAAAATCTGCTAAAGGCAAGACATTAGCATAAAGAAAGTGGTTTCATACCATACACTGAAAAGGCAA
Organism: Muscicapa striata striata; assembly: GCA_030060385.1. Classification (NCBI taxonomy): domain Eukaryota; kingdom Metazoa; phylum Chordata; class Aves; order Passeriformes; family Muscicapidae; genus Muscicapa; species Muscicapa striata. The sequence goes on from JAREIS010000146.1 coordinate 2,351,529, forward strand.
CAGAATGTGGCATTTCCATAATGTCTAAACAGAGGATATTCTCAGGGTACTGATGCCACCTATGAGATTAGCAGAATATTAAGGGATGTGCAACTTATTGCAAGACTGTTAGCAGAGTTAATAGGAACTTGAAAAACTCTGTATTAATGACTAAGGAACAATAATTAAGATGAAACCAGCACTTTATTGATCACAGACCATATTCTTCTATTAAACAATAAAATAATTTAATTTTATTAGATTAGTAAATGAGATTGCTGAAGACCATCCTGTTGGAGATTTTGACTTTATTACCGCATCTGTCCAAAGGTCATCTGTTATTAAACCGCACACTGTCTCTGTGAAGTGTCGTGTTGTGAAAATCTATTTCAAAATCTCCATGACAATCAATATAAAAATACCTTACTCAATATTTCAATTCTATTCATTTAAACATTTTTATTCCATTTTTAAGCAAGCATATTACCTTCCTCCTAGGAAGGCACTTGGGTTCCTAAAGAGTCTTTAGCCTGTATATCTATCACTAAGAATTATCCTCATGGTGATGCTCTTAACTGCATATATTCATTATTTAATAAAGTAGCTATTTTTATGATGGAAATGATCTGGACATGACAAATAAATTATTCAGCATTATAAGGATATTGTCATTGGCACCAGGTGTGAGTTAAAATTTTTAAATTAGTCTGCTAACACTTTTGACAGATCATGCATATGTTCTGTAAACTTTTTGCTTACTTTACTGTTTTTACCCATTCATTAGTTTCTGTTACTAGGAAGCATTGTTGAATTGAAGAAACATTTAATAGCAACTATAATATTTAGCTGATTCTTTAATTACACTCCAATGTTTTAAAAAAAGAAGAAAACATTATTATTATAATTCAAGAATCAAGAATTTAAATTGGAAGTTAGGAAATGTTTAAAAGGGGACAGCAGAAAAAATATAGTAAGTTTAATTCAATATTTCCCTAAATCATTTTGCATATCGAGGTTAGATATTTTCCTTTATATTACACTTTATGTATCTACTTAATTTTGCAACTGAAAAAAACCCACTTTTGTATTTATTTAGTGTAGCAAGATAAACAGTAAAACCAGTAAAGGACAAAGAGTAGATTTGGCTTCATTGTCCTACTCCTACTACAGTGGAACATAGTCAAAGATGAGATTTACAGTGGAATCCCAGGATCAGCTGCAAGTGACTTTCAGTTGTTCTTTGTGGTCTACTGCTCTGTCAATATTGCCACTGCAATATTGCATCTTAGATGCATCTCACTGCATCTGAGAAAAACCTGGGGCAGCCTGCCTTATCTGCTAGCTAGTGTGAACTGGCGGCTTGAAAACTTTAGAAAAAGTACATTGAGACTTTTCTGTGTCCCAGGTGATTTGCTTTTTGTCCCTGAGGCATATATATATATATATATACACCTAATAAAAGTTTCTTAGAGTTAAGTGGCGTCAGAAACAGAAAGAGAGCACAAGGTGTCCCAAAGAAAAGCTTTTAGGGTGACATCTCAGATATGTACAGGGAGGTGTGGGACACGCTATAAGGGGTTATGAAGGTGCTGGAAATGTGCCAGATATTCTGGGATTTTGGAGCATTGGGAGGACCAGGATATTCCCTTTTGCAAATAGCAAGAATAGATGCTACCAATCAGTAGATGGCTCTTCTGTCCACTGAGCCAGTGTCCTCTCAGAGGGAAGGAATCCCAGTGGAGATTGTGAGTGAACTAATATTCATGCAGTGTGCATGAGGAAACTGCTGCCTGGACCAAATCTAGGAATAAGTCCTATTGACAGTATTGACACCTTCACAGATGGAACTGTGAATTTCTGAAAAAGGCAAAAAATAGGGTGAGAAGAATCAGGAAGTAGTGAAAAAGTACTTGGGAAGCCAATAAGGGCACTGAGGAAAAGGGAAGTTAACTTTCTAATTATGTAATTGTCTTTCTTCTTGCCTACTTCATTGCCCATCTTCTGCCTGTACCATTAAGAAACATGTGTCCATGACTATTGAAAAATGGCCAGCTATTTGACATAGAGATTCCTGTGTAACACATTTATCATTCTGTGACTGTGACAGCTGTAGGACTGCCTGTTCATTAGTATTTAAATCAGTTCATAAATATTTCACTCTAAAATCCAGCTTAAATAAGCCTTACATCTGGTCAGAGTAATGCTGTAGTTTAGCGTCTGTTATAAGCCTTAATTCTAGCCTGATATAATGCTATTGTGTAGTTACACAATTTCATAAGGGCACTTATACAATAAAACAGAGATTTAATGGAGCACTTTATCTTTTTGCAATTTTTAGTTTCAGCTGACCATAGCAAGTGAAGCTAAAGGTTGTATAATATTGCACATCTCCCTCTGGCAGAGTGACTCCTTTGCATAGAAAAGTTCTCCATTTTAAGAAAAGAATGTGATGTTTTGGAAAGTCTTAGTGAAGACGTTTCCTTAAGAAATGGGAATACACTCCTCTAATTTTCTTCCAGGTTCTCTCTTCCATTTAATTTTTAATGTTTTAAGTGATGACTAGGAAGTCATCAGATGTCAGAACTATGTGAAAAATTCCATTTTCAAAACACAGAGAATCTTAAGGACAAGCAGATAGAAAGGATATTTTAGGTCAATACAAAAAATCAGAAACTGAATATAAAAGAGTTACCCTTATATTTCCACATTACTCTGTGTTAACCAACACTAGAACCTATTCCACTCAAATACCCCAATCTCCATAATTTTCTCATTCTGCATGAACTTTGGGAAAATAATTAATGGGAGGACTCTGAATTTGTCAAATGAAGATTAGAAAAAGAGAATAGCACAAATGTCACCATTTTTCATTAGCAGTCATATATGTGCAACTAGTTGCTTCAAAAGAGCATAGTAGGAGAAAAACTGGTATAGAAAGGTCAGTAGCCACTTCACTTTATAGAGGACAAATGCCTGCAGAAGGCTGTCAGGTGTTTGCCTTTTAGCTTTGAGCATTATCACACATTACAGTATCCCCAGTCCAGTGATTCTCACTAGGTAACTCAGACATGTTGGTTTTTCTGTAACCTGAGGTACAAAGAAAGGCACTAATGTAAATTTAGTGCATTAAAATCAATAAAACTGTGTGTTGTGTAATTCTCCTCCTCCTCCTACTACTCTGTATTTAAACAACATGTTCCATGTTAGAATCATAGGTAATTTTAAAACATTAAGTCAATAAACTCTTGTGATATTATTGCAAATAGAAAAGAAAACAAAGCACAAAAAAAGGGCCAACTTGCCCACCAACGTATACAATTAATTTTCTCTTAGTCCATCCAAAAATTAAATGTCCAGTATAAACCCTGAACTTAGGATTCTTCTATAATCAAGATAGGGAAAGAAATATTTTCAGCAGTGGATTATGCCATCTATTTATTAGGTAGTTATTCTCTGGAAGGTCTTCCTTCAACACCTATAGCTGAAGCTATAGGCATCTTCAAGGTGAAAAAAACTAAGTGATATGAATCTTTAGTAGCTAAATGGCAAACTTTTAGATCTTTATTTCCAATTTTTTTTTTTTTCTCCAACTGCTAAAGAAATAGTTAGCTGAATATGTTGCTTGCCAGGGCTTTTCACTGTCAGTCTCTACTGTACTATTATCCTAATTATAGAAATGCAACATGCTAAGTTAGCACCAGGTATTTATAAGTGCCTTTTGAAATGGTTGGGATGTATTTCAAATTGCTGGGAGTCATCCTTTAATAAAATATTTTGAAATTATTTAATACTATTATAGACTAGTTTTTTATAGTCTGGTCTTTCAAAATTGTAGATATCCAATTTGCTGAAGTCTTCTGAAAACAGACTGTTCATTCTGATAAAAATCCATGAGAGATGGATTCCAGGGAAATTCTGGCTGAGTATATTAATGTTGAGTTCTTCTTAAAACACTAGAGTTTTAGAATAATACAAGGGTTAATGTAGCTGAAAATATGCAGGGCCATGAGCAACCAGGGCTTCCTTTTTGTGAAACCACCCTTGTTGAAATAGGAAACCTCTTGTGATTTTTCCTACTTTCAAATAGAATCAACATGCCAAGGTTATCAATATAATTTCCAGTATTCTATTTTGCTTAAATACTAACATAGATTTGGTGCATTAACTTTCCAGCTGAATGGCTGGAACTTGGTGGTTTAATTGCCAGTTGCTCCATGGTTTAGTAGATAAACTCAGCATCTGTTGTTTTGTGTTGGACGTGGTTTGGAGAATTTGCAGATACTTCAGCTCTTCTTTGAAAGCCAAAACACTTTGACCCAGCTGCACTATGCAAGAGAGCTGGCAAAACTTCTTTTCAAGCAAATATATCCAATTCATTCAAACTCTGCTCACAATATGTTTGAGACCAGACACTGAAGCAGCAGAAACACATGATGAATAACAGACCAAGATCAAATAAACTATGAGTAGTACTGGCTTTCTTCGTACTGCTCAAGAAGCCATGCTTTCTACCAAGACTGTTATTTTTGATCTCTCTTATGAAGCTATTCTTTTCAGAGTGATTTCTGATATTAAAGCTGTCCTGTCAGACACCAGGAAGGATGATTGCTTTATTCATATAAAGGAATTTTTTTTTAAGTGAAAATAAAATCACTCTGGAAGCACAATATCTCCAAAAACTAGGAGGGAAAGCATATTGCCTATCTGTTTAGAAAAATGAATCTGTACTTCACTCCAATGAATACTTAGAAGTATTTAAGAAAGGCCTAGCATGCAGAGTGATAAACACTACATAAGTAGTCTTATACATAGGAAATATTTGTCACTTCTTCTGAAAACTCTAGATATAAACAAGTTTCACAAGCTATGTAGTATTTCTAAATGCATTGTGTGATAACATTTTGGCTACCAGAACACACTTTTGTTCCACAGTCAGAATTGACCATCTGTAGGTTCTAAGATAATTTACAAAACTGAAACCATTTTTTTTTGCATAAGGTGCAGAATCTTACAAGGGATGTATAGATTTTTAAAGTTAATTTAGTGCATTACTTGCACCACTGAGGTCAATGGTTGGTCCATTACCAACTCAGTAAGGATCCACCATCTGCTTGCTGAGCTGTTCCAGTGAAACACAATTAGAGGATTCTTGCCATTACTTGGGGCTCATGACAGATTACTTTATGGCCTGAACTATAGCCTTTACAGAATAAAAACTTAATGCCAGATTTACAAGTTCCTGATGGGGCTCCTGTTGAGTTGTGGAACCATAAGCTGAGATGTACAAAGATACATTAAGAATTGGGTAATAAGCAGCTTGAGCTCCTAAAAAAAAGAATTTTTTAAGAGTAGAGGGTTTCAAAATAATAGCTGGCCACACACTAGATACATTTTGAATACAACTAAAGAGTCATGAAAGGAACATTTTAGCCTTGTGTAAATTCCAGTGACTGAATGATTTTGAGGTTAGGTCTTGAAGGTACAGAAGGATGAAATATGTAGGGAAGTGGCAGCTCCAAGTAGTGAACTCTTTTTCCCACCTTTGTTGCTTGGCACAGATTTTCAGCTTGTCTCTCATAGGGTGAACATTTAATTTTGCCTGTACTTCTGAACAAACCAGGCCCAGATGTCAAAAACTACAGTTTCAGTTAGTGCTGTGGTCTTTCTCCAAAGTTTACATGAAGTAGAAAACATAGAATGCTGGTTAGTGAAATATACACTTAAAACCAAGAAACTGATAGGAGATCTGAGGTCTTTCAAATCTTTCTTATGTGCTGTTATATAAAGTTCCAGCATAAATTTCAATATTATTCCTGGGAATAAGGGTATAAAAAGATTAATAGGAACTTGAAGTGCATGCATGTTCATAGCAAAGAACTATTTAGAAACAGTCTGCAAAGTATTTACCTGAAGATGATGGATGTCAGAATAAAAAATATATGTAGTTTATTGCTTGAAAAAGCAACTAAAAAAGAATCTCTGCATGAAACAAATCAAATGTATTATTATTTTAGAAAGACATAAATTCCAAAATTTGAGGTTCAGGACTTTAGAGATGGCATCTGTTTCAACTCTGCTGCCAAATGTGTAATACAAGTCCCCAAGTTCAAGTGGGAGTTGTACAGAAATAATGTTGATGTTTTTTCTTCTTTCTGAGGGACAGATTACAGTAGCAATATTTCTTTTCATAAAAAAATGAGTGAAAGTGTGTCCCAGCAACACAATTCTGAAGAGAGCAAAAGAATCAAGAGTGAAAATAAAACATAGTAATACAAAACACAAGCATTCTAACAAAAAGGGGTTTTTTTTATGACCACTTGCATGATTTAACATAATTCAGACTGTATAATTTATGCTAATACTGTTAAAACATAAAATAAAATCTTATTTTCTCAACAGAGCAGGAATATAGAAGTAAATATTTTGATCATAAGATAAAATTCCAGAAAATAATGTGTGTTTCTTTCCTTTAATTATTCTGAGGGCTATGATTCTACTATGATTTCTTTGTTTTACAGAACCACTGAATGAGTTTCTGGGTTCCTATCTGCCAGGAGCAGTTCAATGGTGAATTCTTACTACCCAGGTTTTTAATATTCCCCTGCAGTTGTAATACACAAAAACATTTTGCAACTTCATCTGTTATATGTTTCATTCATCACATTAAAAAAGGCATTATGCAGGTTTTGGAACTGAGAGCCTGAAGTAATTTATTTTGTCTGTTATATGAAATGTCACATACATGGAGTGAAAACCTGGCCTCACTGAATTTAACAGAAGTAATTTCTATTGGCCTTCACAATGGCAAGACTTTGTCCATAACCATCAATAAAAATGTCAGTATTTACTAACAGTAATAAGCCAGTTTATTTATTTATTTATTTATTTATTTATTTATTTTATTTATTTATTTATAATGATGAAAAACTCAAGAAGCTTTGGTAACTAAGAAAATTGTTGGCAAATGGTGACATCTCATTAATGAATCCTACATTGATTATGTTAAAATTCTACACACATTGATTCTTTAATATTTTATCCTTCTCAACAATGATTGTGACAAAGTTTTGGTTGCGTTTCTCTTTGGCATTTAAATTAAATTAGTGACAATTGACACTTATAACAAATGCTAAATAATTTTATTGCCTGCAAAATCACATTATAGAGTACTTTTTTATTTTACCATTTTCCCCCGATTATCTTAATTTTTTTCTGCTGAACAGCACCAATTTTCTATGGTCATTTTTGAACGACTTTTCAATGGTTTGAAAAATATTAGGTGGCATGGATTGACTTGACAGTAGTTCAAGTATTTAAATTATAAATATACATTAATATGTCATACTGAAATGACTAATTACATTGAAAATTGTTGATTAATTATCCCATAAGATTTCTACACTGTAGTATTCTCACAAGGTGACATCTGCAAATGCAAGCATGACAATTTGATAAGGAAAGTGGCTTGGAAATGGAATCTGTAGCATCAAATAGTTTCCCTGAACAAATCCATGTGAACGTGTTTTGAATTTTCTGAATCCTCACAGGATTGAGATACTTCCATTTTATCTTCTTAAATTTTGTTTTCCCATTCTTTTCAGTGAAGCACTTTGTAAAACCTTCCAGTCTTAAGAAATGTAATCTCTGTTCCCCCTACCACCCCAGAGAGCCTGACCTCACAACAAAAAAGTAGCTAACATTTCTGTTTCAGGAGAGAGAATTAACTTTTGACTTGGTCATGTCACTGTCAGTTATGTGCTTACATCACTAAACTAAAAAACCAAATAAATAATCTTCCTTTTAGGGATTTACAATGTAAAAAAAACCTTGTTGATCTAATCCCTATTACTATGTTCAAAATATCATTGGATTCAGTGCAGGCTCTTTTTAAAAGATCTCCACTATTTTCTGAGATTTGCAGAGACAGAACTAGTGAATGCATATTTTTTCCATCAAATAAATCCAAATAAATGGTGGGGATATAAGAGTGTTTAGCATAATATTCTAGTCTATGTGTATATTATGCAATATTATGATTAAAAAGAAATGTTTTGTGCAAATATATACATTAAAACTCTAATGATTAGTGTGCAATCACAACATAACATTAACAGAACATCAGAAAATCAACAAAATATTATAATATTTTAATGTATTGCAAGGAAAGCAATCAAGCTATTTAAAGAACAAAAATATGTTATATTTCATCAATTTGATATTTTTGCTTGAACCTACTTTCTTGTGTTATCAGCTCAAGATGTCAGTGTTCATGCCTTTTGTAAGGGAAAACTAATCTAAACCCCATCAAATCTGTCTAGTCATTTAGCAGATTAAAACAAATAATCCAAATTTCATAATAGTTAACATCCTTATATGATTGAAATTAAAACAAGTAAGTTTCTGTGGCTTTTCAAAGGTATTTAGAATAAAACCATATCTTTAATATGAATTCAGATGGGAAGAAGAAATTCAAGATCAGGGGAAAGTGAATAAAGAAGGAAAGAAAAACACGGATCAGGGTTATAGATGTTCTGTCCTGGACATTGATGAAACAGTCATTACAGACAGAGATGGCATCCTGTGAAGAGATGAATTGCTGCTGCTGCTGCTACTTTGCTGAAGGTGCTTTGAAATGGAAATATTAACAGGCTTGAATGTCCTGACCAAGCAAGGTTGTGTGCAGAAATCAGAGCTCTACTTGGCAAATGATAAGAAAAATTGCAATCAAAGCTGAGTGGCAGAAGTGCAACATGCATTTCCACAAAAGAATTAGAATTAGGAAGTATGGCAAGGATCTAGAAATGGAAATGTTCAAAGGCACAAATAAATTGTCTCTGTTAGAAAGAATTCAAATCTAATCTTCACTAGAACAGGAGTGCACATAAAAGATATCTACTGACATAATCAAATTTGGATTTACAGCAGCATCTGCAGGGGCAATTTTTGGGCCAACCTGTTTTTATTTGAAGAATATGCTGTTAGACTGCATGAAACCTTTCTGATAGTCACAGAGAAATGAATATGGAAATAGAAGGGGGCAGTACTGACAAAATTCTGTAAGATAGTTGTGTGAAGCAGTGGTGGCATCTCTGGTGTTTATAGTTGTTGAGCAGCTTTGCTAAATGTGCAGTGTCAGACAGCTCTATCAGATAAGCCATCAATTATGTGGAGGTTCTGGAAATGGGAGAAATTGTAGTGGACTGTGGAGCTGTCTTTGGAGCTGTGACATCCCAAATGCCCATTCCCAAGCTATGGAAATGGAAACCTGGCTACCACATTAACTTTCTGTCCAGATCATGAAAAAGCTGTCAAAAATCAGAAATCTAGGGCTCAATAAAGAGCTGTTTTTCAGTGAAATACTGCCAATAGTGCTAAAGCTCTGTTCAAACCTAACAAACTTTTAATCTTTCAGCCATTAAGTAGTTGAAGGCACTTCAGGCTCTACTTTGACAAAAAGAACCCTATATCTGAAGTGTATACAAGGCAAATGTGGGGAAAATTATATCACCAGTTATTTTTGGAAAATCCTGTAGAACTGTAAATTGTGAAGCAGACTAAAAGTGAACTGAAAAGTGGGCACCAGGTGTTATATGAGCCAACACTGAGAATAGAAAAAGAAGAGGTTTAAGGCAAATGGAAATTTAGTTTATTCTAATAGGAAATGGATCTGTGAGCAGAAAAAAAAATAAAATTAGTCCTCCTTAGAAAAAACTTCCAGTTTTTGAATGTTTTATTCTACATGGCCACAAATTTAGGCTGATAATTTTGTTCAGAATACAGAACAATACTGTATGTTCATTCTGCAGCAATTTTGTCAAAATAGCTATCTTTTTAACAGAAACATTACAAAGAGTATAAAGCATAAATACTGGCAAAACAGATGCCACTTTGCTGTTGTAGTATGTTTAAAGTAAAGTTTTGTCGTGAGAAGTTTTGGAATGTTTCCTGTTTCAGTTACTATCCCATTCATTTTAAAATAAGAAATCTTCCAGGCCTCATTAGTGCCCTAAAATTATTCATAATTCAGTTGAAATAGTGTTTGGTGTGGAATGTTTTTATCCAAGTGCTGGTATTGTGTCACCAACCTGTAGAATGCAGCAGACACTACTCTACCACAGTTCCCAGAGCAAACTTAAGCCCTCTTGAAAATGCAGAATAAATAATAAGAAAGTTAAAGAAATTCAGTCAAAGCCTCATACTTCTTCCTTCTCCCCTTTGCCTCTCTATTTTCCCCTTTTCCAATGTCTCTGGAAGTTTTGGCATCTTTGGCAGTCCAGAAGACATTTCTTCAATCCTGCAAGGTACAAAGGCAAGGGGATAAAGGCACAGCCTGTTGAGGGCTATTTGCACAAAAAGTATTGGGAAGTTGTCTAGCACCTTCTCACACCTTCCCTTTCCCCTGAAAAACAAGCCAGGATATGTGAGGATGGCAGGACAGGGTGCCAGGGAGATGGGAGCAATCCAAGGGAATGGGGACCCCTCCGAGCCAGCCTGGCAGAAACAGAGAATAAGCACGGACAGGGAAGTTAGCCCTTGCTGAAATCCAGAGCTCAGAGGGCTGGTGGGTGTGTGTGGCTGGGTGCCTTAAAGATCTGGGAAAGGATTTCACTGAATTGTGTTGTGTTTCTGCATCCTTCTCTCTCCTTTTGAATGGAGAGGGCAGAAGGTGAAGTCAATAAATTGTTATGTTCAAGGTCATGAGTTAGGGATGTAGAGATTTAAGGTATCTAAGGACTTCAGGAAGGTCAGAAAAAGGAAGAAGTGAACTGAAAGGAGAGTTCTCAAAAGCACCAGGAGTCCTGGTGCTACAGTGCATTAGCAGAAAAAGTATTCCTTTCTTACCAAAAAACAAATGCAAATGATGTTTCTGATACATCAGTCAAGATATAGCTGCTTGGCAGAGGAAAATGTCAACATACATAAAGCTTCATGGATTTGTCTGCAGTGCATCTATGCAAAAAAAGAGATAAATGTTAACATTTTGAAGGGTTGTGACAGGTTTTAATATAAAAAAAATATTTTGTTATTTTTTAATGCTTTGAGTTTTTATAATGTTTCTGCTTAAAGAAAACTCTTTCAAGTATTGAGAAAATAAGTATGCAAAATTGAAGAGAGTGAGGAGGGAAACAAAGCAGATAACAGACCTTGGATATTTGCAGTGATCTTTGCTCTCATTATTTCATCTTATAGCTACTTCTGTGTCTTCCTCAAATTTCTCCTCACTATGTGTGTCTTCAAATCACAAGTTCTTTATCAGTCCAAAAATATGACCAAGTCCAGCACATACATTCAGTTCATTGTAGATTTTTTGATTTGTACTGCCACTCCTCACAGTATAGAACAAACTGGTAATTTTGTGATATGCTTCTCTAAAAATGCAAACAATATTCCTACTAGAGCAAAGGAATCTGGAAGATTGTTGATTTTACAGTGTGATATGTGAAACATTGCTTAAAATTTTATTTTTAGAACAAGAGTACTTAATCGTTGTATAGCCTCATTTATCACATGCTTCTTGAAAATGTTGATAATAGGAAAAGAAAGAAGATAGTTCTGTTTACCCTGGTTTGATAGACATTTATTTAGCACAAGTAAAGAGTTTTTCTGTAGTTTTTATCTTGACTTCCTCAGGTGTGGACTTTTCACTCTTTTCCTGCAACATACTTAGTAAAATTAACATGTAAAATTAAGAGTAACTAAATCTCTCATTTAATTTTTAAAACATGGAACACTGTTGAATCTAACATATTAAATAACATTTTCAGTTATAATTATCACTAAGTATTTTGTAACTTCAGAAAACCAAACAAAATAAAACAAACCCTCAAAACATAAGCCCTCAATAAACTTTATTAAAAAATTTCCTGTCCGCAAATTACTTTCTATTTGGTCTTTGAATTGAGCCAAATGTATAAGTGTGGCCCAGAAAGACAGACAACAGGATGTTATGCTTCATTCAGACAGTGCTTTCCTGTGGGTGTATAATTGTGCATGTCTGTGTGCATCAACACTAAGAGAATCCCCAAAATGGTCTCTTCAAACTATTTTAACATTCATGATTGATTTCTCTCTTGATTTTTAGTGTGAAAACTTATCTCCTTTTCCACAGTCAGGAAGACAAAATAATTCTGATTAAATGCAGTTTCAGTTTATATCACTCAAGACTACATGCATGTGAATCTATCCCACTTCAGGTCAGAACTTGAGGCATACATTTTTCTATATGAGTAACCTGGAGAAAAATCAAACCTTATCATACCTGTCTACACAGGCAAATACAACTGGATTATTATTCCATGTTGGTAAAGTGGAGACCTTAAGAACTTGCAAAGAAACTATACTTAACAAAGATATTCTTAGGTTCATTACCAAACAAGCTTTGTTTCCTCAGTTTTTCTACTCAAACATGAGGTTATTCATTGAAAAGAGGAGACTATTCAGAGAGTGAAGTTATTCTTTGAAAAGTCCCATTTCTTTGTAGAGATTTTTCCTCTTAATAGCAATTTTTTTACACACTATTTTTTTTTTTTTACATACTAATTAATTTTGGGAAATATATAAGGGAAGAAAAGCTCTTGTATACCCTTCATGTTTTACACATTGATTATACTATATATTATGTTTACCTCTCTTTTTTATGTATATAGATATACTCTATTTATTTAGAGTTAGAAAAGAAGAAAAGGGAAAATCTCTGGTAAGTTGCATTTATCCTGAATGGCTTAATTTAGTCAGTGGGGCACTCATTCTGGATGAAAGCTCTCAATTTTAGTAAAAATGATGTATGATATCAATGTAAGAATTTTCCCACCATACACTTTAATCCAGCACATGAATAAAACAACCATGAATAAGGCAACCTATCGTGAATGAATGGATGATACAATAATGGATAAAGTAAAAAAAGAAAAAAAGATAGAAAAATCCTTTTTAAAGAGCAACATATTTTTTACATCGTATATATGAGAAAAGGACAGATTAGAGCAATTCCAGAGATAAATCTGATGAATCTGCTCTGGCATTACAAGGACAGTGGCAGCACCAAAGCTCTCCTTTGTGGAACTTCTTTTCTAATCTCATTTTTTTCTACTGCAAGAAGATTTGAAAGAAACTTTAAAACCTATCTTGTCTTCCTAGAGGGTCAGTATTACTTTTATGGATTGTTCAATGAGATGGAGACATTTTGGAAGTAGCAAACCTGGTGTGAATTTCCAATTGGTTCCTTTTTTTTTCACTGAGATGTAAAATAAGAAAGTTAATGTGCAAATTTCTGCTGTACTTGATCCACTCTCTTGTAGATGTCACTTCCAAATTCTCTGTGAAAATTTTATTCTTGAGGTGCTGCAGACAAGGGTAAAAAGGAAAGGACAAGAGGAAAAGAAGAATATAAAGTTTGAAAAATATATTTATTATAATGATATAATAGTAAAATTCAAAACAAATATAATGTAGTAAATTGGATTATATGATTAATAAAAACATGGCTCATGCACATGGTTCTTTCCCCTCACCTTTCCATTATATTTGTATGAACAGACAGAGGCAGCATTACATGGCACACATGGATTCCATCACAGATATTAGTGGTGCATGTGACTTTTCATTGGGGAAATTTAAACAGGTTTACCAATGTGAGCATTTGTGCCACTATTTGACATTTAGAGAGGTTTAGGAAGACAAGGACAGTGTTCAGAGAGAGGACATTTAAAGTTATTGTTAGGTGTGAAATGACTTCAAGGGATAGCAGCTCAGACTTGGTTCTTTGGGACAGGTGTGGAGAATGATACCAAGCTTTTGTTTCTCTCATGATTATTTCAGGTTAAGTTTTTCTCACCAACTTCCTCCTTGTACCCCTTCCTTACTTCTTTAATTATTATATATTCTTGACTGATGGTCACAAATTAAAAGGCATTTTGAATATAATTTTTGCATCCAAAGTGCATTAATCCTAAGTGTATCACTGTGCAATATTGTCTTTACAATCCTGATTATCATCAGATACCACTCTCTCAATTACCCAAAACTGAAATACTTTTTTCTTATGTGGTTTTATAATCTCTGTTATTACTGCATATTAGAAAAGTAAATAAGGTATATCAATAAAATGTGATTATTAATTAGGCTACAAAAATTTTGGGCTGTTGTGATATTTGACATCTGCTAATATAGAAAGTTACTGAAAGCCTAAATTGCCTGTATTTATTAATTCCTGAGAAAACTCCTGAAACAAATCCTAGTGACCTGCATCAGTTTACAAACAAATTAATCAGTAGGTCCATTAAGAGCTTTCTACCCCCACCTTCCCATAATTTAAATTTTTTTCATACATGCTCAATGGTCAGGCCTTTCCTTACATATTGTGGTGAGGTCAGTGAGAAGACCAATCTCAATGATGTTGTCTTATACCTGAAGAAGATTACAGTGTATAACCAGGGAAGTCTTTTCATAGAATACAAAAAACAAAACTATCACAGACTGAATTCCTCTTCAGATTTTCATATACACCCCAAATTATTAGAAAGGCACACAAATAATATTTATTGCATCTAGATGTAGTGCAATCAGTTCTTGTTTCATAGAGCATGTACTTGGGAGGATCAAATCAGAGAATACTCATTCAGTCAGTGATGCAAAGACAAGTGTTTGTAGAAAGGACAAGGCAGAGATATGCCCTTAGGCAGAGTAAAAGGAATGCAAATCTTGTGAAGGTCCAGCAAAGGTAAATAACCCTTTGCTAAAGGAGAATCTTTAGCAAGGCAGCAGGACTCTTAGCTCCATTAGCCCCTCCTGAACCCTGCAGTGAGCTCTAAAGCAGGCAGAAGACAGCTGAAATGACAGTTGCTGTTTCAGAGTTGAGGAATTTAATGAATATTGGGTGCCAGCCAGGTGTCTCACTCAAATTTACTATGCATGATAGAATTGAAAAGAGAAGAAAACTGAGCTACTCACTAGATTTTACCATCTCTGGTTTAATTTTGTTCTATGTTTGCATATTTGGATTTTTTTAAAGTATGTTCTGGTGAAGAACTTTGGCTTATAGGCAGCTATGCTGTTTAAAAACTCTCATTGATTTCTTGTTTACAGCCTGATCTGACCAAATCCTCAGTAATCATTGTTTATGTTTGCAAATTTGATAAAATTCCCTAGTGGTTGACCCTGACTTTGAAGTATCTGCAGCTGCAACAAAGGAGGAAGCAATCCATATTCAGAAAGACTGTTTTGTAAAAATGATGAAATTTCTATTATTATATCCTTCCTTCCTTCCTTCCTTCCTTCCTTCCTTCCTTCCTTCCTTCCTTCCTTCCTTCCTTCCTTCCTTCCTTCCTTCCTTCCTTCCTTCCTTCCTTCCTTCCTTCCTTCCTTCCTTCCTTCCTTCCTTCCTTCCTTCCTTCCTTCCTTCCTTCCTTCCTTCCTTCCTTCCTTCCTTCCTTCCTTCCTCCCTCCCTCCCTCCCTCCCTCCCTCCTCTCATCCATCTTGTAGTTCTCACACACAAACTAATAATCTGCATCCTTTCAGCTGTTCACCTTCATATATGAGCTCTCAACAAAGATTTTCAGCATTGCTGCAGTGCTTTACAATTGCAGTTTAGAAGACAGATCCTATCAGGACAGTTTGCAAAGGTGCAAATACATGTCATCTTATGAAAGTCAGACAACACAAGGAAATAGAAAAGTCTAGTGGTGTAACCAATTTGTAATATGGTAATTTCAAGTCTAGTAAATTTATTTAAATTTTTTTTTTTTTTTTTTTTTTTTTTCTTTTACGTTAACTGTGTTGCTGGACTTAGTCCACATGGAATTCCAGCATAGTCCACCAACAAAACTAGGAATTGGCACTCAGTTGATATATCATCTCTCCATTGCAAAAATTGAAAAATTAAAGGTAGTAGACAGAAAAAAAGGGCAAGTTAGAAGAGAATAATGAAGCTTGGAAACATGAGATTACTGCTGGCATTTTGTCAACAGCTCATGTCAGCAGTGTGAATGAAATATTGCAGCTACAATGAAATGATGATGTTCCTATGGCTAATTTAGGTTCTAGTCCATCCACACCTTAGACAACAAAAACCTGGGTGCCAGTTTCCTGGATACCTTAACTCACATAATATTGTACCTTTTATATCACTTTTCTTCTATGCTCCTTTCTGATGGTATGAACTGTACCAATGCAGTATTTCTTGTATTGAGGTTACTACTCAAAATCCTTCATCTAAATTAAAGTTTGCACTACTCAGACCCACAATGAGTTATTAGTATGCATGTCAGATCAGGTTAATATTCAAGACATGCATTTTACAAAGGGTAACAAGTCAAGGATATGACAAGTCAAGGATATGAAATTTTGTTGGTAATACCAAATTATTCAGGATAATTAAAATCAAGATTGGATGTTACTAAGTGGCAAATGGCAGATATAGACTAATGGACTTGGATCAAAACAAGATATTTCCTGTCAAAACTTTGATAGCTTGAGTCGCTTTGGATGTCTGAAACAGGCAATCAAAGATGAAATTATCAAATAATCTGTTCTTTTGATTGGGTTTTTGTTGTGTTTATTTGTCTGTTGAGTTTTCCTTGGGGAAAATCTTGTATTTAACACTCCTCTTAGGCAAAAATTTAGGAGATTGTGAAAAAACCCTCTGTGGTATGATTGGTAACAATGCATTTTAAAACAAAGTTTCATAGCTGATATTTTATAATAATACTAAGATTTTTTAATACATGACTGTAGTTTTAAAACATCATTTTAATAAAATTGACTTGTTCTACTGATTCAGCCATGCAATTGCATATAAGTCCAAAAGACTTGCAGTTTAAGACAAAAAAAACTATGTTCACAATTAATTTTGCTGCCCTCAATATTTTGCTGCTCTAGTTGGCAACCTATTCTGCTTTTATGGCAGAGTCAGCCCTGTTTACATGCTTATGACCTATTATTAGTCCATTTCCTTAAGGAAAATAGTTACTTGTTTGAAATTAATCTTTAAAGCAGCTGACCAAAAGCTGCAATATTTGCATTCTTGCAAATCTGATACACAAAGGCACATTAATTCTACTTTTTTACCAGCTGGCCAAATTTTTTTGCACTTCTTTTCTTTTTTTAAGTGCACATTCTAATGATATTCTTTGCTTACCTTTTCTATTTATCATACAGGTTAGAAATATGTTCTTAGGGAGGCTAGGGAAAATGCATTTCAAGAGAATGGGTCTTTTTTTTCCTTTTGTTCTTCAGCAGCTTCTTTAATAAATCACTTTCTTCATACATAGACAATAAAAAGTTTTAATATTTCAGAAATCTGCTTCTCTGACTCTGACGCTCATTATTGTGTGCTGAAACTCTTGTGTTTCATTAGTGATAACTCAACATACAGTAACAAGTTTTTCATTCTTATCCACAAGCTTGAAGCTTTCACTGACAAGATACTTCAAATGCATCCCTTAATCTAGCTTGTCTCTCCTGTAAATAATAAACCAAATAACTAAAAATGCTCAGGTAAATCATAGTTTATAAGTGTATATTCGACAAATATATTGTCAGTGGAAAATATATGCACACTTCAGTATTTCTTTGCATTCTCACTCTTATTGAATGTTGTCTTATCCTTTAGATGTGCAATTCATTTTGTCTGGATCAGTTCATGAATGTGGCTACAACACCAGAGATCTGGAGTAAAAAATAATGAATAAAGCTGTTTAAGAATGTAAATGCATTTAAAAAAAACTTTATTAGTAGACTTCAGAGTGAGATTTCTAATTTGTGATAAAAATTATCAGATAATGATTTTTTAAAGGATGGACAAGTTTAATATCAATTTTCTGCCTTCTGCAACAACAACACACTTTGAAGATTAGATTTAAAAAAAAAAAATTAAGGCAGACAAGGACAGCATCTGTAAGACACCAGAGAAAACTTACCAATGGCAGTCTGGAGTATTGGGCATAAAAGTAAAATATTAAAAAGGTAGCCATAAATGATACATATAGTCCTTGTCCAAAAAAACATCAATCTTCTGAGATTTCTGCATTTCAGAATAGAGAGAATATTTCCAAACAGCCTCTGAGGTCCCAAGTACAGGAGCTGAATAGGAATTTTCCTGGCTGAACAGGTAGTTTCACAGTATCCAGTCAAACCCTTGGATTGAACATTCAGAAATCAAGAGGTTAGGCCAACCTTAGAGCCAACTCATAAATGAATTTAATGTCAGTTAGTTTCAGCTTGTGTAAATTAGAATAGGCACATTAACTAATACCAGCTGTTGATATGGGCCAGCTGTTGCCAGGGTTCTTCTACATAGTTTAATTTTCAAGAGTCTTGGTTTGTTAAATTTGCCTTTAACGTTGAGCAAGCATTACTATTGCTTCTTCAAAACTACTGTTCTTCCATGGATTTATTTAATTGCCCATTCTCTACCCCTCAGAGCTTGGAAGAGACTATTTATGGAAGGTTTTGTGATGAAATTCCATGTTAAATTCCTTCCTGCTACTGTTTAGCCAAAACCATGAGCCTGCTTTGTAGTAGAGGCTTCATTTTCATTCAGTTTATTGATTTTTTATTTTTCTTTTTTTACACAGAAGTTTTTTACAGAGAGAATAAAGTTTAATCTTATCTCTAACAACATAAGAGAGTTAGCATTCCTTTTTTTCCTTTTTTCTTACAGAACAGTGTTATGTGTACAGGTTTTTATGGGTGCTTTAGATGTGCTCTGCACATGGCTTAACATCTCTGAAGAGATTCAATTATTTCTTGTCACTCTGGTATTTCCACTGTCTCTCAGTCTCAGTGTTACTCAAAATTCATTAATACCTTTATAAAATGTTCTTTGGCTCTCTGAGTTCCATTATCTAAACATACACTAAAAACAAGTAAAAAAGTACCCACTGAAATTAAATATCTTTTGTGCAACTAATTAAAATTAATAAAAAATATAGTTATTTTCTAGATATACATTAGCATTTGCCCATCAGGAACTAGCAGGAGTAGTAGGAAAACAAGGAGTGAGTGACAGCTTCCAAGATTTTCTTTGATACAAAGATAATTGTAACAAATGGAACTCAAGCATTTATTTTAGTCTTTTAGGAGCTCTACTGGTTTCCTGATTTATCTTCAAGACTAAAAGAAAAGCCCATCTCTACTGCTGCCACATTTTTCTCTTTGAAACCTTTGCACACTAACACTCCCTGAACTGAATTCTCTCTTCCCGATTCCTGTGGCTGCCTCAACATCTAGATTTACTGTCATGTTGGTAGAAATATGGGTGGTTTCTCTTATGAGAAAACTAAGCAATAAACCTTATTTTTAAATCAGTACGTGATGCTCTCATTCCCCCAAAAATGTTTCAGTGATTTCATTTTGTCCATATTTTTAGTTATGATAATATTGTCTCATCAATATTTATCTCATAACTATCAAATTATATAACTGAATTATCAAAGATAAATGCAGGATCCAAGTGTATGATACCTATTTATCTTGAAAATTCTGTCCTGCTGTGGAAAGCAAAAATAAGGATTTTAGAAAGCATAGCATTATAATTGTTTAGCATAACATATGTATGGTGAATTGGAGAAATCTAATATGTATCTATTTCACACAGTACAAAATCTCACACAGTAATGATGTGTAGTAAGTCTAATAGAAAACCTTCTCTTTTATTCACTTATTTATTATATGTAGCATTTGCTTCTTTGCAAAACCTGCGAGACAATGTGCATGATTTTTTATAGAATTTGATAGTTCACACGAGAAGCAGCTTGACAATAATTTACTAGAAGCTCAGTGCTATACCTTGTCACTGAAAATAACAAGGCTATCTTTAACCTTGAGAATTAAATGATATTTTGCAATCTGGTAAGACTATATATGGCTGAAAAAAGTACTTTTTTATGATCTCTTTTCTTCTAAAACTTTATTCCTTAATTTAATATAAAATATATATTTGATGTTCACCTATTTTTTTCCACGTCTGCCATTACTATGTGCTATAGTTAAACACATTTTTAAATATCTTCTTTTATAAAGACATCATATGTGTCAATAAAACATTTGAACCTTTGAGTTTTCAGAGAAACCTTAATTTCATTGTCACAACTTATCAGCCTCATTGAAGTGCCTAGGTAACCCAGTGCAGCATGCTCCAAAATCTTGTTTTGCTAAATAAATTACTATTTTTTTAATCAAAAGAAAGAGATGTTTACATTGTTGAAGCTAAAATGGTTGTTCTGAGAGATCAATATTTTGCTGTTCTTTCAAGTTCCTGAATTTGTGTTATAGTAATATTTACTTTAGATTCTTTGTTTTCTTATCCATTGTATTGGTTTACACCTTGTAATATGAACAAAAAGTGGGAAACATCAGTAGACACTGGGAAAAATATAGCAAAGGCAGATTGAATGTTTTCATCTGGTAAGGTTCCTCCTTTTCTTTTTTCTTTTCTTTTCTTTTCTTTTCTTTTCTTTTCTTTTCTTTTCTTTTCTTTTCTTTTCTTTTCTTTTCTTTTCTTTTCTTTTCTTTTCCTTTCTTTTTTCTTTCCTTTTCCTTTCCTTTCCTTTTCCTTTCCTTTCCTTTCCTTTCCTTTCCTTTCCTTTCCTTTCCTTTCCTTTCCTTTCCTTTCCTTTCCTTTCCTTTCCTTTCCTTTCCTTTCCTTTCCTTTCCTTTCCTTTCCTTTCCTTTCCTTTCCTTTCCTTTCCTTTCCTTTCCTTTCCTTTCCTTTCCTTTCCTTTTTTCCTTTCCTTTCCTTTCCTTTCCTTTCCTTTCCTTTCCTTTCCTTTCCTTTCCTTTCCTTTCCTTTCCTTTCCTTTCCTTTCCTTTCCTTTCCTTTCCTTTCCTTTCCTTCTTTTAACCATGTCACTTATTTCTTATTTTGGTAGATCTCATATATTTTTAAAAAGAAAATAAATTTTGAGTAATTAAGAGAGATGAAATTCAAGGATTCTGAGAGTCTAAATGAGAGCCTTAAAACCAGATATGAATGTTCTTTTTTTGGTGGTTTTTTTTTTTGTTTGTTTGTTTTTTTGTTTTTGTTTTTTTTTTTTTAAATGAATGGTGTATTTGTTAAAAAAATACAGTTTAGATCTTCCAAACACAGTAATGAATAGTTTCAGCTGTGAAGGCAATGAAATCAACAAACAAAATCCTCAAGGCTAGCCTCATCAAGCTGTCAAGGTATGAAATGGCATTTATTATGATTATGAACGTGGAAGAGTTGGATTCTTTCTTTATTTCAGACACAGCAGTCAGTCTGATCTTGAAAACAGCAACTACACTGAGTGAATGCAGTTTAACATTCTGTCTCTATACCTGTAAGGATTATTCTGTGATAAGTCCTTCAGAAGCCAAATTATACAGTGGCAGTGTGTATGTGGCAGATACCTAACCTGACCTGTTTTTTTCCTGGAAGGAAATATAAGGCTTCATAATTTCATTAACGAAATATGTAACAGATTCATGCTTTAGTTCTTTCCTTCCTCCAAATTAATGTACTTCTAGATGCAGGCTTCATCTCTGGTTAAGGAAAAGTCTGGTGGAATTGCTTTTTAAAATATTAGACCTTTACTTGATTAGTTACCAGGAGCTGTTGCATTATGACTAAAATGTGAATAGCTGATTTAAGAAAAGGTAGTTAGACTATTGTGATCTATGGTGACGTTAAACACAAACTGAGGAAAAAATATGCATGTTTTCAAGCTAAACAGATCTGTAAACCAAGAATATAAGGGGAATTCAATGTTTATAACAAAATATCCAAAACATCTGAGGTGATAAAAAGGAAAGTTTGAAGCAGCCAAAGCCATCAGGTTATGTCAGCCAAAAGGAAAAACAGAAGAATTGGGTGTGTTTTGTTTGAAAGGGTGATAGGGCCTGAGACATGCAAGAATATAAACTGCTTGACTTTCAGAAGCCAGAGTAATAACAAGTTCTGTGAAACTTAGGGGAGTAAATCCAAATAGAGAAATGCAAGGCTGAAAATGCAGGACTGAAGTAGTATCTGAGTAGCATCTGAGAACACAATTTGAAGCACTTGTCTGAGCAGCATGAAATGCAAACACTGATCATAACATAAAGAACATTTAATTTTACATTTTATTCAATCTTTTAAATCATGATTTTTAGTAGAATGAACGTGAACAGCCATTTCCCTGAAATTAGAAAAACATATGAGACTATTCATCAATATTTTTAAATTAGTCTTGAATTTTTGTATCCCAACACAGAGTTTTAACAAGAATATTGATAATGAATGAGCATGATAAATGACAACTTTCCTTTCTCCCTCACAGTACCTCTGGCCCAAGAAGAAATCAGCTGCTATCACTAATATCTACCACCATGTTGCAGAAAACCATTTTCATCAATAAAAACTTCAAAAGTCTTTTCAGAATGTCTGTAACATCACAGCAGCACAAAGAAGTATTAACATGGATAATATTTTTTTCTCATGTGATTCTGAAAAGAACACCATTTTAAAAAATCAAAACAAATTTCAAATGCAGGAAACAATTTTGGTTTTGATCTCTCCCTCACTACTTTCTTGTCAATTTAGTTATATGTTTTATATAATCTCTGTTTTTCCTTGCTCTACTCTTTTTGTGCTCTTCCTCATGATTTCTTAAGTGAATATGAGTCTGATAACTTCTGTTCTTCACTTAATTCTTTGAACCTAAGAAACTTGTATGGATTTGAAATCAAATCAGAATAATTTATATACTTGTACTTACCACTAGCCCAGATAAAATGAGTCCTTTTAAAATATCTGTTTATCAGCTGCTACAGGCAATAGTTCTGCACCTTCAGGGAGAATTTCACAGATTTTATTCTGAATTTCAGCTAATATAAGCTCTCATGAAAAGTCAAATACAAGATACTTAAGGATAATCTCACAAAATGAGCAGGAGAAAAATTCAACAGAAAATATAAATTGACATACTTCCCATGTTTCAGTGAAGCTTAAATTGATATGAAGAATCTGACCTAGAGTTGTAACATGGTTACGTACATATCACTGTGGAGCCTTCAACTACCTCTCCTTTCTCATTAGAGCAGTTCCACTGAAACAATTAATAGACTCTTGAAGAGGGAAATCTATTTTTTACTTCTGTCATTAACTCACAGGAAGATTTGTGATACACATTGGGTTTATTTATTGTGTAAAATATAAATATATGCATTTTGTGTATTTGTGTCAGCAAATTACCTGGTTGAGTTTGTTTTAATTATTTAGAATCATTCAGATGCCACTTTACTAAAACTTTTAAACAGCTTGCTTACACTTATTAGGAATTACAGAACCATTTTAATAGAAAGGAGCACACACCAAGAAAGTGAAAAAATCATTGCTAAAATTTTACATTGGAATTGGAGCCTGTAAGAAAGATACATGTATCGTGTAACTGGAATAAATAAAATACACCCACACATGCATGCACATACACACACACACAGAAATCCAAACCAAAAAAATTTTGCAGGGTAATCCCCTTATTTTCTTCATTCTTATACTGGCAATAAAATAAATAAAATAAAATAAGTAAAATAACCTAGAAATCTCTGAATGAAGCTCCCTGTATACACAAGATCGCCATGGGTTGAATCCTACCTGAAAACACAGCCCAAACATATGAGGTATTGACTACATAAGCCCACATTTAACTGAATGTGTTTATAAAGACCTAAAACCAAACAAAATATAGATTAATTTTGATATATTACTGCTGGCAATGTTCAAATTTTTATAACAAAAGTATAAATGAGTATAACAAAAGTATTAAAAAAAAAATATCACTCTTTATTAGACCAGGAAAGGCGGAGAACACATGAGTGAGTCTCCAACAAAATGCAAAAGGTTGGGCTCAGAATGGAGCCATTGGGCCACCACATGTCACCTGACAGGGAACAGTGGTCCTGGAGCAAGGGTCCCCTCTCTGAGTTAGTGTGGAGTGGCAGGGACCTTGTTGGCTGAGAAATTGTTGTCTGAATTTCAGTGGTCTAATTTCAGATTAGAAACTGCAGAATAGAGTTGCAGTTACCCACTGAGCACAGCCCTCTTTGTGAATGGATTGGAGATAACCTGTCCCTGAGTGCTGTGGTTCTGTTCTTGTGTCTCCCTCAATTCCCCTGGAGCAAGAACAAATGTAAAATATTGATGCTCTCACCATTTCAATAGCTATACATGCACTTTCACCACGTGAGTTTTCAAACTAACTTTTCATTTGCTGGTGTGGAAAAATACATGGAAAGCAATTGTGGTAAAGATCTTGTTAGCAGCAGAGACAGTAGTCATTGTCTCTTGCTGTCAGTAGGATTTGGGAACCCTGTTTTTCAGGATGCCCACTAGATATAAATTGGGTTCTGCTGACTCCAGCTTCCTCATTCTTATTTTTCTGATTTCTTCATATTGTTGAATGATTTATTTCCAGCTGGGGCAACAAATTCTTTCTTCCAGAGTTGTTGTCATAAATTTTTTGCTATACATTCACTTGTTAGGTTGGTGACATGTAGCAATATTTATTCTACCTTCTGATACTTCTATTTGTTGCCCAACTTCTTCACACTCCCTTTCACATCTGAAGGTTTATTGAACTTTTGCTCACTGTACATCATATTAAGAGAGGGTGGATGACAATTCTGTAAGGTTGAGTATGGAGGCTGGCACTGTAAGGGTATGGGGGCTGATGAACAAACATAATTTTCTTGTAAATGCATTGCATATAAAGACCAGCCATACAAGAATTTTTTTCAGTTCTTTACATGAAGATTATTTGACATCAGTCTCCTCCCTGTATTTTTGAATCAAACAAGAATTATTTTCCAAAAATAATGAAACTGAATCATTTAAGATAGCTTTAAATGGAGGTATTTAGAGTCACCTGCAGAAAATAACATATTATAAAGATGACTAATGTTCAGCATCTTTATTCTGAGAGAGAAGAAAAGTGAAGGCTCTGTTTATGCATCTCAAGGGATAAGCCAAATCCAGAGATTTAAGAAATAACTATCAACTTTATGCACTGGAGTCTTGTTTTTTTTTTTATCTCACCAAATCACCATATAACTTCACGACTAGTGATGCAAGATCACTCTGAAAAATAAAAAAAAAAATGGAAAAAGATGCAGTCTTTAAATTTAAGAAAGAATGATAACAGATAAGCATATATAGGTCAGGAAAAGGGCAATTTCTGGAACCATGCTCAAGAAAACAGAATAGATATTGAGCTTTCTTTTTGTCTGACGGCAGCTTCACAGATATATTCTGATATAAATGGCATGAATTCTTCATGATGAAGAGAGAAACAGGATGTATAAGATCTTCCAGGGAGAAAGAAAGAAAGCCATGTTCATTTCACAATTAACCTCTTTCAGATGACACCCAAATAGATATATATAGTATGGAAAATAAAACAAAAATAGTGAAAAAAGAAAATACCATCCTCACAAGTGTAGCTTTCAATAAAACTTACCAAAGATGAAAGCACTATTTTAGGATTAGGATTCTTTTCTCAGACTTAATTAGGTTGCAAGTGCCCTGGAGACTCTGTGTTTTGCCAACACTTGTGTTTTAAGGCCTAGATTCTGCAAGCATATGGATGAAAACTGAAATAAAATTACTTCTTCCCCTAATTTTCCTGTCTATACCGTGGAATACATGGATATAGGTGGAAGATATAAAAAAAAAAGTTTGATTGTTAGCCTTATGAATTATTAATGTTTTTACAGACTGATGTTTAAGTACTGCTCAAGATCTATCTTTACATTGATTAATGCCATGGGGCTTTCAGCCAAATTTTACTTGCAGACACTAACATAATACAAATAATAAATATTGCTGTTAATATTCCACTCTGTGGCACAAGAATTATAGAGTTATATACATAAATTCCTATTCAAGTGTGAAGATGTGAAAAGTATGTTCAACGAGTGATACAAGCACTGAATTTAAGGAATATAAGAGAGATGTCAAATTACTAAAATTTGAAATGCTACAATGTTATAAGATAGTTTTAATACAGATTAATTTCTTTTGACAGTATTTGGATTATATTTTGACAGACTTAGATTTAGATCTGTAGCAGAATATGTCTTGTAACTCATAGGTGAAACCAATTGCAATTAGAATAGACCGAAAAAGAGATGACAGTCTGTGTTTAGATATAAGAAATAAAAGGATTTGATTGTAAAAGTTCACATAGTTTTGACAAAAAGCCCACAGAGGTGTGTTTCCTGTAGCACAGTCTGTGTTGACAACAGACCAACATGAGTGCAATGGACAGTAGAGCCAGGTGGTGGCAAGACATGGGACTGAACAGGGACACTGTGGGAGAAAAGGAAACACAAAAGACACAGGACAAATCTAGAAGTCCCAGTTTTTCGTGTTTGGGCTCCCTCATCAAATTTGCCTACCAGTAAATGGTGCTAGATTTAAAGTATATGGTAGAGAAAAGGAGAGAAACAGAGATGTGAAGGCTTTGTTATTGAAAGGAGTGCAGCAGTGAAAGTCTGGAGAGATGGCACTTCTCTTAACCTTTTCATACCCTTGAGAAGAATAAAAAGAAACTTTCTTTGCTGATAAGACCCTAAAGTCAAATGACATGGGATTAACACAGAACTTCTTGGATCAAAAATAATATTCTTTGTTGTAAAGAATGTTCAACCAAAGCTATGTAAGATGCTTCTATTCAAAATTTCAAAAAGAGGTGGTTTTCTTATGTACCTTAAGTGTTTTTATCCTAGAGAACTCTGTCCTTGATTGTGGGAGTCTGCCATTAGAGTATAAGGTAATAGAAAATAATCATGAGCTTACTTATATTTTTAATGTGTTTCTTCTATCAGCTGCAAGTCAGTGAAAGGCAGTGAAGTCAGGATGATGAAAGTTTGTAAATAGAATCAAAGGTTATACTGTTCCAGGTGTTTTAAGTGCCACTTGTGCTTGAAAGAGAAACACAGCCCGCACTATCTGAAGCTGTGAGTCTTAAAGCTGATTCTGTGTCGTTCCTTGCAAAGCTGCAACTGAGTGAAAAGCTGAACATGTTTTGTGATTATTGTTATGTCAATTTTTTTTTCTTTTCCTTTTTTATTTTTTCCTTTTGTTGATATGAATTTTTTTTTATATATGAGACTGTCAGGTTTATTAATTTCCTGATTCGTATTACTACAAACAGACTCTTTTAAATAAAGTTTAATATTGAAAGTATTGAAGTTGCATACACTTTAACAAGAAAATCAGAATTTCTATATCATTTATCTCCAAGATGATTAGGAATTAATTTTCTTCACTAATATCTTCAGCTGAATGTGATAAAAGACAAACTGGGATGTGGTACTTTGCTGCTAGTAAATTTCCATTCAAGTAATAAGTACATTGACAATTATAATAGCAATAAACTTTTCAGAGTAAGATATGTATGAAGGCAAGCTGTGAGGCAAAAGCCAATGTATTACTTCTGCAGACATATTTTTACTTCTCTGACAATAAAATTGTGCTAAAAAGGTAGGGTAATGGTGTACAAAGGCCCAACACAAAATAGTTGCATTACTGTAGGTCCTACCTAAAATTAAACTCCAGGTAATGAAATAAAGAACTTGTCTTTATCTCAGCACAGGTGGGAGCATTTGAAATCCATTCTACTGGATTCTGGACCAGCAGCCAAAGCCTGAAGAAAGACCCCCCATCATCTGGGGGGGAATCAGCAGGCTGCTCTGGAGCCAGCATCCCTCTTTTCCCAAGCTGTCCCTGTCAGTGCAGATCTGGGGCTTAGGAGGGAGGAAAGAAGAAAAAATAAGGAGTTTCCTTTGGATACTGGACTAAGAGAAAAAAGAAAATTGTCTTTAAATTGAGGGAATACTTGATTTTTCTGCCTTTATTGTTTAGGTAGCAAAACTCTTTTCACTCTTAGTTTGATACTAACTTCATGAAAGACACTAACAGAATCAATTTTCCCAGCTAAGAAAGACAATCCATTAGATAAAAAAAACCTTAGTTTCTTGGGACAGGAAGCACTGAAACTGGTGTTAGCAGAAAACCATATTGTGTGTTCATATGGCTGTCGAATCAATATGCAATAAATAATGGAGATGCTCATAGATATAAAAATAGCCAAGAGGAATTGATATAGGACCAAAAGGAATTAAAACAAGATTTAAAACTGAGCCAGGAGACTCCACAAAATGAATTAAAGCAACCTCTGGAAACCTTCCAGAAAGAATTGACAATGAACTATTGTTAGAAATGATATCTTTGTCTGAGTACAAACTCAAAACTACAGAACACTGTCTTGTTAAATAAAATGAAGGGAAGGCATGAAGTGACTGTCCTAGATTCACAGGTTTTCCAGGAATAGAGAAGACTGAGAAGTTTGTATGATTTGAAATTTCTTGACAGAAATAGGCCCTCAGGGGCTGGGCAATTATGCAATAGCTTTGAGAAGGAAATTATAGGGACTTTAGAAGACAACTGTCTGGGTTAGGGATTGGGCCAGTGGAGATGGTGACTGATGCAGGGTATTTGCAGGTTTTCCATCGTGCTTTTATTCATAAAGGCCTGGAGGGGAGAGGTTGGGTTGGCTCAGATAACACAACCCTCCTCCCTTGTATCTTTGTGAGAAAACTCCCTGGGAAGCTTATTTGGCACAGTTCAACATCCTAGCCCAAATGAATGGTTGGGGAGATGAACAGATGAGCACCATATGGTCAGAGGCATGGAGCAGTTGTGAGAGGCACTGTTTGCTCTGAACCCCCAGGCACAGTTCTGTGTTAGCGGCTGGTGTCTTGTCTGCCCCCCTCATCAATTCCTTGTAAACACAGCTCTTAAGCACATTTGAATAATTTTGGCTAGCTGGAGGAGTAACCAAACCCCTAAAAACACTGGCTATTTGTATTGTTTGCATAAAGTGCATTGTTTGCATAAGGTGCATTGCAGCCAAACAGCTGTGCTCCAGTCAAAATTTATTACTCTTAAGTCCAGTGAAGCACCTTTTCTGCCTGCTGTGATGTCCACTTTTCCTCCTCCTTACCAATTATGAGATCAGAGCATGTGTGGAGTTTCACTCCATATTGCTGAAGTTGTTTAAACATTTCTTCAAGCTACAACTGGCTCTCTGCACAGGTGCTGTGCAAATGCTTGGTGCTGTAGGCTAATATAAAGGCTTTGCTCTTCCTTCAGCACCATGCTGTAGTTTAAAGGGTCAATCCCAAAGAGAATAAGAATTTTTTTTGATTTTTTTCCTTTAACCAGTGCTCAGAAGGCTTCCAACATCTTTAGCTGACCCCAGGATGATGAATGAGGTCATCTTGCTTAAGTCTATGTTACTTTACATTATGTTTCTGCACCTCAATAACCACACTTAAAGGAGAATCTCATTTTCATAATAGAAAAAAATGAAATGCCTTTCTGATATGGCTTGCACCATTTCAGGTCACCCTGTTCTCTCTGCTGTTTATTGAACTGCATTAACATCACCTTCAGAGGAAGTTGGTCACCTTTCCTTTATGTGAAGGCACAAAGTGGTGAAGTGAAAAGGGAGGGTGAAGCAAAAGCAAAAATTGCAATTAGTTTAAGTGCTTCTCTTAGAGCATTCCTGTCAAAAATGAAAATTGAAAGGAAGAAATAAAGGGGAAGAGGAGGCAGCAGTTATAATTTAAATGAGAAGTTTTTATTTACATTTCAGTGCCTAAGAAAAAGACAATGAAACCAGGATATCACTACAGTGAAACTGCCTTTTTCAATACACCTTTCTATCTAGAAATGGTTGTATGTAAATAGTCTACATGATTGAAATACATGTTGATTTTTTTTCTTACAGAAATATTAATCTCTTTCCACAGATGGAAACTATTATTTAATGAAACTCTTATTTTCAACGGGGAATTTGTCTCTAAGATAAAAGGCAGGTTATGTCCTGTGTGTTGCTTTTCCTATAAAGTGACAATTGTATTAAGGAAGACACCTAATTATATCTTTGTATCCTTCCTTATGAATATGCTTATTTTGAGCTGTTGTTCTTTTTCAGAACTACCACTGTTTTTAAAGTCCTCATTTGAAAAAAAGAAAGAGAGAAAAAAAAACCCTTTAAATAGCATGGATCATAACCTTGCAGGTCTCTACTGTCTTTGTAAATGTAGCTTAGGATATAACTTGATCCTTGTAAGAAGGACTATGTTTGTGAAAGCCATTATGAATGCTTTATTTTCTTGCAAAAAGATTAATTTTATTTTTCCTGTTAATATATATTTATTTTTTTCTTAATTGTCCATTGCAGCACCTCTACTATTTTTAAATCTGTGAAAATATTTTCTTGCAACAACATTTGTCTAAAATATTTGTCATGTTACTTACACTTGGAAAAATGTGTGAAATTTTCTTTCAGAGAAAGTGTGTGTAACAATGATTGATTCATGTGACAAAGCCAGTAAACAGAGGACCAAAGGCTCTGGGTCCAGGCAAGATAACACAGATCAGTCTACAAGAAGCTGACAAATATCTATCTTTATACACATCTGCATTAACAGAGCAGATTGCTATCATTGGGATGTGTCTAGAACTTTTTCTCTCCTTGTGTCTGCTTCTATAACAGGCAGCATTTCTGCAATTCTGTGAGACATAGATATTCCTTGATAAAACCATTTACATCACAAAATCCCCCCCAAAGCATAATTTAAGAGATTATAAGGTTATCCCCTTTCAGAGGCAAAGAAAATTTATATATAGATATTTTAGGACTTTTTTTTTTTTCTCTGTAGGACACACAGGAGACTGTTTAAATGCTGAATTGACACCAAGAATAATTTCTGGGAGCTGATTGGTAATAATATTTCCACATAAAGTTGATAATTGAGTATTTGAATATACTATTGAAAAGTATGAAAGAACAAATGGAATGGGCATTGATTTAAAGGGGAAGAAAATACAGTATATAATCAGAAGAATAAAATTTTTACTTATACTTTTGAATTGGTTCATTTAAGTATTCAGGTGCAGGATTGTGTCATGCATACAAAACCAAGAAGGAATATACACTGTCAGCCTGCCTGCCTGTCCATGCTGAATGAAACAAAAATATAAAACATTAAATGCTTCATGACATGAACTGGATTTCTTATATTTATATATATATGTGTGTGTGTGTGTGTGTGTGTGTTTGTGTGTGTGTGTATATATACATACATACATATACATATACATATATATATACATACATACATACATATATATATACACACACACATACATACACATACATATATATATATATACACACATACACATACATACATACATACATACATACATACATACATACATACATATATACTGATATTTAATAGTATGAAAAATCTAAAATGATACCATTCTTTCCTGGTACTAATGTCATGTCAGTTTGAGTAGAATCACAGAACACCCTGAGTCAGAAGGATCACCTGAGTCCAATCAGCCCTGCACAGGACACCCCAAAAAACACACCACGTGCCTGACAACATTATCCAAAAGCTCACTGAACTCTTGCAAGCTTGGTGCCATCACAACTTTCCTGAGGGATCTGTTGCAGCATTCAACTCCCCTCTCTGTGAAGAAGCTTTTCCTAATATCCAGCCTAAACCTCCCCTAACAGAGCTTCAGGCCATTCCCTCTGGTCCTGTCACTGGTGAACAGACAGAAGAGATCAGTGCCTGCCCCTCCTCTTCCCCTCCTGAGGAAACTGTAATTACAATGAGGTCTCCCCTCAGTTTCCCCTTCACCAGGCTGAGCAGACTAAGTGCCCTCAGCTGCTCCAAACACAGCTTGCCCTCAAAGCCCTTCACCATCTTTGTTGCCCTCCTTTGGACACTCTCTGATATCCTTGGATGGTTCTTACATTGTGGTGCCCAAAGCTGCACACAATACTCAGGATAATCCACAGCAGTGCAGAGCAGAGCAGGACAATCCCCTCCCTTGCCCAGCTGGCAATGCTGTGCCTCATGCATCCAGGACAGGTTGGTACTTTTGGCTACCAAGGCACACCATGGACTCAGATTCAGCTTGCCATTGACTAGGACCACCAGATCCTTTCCACAGTGCTACTCTCCAGTCTCTCATTCCCCTGTATGTATGTACATACATACAGGTTGTCCTGTTCCGGGTAGACACTTGCCCTTTTCTCCCTAAAGTGGATCACACCTCTTACAGTCAATCATATGATGTTGCCAATCGTCATAGGGTGGAATGGGGAAGAGCACAAATAGACACATTTTTCTTTGCTGCTATGCATCATTGCAATGTGTTTCCAAGTCTGGATGAGCTGAGCCACTCACTGCATGGCAGCCAGAAATGCAAAACTTCTTGATAGCAGATTAAGAGCACACTCAGGGCTCCGATATCAAGGTCTGACAGGAGGAAGGCACACTCATTTCTTTGGTAAATCTGTTTCTTGTCCAGAATACACTATGGCTCACCAGCATC
Source organism: Muscicapa striata striata (assembly GCA_030060385.1). Lineage (NCBI taxonomy): Eukaryota > Metazoa > Chordata > Aves > Passeriformes > Muscicapidae > Muscicapa > Muscicapa striata. The sequence goes on from JAREIS010000146.1 coordinate 2,383,934, forward strand.
TAACCATTGCATGATGACAAAGAAAGTTACCTACTGGTAGTTCCTTGCTTCAGCATATCTCAGTCTCATTACTCAGACTTTGTACCATCAAAATCTGTAACACAGGTCTTATTCAAAAATCAGTATAGTTCCCTCACTGCATATCCACACAGGCATATCCACACAGCCTTTTTTCTTATATAGGCAGTTACATATAGTGGGCAATTTGCATACACAAATTGTGTACACTATGTGTAAAATTTCTTTGCATCTGATATTGCAAATTGTACTGTTGAAATGGTTGAAACTGTAGAGTTATATAAAAACAGAGAAAAGGAAATAACAAGAAAATATGTTTTTCCCTTTAATATTACACAAGAAATATTTGAGAGCACCAGTTCCAAATAAACTACAAATGCTGATCATCCAGGATTAAGTTGTAGATTCTTTATTTATGGGCATTGCTAAGCAAGCTGCCCTTGAAAAGAAACATTTACACTAATTCTATATCCTCTGAATTTTCTCTACAATGTATAAATGCACCTAATGAGAACATGATGACAACTTTTCTCACATATAGATAAAGCAAAACTCATTAAGCAAATTTTGCCTGCCAAATATAAGAAGATTCATGACAGTTCCTTTGAGCTCACAAATCTCAAAAGTGAAACTTAACTAATAAAGGAATTATTTTAAAAACCCTATTTTAAAATAGCAATATACCAGAATTTTTTTATAAGGGAAATAGTATGAGTAATGAAAGTAAAGAAGAATTTATTATGTTTTTCCTACTAGATGTAAGAAAAGCTTTCAGTTAATTTTGTAAACACAGTTGTTTTTTGGCTCTTGCTGGTTCTTGAACTTTAGTGTCTTTACTTTGTTTCCAATTCTGAGCTTCTCAAGGCAAATACAAGGGATTCGTGCCAAAGGTTCAGCAAAGAGTTTCAGGAGTCTGGAGCAACTGTTATGAGTAGACCTCTGGGAGCTGGGCCTCTTTAGCCTGGAGAACAGAAGGCTGAAAGGGGATCTCATTAATGAATATAAATATCTCAAAGGGGATGCCAAGAGGATGGTGCCAAATTCTTTTGAGTGGTGCCCAGCGACACGACAAAGAACAATAAACTAAACCACAAGAATTTTCACCTCAACAAGAGGAAGAACTTCTTTGTGTTGAGGATGGCAGAGCACTGGAACAGGCTGCCCAGGGAGATCTTGGAGTTTCCCCTCTCTGGAGGCATTCAAAACCAGCCTGGATGCACTCCTGTGCCACCTACTCTAGGTGACCCTTTTTGTAGGATCCATTTCCAGTTGTGATATGCAATGATGGATTATTTAACTCTTTTTAAAATAAAGGAAAAGGTGTCTATATGTCTTCATAACATTGTCATAATTTTTGGCTTGCCACCATGAGAGATAAAACAAAACTTGGTCACATTAAAAAATGTTAGAATTATTCTTGCTTGAGCGATTAGAAAATACAGTATATACTCCTTTGGGATAAATTGCATCATATACAAAATTTTCAATGTAAAATTTTATTTTATGACACCTTTTTTCACACTCATTCTGCCTCTCTATCTTCTTCTCATTTGTAGTAATCCTATGTACAATTCAGCTTTATATATATTTAACTGACTGAATTATAGACTTTCTAACTACTACTTGCACCAGTGCCCAGCCTAGGATGACATTTCAGAGTGCAGAAAGGTGAGCAGGGTAACTGGTTAGATTAAGAGTCTGTTTTCCTGTACTTAAAATATTAGTATGTTTTGTGTTGTTCAAAGCTCACAGGTAAGTTTTCCCCCAACCTAGTTCTGTGCTAGATAAACATCTACAGAGGGTGTATGATAACTTCAGTGGTACATCTATGGGTCTGAGAAGGCAACCTGAGTCTAAGGGACTTCTGAATAGAAAACTGCTAGATATGACAAAACATCTAATAATTTCCAGGAAATACAGACCCCAGTGCACCTCTCTCTGTAAGCAGTCATTGTTATTCAGACTATGTCAGCCACCAAATGCAACCACAGGTCTCCCTGAATGATTTCTCTAAACTTTTATTTCTAAAAACAGATAATCAAGTGGGTCCTTTGACCATCCTACTTTTCTGACAAAGCCTTATGTTGTGAAGGTTAATATAGCCTTCAACATTTCCAGCAGTACAAAAGAAATCCTGAAGGAGTCCAGTGGTGAGTATAATTGAACAAACAAAAACTGCTTTTCTCAATCTCGATCTTGAGGTTCAGAGTTGATGGATTCTCCTCCTGTTCCAGCTGACATTGGCCTGATGGAGAACCTTTCACTTGAAAGAGACGCTTGCCTCTCTTTTATCTACCAGGTCAAGATTGTTTTCACTTTCACATTCATTGCCAGCTGTGTCTAACTTGGCTGGGGACTTACAGAGAATTTGTTGTCTTCACCAGCCCAGCAGATATTTATATTTTCCTCTCTTCATCTATTCTTTTAATTATTGCTGCTCTTGAAACAGGCTGCTTGTTTTCTATAAAATAGTTAAACCAAACTAATTTTTATAATTGAATTGTATGCAAAACTGCTAGAAAAAAATGGAGAAAGAGTTTTGGGGGTTTTTTTAATCTAAAAAATTCAATTTAAAAGTATTCAGGAAAGTGGTGCATTTAAGTTTGATAATTAGGTTCATACAGCAATAAATATTTGCACATTCCCATTACAGATGTAAACATATGTATAACCCAGAAGCCCAAAAAAACTCCAGCAAATTACCACTGCTATCAACACACTGATGATATTGATTTATACTGGTGCAATCACCCTAATTACCTTTTTTTATTCCAATTAAGTCAATTGTGTTATTACTTTATTTTCTAGAAAAATTTTCAAAATTTATCTTTACTACATAATGATCCATCAAATTTCTTCTTATTTTGACACTGGAAATTTCATCTTGACTCAAAGTTAAGTTTCTATCTGATAGGTCTCTGATAGCTTTGACAATTATGGTAATCTAACCATGCTTAAATGAGATTTTGCTTTATGGACACTTCTAAATGATTACTAATATACAGCTCTCTTTAAAGACTGTGCTCAGAGTACAGTACACATGGGAATAACAGGGAAATAGAACATTGAATAAATAATTGAAATTCATTTTTCAGTGAAATTACTTATAATTGTAAATTTGAGATAAGGTTAAAGCAGATAAACTTATGATAGTGTGTGTGCTAAGAATACTTATCTTGAGATTCTGCAACACATGTATGGCTGTCAGAGTGTGGCACAGAGTCTGTTTGAAGATATGACTTGTTTAAGTCAGGCTTCAGAAGATCTTGTATGAGCACTGGAATTAGTTTGTCAGCAGTTTTTTCTGGTACACAGAAGGCTTGTACAATCACTGGGTTTAGGGCATATATTTCCAAAATGTATCTTCCCACAGAGTGTTCATCAAAACTGGCACCCCAGGCTGAATCAAACTCAGGCATCTTGTGTTTCTTAAAAGATTTAATAGCACCTGTGGATTCATTTGATTCTAAGGATACTATGGACATATCCAAATACTTGTTAATAAGGAAAGTCCTATTAAAAAAATATGAGCAATGTAGTTCTCCATTAGTAGCTTTCAGCTTATTTTAAAACTCTAGTTATATTTTACATAATAATGATGCCAATTTCTATTTGATCTGCATATGTTTTTATATTAAAACATGGGCTGTTGTTTCTGTAAACTGATATTTTCTCAGGTCAGATCATACTTCTATTTTTCTAAACAGTAGCTCATAGCATTTACAATTTTATTATTCCACCTTTTCATCAAGTACTTAAATTAAAGAAATCCCCTTTCTTTCAAGGGTTTTAACAAACATTTTTTGAAGTCTGCCATTGTTTTTTTTGGTTTGTTTTTAACACAATCAAGTATAGTCAGAAGGGTTTTGAATTTTCTCTGACCATTACTTCTTCATCTTGAAGTGAAGACAATTATTTTGCTCCCAAAGACAGCTTCAAGAGTTTGATATCACTGTTCTTGGGGAGATCTCTTGATTCTTATTAATTTGCATCAGTATATCTTCAACATTTTCTCTATGCACTTAAGAGTAACCAAATCAGAGCCACCTACTACAAGATTTTGTGTTCAGGCACTTAAGACTTTGCCAAGCTAAGAATCAGATTGAAATTTCTTGTGCTGAGAGTCTGTTTCAAAGTGAAGTTGTTTGGATTTTGCTAGCCAAGGTAGTTTAGTTCTTTCCAAGAAAATGATACCAATAATAAACTATTGACTAGCCAGCATTAAAAAAAAAAAAAAAAAAAAAAAAAAAGGAAATTCATGCTTTGAGCTTAGAAACTATTATGGTATGTGCTTTTCCTGTCACAGTGAAATCTTCTGAAAGTTGAATTTGATTTAGGAAATTTAAGAACTTTCCAGAGGAGTTTTTTTTCTTCTAAACTTGCCTCAGACTGATGCTAGAAAAGACACCAGACTCAGTGATGAACAGCTCTGGTTATTTCCTGACTGGGTGAGGAATCAGCATAGAAATAGCAAAATGAGACAGTCAGAATCATAAGTGAAATATGAGTTACTTTTTAAAAACATATATGTCTCAAACAGCTGCCTTACAGACACTGGGGCAACTGGAAAGGGGAGTTGGTAAGAGACAACAAGTGGAATAACAGAGCTATTAAGCAAAAGGCAAGAGAAGTACTGAGTCTACAGAAACTGAAAGGGAGAACCTGCGAACATGGAAACTGGGGAAAATGTTGAAAGCGTGACAGGCAGTTCTGGAGAAAGGAGTTGATGTTCTGCTGGTGCTGGACATGGGATGAACATCTTGGTTGGGGGCCTGGAAATGTGTAAGTAGAAAGCACAGAAAGAAGCAGAAGTCAGAAAAGGTGGAAAAAAGAGACAGCGACATTGTAATTGGAAAGAATAGAGTGAAAAGGTGCCACTTCAGCAGGGACAGAGTTTTGGCAGGGGGTTGGAACTAGATGATCTTTAAAGTCTCTTCCAACCCAAACCATTTTATGACTCTATGGTTCTATCATGACTGCTTTCTTTAAAAGAGCAGAAGAAAACTCTTTCTGAATCCTTAGTTTGTCAGTCGTGACTATTATAATAACTATTGGCAAAACAGCCTCTTTATATTCAGGATATTGATGAAGATAACAGAAGATAATTACTTAATAAATATAATTAATAATTGGTCAAAAGAGAAGTGAGAATGACTAAAATGAGCTATCCCACATTTTGTCTCTAAACATGATCAGGAGAAGTTTGGAAAGAGTCCAAGAAGCATGAAAACTTACAAAATTTGGATGCCATTGCAATGGGATGAGTTTTTACTTTTTAGGAATCTATGGGTTGAGAAAAATGCAAGCTAGACATCGCAGCTGGGCTCATTGTAAATGACTTCTGATTGATTCTGCTGTGATGAAAGTGAAAGCTAACATCATGCAACAAAGTGGTTTTTCATTTAATGTCTTTCTCATTTTCTGAGAACTCTGTTGCCACACATATATACATACATTCAAACCTCCATGGTGCAGCAGCTGCAATTTGAACATAACATGGAATCTGTACTGGAAAATTGGGTTCTAATGGCTGGACCTCAAGATATATTTTTCTGGCTACAAAATGTCCCTACAACTCATTGTTGCTTCTATAAAATGGACTAAATAATACTTATGTCAGCAGGCCACTCTGAGCATAAATTCAATTCAATAATCCTTGTGAAGAGTTCTAGTAATATTTTTCTGATTGGAACAGAAAAGTTTGTGTGGAAATTAATAAATCTGTCTTCTGAGCTTCAATTTACTCCATTAAACGACTACAGGCACAACAAAAAGCTAACAGAAACAAAGGATATCATTGAATTCTATTAAATGAGCGCTATTCATCCTGTGAATGAAAAGAAAGAGGAATCTTAAAACACTATTATGTGATCAGGAGGCTAAAGAGTGAACAGTGATGAATATGAGACATACATGATCATGTAAGGTTTTATGCAAGTCTGGCATTGCCTAACTTCTAAACAAAAATCCCTGGAACCCCCAAAATCTTACAGTGTTATCATGTTTTATCTGATGTATTGCATAGTCTGTCTAGGTCATAAGATCTATGCAGGAAAGGCAAAAATGTCAAGAAAAATCCAATTGTTTCTGAGAATCTTTAATAATATGCCTTTTATAACATAAACTTGTTAAATATATACCTGTTCAAATGTATACAATGCTGAAAAGTCAGATGTATTTCCATTCAAATACTACATAAATACTGAAATGCTTTTTAGTGATTGCTTTTGTATCCACGTTCAGTTCAGCAAGAAGTAATCAAACAAGTTGCTTTTTATCTCTATTTGTTGTATGAAGTGTGGGGAGAGGTCAAGGGAAAATTATTTAGGTTCATCTTAAAGAATTGCCTTCTTTCATCTCATCATTGTGGTAATAAATTGAATTTGTATTTCCTGTTTATGCACAGCTTTGTTGGAAGGTCAGGGCAGGCACATTATATTAACTAGAGCTGTGCAAAAGATTGATTTTTTTTTTTGTTTGATGACACAACAGTGAATAAATACATGTAATGGATCCAAGGGAACAAAACATTTGATGGCATTGTTCTTTTTCAACAATTTAAATTAAATTGGAAAAGCTATACGACAAAAATGCAGTTTCAAAATGAAGTGTTTCTCCCCACTGCAATATTATAACCCTTTAAGAAAAGATGGGTTTTATTTTGGTCTGGTACTGGAATTTATTTGCTGTGGAATCCATTACAGTTTTGGTGGAAGTCTCTATTTCTGTCCTGATGGAAATCTACATTTCTTATAGCAGTTACATTTTTACAACAACTTTTCTGATGATGAGCACACCTTACCTTTATATTTGAGAATCAGACATAATTCAGTACAACCTTATTTAGACATGGTTTGATCTAAACTCATATATTCAAATATTTCTTTTTCAACAAACAGTGTATCAGTAACTAGTTTTACATAAGTTATTTTAAATACAGCAAGTCCTGAGCTTCCAGGGTCAGCCTTCTTTTGAAAACATATCATGAGAAGGATGCACTACTTTCAAAAAGTGAAATATGAGTAACTCTGAAACCACATATGTCTCAAACAGCTGCCTTAACGCATATCAAATAGTTTCATAATTCTTTTGCTCTTATCAGAGACCAATTATGCAAAATTGCAGGAAAAAGGAAGATATATTTTTGGAATTTAGAGGATGAGTCATGCAAAATTTGTTATGAACTTAACTGAGGAGCAGCTCCAAATTCTACAGATTGCACTAGATAAAATAGTTCCCTCAAAAAGACTTATGTATAAAAGCTGAAAGTATGAAAAATATAGATTTTTGAATTCTTGATTTTCCAGTTTTATTGTCTTTAAAATTCCTTTTGGTTTAGGAAGCATATTTTTAACTGTCTGAAAAATATCAGCATGATACTTTTCTTGCTGGTTGATATTTTGGAAGGCAATAAAATTCTCCCAAAAGTTCAGCAAATAATTCATATTTTGCCAATGTTGATATGGAATTTCATTTTTATAATAGTGAACAGGAACCAATGTATAATTTTTCAAACTAATTAAGCACTAAACACTTGTAGATATAAATTAGTCATATTATAGGAAGTTACTTTTTTTCTTAATATACCATTGATAAGAAGGTATAAATAATCAGTTTTAAGACAGTATAAATAATCACTCTTATAAGCAGCAATACACTTTTGAACCATCATCAAACAAGGTGATTCGGTTGGCACTAAAATAATTGAATGCTAATATGTCTAAAGGATAAGCCTGAATTTAAGCTAAAAATCTGCATTTAACAGAATCGTTATGAAAAACAAAGAGTATTTTAAATTTCTGTTTAAATTGAGTAATATATGAAGATGGTAGTGAAGGTTGTTTAGAGGTGAACTGTAGGAAAAAAAAAAAGAGGTATAAGAGAATAGAGAAAAAACAGGCCAATTTTCAGTACATTGTTCATATATCTGAATGTATTTTGACTCCCTGTGCAATTGAAATGAGTGTTCTGCGATTCATTATTTTGAAATTTCTGTGAAAACCAAAAATACTCATACCAGTTTTACATGGCAAGAGTTTGTAGAGAGGAAGGGCTGCAGAGGTCTCCCATACTTGAGCAGTTCTTGAAAAAGCACAACCCATGGAAAGGATTCCAATAGAGCAGAGTGTGAAGGAATGTATCTCATGTTTCATCAAGGGAAAATTGTGAGGAGGAAGAAGAGCAGGAGTGTTGTGGTATGAACAGACCACAAGCCATGGCTCCTCACCCTCTCTGAGCTGCCTTGGAAGGGAGACTGTGGAAGAATCAGGAAGGAAGCCGACATTTGGAAGAAGAGAAAGATTGGGGAAAGACGTTTTCGGATTTGCCTTTGTTTCTCATTATCTTATTCTATTTTAAATTTTCAATACATTGAATTAATTTTCCCGAAATCAAGTCTCTTTTGCCTCTGATCGTAACTGGCAAGTAAACCCACAAGCTTTACAATCCTGTCTGGTAGGAGATGAAGGGTAATGAGAAAGCAGCTGGATGGGTATCTGGCAGCCAGCCAAGGTCAACATACCACGATAGTTTAAAACCATAAATCTTCCTTTAAATCACATTTTCAGTAAAATCAACTGAATTTTAAAAAAACCCAAACAAACAAAAAAACAAACCAAAAAAGCAAAAAGCAAAACCAGGAAAGATGAATGTGTAGGAACATTTGTAGCACTTATGTATTTTTAAAAGTGTAGAATTACTTTCATAGTAATTGTACAGATATCAGCAGATACATCAGTGAAGCTAACACATCTTACAGGGTATGTTTCCATATGGATAAAAAGTAAGTTCAGCATACCTATAATCTCTTTCCCATACCCAATTTTGTCCTTTACAGGCATTTAGGAAATATTAGGAAGATAGGGGTGTAAATATTTCTCAAAAGTAACTACAGCATCGACTTCTGAGGGGAAATAGGAATGTAAAGGGCAGTAGCCAGAATCTGGAGTCCATGACCTTGATGTCATCACTGTTGTATCATACACAAGAGATTGTTCTTCTGCAGGAGTTACAAGATTCCTCTGCAGAATTCTGGAAATTCTTTGCTGAAATGAAATCTGATTACTTTTTTATGAATGACTGTCAGCAACCTCAGAGAATACGGAGCTCATGACCAACAGAAAAATCACTTGATGCAACAAAAAGGAATGATTGTGCACAGACTTTAGCTTGAAGCTCATAAATTTTGGTATGACAAACTAAAAGACAGGAACTTCTACTGAAGCTACAGAAAATGCAGCAACAAACTGATCTAATCAAACATCTTGTTATAAGTGACGCCTTAATAATATATCACCAGTTCTCCATATTTGTAGCAAACTATTTCCATTTCTCCTGGACATTTGGTTCAAGGCTAAGCAGCTTCAGCATGGTTCATCACACATGAACACAGTTGCTCTTGAACTTTATTGGAGACACTAAGGCAGCAGGAGCCTGAACAGCAAGCTGTGTGGTGTTCTGCTTTGAATTGATTCTCTGGCTTTTAAAATTGCATCCTTAGAGAAGGCTCCATGTACTATGGCTACATTAAATCCTGAGCTTAATGATTAGTCAACTCCTGCCACTGCACACTGTTTTCAACATGAATGCATGTAAAACCAAGCAGGCTGTATCACTGAAGATCAGCAAAGTAATGCTAAATCTCTTAAGGCAAGGGGTACTTTCTTTATCTGTGAAGACATACATAAAATTAATACTAAAATGGCAAGAGTCATTACTAAACATGTGAGCTTCAAATTGCTGATTGATGATTTCTTATTACTAAGCATTTAAAAGTTAATCTCACAAGATTTACTACTACACTGGCGCAGGGTATTAGAATGAAAATGCTGCTGCTAATGAATCAGACAAGGCTAATCAGTCTCTCTAGATCAAAGCCTTCCTTCAACAACATAATCTAACGTTCTTGGTCTCCTTGGAAATGAAGTTAATAAAAAAAATCTGGGTGAAGGTTCTACCAGCAATTTTTGTGTTATTGCTTAGAAAAATAACATTAATGAAAAGATCAAAGAAATACTATAATCTCTCTTCCAAGCAGACAAATAATTGTGATGACTAAGAACAAAATAGATTTTCTCACATATATTTATTCCACTCCACTGTGCTTCAGTACTCTTTTTCTAAGTGGACTGATTCCACTGTGTTATGTAGCACATAACATAAAGGTTTTGTAGACTTATGCAGCAGTTGTCAATATAATATAAAAAAAACCCACTACAGCATTAGTACAACTTTTGGTATATGTTGTAAATTTGGTTATTTTTTTATAACTTCCAAGACTATTTCAGAAAGCCAAGGGCATTCCTTCATTATAGTAAGTTTAAAACAAAACTTTCCATTTGATTAAAACAGGAACTTGTTTTTCAGAACTATTTTTTAGAATAAATATGTAACATGTTCTGTTCTGACAAGAAAAGACCCCCAAACCTTCAGCTATTCTTCAGATCAAACATAAGCTAAACCTGAAAAATTGCTTAGAATTTTGAGAAGGAACTCATAAGAGTTTCCAATATTTCTTAGGTTACTTCAGTGAGCTAATTCAACCAAATTCTTTGGGGCATAGTATGTGCTGATTAAAACAGTGACATGAATGATGTGCCTCAGTGTGGAAAGGATGTAAATTCAGTATAATGTAGAGACCATAAAACCTGCTGGTTTTTGAAAGTGATCAGTCTTTAAATAAGAGAAGAAAATTTGAAGTTTTCCCTTAATAAGTAAGCTGTGTAGAAAGTCCTGGTCAGAGAAATTGTTAAAAAATACTAAAATAGCAATTGTCCCATGTTATCCCAACAGTGAGATGACTCTAAGCGAGAGATATGAGCTTTTGACTTCAGGTTCATAATAAAAACTATCTAGAAAGGGAAAATAAGAACTAAGATACCTTTCAAGAAAATGAAGGGAAAAAGGTGTGCATTTGTTTATCACGTAAGTTATTCATCTACTTGTGATACAGTGTATGAAACTGAGTTTTAAAAAAAGGAATTATTCCTCTTCCTTCATAAAAACTGCATTGATTGTTATATTTTTGTGAACTTCTGAACTGTGTTTTAATTTGCTTATGGACATAACAAATCTGTAAGGAAAATCTGGCTTTTGTCTTGGCTTGTTATTTGTTAGATTATTTCCTTGCTATATTACCTGTGGAATATAATGCACCCTTGCCTTTTCTGCAATCAGAATTTTTTTTTTTTTTTCATCACTACATCCATCTCAGGCTGCAGTGTGAAAAAATCACAACTGAAACTGTCAAAGATTTATAGAATAAAAAATTTACATGTAGAAATGTTAAGATAGTATTAGTCTGTGTTATGAAAATAAAGTACTAGACTCCACTACCATTCAAATCAAGGACTTTGTGCAGATTAGTGACAGCAGATACACACTGGCTTAGAGACAATGTAATTTGGGTCAGGAACCATGTTTATTCTCATCACACTTACTTTACCAAGATTAAAGACAATCTTAACCATCACTAACACACTGTTAATGCAAAAGTTTTTCTGTCTTAATAATGGCCTTAATAAACAAATATTTTTAAAAGACTTGGCTGAAAGGGTATAACAGTTGTCCCTCATTATCACTCTTGAATGCATCATAATTTCACAACAGTCATGTTACATATGTGGCTCTCTGCCACACAAAATTCACATCTTTCAAGACTATTGCCCCTCAAATTCACCATGTATTTTAAGTATGAAACTAGATTTCAATTTTGCTTTCTTTGTATCTTGATTATGGATCCACTGAAAAGACAGTGGCCTCAGAGAGATTTAAAAGCAGATGTTCATCACTCTTCAGTCATCAAGCTGGCTAGCTACTCAAACTGCAGGCACAGCTGTATGTTAAAACTGATGCTGATGTTCTAGGGACAATTACTAGTTTAAGCACCAGCATGAAAACCTGGATGGTATATGGGCTGATTTAATTATCAGCTAATGTAAACAAAGCATCAAAGAATAATTTTTCCTTCTATTTCTTTGATTTTATTCAACAAATATTGAAAGAATAAGAACTATAGAATAAGCCGTAAATTTTATACAAAGAGGGAATTTTCTATTTTTGATAGTGGGGTAAGAAATTATTTTGACTGAAATTAAGCAGCTGTAAAAGAGCAATATTTATTTTCTGTACCCACCTATCTGTATATATTTTAATTTATTCATTTAAATGAAATTATTAAAACAGCTTGTTTTTTTATATATATACATATATGCAGCTTCACTCTTGATGTTTCATGTGAGTGTAGTCTTATTCTAGATCATGGTTAGGTTGTAATTTTCATTTGGTACATGTCACTTGTAAATGGCATGCTCAGTTGGTAGTGGCAAGGAGCTTTAGCATCACATTAGAAGACTACAAAAGTCTTCTTGTGAGAGGTAACTGGAGGTCCAGAGGGAGGGGAGTAAAATTTCCCATAACAGAAATAGTTAGAGCCTTCAGATTTCTTGAAGCTTTAGTTCATCTTTTCTTTAAACACCATCCATTTACTCATTTCTTCTTCATGCTTTGTAAATACCTTAAATTGAAAAGAGGAATTCTTGATCCTTCCTTCTTGGTAACTTTGTATATATCAAGTCATTGTGACTACTGATAGCCACATGACTGTCCATGTCATTGAGGTGTTTCTGTTTTCTGTTACTTTTCAATTTTCTGACTCTGTTGAAACATTGGACAGTCTAGTTGTCTCCCAATTTATTAATTCTTTTTACTTCATCCCATTCTAGATGTGCACAGGCCAGTAACATTCTCAGCAAAGCCTTCATCAGTTCTGGCTTGGAACACAGAACTTCAGTGTACCTACCATGGTTAAAGTCTTTTCCAGACATGGCCAGCCTTCTTCCTTATTCCTTATTGTCTCATATGTCATCATCCAAAATCACTGACTTCTCTATACTAGTAATGAGGTCAGATTCATCCACTTTTTTTTTTTTTACTATGGTGTTTAGCCATCAAGTAAGTCACTGTAAATTAAAAATAAATTTTTTAAAATGGCATTTTCTCTCCTTCCATGGGCTTGGGTTGAGGGAATTATTCTAAATCATTCTTCCTGTGGGGTTAAGTATCCCAAAGAAGGAATGGCTAACATGGTGGTAGCTTGACTCTGAGCAGGATCCCTGTACAATAGCACAAGCAAAAAAAGAGGATATAAAATTATTCTCCTTTTATCTCTACATGTGCAGTGTCATCTAGGTAAAGATGAGTCTCACACATATTTGCTTTTGGTTCATCTCTCATTTTCTTGTTGATTCAATAAAGAACTAAACATCATAAAAGAGAAGAAAGGAAGAAAAACCCAAACACTTCAGACACTGCATTTTGGACAAGACAGAGGCAAATATGTGTTTAAAAAGGAGTTGCCTAAATACATTGTAATTTGAATGTATTTTGTTTGGGATTTTTAAATTATATTTTAAAAATATATATATTATTTTATTTTTCTCTATGTTTTGCCAATAGGCAGTAGTCTTTTTCACAGTGATGAATGCATGGCTTAAGCCATAAAATACCCCTGAATGTTTAGTTTGAAATATTAAACTCTTTGGAGGATTTATAGCCTTCTTCACACATGTCTTCAGAAGTATTTATAAATATAAAAAATGAAGATAAAACATAATTTAAATTGAGTCCCTCTACAAATTATAAATGTTTGCTATTGCTGTAATATACAGCAAAATATTATCAGACATATGGCATTGTTATGTGAACCATATGCTTGAATCACTTGCAAAGCATATGGTAAGAGTTTAAAATAAGCAGCATTATAAAAAATATGATGTGGTTTAAAAATATATCATTTGTACCAAAAAGCCACTTTTTTTCTTTTTGTGAAACAGATATTTGCAGAAACATGTCTGACAAAACTTCCACCTGCCAGCTATTGCAGCTGTGTAATATTAAGAGTACCACTTGTCTTTTTGCCTGCTTCCATCTCCACTGGGAATGGTTGAAATTATTTCATGTCATACCCAAAATAAGGAAATATGTTCTGTGCAAAAAAGCCCAATGTTGTGAAAGATAGTCGATAAGGTGCTTGCATGCTGTTGTATGTGGCTAAAACAGGAGGGAAAACATTTTTCTGTGAATCATGGACTCCTTTTTCTGGAATGTGATTGGGGAAAAATAAGATGGACAAAACTGTAAAGCAATCTACTATTCTTCACCTTTAAACTCCTCTTGAAAAGATTTGTTCCTTTAGAAATGGGAAGAATAACTCAAAAAGGGACAAATCCTATTCTTCCCATCTTCTCTGCCAACAGTTTACTGCTGGGATGAAAACCCTCATTCTGTACAGACTCATATAATTGTTCTTATCACCATGGTGCCTTATTTAAGTTTTACTGACTCTTATATTTCTAGTCACATGTATTGATATCAAATCTCTTTTGTTCAGTTTACATTAGTTCAGCTAAGATTTTATTAGCATTTAAAATCCATCACTTTTCTTCACAAAATAGGTAATTAATAATGTGCAAAACAAGAAAAAAATAAAAATCTCACTGTATTGTTTAATAAGCTGCCTGATATTTTTGACATTTCTGGAAAAGAAGAATATTTGATCTCAATGCAACCATGCCTCATTTGTTTCCAGTATGATCCTTTTTATTATACAGTTTTCAGGGTTTCTTTCTCTCTCAATCTATCCCTCTTTCTGTTTTTATTTGCCTTTCTTCTTTTAGATTCTGTAGTATTGCTGCTGTAAAACACATTGATAAATGAGGTTTGCCATTAAGGGGAAGTAATTAGTAACAGAGCAGGAAGTTACAGCAGTCCTTTGAATTATTAGAAGACAGTGATTCTTTTGAAATAGAAATGTGTGCGATTTCATGAAAAAAGTGCACAGTTATTTGGGTTTTGTCCCTTGCTTTACCTTTCTGCATATCAGTACTTGAAAATAAGGTTGAGCAACTGAAAGGTGCATGTTTGTTGGTCAAACAAAAAAAAGGAAGAGAATATTCTGACAGTTTTTACATTTTCATTCTTCTATTAAAACTACTTCAACTATTTTTTAATCTTAATTGATAGATTTCTAAATGTAATACTGCTTTTAAATTAAGATTTTTTCTTCAGAATAGCTCCTTTTCTAAATTCACAGGTCAGCAAATCAGCATGAACTCAAAACCATTTCTGTAACAATATATTTGTATTTATTATCTATGGTTTAATAAAAAAAGTGATTCTAAACATTGAATTTACCTATGTGTAAGAAATTATGTGGTATAATATTAACCTTTCACTCCTACCTTTCCTTCAACTGAACCTCCTTCTCTTTGATGCAAATATTCATTCAAATTTATTCCAGGCTCTTCTAATCCAAAACTCTTTACCTTTCTATTTTTTCTCAATTTTCTTTATTTCAGAAATTATTTGTTCAGTCAACTCCCATATTTGTTCTTCTTATAGCATAATTTTGTAGATAAGTTCCACTGTAAAGTCTTTAAAAATAGAGTTTTTAAAGGGCCTTTTGTGGGCCTCATTAAAGGTTCTGGTCATATTTAGTGGGGGGAAAGAATGCAAATTCTTCATGGTGTTCTGCATAATTTCATTAAAAAGGTGTATTGGTTGCTTTCTCTATTCCCCTATGCTACAGAGTAGACATTAGAGCATAGGTCCTCCTGTGGAAAAGAGGGAAGAAATCTATAAGAATTAAAATACTTGTTCTTATCAAAATCCTATCAGGTCTTTGGGAATGGCTCAAAGTTTGTGGGTTGACTTTTATGTAGTTATTTCTGATCTATATAAATAGAAGTATAAAATTGTCAGAAATGCAATAAAAATACCAAATAAACTTCTTAATTCCCATTCCTAGACATCTGCTATTATTACATGTTTATAGAAAATGATTTGACATTTTGGCATTTTTCCATTAACACTAATAGTATTAGGAGTAACAAAAATGTCAGTTCAAAATTCTGGGTACAAGACAGAAGTGAGAATATGCTCATTCCATATGCATATGTTAAACTGCAATGTCTGTTTACTGTTTGGTCCAGTGACAACCACAGCATTAAAACTGCACTTGCAATTGCAAGCACAGCATGGTCAGGATAAATATTGATGAATTAGAATGAATTGTAGGGGGGAGACAGCTTGGGTGTCATCCAGCAAGGATACACATGTAAGGATGACTTTGTGGAAAGGGCACCTGAGAAAAAGAATTTGCAATTTGCTTTTCAGTACAAGTTAGGAAAAATGAACATCACTTCTTCCTTGGATGTATGGGTAAATGAGTGCCTACCACTGCTTCTGCCAAGAAGATGATAGCAAAAATACAACTCTAAAATCTCCAGCAATTCAGCAAGATGAGACACAGGTTTTCTCTTTCATTGCAGCTCTCCAGAATAACAGATAAGGTTAAGTTTCAGGTGAAGTGCATTGCCCTATGGTATGGCATTTTGTATCTGATCAATCACACCAGACTGTGCTTCCCATCAGGGACCATGTGCTATCATTCAAGTCACCTCACATTAGAAAATAACATATCATGTTGGAAATTTGAATGAAAAGGAAAACCATTTTTAGTAATTACATTTGTGGAAGGTGAACTGACAAATAAAAACAAGTTTTTCTAGGTGTGGTCTGACATCAGCATGGGTTAACCTTAACCCTCAAAAGCTGCAGAATTACTTGCCTGTCTGGGGACTATCTTTATCAAAATAGGGTTGATTTTTTTTAAATTTATTTATTTTTTTAATATGTAATTTTGTTTATACATTCAGGGATTTAATGCAGATATTTAAACCAGAAAGCTATTTTTCCTTTGTAACTATCACTATCTTTTTGTATGTCCCCACATCAGAAAATGCTGTTGCAAATCTTCTTGCATCAGAAGCCTAACTAACACCTTCACTACTTTTAAACACTTTTTTGTCTCTGCAAGAACAGGAACAGGAATATTGTCTTCAAGTAGTGCTTAATTTCCCCTTCCTGAATACTTAATCCCAGTGGAGCAGAATCAAATTGGACCTGCATAAACTAAAGACAAGTTCCACTAAGGCCCTTTGGCCAGAAACTAAAGAATTAAATTTAAGTATTTGAGTTTGCTATGGAAATAGAAGTCTCCAATTGCCATCTATTTTTAAAACTTGTCATTTTCTATTTCAGATTGTCTATACTTCTTTTCCACTCAGAAAGAAGAAAACATGTTTGATAGCCTATTTGACTTAGGTAAAGTAAAAAGAAAAAGAAGGGAAAAAAAAAAAAAAAAAAGAAAGAAGATGAGGGTTTATATGAAGTGTCCAGACATTAGAGAAGGAAATATTTGTCTTGTGTGAAGTTCTTACCTCTGTGGATACTTATGATGACTGGATAAATCAGTGTATCACATCTTTAACCCCATATTTATACAGCACTTCTTTTCTCTGTTCAGTGCCCTGGCCTGCAATGAATTATTGCATCGTGAGCAATGACTGCTGCTGTTCTGTGTATCATCAGACCTAACTGCAAATCTGTCATTACAGGAAACTGTAACATTTTAAGTAATAAAACAAATAGTATGTTGCAGGCTCATCAGTAACAGCTGCTTTGGTAAAGGGTAAAATGATCCTTTTTGGTTTGGTCCATCTCCTTCACTCAGGTAACCATTTCATATACTTTTACCTATCCCTCTATTGCTTTATAATTAAAGCCTTCTGTCATTTTTAGAGCTCTAGAAAGACTTGTCCCTGACTCTGTGGGTGAGGCTTGCCTTGCAGATTGCAGGTGATTTTATGAGGGAGGGAGACCCTGGGTTCTGTAGAATGCTCCCCAAAAGCAGTCTAATCTGAAATCACAGAAGAGGGAAGATAAACAGCTGCTGATTTCTTGTGCTTCTGGGTGCTGCTGCTGCTTTCTCCTGCACCTGGTGCTGCATCTCAGACCACAAAGTACTTCCTGCCTTGATAATGGAAGCAACAATTGTAAGCTGCTTGAGCTTAAAAGCTGCAAACTGCATTCTTTCCTAGCAGAATATTCCAGTACAATTTAAATCCATTTGTCAAAGATTCTGCAGTGGTTTAAAACCAGCTTTTTCTTGACCAAAAAATGCAGATGCTATAGCAAAAGCTAGAGTCAGACTCAAGAGACAATGAAAACAAATAATTTAGGTAAAATAGTTATCACTGTTGGGTTAAAAAGCATTGGAAAAATCCCTAAATCTGTAAACTACAGATAGATTACTTTCACTCTGATTTCCAAAAAATCACATAATTTTAATTTCTGAGCATGATTCATTGCCCTTTGCAGTGTTATGGCACGTTGCATCTGATCAGTAGAAGTGGATTACATTGCACATCAAAGCAAATGTTATCATTCCAGTCACATCAGATTAGAAGATGACATATCATGTTGGCAATTTGGAGTCAAGTCTTTTGAAGGGTAATTTTCAAGTGTGGGATTAAAATATCCATTCCAGTCAAGGGTCAATAGGTACACTTCAGTTATCAAATGTGTGGTATTTGGCACATTTTCCTTCCTTTATATGCTGAGTTGATGAAGCCAGATGCAATTGAGATGAAGCAGGGAGAAATAAAGCAAAAGGACACAATTTTACAATACCAGTGTCTAAACTATGGCTAAAATATTTGGGAACAAATGGGGACAGAAAAGTTCATAGCATGAATTTAGGCATGGAATGTATATGATCACAGAGAAACGAAAACAGAGGCACTAATCTGATTTTGCAGTGATCATTAGGAATTTTTTTTTTCAAAGCCTGTACCCTACCACATATGCAAACATATATCCAGTATGTATGCATATGTCAAAACTCACCTTTAAATTTCATATTTTTAAAAATACTTTCATACTCCAAGGTGTGTATTGCAGCCCTACTGTCACCATAGTGTCCTAAACTCTAGGTTGCTAAACCCTTTACCCTAGACACAGATCAGCTCTGATTTCCTTTTACATTTCCAGGTCCTGGACAATGCAAATGCTATGTGCTATGTCAGCATTCACTCCATGAAAACAGATGGCAAAATAGGCAGTGATTGTTTCTGCTGAAGGAATTAGAATTACTTATTTCTTATTATCTTATAATCTCTTCCAGAAAATTATATTTTTTTTCCCCCAGTTCACAGAAAGAAGCATAAGTATTGTGAACATGAAAACTTTTAACTACTTTTTTAACCTAGTGTTGGTCAATTCAGTCCACTGGCAATATATGCTGTGTTTTATTAATTGGTTCTTGCAACTAGCCTGCTCATTCCCATTGTGATGCCTTTGTTATCTAATAAGCTTCTTGATTCAGCCAAGGTATTTTAGTAAGATTTCTTTTCACAGGACTCCAGCTCAAAACTAGTTTCTCAGGGGGACTTTGAATACTTTTGCATCTTTTGTTATAGCTTTAGAAGTCCAGAGTAAAATCCAGTTCAAGAAGATAAGATCAGATACTGCAGTAAGGATCAGAAGTCCATGCCCAGACACATACAAATCTTCCTGCAAAGCATGAAGCTATGTTGAGCACAACCACCAGTACTTACAGATGCTCAGATCCATTGGAATTTAATCTGAAATATTTACCTGCTCTTAAACAGGTAGATGTTGACATGGTGTTATAGTATCTTGTAATTCCAAAATGTTAGAGACATAACTGGGGTGTGCTGCACACAGTGTTCCCCAGTGTGAGCAAGACCATGATTCTCTTCCAATTCTGTTTTTTCCCCACAATGTCCTACTCTTTCTATTCCATTTTTATTGACTATTCTAAGGGCTTGGAATATTTGTGGTTCCAAGCAAATTTTAATGCTGTTGTAATTATTTTGATGCTGTTCCAGCTAAAAGGCTCAGTGAGATTTTCCTTTTGCTGTGGATTGCTCTGCATTTTCATCAGGACAGAGACTCATCTCTGAGAATGGAGATGCAATTTTGTTTAATCACTACATATGTCATGATGAATTTATGAAAATGATTTTGCTTTTCAGGTTCAAAGTTTGGGGTTTATTTTTGTGATTGGTTTTAGTTTGCCAGTACTTACTCTCTGACCTCTGGCTAAGTCATTCCTAGAGAGAGTTGGCAGTAACACTACTTGATGTCAAGTAAATATTCAGTGGTTTCCACATATTATTTAAGTTTCTTTCTGTGGCTGTATAAACTATTCTAATGCCAAACGAAAGACAACAGGTAATCTTCAAGCTGAAAGATATGTGATGCTTTCATTTTCATGTTTTCAGTAAATGTGGAATATTTTAAAAGAGGGGCACAAGTGTACTGTCTCAATTTTTTATATTTTTATATTTTTTATTCACACTGCAGATTTCCAAGATCACCCTAATGCAAGCACTCTAATTTTTTGATCTACAATTATTTGAGAATTTTAATTTAAATTCATATTTAGTACTCTTGTAGAGATGCTATGCATCTCTAGCTTATAATAAAATGAGATATGGACAGCCTGATGAATAGTTGTCCTACTGAATGTATGTTCTCTGCAAAACACATAATACAGCAAGCACTATGTATATATAGTTAAGAAGCTACCTTTTTATTTTATTATATAAATATGTTATAGATTTCTAGCTCATTCTCTTCATATGTAGGTATTTATAACTTTTTAATTTTTAAATTCAGGCAGCATTGTTGGAGGACATAATCTTAGGTGCATTAACACAAGTGATGAGTTCCTAACAGAGTCAAAAAATGCAGTGAGAAATGCAGTCAAGATCTTCTGGGAAGAAATGAGATCCCTAGATATTCTTTCAAAACTTCAAAAGACTATGCTTTGGGGATAGTGAGTTTTTTTGTTTTATTTCTGAAATAGCAATAAAAACCACTGCAACCACAGCAAACTGTGTTCCAGCCCTGACTGTCATTCAGAAACTTCCATTAGAAGTTCCTTTAGACTGTAAGAAGTCATGAAAAAAGATACCAAGAAGTGGGTATTCCCTATTTTTCTCTTGCTTTCCCAGGTAGTGTATAAGAATGCAGTGCAATATATGTAGCAAGATTAAAAAAAAAAAAAAAAAAATCATTACTTTTAATTGGCTATCTTCTAAGTCTTTTGATGCTTAGGCAGAAGGAATAAAACACAATGGAAATTGGTAGATTGCACATACAAATGTAAGTGAAGAAGGAGCTAGCTGTACACACCATTTATCTGCATATTTTATGTATTTATAAAACAATGACTTTTCAGAATCTCTGAATGAATATCATAAACTGGGAAAGAAACAGAAAAGTTTGCAGTCTTCTTGGAAGGTTGCCACAAATGTACTCTGGTGAATAGTGAGGGTAAGAGTAGTAGTGAATCTCTTTTATGGTGCTGTTATCAGGACATAATGTGCTGGGTTTATGGCATGCCACCACAGCCAGTACCCAAACTGCCAATGGAAATATAATTTAGGATCTGATATGAGATCCTGCAGTGCATCAGTAATTTAATTGAATCTTTCATCATTCCCATATCTAACTGTCATTACTTGATAATTGCTTATCCTAAAAGAGCTAGGGAATTCTGTACATACCTGATGGAGCTCAATGTGTACTCAACATTTAAACAGAACACGACCTACCATATGATTGCTATGCCAGGGAAAAGAGAAAGAACTCTTTAGCCTTTATCCCCAGGGTGAAGTGTTTTCCTAATCTTTATAAATGTTCCTGTGAAGTCTGTGTTTTTTATAGGTTTTTGTGTAGCTTTTTTTTAACACCTAGGGGCATAGGTGCAGTGTTCTGATAAGCCATGTCCCCCACCAAGCTGATCCTCAGAGAGATGTATCATATTAGATGTGCTCCTGCAGAAATTCCCTTGAATCTTGCAGGAGATATTACTGTGATGAGTATACCAGGAGAATCTGTATAGAGACAAATGAGGACATTTTAACTCTAAAGATTTTATGGGTCTCTTTGCTTTCACAGTAGGTGGTTTGAAGTAGGTGGTTATGAAGAACCTTCATAACCGCTGCTATGGTGTACTGTGCAGAAGGTCAGTGTAGATGGTCATAATGGTCCCTTGTAGCTTTATAATCTATGAATCTATACTCCTGGGGAACTGTAAGTGCTTAGAAATCTGGTGAAAAACACCAGTCACAGATAAAGCAATCAAATATGATTGGGAGAACGCACCTCCCACCATCATTCCTATTAAGGGTCCAGAGTGCATAGATGGGGGAACTTTGTGATGCAAATTATAGATGGATTTTTTACCAATTAAGAAAGAAAGTAAATGAGGCAGTTTGAAAACAACTCATACATGAAGTTACTGACAAAGGGAAGCCTTGGAAATACTGTAACAGACAATTTGATTGTAGAAGATAAGTATTGTAAAGAATGACAATAAAGGAAAAGAATGTCTGATTTGTAATTATTTTGCTGTCAAATTCAGAGAGATCTAGAGCATTCCTGAAATACTAACAAAAAAAAAAAAAAGCAAGCTATGAAATTGTGAATAATCCTGAAACTATTAGATCATAAACCTAAATTTCAGCTTGAATGAATCAAGGAAATAAATGTGATGTGCAAAATGGCCCTTGAATAGCTAAAATATAATGGAATCCTTAGGGTTTTTTTTTTTTTTGGGGGGGAGGAACACAGGTGTGTTGATGATAAAATTTTAATTTTAGTACAAAAAAAAGGAGGAGAAAAAGACAAAAAAATTTTTGCATGAATCTTGTTTGTGATACTAAAAAAGAAAAAGAAAAGAAAAAAAACCCAAAACTAAATCAATTTGTATTATCTTTCAAAATCTCCTTCAAAATTAACTAAAATTTCTTTGCATAGGGATACTTTCATAAGGACCAAAAAGTGACTGAAGGATGCTAACAAAGGCTAATGATACACCACCATGTGTCAAGTTGTGGGGCAGCAGTCTAGTAGCACTGATGGGACTAGTGTTAGTTCCAGAGGTTTTTTTGACAACCTCATTAATGATTTGAAAGTGTGAGTAAACAACAAGTTAATGAAATGCACATATCATACTAAATTGGGAGCTGCTGAAACATTACTGGCACAAATTAATAAGAAGGAACCAAGAAATATTAGAATCATGGACATATGAGCAAAATGAGATTCAATTTGGAAAAAGGCTATCTAATAACATATGAAGAAAAATAAGTCAAAACATAGCTATGGAGTGGGAGAGAGAAACCTGGAAAGCAGCAATGCTTAAAAAACCATGGAGGTGGTAATGGGCAGAAAATTAGGTATGAATCTATACAGTGATATGGCATTAAGGGAGGCCAATGAGCTCTAGGGCTTCATGCAAAGAAGTGTCAAAGTCTGAGGAAATAATCATCATTCACAGCATAATACTCCTGCAACTAAGACTGGAATATTGCACTCAGTCCTGGGCATCGGTTTACTAGGAAAGTAAATGAACAAATGAAATTAATTTCAAAGTGGAACAGCAAAAATGAACAAAAGATGAGGGAGAATATTTTAGGAAGAGAAAGAGTAAAAGCTAAATTCCACTCTGTATACCTTGGCCAAATGACAACAGAAAAAGGCTGTGAGAACATTGTGTTCTGTACAAAGGTTGCACAATCCAAAGGCAAAAAGAGGATTTAGGAAGGAACAAAATGGTATCAATAAATTTAATTGAATAAAATCATAAAATAAAAAAACTAGAAAACTAGACATCAGGAAAGAATTCCTGAATTTAGTGGAGTTTCTACTTTCTTTTATTTAAAAGAATTATTCTATGAAAATGGACATTCAGAAAAAAAATGATATTAAAATTTTATTAAGTTTGCTGTTTAAAATTTCCTAGCAAGACATCTATTTTGGTTATTCTCTCAGTTGCTGAAAACAACTGAATTCCAGTATAATCGAGAGGTAAAGTGGTACACACTGCATTGTCTGGAACATTTTATAAAGAGTTAAATAAATCAACTCTCCATGTTTCAATAATCTGTGCAAGCTAAAATCAAAAGCTGGATTGATGTATAACTAGATATAGTAAGGACAAAAAATAAGAGAACAGATGAATAGAGCACTCAATAGCCAGAAATATGGTTGGAGAATGGCCACACTGACTAGAGGAGTAGTAAAGGAGAAATGCTGTATTCACTCTTTCACTGTGGTGGGGAGAATAAGAGAAGAAGCACAAAACACCCTTTTCTCATCTGAGATGTGGAATTTCCACAGAACAACTCTGTCCCACACAGATATATAGCATTTGATATAGAGAAATAAATACTTCATTTACTTCTTTCTTTCTAGAAAGGCTTCTTATTAATGTAAAATTTGGTGAAAAAAAAGAGCTCCTTTTGACTATGTTTGACACTATCCTTGAAGGTTCTATAATGGAAATATACATTGCTATCAAATTCTAATGTGGTGGTCTAAATGTTGCCAGAGTGAAAGGAAAAATTAAAATAAATCATTACAAAATTATAGATTTCATTAAAATAAAATATATAAGGAAACAGATTAAGGCCAGGGAAATTAAATTTGATAAATGAAGTGGTTTTTAGGTCTTCATATTTCTACACTCAGCTACACTCAGAAGTTTATGAAGGGACAGCAGGCAAATCCCAACTCCCTGTTAGACAGTGAGACAATGGAATAAAACTACATGTGGAGGCAAATATGCAACATACTGATGTCAAATAGGGTATTGTTAGCTGCATTTTGTTCTCTAGTATGACATCCCTTACAAGGCTTTGCTTAGGAGCACCTTTCATAGGTGTCTGAGACTTGCACTGGCTCTTTCTGGTGTTATTATTTTTTTTGCTAAGAAATACTGTAAGCTCTTTAGAACAATTTGATCTGCTTGTGTGTTTTGGATAGCTACTTCAATTCCCACTTCGTGGAGATCCTCATCCTCTTTATTCTCCATACTAATCAGCTCCACAAGTATTCTGGTTTTTACATGTATTATTTTGGGGTCAATCAAAGTAAAATAATCTGATTTATTACTTTTGGAATGCTAAACTAAATTTGATGTCATTTAAAACATAAATTTGTGTACAAGGATCATATGCAAAACCAAATGAAACCTGGGATATTGACAGAAATAATTTCTGGCCTGAATGTATTGTGATATTTATGCAATTTCATATGATTGACACATCTTAATTCAAATGTAGAAATCAGTTTTTAGTGTGCTAACATGTCTTTGTAACAAATCTCTCCAGGAAATATGGTATAGTCCATGGCATAGTAATTTTCCCATGTGAGAAAGGTTACTATTTTGATAAAACCACACTGTGACATTTAACCTTGCACAGAAGGTTACAATGACACTAGAAGATAGTGAAAAATGGCTGAGGAGTAGGACAATGACACTCTGGCATGATATGATTTATTTTTTCCATAATATGCTTTTCAGCTCTTCCTCTTCTGTTTCTCATGAGACTAACACATTCACCTGAAGCAGATTAGTTAAGATACAGTTTCACTTATTCAAAAAGAAAGAGCTAATTGTAAGGGCTGCATGACAGGTCTAAATGTTGTCTTAGATTGTTTAAAGTTCAAATATGTTGTGACAGAAAGAGTTTTTTGGAGCAATGTCAAAAGCTACTCTGGTACTTGTAGGCACACGTGCAGCAGGTGGTGAAAGGTGTCTCTTCTGCAGCTGAGCATGACTTGGAAATGGAAGTTTTGTTTGACTTTATCCATTGGTGATGAGACCAACACAAGGCAGCCAGGGCACTGCAGATGGCACAAGTCAGCTGAGGGTCAGAGGTGAAGTTGTGTCTGTGATTGGCCCAGAAAACAATGGTTCTTTTCCCTGCTCTTCTCTCCTTTAGGGTTTTCACAGGATCCCCATACCTAGGGACACAGCATCTCTGTAGCCTGCAAAGTGGTTCACCCACATATCCTCTCTTTCTCTCTGTCCATCCTTTCCTAAAAGATATGCAGAGCATTCTCCTAGAGAGTCCCAGCATATGGGCAATGAGCTACTCAGAGTATTTACTACTTAACTGCTCTCCTCCAGTTCTCTATGAAGACACAGCAAGCAGCTGTAGCCTCTGGGTTTGATTTAACACATGCCATTTCTTAAATCAATACAACTACTGCACAGAGCCTGGATTTTCAGAAATCTAATACCTCACAGAGATATAAGGAAATGTAACGGGAGCTACTTCATGCCTGAACAAACGTAAATCAAAGGTAATAGCTGCGTAATGAAGTGCGTAGGCATTCCACAAAAAATGTGGCTGCTAGTCTATAGGCTCACCCAGCCAGTAGCCTGCAGCCTTGCAGAAAAATGTACCCCTGTTTAAATTATAGGTTCATTAAACTTTGTTAAATCTAAATTTTTATGAGCTATAGACAGCTATTCATAAGACAAAAACAAATAAAGATAATAGAGAGCAAAGACATTGAAAATGGACAAGCAAATCAACCAGTACTTAGACATCAAAAATCCAGTGCATAATGATGCCCATAAATTTAACTTAGCTCTTATTTACTTTCTGTCCCCTGATCTAAGAGGATAATTAATCCCCAGGTTTTTTTTGGAGGGGGGGAGGGGTCAGGGGGCATTCTTTAATTATTTTTTTTAATTATTCATACTACTAAAAAAAAGGAAGCACCTCCATGTAAAAGAGGAAAAACTGTTTCGTTCTTATAACCTTGAATTATTATGACTGCAGAGAATAGAGGCTTTTATCAGGATTATGTCTTCATACTGGTGCACAATAATGCAGATTTACCCCTTTATTGAAAAGCTTATAATGTAATAGGTAGATTTGCAAAGGTAAATTGATTTCCCATTTTATTTCTATATGTATTTGAAATGCTTTTCCTGAAAAACACCCTAGTAATTATAGAAATGTCAAAAGTGTAGTAGTTTGCATGTCATTGTAATGGAGAACACAGGTTGCAGGTAAGAAAGGCCTGGGGAAATCTGTCCACAGGCACAAAGGCACATAGAAGGATGCCATATCTTTATTGAATATTTATGGCAGACTTTGGAAGCAACAATTGACAAACTGCATCCTTTCTTATGATTAATACAACTGGTGGGCAATCCAGATGGCAAAAAGTCATGAAAAGCATTTTTTAATCCGATTTATTTGCAATTATAAAAGAAAAGCGGAAGATCAGAGAATCCCACTTCTTCCTGACTCACACAATGTTTTTGCACCTTCTACAGCTTGTAGGGAAGGATTTTATGGAAGAAAGGTTAGTGAGCTGAAAATAAATACTTCAGGGGATGCACATTAGGAGTTTTGTCATCCAAACTTAAATTTGAAAAGTAGATGGCTGATAAAGTGGTAGAGTGATGAAGGCAAAAAAAACCCTAGAGGAGAACAGGAAAAAAAACCAGCAGGGAAAAATGAAGGGTAAAAAAACTACACTCAATGGTATTACCAATTAAATGCACATAAAATTGGAGATTCTAATTTGTTTTTTACAATCAGAACCTTATTACAGACAAGAGGAGCATACCTTTTATGTAAAACTAATGGTTTACTGTTACTTCAGTTAAAGTCATACCAGTTTAATGGAAGAATTCTGTTACGTTCCTCTTTCTTGGTGGAATGTTCAACCTTCTACTGCCCTATTGGGTCCTAGACTCAACACCACCACTATGAGGAGAGACATTTAGAGCAAGCCTTCAGCATCCCAAGTCCTTCACAGAGTAAGTTTTCTAATAAATCAGTAGTGTTTACTGTATTTTTGTCCCAATCCAAGGATTTGTTTACATTATTTTGATACTTTTTCTATTGTGCTTTATACTATTATGCTTTGCTCTTTTCCCCCTTTTCCTGCAAATCCATATTATGTATCTACTTACTGTATAAAGTGTATGTTACATGTGTTGAATACTTGTTCTTTGCTCTCTTAACTAACCTGAACAGTGATTTTGTAAAGCTCTGAAAGCTGAAGTGATTTTATGACCATGGTTGAGCTGTTTATAGACCTGTAACCTCTGCTATCATACTGTACATGATAGCAGAACCTTCTTTTATCTGCCATGCATACATTTTTCTACATGCATTTTATATAGGGCCATAGGTATTTCATTCTAGCCAGTAACTTCTTATTACTGTACTGGTATGCATACCATTATATGTATATTATACCAAATAAAGAAAAATCTAAATCACAGTAGACAATAGGTAATTGGATAATTGGTGTTGCAAGCTAAAACTGTGTTCAGGGAAGTCCAGACAGCCTCCAATTCTGTGGTGCTAACTTGATACCAAGCCATTACACATCATGGCACTGCCATGATCACTGGGCTTTGACGCTGTGGTGGGACAACCAAAAAAAAAACCATGAAGCAGTAACATGTCAGGTAAACAGGAAAATGTTCTTGACAGCTATGGTAAAGAGATGACACTAATTATTGAGTCCATGTCATATCTTTACCTTATTTGTTAGAAAACTAAAATCGTCCTGTTGTTAAGTGAAATAAACTGAATATTCTCTGAATATTTCAGACAATATAACTCTGCAATAAAAATGGCATTTCTGTACAATTCTGTAATAAAAGACTAAGTGAGAGGGGAAAATTAATATACACTGGTTGGTGTTTCATTATTTTTGTTATTTACTTATTTAAGTTTATAAAATAACAATCTTATAACACAGTTCTTTCTTTCACAGAAGAAAACTATAATTTCTAGTTTTCAAAGTTATATTTTAGAAGAGTGACATTTCCATGGTTATTGTTTCTACTACAGCAGATTGAAGTGGTTCTGGATACTTTTGCACTGCATTTTTATTTGCACACTACAAAAAATTAAATTTTTGCAATTTCAAGTCAGCAACCAAGTTCTTAGTATGTTTAAGCAACCTACAGCTTTTTTTTTGTAGGACAAACTTGAGCTATCTTGTGAATTTTCAAATTCACTTGAGCTTTCAAGTGAAATTACAAATACTGCATGAGGTTTCTTTCCAAATCTATGTCTTTAGAAAATTAAACATTGAGGCTTACTAGATTAAAGCTGCTAAAATATAACCTCTTTCGACCCAACTGTTCCAAAATAACATGGAAAAAAAACGTGGTCATATTGGGTTTTCTCTGCAAGTGAAAAATTTTTACTTGATTGGAAGAAAATAAAAAAAAAGTCTATGCAGGAAAACGTATGTATTGCTACCAAATTGTGTGGATATATGCCTTTGAAATATGCACCAAAGTTAAATAATTTATTCTCTAAAAATACTGATCTAATAATAAAAAGGAAAAACTATTAATTTGGAACAGTGTGTTTTACATCAAACCCATCCTCACTATTGATATATACCTGCATGATGGCCTTAATTTTTCAATTTAATTTTCCCCTGAGAAAAGTAGAAAAATATGAATTTCCCTTTAAAACAAAATGAAGACTCAAATAATTGGGAAGAAAACTGCATGTGGGTCCCAAAACAACTGTAGGTAAAGGGTGACATGTCACTGTGCATCTGTATTTAGTACCATCCCTAACTATTTTTATTTTTTTTTTAATAATAAGCCTGATATTGCTGATGATCAAATTTCAGCAAAGGGGTTATAATTTACATTCTCACAACAGGCAGAGAATCTATAAAAGCAATACTCTGATTTTCCTTCCTTTTCCTGGTGAGACAAAATGCAGTGCATGCTCTAAAGCAAACACAGAGCTGGGACTTCATGCAAAATATTTGCCAATCTTAGATGATAGGTGCTAAATAAATATTATAGCTATTATTACTGTCTGTGGAGAGCAGCACTATAAGCTCTTTTTTGAAGGCTTACTTAATGGAAATCTTCATAATTTCCATAGAAAATATTATGCTAGAAATTGCTATAGCCTTTATAACTTTATGGGGCTATAAAATGTGATGGTTCCAATATTAAACTGCAGTGAAAAGTAATGTAAACAGAATAAAAAGTATACAGGAAAAAATATACTTATTAATGAAACAAAAAGTGTTCAGGGAAAAAATCCATATTAAAGGTTGGAGGGTCCAATCAGAGACTAAGCACTTTTCATATATTGCTCTTAAATATTCCCAGAGTTGAAAGTAGATTGCAAATGTTGAATTGTGATGCATTTTCACTTATTTTATTTTAAGCATAACAGTTTTTGTGTCATAACTGCACTAAATATGCACTTCAGCTAGATAAGAACTTTTAACTGTGTGTTTTTCAGGAAGAATTAGTAGGTTGCAGGGATGAGCTTAGGGAAGTAATCAGCAGGTCACTGGCCATGAGTTTACACCCTGTTTTGCTCAGTCTCATCCCACTCACCCTGTACCATTGCTTGCTGCTGCTCACAAAATGCCCATGTCTGTATTCCATGGTTTTCACCAAATTAGAGATGAGGGCTGAAAAAGAAAGGCTAGATAAGTTTGAGGTTTACTAGTATTTTCTTTGTTAAAAAAAAAAATCAAGAAACAGACATGTAAGAGTCGAACAGACTGTTCCTACCCCACTATATTCTATAGACATCTGTCAATTATATCAGGCACTATCTCTACCTTCCTTTCTTTACAGAACATGAATTAAAAAGAAAAATCTGTGCATCTAAAATCCAATCTGTATCTTCTAGATCACCGTAATAATTTAAAAAAAAAAAAAAAAAAAAGGTTTTTTATCAGCCACAAGAGCAGTTTGTAATGCTGTGCCCAATTTCCTATCACTAATATTTCATTTCCACCTTGCACCACTGAGGTATATTATGGTCTTGTTTCCTTAAGGGAAATGAAAAATAGCATTAGAAGCATTTCAAATGATTTAGTCATGAACCACAAACAAACAGGATAAATCCTCCTTTAAAGTAGTTTTCCTAAAACTTCTTTCATTTTTGCTTGTGTACCTTTAAAATCAAAATATGTTTGGACTAGAAGTATCTACTATTATAAGATAAACTTTTTTGTGCTGTAAATTAGTTGGAAAAGCCTAAAACACATCTTACTGATTAGTGGTAAACTGTCTGTCAAAGAAGCCTCTCTTAAAGGTCCAAGTATAATGTAGCAAGACTCCCCAAAAGATTTCAAATTCTTTGACTGAAAAAAGATGTTGTAAGACTAAAATTACCTACAGTAATTAATTGTAACAATATATGTATAAAATTTATCAAATGTTTTTTCTTAATTCTTGACTGATCTAATCTCTCAAGTATTGAAAAAGCTGAGAAATTATCAAGTCATGGTGCAAGTTGGAAAATTTAAACAGAAGAATGTGGCTGTCCTGAGGTACAAAACGCCTTTGCTCATATCTGAATCTACAATTGAATTTGTTTAATAACAATTCAAATACTAATGCAGAGTCCCATGGATTACATTCCTTTACATTCAAATGCTGAAGAGTTATTGAAAATCTCATTTTATCCACTGCATGTACAGAAATGTCTTTGTGCAATTTACCTGATATTTAGTGTAAACAAGAAGACAGAGTCAATAAAATATGGTCAGAGTTTTTATAGATACCAGTAATAATTCTTTGGACTAGAATTTGCCATAAATTTTGGGTTTAAAATATGTATTGTAAAGCAAAACTTCCTGCCAGTAATTCTGGTTTAAAATCACATGATTCTGAGCTTAATAAAATTCAAGTATCCCTATTCATAAAGGTTGTATTTACACAAAATAAAAGGAAAACTACTTTCTACATGTTTTAATATATGACATTTATCAAGATTTTTGCTTTTAATTTTCCAACTATAAGTTCAATAAAATAAGTATACTGTTCATTGTCAAATATGTTATTTTTCTATGTTTTTTTTTTTCAAAAAAACATATTATTAGCTAGGTTTGGTGGCCAATTTTACATTTTTCCAAAAATTGATAAAATCATTCCCATAATTCAGACATTCTTTTAATGTTTTGATCTTTATATACATATTAGGGAACAAAAGTACTGAAGTATGATAATGTCACATCAATCTTCAGATGTTGATTTGCATTTCAAAAGATGCACAAAGGCATGAGAGTAAAAAGGTAAAGTTGTAGACAAATTTTGATATTGAATATTTCCAAATGTCTAGTGTGGTCAGTTGCTGTGATATCATATATTATAAACAAGGAAACACATCTAGGCTTGCTTCAGAAATTTTTTTGCCACTGACCCTATAATATTTAATATTGTGGTACATATTGTTATAATTGGAAGGAAACTAGAGAAGAGTGTTTAGAATTTTGCAAGGGTTTAGACTGGTCTTAATTGCTAGTCTGGGCAGAACCTGAACACAATTGCCAGATTAAATACAGGTTACCATGCATGCTTAATGTATCTCTTTGGGATGAAAGGGTACAGTAGCTCTGCAGCACTGACTGTCATGATCTTTTTGGGAGCTATTTTATTTCTCTGCCAAGAGGAAGAAAGGACAAATGAAAATCTCCTGGAGGATTTCACTAGGTGCAGAATCAAGGTCTTTTGTAGACATTGCAAACTAAATTCATTTGTGCAGAAAACCAGGGTGGAGGATAATAAACAAGGACATTCTGAGAAGGAAAGGACTTCTCTTTTTCATCAGTCTTGCTCTATCTGAGCTTCTTCTGACCTGCCCACTTAATTTTATTTGGCTTAGTTGCAACAGCAATTCCTCCAACTGACCAGGTGTCAATTTTTAACTTACTTTTGTTTAATTGTGTATTTAACAGCCACAATTGTATACAGATAGCAGCAACAAAAGGGTATTGTAGGTAAGATGATAGCTTTACCACTCACAGTGATTTAGGGTAGATATGCATTATGCTAGGAGTCTTGAGAAGATTGAGGGTATGGTGAGTTTGAGTATAGGCATGAGGTGATAGGAGATGGGGCATAGGCTTGACACTGGAGACCTCTAGACCCACCAGCAGTAAGTGAAATGAAAAAACCCATCCAAGAGAATAATAGATCCGGACATAACTGGTTCCAGGAGTGAGAAATAGAGCAAAGAAATAATGTCTAACATACATGAAAGGGTACCATATACAGTAAATTTCAAAGTAGTCCAGACTGGTGGACCAGTGAAGAAAGAATAGTTTGCATGCTAGCAAACTTATATGAATGAACTAAAGTTGAAATGGGAAAAAAAAAAAGGGGGGGAAATCATTAACAAGAACACCATATTTCTCCTGGCTAAGGAATTCAGATGTGGTGCAATTTAAATCGTATTATTGACAGTATTTTAACCTTTTATGTACCTAAATAGTCTAAAAGCATTATTTTTTTTTTTAAACTGTAATAATTAGATTTAGACCAGTGACAATTCCTTAACTACACTATTAAGGTTTTTATCATGCTAACAATAAATTCTTGACTTTATTTTTAAGATAAACTCCCTGTCCCTACAAATATATTCTTTGTTTGATTAAGAATTGGAAACCTCCAACATAGAGAAGAAATACAGAAATTTTAAACTCATGGTGAACAGTCATTTCATTAGATAACAGGAATGTTTCTCCAAAATGGCAAAGTGCAGGAAATATTGCCAGAAGCATATGGTCCGAGAGGTAGCCAGGCAGTTGAGCTGTGGGGGAAAAGGGAATTTTGTCAGTGGATTACAATTAATCTGTAGTTAGGGGAGCTATACAATTATCTGTAAACAGCAAAGAGCAGAAAACAGTGTCCTATCTAAGCATTAACCCAATTAATCAAAACCTTTATCTCCTCCTTCTCAGTAAAATACAAATTAGGAGATTAGCAACAATCGGATAAAATTCTGCTTGGGGTTAATTACACAGCATTAGACAGCTCCTTTTGACACTGGAAAAAGTGTTAACAAGTTATGTCTGAAAGGTAGGAGCTAATGAGTCTTCCTAGGATTTTCCAAACAATTTTGGCTAAGCAAAGGAGGAAAATTAGAACTCAGTGGTGGAAATTCTGACCAAACACAGTTTTTGGAATCTAAGCGGTTTTCATATTTTGTGTTATGAAGAGTTCTGCCTAAAGAATCCACAGCAACCATAGAAATCTTTAATCTGCTTGAAGATTACTCTTTCATTCAAGTTCTGTTTTGTATATCTTTGGCTACAGCCCAAAATGTCAGCTTCTTCTGTATTAGAAGAGTGTTTTCCAGGGTCTTTATATTTTCATCTACTAAGGAGACTGGGGTTAAGAAGGTTGATACATTTCACCTGCAATTTTTTTTTTTTAAGAAACTTCAAATTTATACCATTCAAGAAAAAATGACATCTTGCTCTGCAAACTGTATATATGTAATGGAGAATATGCAATTTTTTTTTTCCTTTTTGTAAGCCTGAATGAGAAAAAGCATATGACATTACAATGATTTCACATATTGTCTCCTTTTAAGTTAGCTTCAATTCCAGATATCACACTATTTATTAAATATTTAAAAAATTATATGCTGAACAATATGTTGCATATTCACTTATTATATAAATAATAGGTAACATCTACATATAAAGAATATTTTAAATTTTTTTAATCTATAATTTAGTTTATGTAGCATCAATGTGTTGAGATATTTTACAGGAGCTGCACATCAACTTCTTATTTTCCTTGATATATTTCCACTTTTAAATACTTATTTATTTATTTATTTATACATTTGTCAAGTAAAACATTGTTTTCCTTTTCTGGAACAAAAAGCAGTTAACACTAATGAATTCTGGCAAAGAAAATGTCCCTTATTAAGACATGAATACTCAAGCCCATGCCACTTAAACTGAGGTAAGGGATATCTGTGAAAAGAAATGTAGGGGAAAGAAGACAGCTCCAGAATAAAAAGGGTCCTGTGGTACAAAGGGATTGGGTAGCTGTTCCAGGAAGGGAGGTTAATTCAGAAGAAAATAGGAAAAAAAGATGAAGAGAAGGAAACTCTTTGCATACAGAACCTTTTGCCCCAGTACAGCTCAGAGTTTGCAAATCTCAAGCCTATATTCTAAATTTTATCTGAATACATCTATATATTCCTATACAGGATTATGCTGCTCTGCTAAAGTTCTGCTCTCTTTCCACCAAGAATTGGAGAAAAAGCATACTCAGAGAAGCTTATTTGAAATTCAGACATTAAGACTGCATTCAGCCAAAGTTCTTCAGTGATTTAAACTTTTATATGCTTTAAACATAAGAATTAGATACAAAATAAATTTATCTGTGTATACCTTCTGCTTTAGCACTAAACCAAAATATACTTGTTTGAATGGATTTCAGCAAAAAAATTTTATGAGGTAATCATTATATGCATGAAGAAGGAGTTCATCCTGTGGCTTTAAGCACAGTAATCACCAAGACTAGGACACTGGTAGCTGCTAAAACATTACAAACTTTTCCCCAAATAAAAATAATCAATTGTGTGATCACATAGCATCAGTAATAATATCAAAGTCTTTCAGATATACTTAAGTGTGAAAAAAAAATAAAAAAAAAAAAAATATGTATCAGTAAGCTCAAATATTTCATTTTATTTCAATGACCTGTCAATGACCTAATTTTGACTTATTTTTCAGACTTCTAGTCTCTTTGATTACTGAAAGGTTATAAGACTATACAAACAGATATAGATCATCTCCAGACCTAGAGCTAAAGGTTACACAATAAATAAACCCAAAATCTGACTCATATAGGACATGAAGAGTCTTAGCAAGGACTGTCCATAATGTGTTGAAGTTGCTACAGACAAACACAGATTTTTTTCATAGGAAAGTTTCTAGAAGAATTTAGAAAGGGAGATGAGTGGCTTTAGAAGCTATACTTATATACCCACACATTATATAAGCTTTGTTCAAAGTAAGGAAGATTAATAATTGGAAATCTGAATGTCCTCTAAAATGTAAAGAGTGGGGTTGATAAATGTAGATAAATTATATTAAAACAATGATGTAATATGATTAAACTACCTAAGATTTCAGAAAACTTTCCTTTCAATCTCAGCTTTTGAATTGTGTCATACTTTTGGAGAGAAATTGTACGCACACCCTATTTTCAGAATGAGTCCAATATAAACATTAAAATATTTGAATATGTAACTGATTGCTTCTGCCTTAAACAATTGATACAGGTAGAAGTTTGGTAGTCTTCTACTTTATTCACTGTTGGATTACTTAATAATCTTTTTGTGTACTATACTGAAGATATGCAGACATCTAGGCTCAAATTGCCATTCTGGTACAATTTAAATTTCGCTTCCATAGTCAGTTTTGTCCCAAGAGTTTCCATGGTCATAAGTCATTATCTCCAATGGAAATAACAGCTTATGAGATTGCAAGATGTTTCACCACTATACCTCATCATTCTAAGACCTTCAATAGGAGTCCTAGAGTGTTCTTAATACGTGTGCACATTCATGCATAGCTGAAAATGAAGAAATATCTCTAATTTCAGAGAGTACATCTTGCTGTACTTTGCATAATGATCGTGAACATAGTACATCACATAAATGAGGGGAAATAGCTTTTAGTGCAGTGTTCTGTCACAAGAAAATAATAAATCAACAACCTATGAACTCTAGGTCCATTTGAAGCATATTTAGAGCCCTCATTAACCTACAGAGGCCAGTTTGAATAGAAGAATAGAATGAAGATGCAGAGGGGATTTTTAATAATTTATTATGATGGAAGGAATGGAAACAAGCTAGAAATGCAAGAGATTACCCAAATGATAATGAAATCCAAAAGTGGTGACGTAATCATCTGAATCAGGCAACAAAGATACTAAACATCTGCTTTGGGGTTGTAGTCCAACAGCAGGAAGAAGTAATTTCCTATGCCACACCAAAATCCACTTGTTTTCATTTTCTGTTTACTTTTTTCACAATTTAATGGAAAGCCTCCTCAGTAGAGAATATAGGATTGAAATGTGCCTCTTCTGTAGTAAAACAAGGTATTATAGGCTAGGTGCCACACATTTATATTCAAATTGACAGAAATACCTGCAATATAAAGACAACATGATTTTGTGTCTTCCCACTCCAGGATCACATAAGAAGCTGGATTATTTCTCCTCAGTATATTTTAGTGTGTAAAAACATCCATACATTGAATGAGCAGTGAAGGAGCTTTTGTAAAGCTCCATATGGTGTACATTATCCTGTTACTTTAAATTGCAGTTTACATGTCTTTGCAGACAACAGGACTCTTTGCACCCTGAAGACATCCCAGAAATCTGTTGATGCTCATGCAGAATAGAGTTGAATCCACTCAGACAGGCACGGAAGGAGGAGGGGGCCAGCTCAGACCAACATTGCTCTGAGTTGGGAGTGATGTGTCCTTGTCTTTAAGTGCCCCCAGCTGAGTAACAGTAGTCTCATACTGGATAAGCTGCACCACAGGTCACTGAAGGAACTGGGCTCCTTTCCAGTGTCTGGCACATTTGTGGTGCAGTCATGGTTTTGTGCAAAAAAAGAAAAGGGATTTCAAAAGTTAAATTTCTTCTGTCCAACCCAAGCGCCCTGACCAGTAATTGGCATCTCTTCATTTTCTTCCTTCCTCTTCAATGAAGTCAGAATTCTTTCTTTGCTTCATGGTGATAAAATTTCTACAAAGGTGTTTGTGAGTGTCTTTTATTTCTGCATCCAGAACACCCCATAGTAGCTTTTGTATTACAGTCCTCTGGGAGGTAAAGGTTTGATGTTTGTGCGTGTGTCCTATGTGCCCAATGAGGCAAGTGAGTATGACTTGCCTTCTTCTGAAATGGTCGTTTTGCAACAAGGTGCTACTGTTACCTGTTATATTTTGGAAGAAGATAATGAACTCTGCTCCATGAAAGCAAAAACAAAGATGCCACACATTCAGAGACTTTAGTTTAAGAATTGGAGCTGCTTTCCACGGAGTTTTCAGGCAGGTAGGTGAAAGAAAGGATATAAGACACAGCTTCATCTTTTTCTCAATGTTATTTATCAGTTGCACACTACAGGGACAGACTTTACATGATCAGCATGTTTTTTTCACTTGTTCTCTATACACATGTAAAGGTCAAAGGCACATAGGATAGGATCTGTTCTGAAGGATGGAGGTGCATCTTACAGCATCAAAGTACTCAGTTTTCACTAACAGAAAAACTCATTAATAAAGTTTTGATAAGTGGTGTTTTGTAGAAATGAATAAACACAATGTAAGCAACAATGTAATTAATGTAACATACAGTTACATTAAAGTTTTCTAATCAGCTTTCATGCAGTTATAGAATTTGCTTTATTTGTTTTATATAGAATTTGATTTATTACCAGCAATTTAATGGGTGAACACAAATTTTTGAAGCTTACTAAGTTCTGTTTCTTTTGTGCCATTGTAAATGGCCCCCAAAAGTGTTTTGTTTCATGCCAGCAGCAAAGATTACATTTGATTCATATCAGCTTGGTTTCAGTTTTTGAACCTGTCTGTGCATGGCTTAGAGTCACCAATCAAACAGACACAGATCATGAAGTCCTGGGTTTAGAGTCTCAATGCCAGATTTAACTTAATTTACATTTGTTTTATGCATTGAAATTACTGAAACTGACATATTCAAATATTTTTGCTAATTGATGGAATAAATGAACCAAAAAAGCTAAAAAAGAACAAGAAAAAGTTATAGTTCAGAAATTTAATTCTTTCATAATATCAGCCTGACAAAGTTTTAGTTCATTCAGCCATATTTATGTGAAACATTCAGCACAACAGGAGTTTAGTAGGTTTCAGAAAATGCTCTGTCTCTCCATGGTTGAATATTTATTAGATGGTGGTGATACTGATCTCAATCCTGAGAGGTAGCACAGGATTAAATAGTTAAGTATTCTAAGCTGCAGCCAAAAATAATATGCATTGCCAATAAGCTTGAATATTGATTTGAGTATTCAGATATAAAAGATTTTAAATTAGAGAATTTAAACATCCACTGGAATAGGTACTTGAATAGGTACTAAGTGTTGCTAATCAATACAATTCATTTGGTTATGCAAATGCATATGAAATGGTCTAGTTATCAGTGCAAAACATTTCTCATGGGAAAAAAATTCTGAAGTAGACATTTATCAAGTCACTCTGATTAAATCCTGGCTCTAGGAAATAGTACCATATGAGCTGGGGTTTAGTCAATCAGACTGAGAAGAAATCCATATTACAACTTTCCAAACAATCATCTGAATGGTAATGCAAAGTTTTGCCTGAAGGAAGAACAGAAAAATTTGATGACCTGTGGTATTTCCATGGATATTCATGCTCTAATGAGAAGAACAGCACCTGAACTACGACCATTTTTTTATTAATACTGCCTTATGAATTTATGTGACACTATTATCACCACAAAACAAAATTTAAAAAAATATTTTAAAAAAAAACAAAACATGGGTTAGATGCTATTCATTTTTGGAATATCAGGCCTGGCTTTTAGATACCTCCCTGTGTAAAAATGTATCACATAGTAGAGATTCTATCTGGCCTTTACCTTGGCACATAACCATAACTGGTCTGTGAGTTTAATATCACCTCAAGTTTTTACTTATATTTGTACAGCAAAATGAAACCATCCTCTAAGTGATAGACTAAATAGAATACCTCTGCCTTTAAATGCTTAGAAGTGTCTGGTTTCCTGGTTTCCATACTATGAGGAAATGTTTGAAGTGAAACCTCAAGGAAAATGTTGACTGGCTAATAAATTTCCCCTCCTTGAAAATTTCTGTGAATGTTCAAAGTCACTGGAACCTTTGATTTTAGAAAACAACCACCTGTTGCTCTTTTGATATAAAAGATCAGAAGTAATTAGTGTGATATTTAGGAAGTCTAGGAACCCATTAGAATATTCCCATTTTCTGCATTCCTTTTGAGCCTTTCATACTCTGAAGCTCCCACTGTACAATAGTCTCTTCAGGGGAGTATTTTTAGAGATTGAATTGCTGATTTGATTCTAGCTTTTATTGAGCAAACTGAAAAGTTACTGCAACATGATATTCAGAGGATATTGTCTTTCAGAATGACTTTTGCATATTTTCCTTTCTTAGAGGCAGAACCTGAAGATCATTAATAAATTCTCATCTCTTAATAACAAAGAGGTTAAATGGACTACAAGAGATGTCTACCAAATTAAACTAGTTTATGCTTTACTTTCTTGTTTAACTCATGAAAAAAACAGCGAAAAATAGATAATTCTACTTCTTAATTTTGTTTTCTAAAAATAATTATTTCTTCTAAATGTAAATGGAATATACATAATTTGAACAATATTGAAATAAACATTTATTTGTCAGTTCAGTATTATAGGATTTTAATTTATAAATCTTTAGTGAAGAGATCAGGTATTGTTGTCAATATTTTATATTACACAGACACAGGGAGTGCTTCCTAACTGATATAAGGGAAGAAAATGTACCCCAGCACTATATGACCCCTCACAAATTGCATATGACAATGTTTTAAGGAAGATTTCACAGGAGTAAAGTCAGTATCACAGGGATGTTATAAGAGCGTGAGTCTAAGACACTTATTAACTTTAAATTCATACTTTAAATTAATTAAAAAAAAAAAAAAAAAAAAAAAACCAAAAAAAAAAAAACAAAACAAAAAAAACCACCAAAAAACCCCCCGAAACTTTGGAAGCCAATAGGACTATGTATCATATTTTGCAATAAAATTTTCAGTATTGTTAAAAAGAGATGCATAGCTGTCAAAAGGAAACATTTATTTAGAAAACATTTGTGACAGCTTTGCATAAATATGATTGGATTTGTTTAATAATTAGGTTTATTTTGTGGGTAAGCCTCATTATTAAGTAGTTGACAATCACTTTCATATTGCTTCTGAGAAGTATCTTGAAAAGGAAAAAATGAGATTAATATTTATTTTTTTCTCTTTCCTCTCAAGCAAGAGGTACTACTGGTCACCAGCCCAAAGAATGAAAAAAACAGCATACAGTTGAGTAGAATTTTTAAAGAACCTAATGAAACAATATTTACTGTAGTTATGCATCTTCATGGCTTGTATTCAAACAGATAGGTGAAGATCAGGAGAGGGAATTGGGCAAAAACCAGATGTCTCAATACCAAGTGATTCAAAACTGTCTGTGGAGTGGTTCAATTTCTCTAACTGATACAGTGAAAAAATGTATATTTGAGGTAAGGTCAGAGACAGTTCAATACAGATATGTTCCACTAAAATACAAAAGGCTGTCAAAATAAAGTTAAGGAAGTAGCCTCAGTAACAAATTGGTCCAGTAAAACTATATTTTGAAATAGTTCCAATAAGTTTGGACACCCAAAGAAGGCTGGTTTTAATTTTTTTTCTAATTAAAAAAAAATGAAAACAAAAACGTCTTCATTCTGGTATTTAAATCAAATGGATTGTTTTAGAATAATAGGCAAAAAAGCTCTAAAGTATGAGAAGTGAAACACATTAAGCAATACCAGCCATGTTTGGGGAGAAAAGGAGATTAAAAAATGCACTCGTTTTTATTAAGATACCATTAAATTGGACAGATTTTTCTTTTAGCTAATGACCTATCTCTAACTATACTTTGTCCTTTGTGTGTTAATTTTGTATAAGCAGCAAAGATATAACTTCAGAGCTCTTTACACATAAGTATGTTCTAATCCAATGAGCACCCTTTTATGTTGATAAAAACATGATGAAATGAAGAGTAGTTAGAAACCTTATTATTATAAAGACAAAATACTTCAGAAATTATAAGTGGGTACATTTTCATGTAGTCACTCTGTTTATTTCAAATGCTGATTTTTATCTCCAGTATTATGTGGAAGGACCCTATGCTTTGAAGACCCTTGATAAAAAAATCAATTTTTATACTGCATTGTCTGTAATGAATAAATTAGAACTATTTCTAGTAAGTGTGTTTAATAAAAATTGCAGTTTTAGCAAATAGAATGACAATGAGAATACTTGCTGATTTTAATTCTGGGAGTTGAATAATACCACTTCAGAATTGTCAGTATTGCAAAGAAATACATTTTCCTACATAGTGATTTGATGTATTTGTTTCAGATAATGGAATAATTCCATTAGGTCTGTGTTTGCATATCCGTATCTACAATAAAGAATTGCCACAGATAGAAATACAAAGTATATCATCCTCCCTGGGTTCTGAGAAGTGTCCAGTGCTGGGGATGATGCTTACTGATCACCTAGTAATTATTAATTGTATTACATGGTAGTAATATTTGAGATATATGAGAGCTCTGAAGGAAAGACACCTGTGGAAATTACACTGAGCTCTTACACAAAGAGGCAGCTGAACCAATACCTTCTATAGAGCAGGATTTCTTCTCCTAATTTGCCTTTAAATTTTCATTTTCAATGACTGCCAAACTTCAATACAAATTAGGTTAAGATTAATTGGTAGCTTGCAAACAATTCTTAATGTTTAGCATGTTTTAATACATTGAATTTGTAGAATACATTTGAGGCAAAATTTTGCTCTTCATTGGAATGAAATGACAGCTGCTATTAAGAGGTAAGATGGGAAAGAACACTTGGATGCAAGTTCCAAATCCCATTTACAGTGATAAAAATACAAAGCCTACCTCAGAGGGTTTGGATATTTTTACAGTATTTTTGGTTGTAAAATAGATATTTTGATAGTCGTGCTCTCTTCCCATACAGTCTTTGTACCTCCATTTGCTGGTTTATAGATGTCATGAAGGACAAATCTTCTTATAGTCTTTAATCTCATAAATTGCTCCTTAATATCTCTTTAGTAGGATTTATGTGATTAATCTTGCTCATAATGATGACTATAATTAGTGAGCAAAGAAATGAAACATGGCTATTCCTTTTGATAAAACATTTAAAAATGGACAATTTCAAGCACAGGAAAACCCATCCTATTTCTGTCTCTCTGTATCTCTCTCTCCACCACAAATGCTATCTGGGGTCTTTTCACACGGTGCTTTTGACACTTAAACTTTGAGTGTTTAATGAGAGGCTTGGCCTCCACGAGAGAGGAGAATGATACAGCTACAAATTCAACTTTTTAACTGGGCCAAGAAAATTTTCTTAATTAGCTCATACTTTTCTCTTCTGAAATATGGAAATGAACTTTTTGACTTCTGTCTCTATGTTCAGAGATTGTTAGAGATTAGATGTAGGAATGGCTTTCATAATTTATAAAACTCAAGTTGCTTCAGAATTTCTTTTACTCTTGGGAAAATAAGTTTATTTCCAGAATTTCTTTAGAACTTTTAATGCTGAAATTAAGACTTCAACATTCCTAAATCCCAAAATGCATTTCCAGTCTCATATTTTTAAGCACAATTACCACATTCAGTAGTTCAGGCAGCTTGCTGTCTTGTTTGTTTTTTTTAAGAAAACCTACTTTGGACTATAGGTGTTTGTAGAACATCTCAGTATTTCTAAACATAAAAATAATGGTTAGTTGTTCAAAAATACTTGTAAAATTAGCTAATGAATAAACATCTTTACACTTTTTACAACAGTGAGAATAAATGTGAGATTCAGCAATCTAGCATTTGTTTCAAATCTGGCCAACAAAGTCCATAAGAATCTAATCTGTCAGACCTTTATTTTTATTCTAGAGGACTCAAGATTTATTTTCATCCATTTGAATTAAAATTGGCACTCAGTAAATAATTTAAATAGAAAAAAATGTTAATTTCATACAATGATGTAATTATTGATATTTTTATATATATATATATACATATATATATATATATATATACTACTAAGAAGATTGTTAATAACAGCATCCATCCAAGTTTTTAAGAAAATATTACATTAAAAGTAGTTTCCAACAGAAATTGATGACTGTGAATAGCACTGTCAATCAAGCTATTCCAGGTCTGTTGCTCAGATATTCAGTTCTACTTACAGATTTCATACCTGCAGTAAGTGCAGATATTATTCAATGTCTTCTATATATTGAACCCAGGTTGAAACTACTCTCCTCATCATTTCTGCAGAATAATTTTGTGGATTCTTTTTCTAATATTTTTGAGTATATATAAATTATTTATGAAAAAAACTGTATCTGAATTTTTTTTTACAATTCTATCTGGTACTGAAAAATAATTTACGATAGGTAAAACATTTCTAAATTATAGTAGTATTTGCATTAACAAACAAGCAAAAAAGATGTCACTCACAGAAAACAACACAAGAATGTTTAAAAATGGGACAGTAAGTACTGATCAGATTATAGACCCATTGCACTAAATCAAAAGTGTAGTACTCACTGCATTCAAAAATGTAGAAGCTGAAATTAAGACGTTTACTGTTTCTCAGTACTAAAATTAACCTCAGGCCTGATCATGATTATTTTGGTTTTTCTTACTCATGTTACGTCATCTGAAAGCCATGGAAAAATTTGTTCTTTCTTCAAAAGGAGACAGTACTGAACTTGTGAATAATAAAAAATAGTCTTAATAATGAGGAAAATGGAAATACTTATTAGGAAAGGTTTTCTAGTCTGTACGTTATTAAAAGAGAATGGAGAGAGGAGTTGGTCCCCGAATCTCAGGATTCTTAGACACTGCCTTTTGTGTTCTTGTTCTTCATTAAAAGTTTAGGTATGAGACAAATTTTAGGATTTGTCCTGAAGCCTGTTTCCCATAATAGTCCTAAGACATACAGGAAAAGTTGATCAAAATATTGTGTGATTTTTCAGTTTTATCAAATGCTTATAAGAATAAATTGGTATAAAATTTTCCAGTTTTTCTAAGATTCTTTTTATTTAAGAGTAGTCAACTCCTTAACATAGCTACTCTTGTAAAGTTTTTTGGGCACTAAGTTGACCAGGAATAAGAATCTTCCAGTTTGCAAACTACTAAGGAATCCAAGATAGGAACAATTTTTGTGATCAAGAACAACAAAAAATCCATCCAAAATGTATTTTCTCTGCCTTACATATGCTTTAAAAATGTCCCAAATAAATTAAAAGATCACTCAATGCCAGTTCAAAATGAAAACTGTGGAGCTTTCATATGACTACTTTGATCTCACAGAACTATTATTTTTCCAAGTATGAACTACTGGAGCATCCACCTATGGTTCTAATTTTCCTCACTTTCCTGGTGGATGAGGGGTGGTAGAGACACACA
Organism: Muscicapa striata striata; assembly: GCA_030060385.1. Classification (NCBI taxonomy): domain Eukaryota; kingdom Metazoa; phylum Chordata; class Aves; order Passeriformes; family Muscicapidae; genus Muscicapa; species Muscicapa striata. The sequence goes on from JAREIS010000146.1 coordinate 2,428,723, forward strand.
ACAAAAGATATGACAGAGACATGGGAATCAATAGACATTTTTATTTACACCACTAAAAGCTATTTTGATTCCCATTTCTTTCATGAGAGGTGGGATGAAAAAATTAATAAAGGAGATGGAAATCTTTGCAAAGCCCTAAAAAATCATGTCCTTCTTAACTCCACTGTAACATCTTTAATGCAGACATTGCAACCTGGGACGTGCATTATCATACACTTAAGTTTTGCAATCTGTCCTCACAAATCAATTTTACACAGCTTAAGAGCATGGGCAAGTTTGTATTTGTGCTGTAAAGACATTTCAGAGGGGAAAAGAATGAAAACAGTGCTGTAGCTGCAAACAAATCAATTGGACTGTATTAAAACTAAACTCATGATGTCAAAGATGAATGTAGAGACAGAAACAGGGACAGAGATTACCATGGGGTCTAGACACATACAGTGATTAATCATCACACACATCTGGAAAAGAACAGCACAAGAAGAAAAAATTTTTTCTTCTTTGTCTAGACAGTTTAGAAAGAAAGAAAATTATATTATGCTCTCCATGGATGAAGGAAAGTATTAAATAGATATTAACTGTCCTCCATTTGCACCAAACTGAAAATCTGTCTTTCAGCCATACCTTTTATTATTTGGAAATAATACCATAACTCATTTTCAAACTCAGCACATAACTATATCTGTTTCTTTTTCAAATATTCATTTCAATTTTAAAAACATATTAAATAATTATATTGAGTTTAATTTAGAAAAAAAACAATTTAATTAAATTCAGCAAATTTGAATACAGGAAAGAGATGGTATACAGTGGTATACAGGGATTTTTTTTACTTTTTTCTTTTTGATGGGTTTTGCAATTACAGTCTAAAACTTATTCAGATGCAAGTATCACTGAATGCAATTCTAATTACTAGAAACATGACTCTCTTTGGCTACACAGGATAAGATAAAATGAAAAGTCTATTTAGACTTTTTTTTTCCACATGCAGAGAATACTGAGACAGCACTATAGTGCTCAGAAACAAGCTGATGAATTTTTCAGCTTATGAGACAAATTTCACCCTCATACAGAGGCCAATAAAACAAATATGTTTGCAGTGCCATATGATAAATAGAACCTGTTAGTATAAAAAAATAATTCTGCAGAAATAGCTGTGAGGATTAGGTCATAGAAGCATCTGCATGTCAGATGGGAACAATACACCAGATTTATTCAGGATTGCTTGATAGTTACTAGGTTCATGGAGTGGGGAGAGGAGGAGAAAATTATATTTTTTTTTTTTTATTTTGGCCTCTGTATAAACTTCCCAAATAATCATTTTACACTGGTTTTGCCACAACAGGCAGCAACAAGTGCCTCACACATTTCTTGTGCTTGTATAATTGAACATTCAGTACTATTTTCAGTATGTGCCAAGAGCAGAAAGATTTTTTCAGTCTATTCCTGCTGCAGATCTGTAGAGATCAACTCCTGAAACTGGCTTTTGCCAGTTGGATACTCTCTAGAAGTGGTCATTGCCTTCTGGACTTTCATCTCACTTGACTGCTTACAAAAACTGCCTTCCAGCCTGCTTTAGGTTTCTTTTTAAGCTTAGATAACTAAAGAAGCAGTCAATGTTTTGTGTATTTCCTGATAGTGGGGAGGAAAAACTATATGCATGGAAGCATATTGGACTTCCTTTCATATTTGTAAGGATCCAGGAGAGGACTTCAGTGATTTTCTCAGCTAAGTTCAGGACAAGATATATAAGGACCGGTAGAGGGCTGTTGGTCATTCTTTTCTTATGAAAGCATTATAAAAACTTTGTGATTATTTACACCACTTTTCTCTTTCTCCCACCCTGCTCATGTAGCTTATGTTCTGTTAAAGGAAAACATGATTTAAGACTCATTTTAAAATGTCTCTAGGAATGACATAGTCATTAGAAAAAAGAAAAAGCAGTGCAAGCCAGGTGGAAAAAAATAGGATGGTAGAATGAAATACCTCTGAGGACAGTTTTGTAGTACAGCATTTGGCCCTAAATAAATGTATGGGCCTGCTTCTGAAAATATATTACATTTGTCAAAGGAACAGTAATTAAACTGCTCCCTCTAAGCCTTTTTGATAGGCCATTTTCAGAATGAATGGTTGAGGCTGAGAAAGGGCACTTGACATTTAAGAACTCTACCTTTAGGGTATTATTCTCCTTGCTTTCTCATGTTCAAACAATTTTGCTTTTTTCCTACCATCTTAGCTCAATGCTAATATGCACTGTTTTCATTAGGGAGGACCTGTAAAATATGAAATAGTTGTCATGTAAATGTAATTGAAATTGTATTGTAATTAAAACAAGAGATCAGATTGTCACATCTTACATTAAACCTGAAGAGAGAAATATAAAGAGTTAATCATGTTGAAAATGCCAAAATATGCATTTTGTCATTAATTAATGGAAACTGACATAAGAATTAGTAATTTATACCAGCTCACTCAAAGTAATTACTACCTTCTTAAAATGGTGTTATGATGAGTAAGTAATAATAAAAAAGATACTCTCTGACCAAGATCCACAATGCATTTCTTCAAATGAGATAAAGAAAATCAGATGTGAAGAAGTGACGCTCTAATTCATCATTAAGGAAACTGTCAGAATCTAGAAACTTCTTCCAGAAATTGATGTAACAAAATTTATGCTTAAAATAATTTTTGACCAATATTATTGTTTCATATGACCTGTATCTGGGACCCATATTTCTACATTATAGTGATGATCACGCTCACAATAACACATTTGTGTATAAGAAAAATTAAGTAAGAAAAAAGAACTGTCTTTCATTTCCCTTAATGCAGAAATTTCAGGAAAATAAATTGCAAAAGAGGGAAAGAGACCAAGTTCTTTGTTATCTCTAGGAATTCTTCACAAATTCACAATGCCAGGTGACAGAAAAGTCTTTGCTTTTCATAATCTATTGCAAGACATATTTTACATTAACTCAGACAATTGCATCCCTATTGAAACAATTTTACACTTTTGTGATATTTCTTTTCTGATTTGTGTGTACCATATGGCAGCTCATTTCCATGGACTGCAAATATGTATTTCCAGACTCCTTAAAATGGACACTTATGTGACATTTATTTAATGCATTAAGGTATTTTATTTATTTTTTTAAAAACTCTTTCCAGTTTTCAAAATCTAGCTGTAGGAAGATTTCACAGATGCAAGAATTTCTCCAGCTAGGATGGCAAAAACATCTGTATCTTTTTATTAATCTCTGATTTTTAAATTAAGATTCTCAGGATAATTGTTTTGCTTTGTTCTGTAATAATAATTTAGTAATAATAATTACAGTTTGTATGTTTTAACTGTGGCAATAATAGAATGCCAATACATTCCTGCAAAGATTATAGTCTTTTTGTGGCCACATTAGAAACTTCTGAGTTTCTTTAATTTTTCTTTTGTTTTTGGATTATTTTTCTGAAAAACTCTGTGTGAAGTTTGGAAACTACCTTATGGATACACCATAATAAAAATAAAGCCATCTTTATTTGTCAGTTAGAAACAAAGGATATCCTAAGAAAATCTAGACTAGAATGACTTTGCCATTACAGGCCTGACAGAAAAAACAGAATGGAAAGCCTTATCAAAGAGAACATATACTGAAACTTGGAGGAAAACAATGGAATCAGAATACCAGAAATGCTAAAACCTAAGTGTTTCTTTTTTTCCTTCTCAAAGAATATACATGTTCTTCCAGTTGAAGCAAAACAATTCAGACTTTTGATTTTCTTTTGAAAAATCACTTCATTTACCATGTTTTAAGTGTGATAAAAAGAATATATGGACTTTTTATGCAATCAGAAAAAAAATGTAATTATAAAGGGAAAAATATATAACAATTCCTACGAAGTAGGTTATTTGGCCATAAAAGGGAATATTTTACATTTTCCCTTGGGACAAGTAAAAATTTCTGAAACTTTATATTCTATTACTGCCACACTATGCACCTGCACATTTGCTTTCATGAGAACTCTCAGAAGTTCAGCAACTGTTTTGCAAAGCAGATGCAGAGCCATCTGATCCACATAGTTCTTACATTTCTATGAGGGAAGTTAGGAATAATCTTATGAAGGACAAACATTCTTCATTTCTCCTTTTCACAATCACCTGGTGCAATAAGGAAATTCACTCTAAGAGTTTTTACAGGTACTAATTTACATGGAAATGCTTGGTACATAGAAAGTTGGGATTTTTAAAAATTTTTATTTCATTTCACTCTACATGCACAAATGCACATGTGCATCATGTTTAAAATCAGCTAGTTATTGATGTCTAATTTTTTTCTTAGTACAAGTTAATAATTAGGTTTCTTCCACTTTTCACTATGTAAAATATACTAATAATCATCAACTTCCTTCAATAAATTTAAAAGAAAGGAAAATGTACTTTAATCAACTTACAGCTCTCTGTGGTTATAAACTTCCTCTTATGGTGTTCATTTTCAGTCTAGTTAAATATGCTTGATTTAAGGCAAATGCTTTAATGTTTCATTTCATTCAACTTAAAAGTAACATGCAATGTGTTGTCTTACTGAAATGGTGACAGAAAAACACCTTTAATAACTCTCTGCTGAGAGTCTCCATCTTTGTAACACCAAAAAAGTAGGTACAACTTCAAATGTCACCAGCCAAAGTTTATTGCCAAACTTTGGTATGGAGGGACGGAAAGATGAGCCACAATGCAGACATTTACTGAAATCAAAATATACTCAATGATATTTACATATGTGTTGGTAGACACTATTGTCTCTGAAGCATTGTTAACAACTAAGCTTGTTTTTCATTATATTAAAAAAATTGCCCTGGTTATTGTCCATTCTCTGGGGAAAGGAAGAGTGGTCCGGTGTAGGATCAGGAACTGGATTCAATAATCCTTGTGGGTACTTTCTAACACAGGAAATTCTATGATTCTTTCATTCTGTCATTACAAAGCATTTGTATAACTCCATAAGATGGAAAGTGGAAAGCTGTGAAGTTAAGGCTCAATATCTAAAACAATTTTGAATGAACTATTAGATTTTTCTGTGCTCAATCCAGAAAATGAAGAAAAGTGATCTTTTGGGAGGGTACAAGGAAATCCTAGGATTTGTTGTCCCCCAAGCATGAAGAATCAGTACAAATGGGAGATTAATCATGTGCACAAACTTTACAGCGTGCACACAATAAACATAACTAACTGAGCTTTGAAAATAATGAAGCTCCAAACAAAGAAAATGAGGTCAAGAGGAATCAAAGTAGCAGAAAATATTCTTCATGAAAAATGCTGTGCTCTACATCTGCAGTCCATAATTTCTCCACTGCGAAGAGAGTTGCAAAGCTCGTGAAGGCACATAGGTCCTATCCTAAATCTACAGCAGTGCCTCCCTTGGTCACAACATCCACTTCCTGCTGGCATGGAAGAGCATTAAATCCTTTGTTGAACTGCAGGAATTCTCACCGAAGGCCTGAGGAAAAGAATGGATTGCTGTCTTTGTAAACTGTTTCTACAATAGTTTCAGTACTTTTGAAATAGACAGTTTCTCTCACAACTTCTAAATTTATGAAAATTTGGCTGCAGCAAATAGTAAGAATTAAATGTCAATAAAATTGATAAATTTATTAGCAACTATTGATGGTGGATAGAAAATTGTGTAACTGAAAATGATAATAAAGTTTTCAATAATTTTCAGTGAAGCCTGAATACTTCTAAATGATACTAATGCCAACAGTTATTAAAGAAAAATCTGCCAGCAGGGACAGCTGACCCCCTGACCACAGGGATAGTTCATACCATATGATACCATGATCAGCTATTGAAGTGAGGTGAAGAAGAAGGAAGCAGGGGGGTTTTAGGAGTTATGTAATTGGTCTTCAAAAATCACTGTCAACACCTGAAGGAACCTGGCATCCTGGGGATGGCTGAACACCTGCCTGGAAATGGGAAGTGGTGAATTTACAAAGTAAAACTTGTTTTAATTGGCTTTCCCTATTAAAATACCTCAACCCACGACTTTCCTCACTTCTACCATTCCAGTTCTCTCCCCAAGCCCACCGGTGGGGGAGTGAGCAAGGGGTGACATGGTGCTTAGCTGCTGTCCCAATGTAAACTATGATACCTGGTTATAACAATCATACAAATAAATGAGTAAGAATCTTTGAGAGAAGAAATAGTTGCAATGAGACACAGAAAAGGAACTGAGAGATGCCTTCCATCTTCTTAAAAGTTCTTTAGGACCACAGAAAGATACAAAATAAACTGTAAAAACCCCAACATACAAAAACACCCACACACAAAAAATGTCCTGGATGAAAAAATAGTGTTGCTAATATAATTGTCTTTATTACTGTTTTGACTGATGAACTCTTGGACTGTGTAGACTATGCAAGCATGGGCATATATCCAAAAAGAGAAGCAGCTACTGTAGAGGCAGAGTCTCAAATATCTATTGCATCTGCAGGGCTGATGAGGAAGTTGTTTTACTGTCAATGTTTAGTGCTCCTTGAGACTATAGCACAAGACTGACTTTGGCAGTTTTCAGTAAACTTCAAAACTGAGCAAAAAAATTAGATATGGATGGAAATCTTATCAAATGTACTTTCTACGTAAATACATTTTCTAATCTGTTTCTTTGCCTCATAGGTTTTATATTAATTAAATGTAATGTCACAGATCTTTCCCATAGTCTATCTTACCAGGTGGAACTACTTTCTCTAGAGTCATCTACCACTGACTAAATAAATGACAGAGCATCTAATAAATGAGACAGAACTATTTTTCTCTTCCCAGGGTAAAGGGATTGATGAGCACACTGAGCAGAGCTTGCTACCCTCATAAGAGATGCATAAAAAAGATGAAGCATTTAGGAGATTTAGTCTCTTGATCCATGCTTGTGATTAATTCTATTAACTGTTAAACAATACCAAGTTAAAATGTCTGCTCTTTGAAGTCTGATTGTGTATGCTGTGGGCAAATCTTTCCCCTTTGCTTTGGCATGCCACACACTGAAGCAATGTGGCATGATGACTAAAGGGCAGAATTTAGCAGGTGGGATCTGGAGTGGACAGTCATTTTACTAAATGTGTGTTAGATCCTCAATTTAAAGTGCCAAAGCATACCTCAGGATTAAAGCAATACTATTGTTTTGTCAAAATCAATGGAGATTTAATTAATATACCCTCATGCACTGCTTCAAAACACTACTTTTAGCTTCCCAAAGCAGGAATGGCTGTATTTAATGTTAATTGATAAGAAGTTACATTGCTAACTTACGATAAAGCCAGTGCTAAGACTTTTGACTTTGAAGATTTAGTGGCAAGCATTTTAGGTCAAGAATATTAAAGTCAAAGAGCAGAGTAATGTGAATCAGAAAGAGATGATAGAGGAACTGTAAATAATGAAGGAGAATGTAACCAGATAGAAAATATAAAGAACATTTAAAAGACTAATAAATGACAAAGCCAGTTCAATGCAGATAAATGTAGAACAGTGGTGACTTTGATGAGTCTTTATAACACAACTGTGCATGCATTATAAAATAGGAAGAACAAAAAGTGTTAGAGTCAAAAGAAAAATGTGTGCCATTGATGTAGGAAAAGAAAGCTTGCAGACATCTTAACACATGGATGAATGATGACTTTGAGAGAGTCTGTATGACAGAAGCCTGTTTGTCATAAAGTAGAAGTATGAAAGAGCAAGACCTAAAAAAATAAGAGAGGGAAAAAAAGATAAATTCTACATGGAGTTTAAAGCATTAAAAACCCCACAGCAGCGTTTCTGCAGAGGAAAAAAATATATAGATAAATTGTTCTCACTACATTTCTACCACTGATCTGACCATGCCCATTACACAAAAGTAGTATTTACAGGAAGGATTGCCTTCTGTTTGGCCACTGTGCAGGGATTATTTCTCAAGTGTTTATTTTTCATGAGCAGTAAAAATACAGTGACAAGGAAAATAATGTTCACATGCAAAAGACACAGATGGGGGAAAAAATAGATACAAACATATAAAAAAGTGTGCAGGAAAGGAGAAGAAAGTAGCAGAAAGCTAACAGAATGAAGACACAAATAAACAGAAGTGAAGTTGAAAAAAAATGATTCAGGAAGGGAAAAATGTTCTAAACTACATCTTTGGCTCAGATTTCCCAAGCCAGCTTCAAAAAAAGAGTTATTTTGGATCTACTGCAATATGTAGGCTTTCTACAACACATCCGTACAGTGTGGTTGAAATCAAGGACTGCCCATTTCAGTGTCTCCTGACTGACCATTGGGACCAGCCACAATTCATTGCTGCACTGTGATTCCTTGTCCTCTCCATCCTAGGCTATTGTTCCTTCTCTTAGGGATATTTAGCCCAATAATGAGCAAAAGCACTCGAACTGTGTATCTAACCCACAAGACTCTTGAAACTCTTTCCCTCTCACCTAGTGAATCTCCAGCTTTTTGAAGCACTATACAAAAACTTCAGTGAGGAATTATCTTTTCAGTTAGGTGGTTCTCATCACTGTGGAGGTAAAGTACAAAACTGAATACCTGAAGATCATGAGGATCACTTAAAACAAGTTCAAGCATTTTATTTTGGTGGTTAGGCTAGCGTATAAACTGACACTCTGCAGGATTTTGGTGTCAAACTGGTGTTAGACCAGATAGCTAAATCCAAAATATAATTGCCAGATTGACACCTTCAAACCTTTCAGGTACAGCAATTCCACTTTTTCTCTAGCAGAGACAAAAACTGCTTGACCTTAAATAAAATGGTGCACACATGGCCAGGATTAGACCTCAAGCAGTTTGAAAATTGAACATAAGATGCTAACGGCTCTAGAAGCACAGTGTTTTTATGCATCTAAATAAACATATCAATAAGTGTAATTTTGGTTGTAGGCATCTCAGCTCTAAGAGAATCCCAGGCTAGGCTCTTGAATAACTCTATGAAAATCACAACAAAAAGGGATATGTCTTATCTTAGAAAGCTACTATATTAGATTCCCTACAGAGTCACACAGCTATTACAAATTAGTTTGCATTCCAGTTCATAATTTCAAAGACTTTTCTCATAGAGAAGAAAATAGCTGAAATAAAAATTAGAATTCTAATATCAATGCATGACTCTGGGGCAAACTTGCTTTTTTTTTTTCTACTGCAGCCTAATTCTGTGTAAGAGTCAAAGAAAATCACCTTATGAAACTTATGTAAACCAGAATGCACTACAGTTCCATTTTGGCAGAAATTACTTTCTGTTGAGTGTGGATCAGTGGTGTTAAAAAAAATTGGGTGCCATGAGTGTGTACTATCCTGGATGCTAAAATATTTACTAGAGTTTCTGTGTGTTTAACTTGCCCTGGAGTATAGTTGGTGCGCTTTAGTTCCAATTTTTTAATGATACTACTACTGCTGCCAGTAATTTTTATACCAGCTGCATAGACTAATTATATGCTTTTCTCAAAAGCCTATTTTTTTCAATAAATATGGCCTTTGAGCATGAAATAGACAGCAAGATTTGCGTAGAGAGGAGTAAAAAATTTTCCATTTGAGAACAAAGGATACAAAAGGTGTCATATCATTGTTGCATTCTCATTTTGAGTGCATAAAGCCATACATCATCTCAAGGTGCCTGTCTGATAAAGCTTTGTTCCTTTATGTCCATGTTACATCAGTTAGATTTCTGGATTTTTTTCAAAAAATCATTTCTCATTAACTGCATTTTGCAAGCTTCTTTAAGTCAAAGGAAATAAACCAGTGCAGCTAACTGCAGTGCAGGATCATTAATGGTGCCTTATGGCCAGAAGTTTCTTTTCTTTTATCTCCCTTCCTGACTTGGAATTGCTGAAGAGCTGAGGCTTGTCCCCATGCATACTACAAGGTCACCTCAAGCACAATGTGAGGCTGTCTGCAGTCTGAAGACCACCTGTGAACAGTCTGCTTAGCTGCTGACTTCTGTTATTTTATAGAGATTAAGTGAAATATGGAAAATTATTATGTTTCTAAAGGTTTATTCTGGGGCATGTGTAGGGGTATATTTCAGAGCTTTCAGCTGGTCTAAGACACATTATTCTTTTAAAGTTAATGAGAAAGTCACAGTTAGAATGGCATGTGATAATCTGAAAATTTGCCCCTTACTGCCTCTTAAGATTTTCTGTGTCATATGTTATGGTAATAAATGGTTCTCAGCATGAGGTTGATTGAAAGGGGTATAGCTGCATGAAGCAAAGAACTTGTCTTTTCTTCATGATCTCTAGATGATGTTATTAGCATATGCAGGATCAGCTCTGAGAATAAGCAGCCTTTGTGACCAGGGAGCTGGGAATTACATCAGTTTGAGTGAACTTTCATAATTTTTCATTTGAAGTTATGTCCCTGAAAAGGAATTGAACAAATAGATGGGGTTTTTTTTCTGCATTATTGTTGACAACCCTTAAAGTGGCTCTGCGATAGTAAGTTTCATGGCCTGTGCTTTTAGATTATTATAAAAAGTCCTTGGTCTTAGAAAATGTGTAAAGAATATATCAAACTGAATGGAAAAGTAATTAGGAGACACTAAACAGAAAGTTTTAGTGTATATGACTGAATATGATGCATATTATTAGTTTTGAAAAGTTATTTTCAAATGTAATATTCATTGTCAAAGTAGGGAGGAACCTAGATTCATTCGCATGTATAGGGGAAAAAGGTACAGCTGAGCAAGTTTTTGATTTTTCTTCCTATTTTAAAATGTTTAAGAAAATCCAGGATGAGTAAAATAACTATTCTCCAAAACAATGCTGCTTTTCATAGGTTCTATTTATTGTTCTAACAAACTAGTTTCAAATTGGAAGGATACAGATAAATTAATAAAGAAATAGCTTGATCAATATTTTCTTGTACAACTTAGGAATTATCTAACAATGCACATGCAGAGAGGGTAAATGCAGGAGAGAAATTCTAGGTTTGGAACTAAATGTGCCTTTCTAAAATTTTACAAATTCAGCTGTAGTGATTTTCAAGGCATTATTTTAGAGAATCTGATCACAGGGATATTACAGAAAAGAAGCAATATCCACCCCTCTAGTTCTCTGAGACCCTTTAACCTACTGTGGCAGTGTTAACAAAATTGAAATATGTAAATAGTACAAGACCTGATTATGGGGAATGTTATCAGCATCCTATTTAAAATATCAATATGAGCACTGGGGTTTGTTTTCCTGAAATCTACAGCTTCCTAAACCTGCAGCTGGCCTGGAATGGTGCAGCTGGGTGATGTGGTTGAGTAAATTACAGGTTACAGCAGTGGTGCTGCATTGACAGCTGGACCTGATGATCTTAAAGGTCTCTTCCAACCTTAAAGATTGTATGCTTTTATGATTCTAAAATTAATTTGTGTTTCTGTACATATTTTCATTCAAAATTTTGAAATATTCCTTAAAAATATCAGTATGGCAAATGAGGAAGCAGGTAAAGGAGTGTCTAACATTAGTGTATTAATTGACTGCTGCAATAAAAGCCACATAGAAATCATATTCAGTTATGTATTATATAATTATATATTATATATTAATAGAATTTTCATTTTTCTATATAATGCAATCTTCAAGAAGATAAAAAGAAACAAAAAAATCAATAAAAAATTAGTAACATTTAAGAACCTTTAATCAACAAGTCAATGATGGCATACCTGTGACTTGACCACCCAAGTTCTAACAGTCCTAACTGTTTATTAGGTGGGATTACATTACTCACAGTGCCCTCACAGTAATAAGTCAGGCATGTGTTCCTGTCTCTGCAGGTAACTTGTTGTGATGCACTTGTTGTGCATCACACAGGCCACACGTTATGATAACACTGGTTTTGTCCTATGCCATGAATAATTTGGGCTTTACCTTGGGTTTCCTTTCCCTTTGTAACTCACCGAAAAGAAAAAGATTTTTATATTTTTGTATGATTTCAGTGACTGCCAAGGTGTTGCTTTATCACTTAAGAAGAAAAGTAATTAGATTTTACTTAAAAAATGTTAAAATTCTAAAGTCAGATATAGTTACAAATCCAGACAGGCAGTTACAAATACACATGCCAGCTTTGGTATGAAAGTCATCTTGCCAAGTTAGGCCAGGTCTATTCTTGGATTAATAAGTGCATTCAAAGGAATACATAAATTAATTTGAGGATGATCTGCTCACACCTTTATCTACAATTTTAGTCATCTGGAAACACCTTTGTACTGAAGATGAACCAGAAGGCTGGAGATGTGTTTCCTAACTCTTCACTAATTCTAGCCTAGAAATACTCTTTTCTGTTGCTTCCAGTTTGCATGGAAAGGAGGTAAACTGAGCTTTCAATTCCCCAGGATACAAATGTAGTCAACACCTTTCTAAAAAAAACCAAATTAACTGTTTTCACTTTTTATCTCAGATAATAATTATCCTTGCTATTTATCTGCAGAAATATCTTTTAGTTAATTAATTAATTTGTCCGAGAATTGGTTATTGCCAAGGGCTGAATGGGTTCCAAAGAACATTGAAAAAACTGGTTTCCAAAGTTTTACTAGACCATATTAAATTTGTTTCAACACACATTCAGTTTCAATGAAACATCACAGCTGCATATGACAGCAATGTGGTAGGGTCCCATTTACCCTTCTCCTAGAGCTTATTATGCCAAGAAAATCTTTAAGAAGTTGTAAGCTTGACAATACACTTTATAAATCACTATTATTAACTTAAGACCAACCCTAATTTAATTTGATATTATTTTAATAACTCTGCATTACCATATGTTGCTTTAGAAAAGTTTTTTAGCAAATAGAATTTAGTGAACTTGAATACAAAATTAGAATGTCAAATTTCCAGAGAAATGAGATCTGTACAAGTTAGAAATTTGGACTTTAATACCTAGTTTCAATAAAAATGGTGCTTCCCTAATAAGTTTAGTCTCATTAATATTGAAGTTACTAATCAAAAGTGCTTTATTAAAATCTATCTATGTACAGAAAAGCTGTAGCAGCTAGAGAATTGTCTATCAAATTCTCCACCCCACTTTAACAGTACTGTCCTTCTGTGTACCTGTGTATCTCAGAAGCTTATGGAAACATAATTGTCTCCCTAGAAAATGGTGCATTTTTCTCTCATTCTCATTCTCTTGCTGTGTCTCTTCAACTAGAGTTATATTCCAAAAGGTAATGCATCAGTACTTCCATTTAGAAGCACAAATTCATGGTAATTAGCAAACCTGCTCTTGAATTTGTACTAGTAATATCCTACCTGGAAACTTCAAGTTTTTGTTCTCCCAGTCTTCAAGAACCTTTTGTTTCAAACAGTTTGATCTTGGTTGTGTTATTGCATTTAGTAGTATGTTATATACAGTAGCATATAATAATCATGCAATAAGAGTCAAGAAAACATATTGACAAGAACATCCAAATCCCCTGATTTCTTCCTTATTTTTTTGTTTATTTATTTATATAATCCACTTCTTTGACTTAAGATGAGTAGGTTAAATTTTACTTTAAAACTTCAACTTATTTCAGGATACAAATCAAATTGTGTTTATTCTTCCCATCTTCATATTCACTTCAATTTAATGTAAACCAGACATAGTTTGGTTCTCTCTGAAGAGATTTAATAAATCTCCTGCCAAATCTTTCTTCTCTGTTGGTCTCCTCTGTGTTCTTTATTTAAAATGAAAACCTGAGGAAAGCCCAGATGAGGTAAGAGAATAATTTTTTTCTACCTCTGTTAGTTTCCCCATCTCCCCTCTCTTCTCGCCTGTGAAACCACCAGAAAGCAAATATTTTAAGCCAATTATGTTTATACTTTGAACAGCCTCTCTTACATTGCAAAGTCCATACATTCCCTTTCTTTAGTTGCAAGCCCCATGCCTTTTTCCATTTTCAGTCAGGCTCTGTTTTATCGGATTGAGAAAAGACTTATGCCAAACTATTTGGTGGAGAAATGTGATTTTCACAAGGATATTCCCTTTGGTCTTCAGGGCTTTTGTGGATACAGGAGAGCTACTATCACAACTTTAATAAACTTGTCTTTGAAGCTATTGAGTTATGTCATGTGAATTTTCCCTTGGGTCTTCAGGATTTTAGTAGAAATAGAAGCAATACTATCACATCTTTTAATAAACCTGCTTTTGAAACTACAGAATTGTCTCTTCTACCAGTGTGTAATGGTGCTGATATGTGGAAATAAATGCCTAGGTTGATGGGTTATCCAGGAGAACGGATTTCATGCATAATCTAGTCAGCATTTGCTCCCCTGGGTTTAGTGTGTGACAGTTTTTTTGGCTCTATGTTTGCTAGACCAACTTGTGTTCACTTGCTTTGCTTGAAGAACTGGTGACAGTACTCCACCATAAAGATCAGATAATCTTTAGTTTTCAAATTTAGATTTGATCTATGCTCAATAAAAGTCATTGAGGCAGAGAATTTCTTATTTGTCCTGATATTTTGGTAATTCCACAGTTTCTTGCATATGGAGTAATTCATAATTCTTTTTACAATTCAGTAAAAACATCTCTAATATCCACACATTGCTGCCATCTCATTTCTCAAACACTTGTCTTCGCTCATTAGATTTCTGCTCTAAAGTTACATGAATTGAGAAGGAGTAGGTATGGTTATTTTTTTCCTAAGTTCTTGAGGTATTTTTTTAATACGGTCAACATAGACAACCACTGCTTCATTACCAGGAGCCGTATTCCCAACACATACGTTTAATGCAAGTTCAATTCATTTTCATATTGCCTTTTTGTGCTCAGCACTGTATTTTATTATATCATGATACTAATTTTTTACTTATATACATAATTTTAAATCAAGTGGTTTTATACTTTACTATTTTCTTGCATTATCAGAGTTTCTGGGAAGATTTTTGTTTAGAAAAAACGTATCAGGGTTTCAATATATTCAGAACTATAAATTCAACCATATAGCTGATCAAAATAAATTTAGCTACTCATTAACCATTTTATTCTCCTCTCACATTACTTACTACTATGAAATTATTTGATTTTCATAACACTTATGTCTGTTTGTCATTTCCATGAACCCATGTTTCTTGACCCTCTTTCTTGCTGCATAGCTTTCCAGAGTTTTCCTTCATACTGTGTGAGTACTGAAATAATCAGCATACTGGCAATGATTTGTAAGCATTACTATATTTTTGAAAAATTATTCAGGTTGGTCTGCTTATTTGTTTTTTCCCAAGATGAAAACCACTTTCATTGCTAGCAGATTTTAAAATAGCATTTGAAATAGCAAATAGACAAGGTAGCAATGTGCACATAACATGCACTTCTGATTACTAAAATAAAAGAAAGAATTAGTTGTGTGTTTTTAGATAATAGGAGTTTTACAAAATAACGTTAATAACTGGAAACCATTATTTTCAGACCAGTATCTAGTTCTGTAGAGATGGAGTTTTTTACTGTTCAGTTAATCCTGTTCAGATTCACTACTGAATTATGAAATAATATGGACAGTAGAAGTTCCTGAGGAATTTTTGTCTTCCTCAAGGATGAGTATTCAAAGCCTCTTGATCTACACAGTCAAACAAAGGAATGTGAATTGTACAAGAATCTTAGTCTTATGGTTTTTACATCTCTCTTTTCTTCAAGGCAAATATTACAGCAATTCTAGAGACTTGAAAAATAAAAAAAATAATAGGAAAAAAGATGGTACTCCATGGTCCAAGTAATATGGAAATTCTGTAAATACAAACACATATAAATACTTTCTGTACATGTTTGATGGCACATATTTCACCACTTATAAATCAGAGGAAATGGTATATGTAACTGATGCAGTTTCAGCTATCCATGAAGTTCCTGATTTAAAATCCCAATCACAACAAAATTCAAAAGACACACCCTACTCACATCATTAGGGGTCAATTTACAACAAAGTCCAAAGTTCAAGTGCAAGTTAGAACAATGCCTTAACTGAAATTGCTAGCTGCCCTATTTGTAAGGGTAGGACCAGATTGCAGCACATGCAGCTGCATCAGTGTGGCAGCTCAGGCTTCAGTGAAAATAAATATTTCCATAATTTCACAGGTGACTTTGGAAGTCTGTGAAGCCACAATTTTCAAACTAGCTTTTTTATTGCCAGCTCAGCTATTTCTAAATTAATTACAATCAGACATGGAGTAAATGAATATGAATCAGTACTCCACAGTTGGCAAGAGAAGTGTCCTGTGTGTTATTTTGAAAGTATGATTAGCAGATGTATACAGTTAGACAGAATGATAAAACTTTTACTGTTATCTTTGAAATGATTGATAGTCTGAGAGAAAAGTGAATATGAGAAAATCTAGAAAATCTAGAAAAAAAGTGAATAGGAGAAGACTTTGATTCTGTACTCCAGAGCAGATGGATGGAAAAGAACAAGAAAATGAACATGAAAGTAAGGACAAAAAAAAATGTAAAATAAAAATGAGCAAGGTTGATCAAAAGTGATGAAGACAGAACAAACAGAATTTTAAGAAATCTACAGCACCCTGAAAATGAAAAAGTCCTAGTCAGCACAGTTGTCATATTTACTTTGTTAGAGAAACATTCAGGAAACCAGGTCAGGGAAGGTTGCAGGCTGCTTCAGAAGCCTGTGGAACTCAAACAGACACTTTCTTTGTTCTACATTTTGGACCCAGATCTAACATGCAGGTTTAAGAATCCATTTCATCTAATTAAAATTTGTACTGACATAAATTGAAGAGAGAAGAGTGTGTATCCTCTCTTCCCATTGATGTCCAGTTGCTTCTGATCCTCCTGAAGCCCCTTCAATATCTTTTATGAAATTTCTGTTGGAGTGCTTCATGATAAGCTTTAAGCTTGTTCAATATGCCATTTGCTTTGAGACCTACAGGCAGATGCAGGAAGGAAGCAAGACTACTGACTGTTTTGGAAGTCAATACTTATTTATACTGCCCTAAATCAAATGTTGAACTATAGGGAATAATCATATTGAATTAGTAAGCTGAATTTACTATAAAAGTATATTTTTTAATATTGTAATCAAATAAATTAAAAAGTCTGGCATGCACACAAAGCAGTTGTTAGAAAAATATGATTGTATAGAAAAAATTAATATATATGTACAAGAAACAAAAAAACGGCATTTTTATTGCTCGCACCTCTTTCGGCTGAAGTGCATCCACGGAAAAAAAATAGAGAGAGCTTTTCAAAAATGTAGTTCTAGCTAAAATCCATCTCATTAATTAATTCCAAATGTCAGTAGAAGTACAGATTTTGTACTGAATTCTGTATATATTGCAACAAAACAAAAAACTTTGTACTTAAAAAAAAAGAGTAGTTCTTAGAGTCTAAGGATGACAGAGAGAAAACACCACTTCTATTGGGAAAGAAGACAACATGCAGATGTAGTTTTCTCAGCTACATCCATGCCCATTCAAGGACTTCCTAGCAGGCTAGTTGGTCCTTGACACATCCAGCATCCATCTCTTTTCTTGGCAGTGGCCACAATGTCATCTTTTCCCCTTACCCTTCTATGTCCTTGCTTGGACTCACTGCTGTGCTTGCTGCACCTCTCCCCATTCACACCCATCCCTCCCAACACACACCTTGCCTCAGGTGCAAAAAGGCAATGTTCACCTAACTGCTTCTGGTACCCAAAGAAAAGAAGGAAGAAAATTTTCAGACAGGATAATTAGTTAGCATAGAGTTGCTCTGATTGTGCTGGATAGCTGAACACATCTGAGGCACTTGAATTCCTAGGATCTTGTGGCCAGAGTAAAGGGAAAATGGCTGATAGTGTCACAATAACTTCCTAGGGTTCTGACTGCATGGAAAAAAACCCAATTTATTAGTCACATCAATTCTTAAAAGCAATCCATATTCCATGCATCTAGCAGACAAAGCAGAATAACTGTATTTTCCCAGACAGTTTTCATTTTGTCAGATGTTTGAAACAATTAATGAGGAAAAAAACAAACAGCATAGCTGAATGTTACTCCAGAATAACCAGAAACAAATATAATTCTGCCTTAACATATGTGAAACGATATCAGGTGAAATGATAAATAAGAAAGAAAATTGCCAGGGAGTCCTCTGTTCTATTATTAAAGTAGTACTTTTAATTGCAATTCTATAGCACTTGTTTCTTTTCTGTTTCATTAATTATGTGACAAAGGAAACTTTCTACCACAAAATAACACAAAAGCATCTACATTATTAGGGACTTCTTAAAGTAGTGCTGGGGATACATCACTGGCTTCACACAAAAAAAATAACTCATCTAGAAAGACCTTTTCCTCTGTTTTCCTTAAAGTTTTAGACTCTCTCTTAAATATATTTATTACTTAATGATTGGCATAAAGGCACTTATTTGCACAGCTGGGATAATGCCAGTTTATAGGGAACCAGAGTGATATATTCTGCAACTGCAACTAATCTATTTTGTCTAAGTGTTTGTTCTCAGAGGCCAATGTCTGTCTGGAAAGTTCTTGTGTGTTAGAATGAACGCTATTTCTTTCAGTGGTTTCTATTTATCACTGTGCTGTGAGACACTACTGGCAATTTAGAAAAGAATAATGCCCTCCAGGTTAGAGACCAACAGCAGGAGCTGCTCCCATAAAGACAAATGTACTAAAGATTTATCTGTTTACCTATGTAATTTTTCCCTCTTTAAGATACCAAGGGATTTTTGTGCATCATTTAGTACTGATTTGTAAGAGGTTGTTGTCTAAAGTAAAGAAACATAGCACCTTAGCCTTTTATTTCCAAAAATTTCTCATGTTTTAAACAATTTGAAGAGAACAGAAATTATTTTATAGTGAAATATATTTTCAGAGGTCTTAATAAACCTACTAAAACATATAATTACCTTACTGCTCCTGAGTACATTAATGGTTTGATTCTCAGTATAACTGGGGAGACAGGGAGGGGGAAGCAGCTGTCATATTTCCAGGAGCTATTCCCAAGTACTAAAGATAGGTTGTGAATTTAAAACTTCCATTTACAGAAAGCAATGATAAAATTATACAAATTAGTGCTGCATTGAATTAATAAGTTAATTATAGACTTTATTTGTTTTTGTATACTGAACTGGCATATGGAATCCTCATTAAATCTAATGATGAGTTGTTTTCAGCATATTTGCTAATAAAAATCACAGTAATTAATGATTTTAGTAAACATTTGAATAAATTTTAAACTTAAAAACATTAGCAATTGTACATTTTTATTGGTGGGCACTGGCAGAAAGTTTGAATGCAAAGAAACTATTAAATTGACCTTAGACATAAAATTTTACATACGTAATTTTATAGAGACTTGAAAGTGTGTGTGGGAGCATATATACAATTATAAGCAAAATCCCAATAGATGCTACAAGCATAACAAAGTTATCACACATATCTGCTTAACTGCTGGCTTGAGTATATTCATGAAAGACATATTGCTGGGTGTTGATTTTGAACTGCAAGTTATGACATATGACAAAAACACCTGGTCAGTGCCAGCTGAGATGCTTCTGGATAGTAAAATAAAGAACTTATTAAATAAACCTGAACACTTAACTTCTAGATCAGTTCTGAGGCAGCATGATGAGGTCTTCCTGGAAGAGACTTGCTGTTTAGAAGTTGCAGCTCATCAGTGTTTTTCTACTGACTGAGTAAAGAATATGGGTTTGTCCTTCTTTCTTAAAATCTGATGCCAGAGGGAGGTTCACCTAGTTTCCCATATCAGAAATCTTGCTAAAACAAAATGAAAAAACTATCTAAAGTAGTGTTTTGTTTGGAAGGGTGAGTGAAAATTAATAAGCTAGCTAACTAGAGTTGGAGGAAATGGGGAACTTTGTCAAGATCCCACTGTCATTCAGAGTGAGTATGAAACAGTCAACTTATAACAATTACAGAAAACTCACTGATGTTTCAGGTCTTGCATAACAAACAAATTTAGACTGTTTCTAACATGAGTGTGGAAATTAAACTTCATGGATTGTCTCACTGTAGATAAGTAAGAGAAAAATTAGAGTTTATGTCTTCAAAAGCCAGGCTTTAATTTTTCTTGCACATTTTGCATGGGTAGAATATGATGAAAATTATCACAATTAGATATCTGTTAATTATTTCTGAATTTGATCCTTAACTTATGCAACTATAATGGTCAGTGGTTGCTTGGTTTTTTGCACCTATTATCTGATATTAGAAGTGGTTTTCCTGATTCAAAAAGAAAGACCTTAACCCAGTTCAAATCTTCTAAAATCTGTGTGAATAACTGTATTAAGCATCAAACAAAAGTTCTATTAAAATTGATGCTATTTTTCATAATGTTCCCTAATGTAGAGCACTTAATATTTTCTTTCCAGTGCAATGACTTAATTGATTTTATATCACTGTATTCTGTTGAATGATTTATGTTTAATTTCTTGCTGTCCAATTAACAGTATAATAGATTGTAGCTCATCAGGGATACCACATCCTAAGCAGTATTATCTCTTCTGAAGGTGAAAGCCAGTCTTCATCAAGGCAGCCCTTTTAACTGATTCAATCCTCAACATTTGACAACCCAGCTGTAAATCTCCAAATTCACTTTACAATTTTTTACTTTAGTCTAAGAGGTCCAAATACTCTATCAATCTTTATTTTGATTATAGGATTCAAGAAAGCAAAAACCAGTAGATGGCAGATGTAGGCATATCTATTGATGATAAATTAAAAACTATATAAAATCAACATCAGTGTGGTTTTGGAAAGTAAAGTGAGGAAAGCATAAAGTGATACAAAGAGGACACTAAATTCTATGACTTTCCCCCTCAAAATGGGTTTGATAATAATGGACCAGGAGTCTAAACTGGTACTATAGAGGCTTAAGAGATCTTTAGGAGCTATAAGAAAAGATATTTCATTTTAAATTAAAAGAATATCATATGACTTGGTGAGAGAAGATTCTAGATATTGTCTTTAGAATTCCATTGGTATTCATACTGAATCTACATTTCAAACTTGAATATTTGTAGGGAAGAAAAGGATGTTCACACTATCTTCCAGGGAAGTGATTTGAAACTGCAGTTAAGGGAAAAGTCTGGAAAATAATATTTCGGACAAGAGGGAGAAAATACATGAAGACTAATAGGAAGACAATGGACTGGTTTTTAGAAGTTTTTTTGAGACAGTGTAATGCAACTATCATTTGCTTTAAATAATAAATAGTTCCACAAACACTGCAACTAATAGAGTTGTGTTTTCAAATGATTTGTGTTTCATCAAATGGCTTTTTAAATGAAGCAACTAAGCCTGCAGCATGTTTCCTGTTCTTATTAAACACTAGAGAACTCATATGAGGAGGGAGAGAAGGAAAATAAAAGCTAGATAGTATCTAATATAGTTCAAACTTTGATTGAAGCTTTTCCAAGAATTAAAACATTTATAACCTCTCCGTCCTATCTACACTCTTCAACACAAGAAATGTGTATTCAGTAATGGTGCAGCTCATACTCGGATCTTTCCCTCAGTGTAGCCTTTTTCTTGCCCCTAGCTAACAATTTTCACAGAACTTGTAAGAGTGTAACATCTGAAAACTCTATCTCTCTGTCAGATTTGATAGAAATGGGCTAGCCAGTTCAAAAGTGCTAGAGGAGCAGGGACAGCCACGCTCTCACAACAGCACTGACTCATGAACAGCCTGACTAGCATGAACTTTTTATTCAGGAATGAAAGGGAGAAAAAAAAATAAAGATAACAGAAATCACCCTTTGGGAAAGTTTCACTAGTTTGTTCATTATTTTTCTTTGATTTTTATTATGAAGACTGAAAGGAAAATCTTAGTTTTGTGTTGCTCAGTCCTGATTTATAATGCTTCCTTCTGGTGCATTGGGCACAGAGATTTCATTTTGAATCTGTTTAGCAAAGTATTAAGTTACATCCCTGGCCAGCTGGTTGTCTGGTTCATACTGCACTTCTTTCCTACTGGGTTGCTTTGCTACAAGAGAAACTAATTGTCTCTACTGGACCCATCATGTATCAAGACATTATTTCTGACAAAAATATATGCACATCTCAGTAGTCAGAACTTTTGGAGTGCACCTTGGAAGTAGTATTCTGTCTAGAACGCCTGCTCCTTGGGGAAAAAGGGAACTTCCCATGCTGAAGGACAAGGTCTTATCTCCTAACATACCTCAAGAAGTAAATAAAATTTATCATTTGAGATCAGTTCAATTTATGGGAAAAGACAGCAGATGCAGGGGTCCTTGGAATTGTTGGGGATTGGGTTTTTTGTTGTTGTTCCTTTTAACTGGTGGAATTTTTTCCCATTGAGTTGCTAGCACGCATTGATGGCTGGGTACTTGAGACACCAGGAGGTGGCCAAGCCTCAGTGGAGGAGGGCATCTAGTGGCACTCCTCTTGTTTTTTGGGAGTTTCTCCTGGAGGGGCAGAGATGCCATGAGAATGGGACAGGTAGGGGAGAGGGCAGGGGCAGCTGCTGGCTCTCTCACTCCTGATTTCGGAAGAGCACGGTTGGAGCTGCTCCTTGGGAAGGGAACTCATTCCTGCTGCCCAAGCCCATCCCAGAGCTGTTTCTCCTGCCACAAGGTGAGCCTCTGCTTGTGGAGCAGCCCCTGACCTGGGACCATATTAACACCCACCTCACTGAAAGAGGGACCTATCCTATCCTATCCCCACCTGCTCGGATGCCCGGGATCTTGTCTCGCCTCCCCTGCCCTGCTGGGAGCCGGGGAGCCGCGGTCCCGCCCTCGCTGTTCCCTCGGCGCTGCTCCGAGCTCTCCCTGCGCTGCAGCCCCGCAGGCCCTGCCTGCCGAGACCTCCCGCGCTCCCGGCACGGCTCCGGAGCTTCTGATACATCTCCTACAACACCCCGGGATTTCTGCTCCTTCCTGCCAGCCCAGCTTGCTGCTCCCGAGACTCCTGCTGCGGCACCGGGATCGGCTGCCCCAGGGGAAGCAATGCCTCTCTTTTCCATCCCTTCCCGTCTGGGCCCAGCCGCCAGTCCCGCGTGCTCTCCGAGCCCGCCCCACAGCGCCCCCTGCAGCCATGGGGGGATCATGGCACCCGCCCTGCCCGCCGGGAGCCACCAGCGCCCCCTGCAGCCATGGGGGGATCATGGCACCCGCCCTGCCCATGGGGGAGCCAGCGCTCCCTGCAGCCATGGGGGATCATGGCACCCGCCCTGCCCGCCGGGAGCCACCAGCGCCCCCTGCAGCCATGGGGGGATCATGGCACCCGCCCTGCCCAAGGGGAGCCACCAGCGCCCCTGCAGCCATGGGGGGATCATGGCACCCGCCCTGCCCGCCAGGAGCCACAGCGCCCCTGCAGCCATGGGGGGGATCATGGCACCCGCCCTGCCCGCCGGGAGCCACCAGCGCTCCCTGCAGCCATGGGGGGATCATGGCACCCGCCCTGCCCGCCGGGAGCCACCAGCGCCCCCTGCAGCCATGGGGGGATCATGGCACCCGCCCTGCCCGCCGGGAGCCACCAGCGCTCCCTGCAGCCATGGGGGGATCATGGCACCCGCCCTGCCTGCCGGGAGCCACCAGCGCCCCTGCAGCCATGGGGATCATGGCACCCGCCCTGCCCAATGGGAGCCACCAGCGCTCCCCTGCAGCCATGGGGGATCATGGCACCCGCCCTGCCCGCCCGGGAGCCACCAGCGCCCCTGCAGCCATGGGGGATCATGGCACCCGCCCTGCCCAAGGGGGAGCCACCAGCGCCCCCTGCAGCCATGGGGGATCATGGCACCCGCCCTGCCCATGGGGGATCGGGAGCCACCAGTGCCCCCTGCAGCCATGGGGATCATGGCACCCGCCCTGCCCAAGCCGGGAGCCACCAGTGCCCCTGCAGCCATGGGGATCATGGCACCCGCCCTGCCCAAGGGGAGCCACCAGATCATGGCCCCTGCCACCAGCCATGGGGATCATGGCACCTGCCCTGCCCAAGGGGAGCCACCAGCGCCCCTGCAGCCATGGGGGGATCATGGCACCCGCCCTGCCCAACGGGAGCCACCAGTGCCCCTGTAGCCATGGGGGGATCATGGCACCCGCCCTGCCTGCCGGGAGCCACCAGCGCTCCCTGCAGCCATGGGGGGATCATGGCACCCGCCCTGCCCAACGGGAGCCACCAGCGCCCCTGCAGCCATGGGGGGATCATGGCACCCGCCCTGCCCGCCGGGAGCCACCAGCGCCCCCTGCAGCCATGGGGGGATCATGGCACCCTCCCTGCCCGCCCCACAGCGCCCCCTGCAGCCATGGGGGGATCATGGCACCCGCCCTGCCCGCCGGGAGCCACCAGCGCCCTCTGCCAGCTGTGACGGGAACTGCACCAAGGGAAAAGTGCCCGTGGCCAAGAGGATTGTACTGGGTTCCTGTTCTGTTGGTGTTAATGCTTTGGTTGTTGGTTTATTTGCCTTATTTCACACACTAGTAAAGAACTGTTA
Source organism: Muscicapa striata striata (assembly GCA_030060385.1). Taxonomy (NCBI): domain Eukaryota; kingdom Metazoa; phylum Chordata; class Aves; order Passeriformes; family Muscicapidae; genus Muscicapa; species Muscicapa striata. Next base: position 2,453,129 of record JAREIS010000146.1, read on the forward strand.
TTCCTATCCCCATATATTTGTCTGAGAGCCCCCTTAATTTCAAAATTATAATAATTTGGATGGAGGTGTTTTACATTTTTCATTCCAAGGGAGGCTCCTGCCTACCCTAGCAGACACCTGTCTTTCAAACCAAGAGAGCAATGAAAAGCGTTTTTTCTTGCAAGTATTGTGCACATTGAGACGGTGAACAAAGGTAGGTGTAAGCCCCCAGCTGGAGTGGGTGCAGGAGGACAGGGCACCATGGCGGCGTTCTGCCAGCCAGATGATGACCGTGGAAGTGACCCCAGCAAATCTGCCCACCCACAAAGGGAAAGGCTGTGCACAAGTTCTCTAAGGGCATTTCAGTCATGATGGACACAGATGCATTTCTGCCTAACCTCGACACTTAGCTTTGTTCTCTTTCCATTTGCAAGCTCCTACTCCCTTGCCTTCCTTCCAAAACCATTTTCTTTTCTGCCCTCCCACTCCCTCCACTCTTTCCTCTTTCATAGGAGATTCTCCCTCTGTTGCCATAACAACAGACAGCAACCTGGCCCTGGCTGGGCACTCCTGCCCTTTTCCTTAAAAATTCAACCTCATGTAAAAGCATTTGTGTTTCATTCTCTCTGAGGAATCCTTTTCCCTCTGGCTTTAATAGGAGAAAGACTCACTCTGCTCTGCGTGTGGCCACTGTCCTCTCTTTCACTGTCTCAAACCACTGTTTTCACACCTCAAAGAAACACAGATTTGATGCTTTATTATCCCCTACTGTGCTTCCTATATAATATACTCAGAAGGGCATGCCACTTTGCAAGCTTCACTGTGCAAGTACGTTTATCTTTGCCATCCTGATGCTCTTCTGTGCAATCGCTGCTCTGCAGCTGCACCACCTGGACCAGATGTAGATTGATGAAGAAGAACAGCTTTGCCTGGACAAAAGGAAAAGGAAAGGTGGAGAGCTGTGCCACAAAGTCATCATATCAGATAGTAGGGAAAAAAACCTCCTCTCCCCTCAGCTAATTTGTAAGACTAAAAGAGAGCAGTTTGATGATACTTTTCTGGCCATTTACAGTGAACAGATCATATAATTCTTTAAAACTTCCATACAGTCTCATTTTGAGTCTTGCTTTATGGGGAATAAATTTCTCATTTAAACACCAAGATAGACACAAGTATATAGACCTGTATAAGAGTATTTAATTTCAGTTAATTCTAATCTTGTATCCTAATGTAAATGTGATTCTGGCACGTATGATTTAGATGTTAATAGACCTTTCAGCTCAATTCCTCTTTTGAAACCAAATGATGTGAAAATGCAGATGGGAAAGTTATCTTCAAATTCACCCATTTTGACCTCTTACAGTGTACCTGGCATTGTACTGAGAGAACAATTTCCTGGAAGTCTTCAGAATTTTTTAAGCGTCCAAGCCTTGGAGCACTTATCAGAGCATAGTGAGTATGAGCTAGCTGGAACAGCAGGCAAATAATGTCAGTAGCAAAAAAACTGGTTTTCCTCCCAATTTTTGGAAACTCTAATGTTCCAGTGCTCAGATATTATTGGCATGGAGTTCAGTTCTTTACAGTATCTACCTGCTGTCCCAGATGTAACATCTCTAGACCACAGAGAGGTGTGGATAGAGAAGGAGCAGTGGAAACATTATTTCCTTTGGCTGGAAATTTATGCCAATTTTATACTGACACTGCGACCTCCATGGCTCTTTGGGGAAGAGTTTCATCTAACTCAGCATCTTCTGCTAAAACTACATCTTGCAGAAAATGGCCTCTGTAGGTAAACTTCTGATAAATAACTGCACATATGCCAGTCCTGCTACAGCTCTTCAGTTTGTGAGACCGTGCTAGAAAAGGTGTAAGATATGTGTTCTATACTTTCTATATATAATTGAAGATCACAAAAAAGCACATCTCATTGGAACTGTTTTTCTAGTAGAGGATTGAGGTGCAGGTAGGCTCCACCTCCCTGCTGTACTTTTCAGATGAAGAAGACCACATGAATAATGATTGCTACTGAATTATGTGAGCTGACACAGTTCACCATGTTAATCATGAATCCCAATGAACTATTAAAGAACCAGTAGCCATAAGAGGCTTTAAAAGGTCTGGTACAAGAGGAGAAAGGGATATTGCTCACAATGTGTGTCTAGGAACTGACAAACAGCAGTGTGAGTTTCCTGTTACCTTAAATGGAAATAAGGGTTGGATTCCCAAGGCAGACCTTCAGATCATCTATTTAAGCAGAAATCATATGAGGGAAGGAAACATGCATGAGAGATATAAATACCTAGCTCACATAAAAATTATGCAAACTGGTATAATTCCACATTCTCCTGGTAGGATACTCAGTTTGTTTTCAGGAATTGAAGGGGCTTAGTAGAAAGAAGAAAGAAGAAAATAATTTTGGAGTCTTTTATGCAACAAAATAGAGACAATTTTTTCTATTTATTCCCATCCTTTCTGCTGAGCATTTCACATTCATAGCCCTCTTATCTAGTTAGCTTCAGTTTTTGTAACCTTAGAAACATTGCTTTATAAAACTCTGGCATTGAATTGGAGGACTAGCACCGGATAGTGACAGAATAAAGTTAAATTTCAGTAGTATGGTAAACTAATAAAGGACATGCTATGGGATCTATAGAACATTTAGTTTGGATACCTCAAAGTGACTTCTGTGCTGCTCAGGTTATGTAAAAAGGAAAGAACCTTGAATCAAGATGTTTCTGTCCCCCAAAATGGGTCTGACAGCCCTGCTTCATTCAGTGTCTAAGTCCTAAGCACAGTTAACATGAACTTCTGTTGCTGGTAATGTTGTTTAACAGGTCTTCTTTCAGAGCTTCTCCAAATCTATCATGTCTGGTTCTCACAGAATCATCTAAGACTACTATTCTATCTCAAGGTCTCTAAATTTAGTTTTAGAAAAATGAAATATGATTGTTGCACAGCTTTTACTTCACAACAGGAAAGAAAAAGTTCATTTGAGGTTTCACTACACAAATAAGGGAGAATTGGCAGCAAGGAGGAGAAAAAATGCACAAAGACTAAGTCTAAGGAAACAGACACAGATAAAGTGTAAATAAAATTATGTATTGATTGAGTTCACAAATGAAACTCTGGGAAAAAATTGTGTGTGTTGAACAAAAGCACTTTTTTTTTTCCTATAGATAATAATAATAGCACCAGTAAAAATAACGATGGTTCCAGTGAAAAAGTTACAACATTTTTACCAAGCTATTCTAAATTTATGAGAAATAAACATTATCACAGTCTTCTAATATTAAGGACAGCAAGAAAGCAGAAGCAAGAGAGAGGGTTATGAACAGCTCCAGTCTGCTTTATTTGCCTGCACTTGATTTGAATTTTCAGTCATGGGTGACATAAATTTTCCACATGCTGTTAATATATACCGTGTCTCATGCCACACTCATCAACAGTTCACTGAGTCGACTGGCCTCCAACGTACCTGTCACCCATCACAATTAACTACAGTCGCTGTCACAAACAATTTAGTAGATACACATCTGTGCTCAGTCAGTCAGTCCCAGCTGTGTTGTGCATATGTCTCATTTGATGAACCCAGCTCAATAACAGGATTCTTGGAAAAGTATTAAATACAGTGACCTGAACCACAGACAACAATGTTTTATCTGTTTACAAGTGGATCAAATTTGCATGCCTTCTGCTCTCTTACAGGCTTCAGAGATACACTGCAATGCCACTGGGCAATTCTCTTTCTTTGATACCTCTCCATTGTCCAGAAAAAAAAAAAAAAAAATTGCTACCTCAAAGACTCTGGTAGAAGGCAGTGAAATAAATAATGGCGGTGGTAATTATTACTATTGGTATGGTAGACTTGGCTCCTGAAGAATGTGATATAGACACACATGCACACACTTGACTGTCTGTATTTTGCTACATTTATTGTTTGTGCAGAGCTTAAGACCTTAAGAGTTTGATTCTAACAGTAATTAATATTTTAAATAAAGTGTGTTCACCCATACATTTGAACTAACCAATCTGCCACAGTAACTAGAAATCTGTGTTCAGTAGCTGGCATAAAGTAGTTTCTAAACTACTGCCAATATCCCAATACCTGAAATAAGGAAATGTTTTTAGTTCTTAAAAAAAAAAAAGAAGGGCCTTGAAATCTTACATGATGTATTAGTAGGTCAAGATTTTAAGGTTCCATAGATTTTAAGAGCACAGAGGGAAATGTGTCAGACCTGGAAAATGTATATCTGCATTTAAAAGTATTTCCCTTAAAGTACTGCTAAAGAATTGTTTCTATCATACACCCTGCACTCAGAGGCTGTTCCTTTGTTTTATAAGCATGCTTGACATTTCAATGCCTTTTTTTATATTATGCTGTCATATATAGCTGTGCAAAAATTGTCTAATGAAAATGGCAGTATTTCATAATTCATTTGTCCAAGTAAAAGCAATTACACAAGTCACAATGCAATGAGCAGTTAGTGTCTATAAATACCTGCCTGAAATGAAAAGCACAGTGTGATAGTCAAAGAGATTATATTTACTATTACTGAAATGTCCAAAACAGTTTTTTATAGGAGAGAAACTACTATCATCAGATCCTCTAGTCATACTGGCCAGTAAATCAAACAGCCTTGATCAGCCTGTTTGGAGGCCAGACATTACCTGATTACTTTAAATGACATTCAGTAAACACCACTAAAATCTGGTGTTTTCTTTTAGCACCACATATCTACTCTCCCCAGTTTCAGATGCTGCACTAGTGGAAATAAAAGCTAGTGCCACCTATAAAACTTTGCCACTTGCATGAATAAAGTGAATAAAGTAAAGGAGATTTGGGAGACAGCAGAGAGGTTGCTGTGTGCCATAGACTGGGCTGATGTTAGTTCTTGGGGACTGTTTTAATTTTTCTAGTTAGTGGGAACTTCACTGATCTGCCATAACATCTCAAATATAGTGGTTAGTGTCTTAGCCACTTCCTCCACCACTCAGAAACTGTGGATGCACCTCATCAGATCCCATGGACTTGTGAGCTTGAGCACTTTCGGGTACCCTAGATGGTTTGGGACCCAATCTCTCCTACTGCATGGAGTTCTTTGCTCTTTCAGTGCCTGCCTTTGTCCCCAGCAACTTGAATCACTTGCCCTGTGAAGACTGAGGAGAAAAGAGCCGTTAAGTACCTCATCTGTATGTCCCAGGCAACCAGCTCTCCCTCATTTCTCTATGTCCCAGGTACCCTGATCTCCCATTTCCTTCCAGGGTGCATACAAAACTAGCTCTCTAACTTTACTTTTTTTCACTGACATTCCTCTTTTTGATATACTTTTCTTTTTGGCTTTGACATCTCTAGGCAGATTTAATTCTATTTGGGCTAAATTTCCTAACCTGATCCCTGGCTGCCTAGACTGTTTTGTTATATTTCTTCCAAGTTTCCTGTTCTTACTTCCATCCTCTGTATGGTTTCCTTTTGTGTTTGAGCTTTTCCAGGATTTCCTTGCTCAGAACAAGGAGATCTGAACAGATGTATTAAATATGTTGTCAGCAAGTTTGTGAGGAAATGAGATGAATCTAGATATTCTTCATTTACTGAATACTTGGTTCAGATTAATCACACTAATCAAACTTGGCTTCCTGAATCTGAAATCACTGAGTTTCATGTCACTGAAGTCTGCCCAGAACAAGTATAAATAAAGGTGCCAGCTTAGAGTTACTGAAGTCAAGCAGGAGTGATTTCTCTGTTTAGTCCAAAAGATGGATGGAGCCATATCTGAGCAAGGGCAGTGTGTGTGCTGAGACGAGTTGTAGGTGTGGATGATCATTACACACAAACGCTTTCTGCTACAAACATTGAGAGCTCATCTGCTGTAGCCTGCATCTGATGAAGACTGCAATTTTCTGCCTCTACTACAACAGACAGAAAATATTTCCTTCTGCAAAAGTGGATTTAAAGAACAAGTGAAAAGATTTAATAAAGATCTAATATATGCAAGCAAATCTAGGAAAAATCTAATTAAAAGGCATCCACATGCCTTGCGAATCCAGTGTAGGCTTCTGCAGAAACAGTCTCAGCCATATCTCTAGCTTACTTGTTAGTGGAAGGAACAAAATATAAGTCTTGGTAAAGCTTTTATGGATTGTAGGGTTGTTTACCTCATGTTTTATTTTTTAGATCCTCAAATGCACATTTCCTAAGAGATTTGGTACGCAAATAATTTCTTGGTTCATGGATCGTCCCTCTTAGAGCATGCAACCAGAGAATAAAAAATTCAGTCTGTGAAATAAATGATTGCTCTCATTATTCAAATACTATATTCCAGAAATAGCACTCTCTCTTAGCTGGAATTCATAGCAGACCCAAATCTAGTAGATAACCACTTGATAGAAACACCTTAAATAGTTCATGGGAATTTTCCTACAGAAAGAGGCTCTTAGCAGATTGTCAAGATAAGATAGTACATCAATTTTTTTAAATTAAAAACAACAGTAGAAGAAAATAGGATGCAAAAATATTAAAATATGTGTATGCATGACCTATATGCCAACTGAATAAAAAATAATTAATTGTATAACACCTTTTATTTATTTTATCTAGAAATATTTTCCAAAGGGTATACTATGATCAAATCGACCTACCAAGTAGCTCATGAACTGCTAAAGAACACTTGCCCATCCACTAATTTGCTATTAACCTGACCTAAAATTACAGCTTTAAAATTAATGAATCTACGTTTCAGTCTTATATGCTATGTATATATAGAACATTAATAGGCAGTGCTACTGATAGAGAATTTAAGATAAAGCAGTTGTTACTTTCATGAAAGGTAGAATAGTACAAGATTTTCTGAACTTTAGCTACTAAATGCTGAGAGGATAGTTACGTACTCCAGCCCTTTCTTCTATTTCAGTTTCTTCTTTTCCCCCTATTTATCACCTTCAGTTGCTTTAGTTCTCTCTGAATGTGCTTCAAAAAATAAACATGAGATATTTAGTATTGCAGATTTACTCATGCTCATTTAAAAGATAGTGCTTATGTTGGCATTATGCCAATGAAGCAGGAGTCACTGCGGTGATTCCATTTTTAAATATTCACAAGCTCAACTTTGGGTAGAAGCCATGACAAAACAGAGATTTTCAGTTCTTCTGTTTCTTTTCTAAATGAAGTATACTTAATTCTTTAGGGGTATCTTAAAGAAATTGAAATTAGCTGAAAAGCACAGAGTTTTGCATTTTTTCCAATTTAAGTTGCAACTATTACTTTAAAATTGGAACTACTGAGGAGAAGAGAATGAAGTTACAGTTAAATTTTCTTAATTGGCCACATTTAGTACAAGCTGAGATCTATAAAATGCAAATGCCATCATAGATCAGGCTAAAGTTCTATGATCTGACATTCTGTCTACTGTATTTATTTCTATTGCATGCCTGTATAGAATGGATATTGTTTTCACTCTTTCAGATTACTTTATTTTCTCAATGAAAATGCATATTTTCCATTGGAAAAAGATGAATATAACAATGTTACTGAGACCTACTTAATCCCATAATCTAATTGTAAACGGGCACTGTTTAAAAGACCCAACATAAACTGGAGACAGAAGAAAAAAAACATATTAACAAATATCAAAATGTGCATAACTCCTGAAGCATCAATACCCACTAACCTTGAGTTACGTGCTATTGACTATCACAAAGGAATTCTGTTGGTCACAACTCGCCTGCCAGTAGTAAAGAGCTGTCACTTCTAATACACTTCTGCATTAGCTGATGGTATCAATAATTTAAGTTCAAAGAAGTTTGATAAAGTTAGAGATATAAAATTGCCACATCTGTTCCACAAAGGACAAGAAGCATTTTGGTGATTTTACAGCACAAGTACAGATTTTGAGATCAATTACTGTGTCACTATTACTGAGGCTATATAATGGACAGGGGATTTCTAGGAATTGTGAATTACACTCCAATTCTGAGGTTAAGGTCAAAGGCCTTGAGACTTCAGTCACATGAGAGATGAGATGAGGTAAGTAATGATAATTTCACACTAAATATAAACTATATTACAAATTAAAATAAGAGTTCATACACATATATTTATTTTTAGCATAGACCCAGCTCATTTTGCACAACATACTGACATTAGACATGATGAAAAGTAAGTATCAGAAAACAAAGATGTGCAGTTTGTGTGAAATAACTCTGTAAGGGCTGAAAATTACTGTCAAACTGCAAGGATTCATTTATTAAATAAAATTAAAGACTGGAAAACTATTACTTGCAACAATAATAGTACCTAGATATAATTAGAACAAACATTATTAGATAGTTTGCAAAGTAATTTATGAAAATTGAACTGTCAATTAGCTCATAAAACTTATTTTCCTAAAACAGATCAATTTAGTGAATTGAAAAGGATTCTAATCAGAAAGGGGCTTATTACTTTTTTTAAAGGAAAATAAATGCCACTGCTTCATACATCAACATTCACTTTACCTTCTTGTGTGTATAGTGCAAGGCATATTTCTTGTGCAAACATATATGCAATACATAGATAACAATTAAAGGAAACAGATTAAGCTATGAGTTCTTACAAAGAAAAAAAAAAAAAGACAAAGTAAAAATTTATATTAATACTTTTTATTTTCATAAGTTGAAAGACTAAATTGAAGTTTTATCAAAAATTAAATGTTTTACTCTTTCACATTAGTCTTGCATTGTACTTATGAAAATTAGTAGGATACTTCCTATTCTTTCTGAAATTTTGTTTTGATGTTCTTTCAGGTGTAAATGCTCAACAACTCAAGACTTATAAAATGCCTTCGAAAGTATCTGAACCCAGAAAAGTTCTCAGGATTCAAACTGTCCTTTTAAATGGGAGCACCTTCTCTCAACATATTTTAGAATTTTTACCTTGGGGAGACATTGACTGAGACAAGCAGGCAATTCTGACTCGATGCTTTTGTGAAAGGATGGGGTAGGAGAGGGGAAGAAATCCCTTTAAAAGCTTTTGCCAGTAGATAAGAAATCAGAATTCATTCATGGGGCTGAATTGTAAAGAACAGCATAAGCATTCAGCCTTTAGGACATCAGGTTATGGATTATTTCCATTTCTGGATAGATTTGCTTACTATTATTATATGAGAGAAATCCTGGTGTGGATATTTATCCAATAGTTAGCTGATTAACTGCTAATGCTACAGAGGAGTTTTCAGTGACCTTATTTCAGAAAGAAAAAAATAAAACCTATTTTAGTATGTATGTGGGTTTCCGAGCTGCTAAGAAAGAATATATATAGGTATTTCTGCAAAGGTTTTAGTTTGTTCTTCAGGCTTTTATTCTCTTCAAATAGTATATTTATTATATATTTGGGGCACATATTTTATGGATGGAAGACAGAAAGCTAGGTTGTCACCTATAGGCCATGGAATGGTATTTTCACATTTTGTTCAGTGAGGGTTTTTTATTGTGTTTTTGTTTGAGTGGTAGTTGTCAGGGTTTTTTTTGTGATATTTTCCATATCACACCATTGCACTGTGGAAGATACCATAAAATTTTTGGGGGCTAAACTATAATTCTACACAAACAGGTCCATCTTCTGCTTTCCTTGAGCAGGGTCTTCAGGAGATATATACTGCAGCATAAAACAAGTTATTCTGTTTGTGATTCTCAATCTTTTAGGAAAATTTATATTGAAAATGAGCAGGGAATCTTGTTTTTATTTTTTCAGTAACACCCTAAGGTGTATAAATTTTTACAATAGCTCCTGATTTCAGTTCTGTTTCTCAGATGGTTTACCCAGTGTTTCCAACAATATCAAATGCAAATACTCTCAAAATAAAGTTAAGCTATTGTTCTTTATAATTCTTTGGTGCATTAAAGAAAGAATAGGCCCAAAGATAGATGACAGAAGTTTAACAGAACTACACTATAGGCTAAACTGCTGGAAATAAATGTACAAACTGTAAGATTATCAAACAATTAACTTTTTGGACTGCATTGTGATCTACCCTTAGGGTAAAATAGACCAAAACACCTGTTAAATAGCATAAAATCTAATTTTACTTAATGGCCTTTATTTCTCTAATTTGGTTAGATCTTGGGAAAAGATGTGATCAGGAAAAGTATTTTATTCCCACTGTGGAATGAAGTGCCAATTTGTTCCAGTTCCGTTCAGTGTATATATCGTATTTATGCACAAAGAGAAATTCATTTGCAGATGAACTGTATAGCTCCAGGAATTTGTTACAAGAACAATGATATTAGAAAAAAAAAAAACAAAAACTTTATGATGTATGCATATATGCTCCTGGAAGGTACACTTTTGCTTTTGTTGGGGTGGATTTTAATGACTTAGGTCAATAAAAGTATAATGGATTATATTAAAATCATGGAAATTATTTTCTGAATGTGTTTGAGTCCCTATCAGCTCAAAAATGCCTAAAATGAACAGCATAGTCTTCTACACACAAAATGAAAAGTGTATGGAAGTGTATTTCAATCTTCATAATCAATTTAATTTGTCTTAATATAGTAGAAACCAACTCTTCCAGTATATCTAGCCCTTATGCAGTGCTTAGCACCCAAAAGTCTCTGTAACAAGTTAATTGATCTTCCAGAAATAAATTCTAAATATCTCACCCATACAAGTCTCAATTTCTATTAAACCAAAGTAGTCCAGCAAGCCCAAGTATTACCTCCTATAAGTATGGCAACATTGGGAAAGACTTTGAAAAATCAGAATATAAATTATTATTGAGGATATTATTCTTTACAGTCCATTTCAAAATCCTAGAGAAAATGTGAAAAAGAAGCTTTTACTGCTTCAAAGAAAAATAAAGGGATAAAAAACACGGGGGATTATACCCCTTGAATGCAAGTAAAACACTTCCTGTAAAAGTACTGCATCCGGGTAGACTATCCAAAAGACAAAAGAGAAGTACAGAAAAAGTGGGTGAATATTAAAGCTAAACCAGTTTTAAATCTAGAACTTGCTAGTTACATGGGCATTTGGTGACCATCTAATTAATAGCAATACAGAGGATATAGGCAGCATGAAAATTAAGTCATAACACCTGGGCTCAAATGTATAATGCAGGGTAAGACATAACTAACAGAAGAAAACAAATCACGTACAAATGAGTCCCATATCATTCATCTGTAATAACAATTAGGTTCAATTCAGGGTTTATATTTCCCCACCTACCAACAAAGCTGACTTGAGATTATTTTTCTCCTTTTTTTCAAAACAATTACAGTCTATATTAGTTGAATTATATTATCACATAGAAATAAACACTTATACTCCCTAATGATGACAATCATTTTCTACAGAACAAAAGGTTCAGTTGCTTTTTTTTTTTTTTTTTTTTTAATATAAAATGTATCTTTGTCTATAATAATCAGCTGTTATTTCTGGCAATATCCCTGTGGCTCCCCTGCCAGCTGGAAGGGAAAACAATTATATAGTTGGCATTTATTTAGGATAGCAGCTTCAGAATCACTGTACAAGCAACTATTTTCATCAGTGTTATTTAGATACTTAAGAATTACCTTCCCAATTTGTTTCAAGAAATCATTTTCATCCTTTGAAATTCAGCCCAAAACTGAAAGGTATTTGATAGTCAGAAAGTGATACCTTCATCTTAAAGTTACACAGGTGTTTAGAAGACAGTTTCAGAATGTTTTTTGGTATTTTCCAGATGATTCCATATACATAAATGAAAGAAGTTTCATATCTGAGAAAAAATTATGTAAGGATAAGATGACCCATTCCATTGAAAGAATACTTGAATGCCAGTCCCTCTTTCTGTTGTATGTTTGTACACATATCAGGTTTTGTAAGTAGCATTTTCTAGACATAAGGTAAAAAAACAAGTATGAATGAAAAATAATTATGTAAAAGCCATCCTCCAAAAGGTAAAAGGAAGAGCTTTTAAAAAACAACAACAACAAAAAAAATAAACAAACACAAGCCTGATAGAAAGTTGTAGCTGCTGTCATTGTTAGCTGGCTGATTTCTTGCAGAATGATCTCTGGTGTGGAAACAGGCAAAAATGTAGTAAATGAAAATGACAGATATTGGAGAAGAAATCTGATATTGGTAGCTGGATTTAGGAGGTGGTACACAGTACAACACAAAGTTACAGTAGTTTGGGGAAAATCCTAAGAAAAGGTGTAAAAAACATTAGGAAGAATAAAACTATGAGGAAAGATTCAAATGCATTAAAAAGGACAAAATTAAAATGTATTTAGCCAGGAACAGCACTTTTAAGGTAAGGAATTAAATACAATAGTAATATTTTATGCTGAATGAAAAAGATACAGTTTGTGGGTAAAGCTAGACAAAAGTTTAAGGACATATATAAGGTGAAGAAGGAAGGGAGATGACTAAAAATTGCTCACTTAAAATTTAATGTGCTATTACCCCTGAATAAAATGTTGTATCTTGTATGAACAGCATCAACATAAATATAACAGGATTTTTTAGGTGTCAGGTTGTAATATAGGAGACAGCAAAAGAAAAATATATTAAAAATATTTATTAAAGACAATTTAAAATTGTCTTTATTTATAAATAGTCTTTATTTTAGAAATAATAAAATAATTAATAAATATTTATTAAAATCTTCTATTAATATTTATTAATAGAAGAGGAGATGTAGCTAAATCAGTTGAAATAATCTGATAAGTATATTGGGAGCAGCATCTGGCTTAAGAATGATACACCATAACAGTATAGACAATTTTGTGTTCTTACCTTATTTAGTAATCTTTCACATGCCAATTTACTGCAGTTCTATAGGCAGTTCCTAGGGATTACTTTGTGCTTCTTCATGTCTGCAAACTCTCCTTTTATCCAGAGGTATGAAATTTTCAGTGTTTAAGTAACTTAGGAACTAAAAGAAAGACAAGATTTAGATTCAGGCACCCATATATCTTTAGAAATCTGGCCCTTAGAAACAGAAACCCTACAGTTATTTAGTGATATTTTTATTGCTTATGGAATTTTGTATCCTGAGACACACCTGTATTTTTGAAAGTTTGGCCCATAGGTGGACAGAATGACATATATCCAAAAAAGTAATTAAACATGATCTAAGGTCGTCTATCTATTGTTAAAGAAGACTGGTTGTGAGTGAATTGTGGTTCATATATCATAAAACTGTAACAGCACATCTTTCTGTACAGGTACATAGATCTTTGCAGGGGAAGGTGTACCACCATTCCACACATGTGGCTAAATGGCCTTCATAATGCATCTCAAAAACCTAAACCCTAGGTCTGTTTCAACTTTGAAGCAACTCATATACATAAATATTTAAATCCAGAATGGGATACCTAGCAAATTCTTTTTTCTAGGGAAAACAATGATCCAATAAAACAGTGGATAAACTGCTCATGCAAGTTAGCATCTTAATCATGCCTCTTACTGTGCCTAATTCTCAGTGAAAAACTGCACACCAATTAGTACTTTTAGACTGGCCAGATCCTGGCACATTGGCAGGCACAACACGGCTTCAAAACAGATGCTCCAAGAATTATACAGCCAGTTTGCAATTGTTTTTTTATCTCTTTCTTCCTCACACTCTCCACTTTTTCTTATTCAAGTGTATAATGCCTCAGTAGCTGATGATCTCACAAAAGCAAAGCTTCTCCAGATTTCCCCCATTTGGGAGTTATATGCATAGAGCATAGCTCGAGATATAATCACTACATTAGGTCCTGTTACATTGTGCTCACAAAAAGAGCAAAAAGAGAACAAATCTTTTCTAGATGCATCATGTTCTGTGTTCTGTCCAATCCCATGCTTTGTGTTCTATGTGAAGATTTTTGCTTTGAAACCAGCTTTCTGCCTTTCTCATTAAATAGGCCCTTCACTGTAATGAACTACATTATTAAAGCCAGAAATACTAGGCCAAACAAAATTAGTGGCAGAATAAAACAACTAGGCAAAGCTTTAATTTGCTTCCAAAAATCATTAACTGTCCAGATGTTTAGACATAAATAATTAATACAGTCATTTTGGTTTTCAGAAATGGACAAAAAGTTGTCTGGGAAAATCTAGGAGGCAATGCTTAAACTTCCAGACCAAGATTTTGGCTGCTGCTGAGATGCACTAATTTATTTCTGGCCAGCAGATTGAGGGAGGTGGTTCTGTCCCTCTACTCTGCCCTGGTGAGACCCCACCCAGGGTGCTGCATCCAGCTCTGGGGTGCCTGACATGAGAAGGACATGGAGCAAATCCAAAGAAGAGCCCATGCAGATGATCAGGGAGATAGAACACCTTTCACATGGAGACAGGCTGACTGAGTTGGGGTTGTTCACTCCAGAGAAGGTTCAGGAGAGCCTTATTGCAGCCTATCACTATTTGGAAGAGGTTTACAAGAAAAATGGGGGCAAACTTTTTAGTGGGGCTGTGTAATGATTCTGACTAGATACAGGGAAGAAACTTCTTATGAGGAGCGTGTTGAAATGCTGGAATGGGTTGCTCAAGGAGGTGGAAGATGCCCCATCTTTGGAAACACATAAGATTAGGCTAGCGGATGCTCTGAGCAACTTGGTCCAGTTGAAAAATGCCTCCTGTTCATTCCAGAGGTATTGGATTGCATTATATTTAAAGGTCACTTCCAATTCAAATAATTCTGTAATTCTAGACTACGTTTACTGTGAATTCCTGTCTTTGTTGTTTCTGGGCTTTTTGCTTCTTTAGGAAAAAACTTCACATTAATATTTTTTCTATATTATCCTTTACTCTGTATTTTCTTTTTTTTTTTTTTTTTTTTTTTTTTTTTTTTTAATTTGCTTTTCCTTCTCTATCAATTTCATGGTCACTTCTTCTTCCAAGAAGCCACCAAAATTAATGCAACTTTTTCACTTTTCAGTCCTGATTTCCTTGGATCTCTAGGCCAGGAGTTTTAGTGTTCACTGCATATAGTAGAGAGAAAAACACTTTTTTTTTTTGCATAGTTAAAATGCTAAAGCAAAGAATATTTATATTAAAACCATTTTTTCAAAATAATTTCCTGCTCCAGCCAGACAATTAATTTTACATAGCCTAATACAAATTAGAAACTCTTATTTCACATCCACTTCAAACATGATATAAAATAGAAAAGGGCAATAGACTTGTACTCTACAACAAACATTAATATTTTCTTTTTGCTAGTACAGTATTCAAATGTCATCCAGTAGTGCAAGTCTGTCACAACAAATGAAAGTACCATCTTATGAACTCTTTAAAAAAAAAAAAAAAAGAAAAAGAAAATAAGAAAAAAAAAAAGAAAGTCTGAGATATAAAACAGGAAGAAAAAAATATGGACACAAGTTTATTCTGCAAGATAAGAAGATTCACTATGAAGATATCACAATAATGATGTGCATTAGGAAAGCTTATGTATTTCCCCTGTAGGTCATGTAGTTTAAATTAGAAACTTATATACATCATTCCTTGTAGTCTTGTGTCACATGGTGCCTAGAAAAGTACTGAACCTCCACAAACATCGAAATCAGAAAACAGATAAAGAAATTTTTACAGGGTTTAGAAGCGACGAAGGAAATTTACAAAAAGTAAATGCTAACAACTAGGTACCTTGAAAAATATTTTTAAAAATTTAAAAAATAGATTAGGAAGAAATTTCACAGAATTCACAGAATTTGACTTCAACAGTAACAGTCAAAGAAGGAAACAAAAAGAAATTAAATTTTAGAGAGTACATTTTGCAGGTGTGGGAAGGAATGTTCTAATTCTTCTTTAATAACTCGAGAGAGGATAAATTTTTCCCTAACAAAGTATTGGCTGCACACTGACAGGAATAAATTTGACGCCTGGCAGCAAAAGCAACTGCTAAGATCTACTTAAGGTTTTATAAATCTACCGTGTGGTACAACTTTGCTATACCAGACTAGCATAATAAAACAAAAACCTAGACTTCTGGCATTAAAACTAATTAGTAAGTAGAGTGAGGTTTGGGAAAGCGGCCCAGATGAGGTCAGCCACACAGTAAAAGTTTCTAAATATGTAGAGGATCTTAAAAGTAAGTATGCAGTGGCAACACTTCTTTCAAGTTTTAGCAAAAAATAATTCCCTTCACAATCAAATAAGCTTTATACCTTTTGAAGGCAAGTAAAAGCTAGAAACTTTTCTCAAGTTTGTATAAAATAACAGACCCTGCTGAGACTCTAGTAACCACAGTGACTGCTTTAAGAATCCTCTAGCCTTTGATCTCATCTCATCCTGGACAGCTATATAAAAACACTTTGATTCAACTAATGACTACTATTCCCCAAAACAATTTAAAGGAGCATTTGGATGTTCTTTAAACAGGATGGAATGAAGAAAGATGCAGGAATGTGAGAAATATACTAGAATGCAAAAAGCTTTGGATCATTACAGAGTAAAATCCATCTTCAGAAAGATGAGGGACAAAAATACTGTATTGCTTTCACCTTCAAAATTTCTCCTGAATTGTATATTCATGTTGCCCCCCACTTCTGAGGAAAACCTTTTCCTAGAAATATTCTTACTAATTTTTAAGTTTTAAGCTTCTGTACTGAATTTGTGGTAGACTCAATGTCAATGAGCAGTTGTATTCATTTAAAAGAAGTTTATGCAGTAGTGGGGGGAAATGTTGAAAAATTCTTTTAACTTTAGCATAATAATGTTTGATTTTGATATCCATGTTTAATTCTTGGTTTTGTACTACATAGTGCTTAGTACAAATGCCAGAGATTAATGTGGCTTTGTGTTAATTCCCTATGTCTGTGACTAATAGTCTTGTGCCAGCTATTGCTTCCTTATTTACCTTTATCAGTGATTATTATTTACTAGCAGATGTCTTTGTTTCTTGAAAAAGGATTATGTGTCACAGCAAAGACTAGTAAGAGAAGTACATTATGACCTGACCGTATATTTGAGATGGTGTCAAGGAGAAAAGGTTCTTTAGATGGTCCAGAACCACATCCAAGTAAGTCCACTGAAATAAGTATCATATATGCATGTATTCAGGAAATGTAATGAATATGTAATAGGGATGTAGTGAATATGTATTGGTTTCGTTAATATAGCCAGGTCTGTTAAGCTTCTGGCTATGCATGTTAGGTGGAGAGATTCCCTCATGTACTTAGTGCACTAGATAAACTAATGCTGTCTTTCTAACCAACAAACTGGTTGGATATTTAATTTCCCAGTTTTCAGTCACACTGAGGAGGTAAAACATTTGGTTTATCTTCAGAAGCATCAGAGGTTATTGCATATTTTTTATACCAATATTTACTTTGAAATATCCTATATCAATCTCTCATGCTGTTTCTGAAAAGGAAAAATGTATCCTAGAATTATGTTGTTTTTTAAAATATGGTTCCAAATTGTTCTTAGGAAAGGTTTAAACTTCCATTGCACCCTATGCTGACTGATTTCTTAAACAAAACTAAATTCAGGCCAGAGAGCAGACTCAGCAATGTATGTAATTATTTAAATTTAAAT
The DNA here is from genome assembly GCA_030060385.1 of Muscicapa striata striata. Lineage (NCBI taxonomy): Eukaryota > Metazoa > Chordata > Aves > Passeriformes > Muscicapidae > Muscicapa > Muscicapa striata. The sequence goes on from JAREIS010000146.1 coordinate 2,470,587, forward strand.
CTGAGGGTCGAGGTCTCAGGCTTGATACAGCCTAGTGGGAAATTTAATGTTGGAATAAAAGCCTATTCCACAGTTGCATCTCTCATCTGCAATGATAAAACTTGAGTTGACAGCTGGAAGAGAAGCAGACTTAAAGCTTTGTGGGTCAGCCACAAGAGAGAAAGGCATGCTGACACACAGAAAGCATTAGCACTTATGGAAAAACCTACTCATTGTACAAGTACTAATAGATTAAGTTAGAGTAGAAACTCTTATGCTGGTAATCACAAGCTCTCATGAGTCATTTATTGGAAGGAGTATGAGCAGATATTCAACACTGCAAGAACAGCTCCATATAGAGTAATGAGAAAGAAAAGAAAGAATTACTAAATAATCACTTCTAAGAACACGGGAAAACTAAAGCAAGAATATTAACTGCATATCTTGGTCACTAATTTTCAAAATTACTGTTTCCCAAGGAGATATATTTTAAAAAGCTGTTTGCAGAAACTGCTCTAATATTTTTCTCCTGTGCTGATCTGTAGAGTTTTTATTCAAAATATGAAAAACCAGAAAGAAGATCAGATCAAAATCTAGAATGCTTCTTTTGCATCAACTTCACCATCTTGGTTCCTAACATTATGTCTCTTTTCACCAAATATTCATTCTCAGTCTCGCACTCCGAGCTTTTCAGAAGGATTAGAATTTCAGTAGCTGGTAGGAACAATATGCCTTTAGAAATAGACTTATCAAAACTTCAGCCAGGAAAAAGAAATAGAAAAATAAACAATTCAAAGTTATTTGATGCTGGCTGTGGGTATTATTAAATGGATGATGAATGAGGGTCTTATATTTACAACTGGTTTATTTGTTATGATTTTTTTTTACTAGAGAGGTGCATTTCTCTAGATACTGAGTTTTGGTCTCTGTCTTTCTGTTTGTTCTTTTGTTTATTTCTTTCCCCAGATGATATTTATTATTGATTAGAAAATAACATTTTTAATGACAAACAAACCAATGCAATCCTAAAGTCAACAGCTGGCAGAAATGAACAAGTACAACACAATGAATATATGAATAAGAATTGAAGCTCTGAGGTAGGGTTAGATTTTCTTACCCTCTCAGGCTCAGGAAATGTGTGATTACATCTCTCTCAGAATGGCCTGACAACCCCAGCAGCAGTTTCTCAAGCTATTTCTAAGGAATAAGTTAGTGAGAAACAAGTGCACATCTAGTTTTTCCTATCTGTTTCCCTTTCTAGCTCTGCAGTATTTGATAATTTCACAGTATGTATATGTTTATATATAATAGTGTAAGAGGAAGGAGACAGAGATATTTTTCCTCAAAATTTTTCAGCTTTAATTATATTTTTAACATTAATGATTCATTAAGAAATAAGAATACTGCTAGTGATACTGCTCAAAAGCAAGAAATAATGATTAACTTAGTCAGTCTGTATCTGTCAGGATAGACTTAAAATTCCAAAATATGCAAAGATTTTAGGCAAATTATTAATTTTAAAATTACACAAAAAGAGAAAATGAAGGAAAACAGATACTGCATCACTTTCAGTGCACTGAGCTAGAATTCTCTGTTATCTCAAAAAAAAAAAAAAAGTATGTGGAGTTACTGTAAATATTGTTACTCTTTCAGTACTGTCTCACAAGTTGTTGTGATTTGAATGTTGGAAAAAAAAACAGTCAGAAGCATTGCAAGAATGTGTGTATATATATATGTGTAAAATTAGCTACAATATTTAAATGTGTCCTTAAGGCAAAATACTAGCATACACTCTGACAATAAAACAAAAGTTTTCCCGAAAAGTATCCTTTCAAGCTGTTTTTCAAAATATAGCAGGAGTTTATCTTACTTTGTGAAAATGTGTTGTGCTTTTTGGAAAGATAGGGTCAGGTTTTCAGAACTGAAAAATGTAAATCCCAAATATACTACCAAAAGAATTTATGGCAAAAAAACTCTTCTTGAAAATGTTAAAAATGGTGCAGATAGTGAAAAAAAAAAAAAAATCTTATCATTTAGAGCAATTCTTAATGAAAAGTAGTGTAACTTGAACATTTTGTTAATATATTTTCAATTTGTTATTTTAAAAACTTGGTCTCTGATTTCACCACAGAAGATCAATTTTATTATCTTTTTTTCTGTCATCTCACAAAAGCTTGGAATTTTTAGTCATCAAGGAATAGGATTCTTTGATATCTAATTCTTCAAAAAATTGTTTGACAGAACCTAAAATAGTATTTTATTTAGCAAGGGGGAATCGTTGAAGACTACGGTTTCTGAGCTAGGACAATTCACTTTTTAGTAGAATTTAGTGTGAATGTTGTGGCAAAATTACGACTATATTGAAGTTTATCAATACTTTCTGTCACATAATTTTACAGCTTCAATGCTGGAAAATGTGTGACACAGCTGGCTCACCTCTGCTCACTGCCTATTATTCTCAGTGTTTGATGAATAAACTAAAACAAAGCAAAAGAATATAAAACAGGACATCAGATGGTAGAGTACATTTCCATTTCTTCTTTGGACAAACATTGATATGAATACTAATCAGCAAGCAGAGCACTCATGTTTCACAATAAACAAGGTTAAAAAAAGATTTGGACTAAGGCAGTACATAGCCCCTTTTATTTTCGACTCAATATTTTTCTGGTGTCAACTATGCAATTTTAGACTTATCTTCCATCTGAATTATGCAGGTTATTCACCATACAAAATTGATATTATAATTTAATCTTCTCTCCCCATTCATTTGTAAAGTGCCTATAAAAAATGGCTCCTAAATGGAAGACTGTTAAGAGCAATGATATAATAAGTAGAATAAACCACATTTCAATAAATCTCTTATTCTGCAGAAAGCTGATTTTGATTTCTCTGTACACCGAAAATTAAAGTCTAATTTATGGCTTCAGTATTTTCAAATGCTACTCTTCAGTATGTGTTTTTCCTTGGGTATCACAGTGCAACAACAAAAGATTATTAACCAAATAATACTACAAAAGAAAGAAATTAGAAGAATAATATAAAATCTATACTCAATTAAGTGGACAGAATATCTAATTTACAGAAGAGGATTTGAGTAACTTGAAACTGTTAAAAAAGTATGTTTATTTATGCATTTAGAGGAAGAATATAAAACAAAAGCAACTCCCAATTTTATATTTTATACCCTACACTTATTTATTAAAAGTAAAAATTTTTTTACATAGTGCTCATTTTGAAAATTACTTATTTTCTACTCAGTAATGTGTTTTGTTTCTTTTTTTTTTTTTTTTTTTTTTTTTTTAATGTGTACAAATTATGAACAAATATGTCCCTATTAGAATAAGACAAATATAATTGGGAACATTCACCATCAGTGTTATCGTGGCTGGTGAGATGAGATAGGCAGCTTTATTTCTGGACTTGCTGTGTATGAATTCCAAGCAGGAGAGATTTCAGAACAACTGTGTGTATTTTCAAGGGTAACTACTGTGCATGCATGTGTGCGTTCCCAAGATGCAAACACTACTTTTCAGTCATACTTGTGGGCAAAATGTCATTCACATCTTACCCTTGTAAAAAGAAATGTTATCAGAATATGGTTTTACTGTTCAATTAATTGTGATGTTTTAGTATCTTTGTGATGTGATATGACATAGTTGTAATGTCCTAAAATTTGATAAATATTTAAGTACATTTTCCTGTTTTCTTTCTCTACATACACTGATTGTCCAAACCCAGCTATAGGCAGATTTATTCTCAAAATGTATCCCATTATCTTTCTGTTATTGTGGCCAAATTTTTGAATTTATAAAAACAAATGAGAATTGTATTCCATTTTCATAATCAGAAAGCCATTCTTTAAATTGAAGTTAAAAGCCAAATCTGCCCACAAATGACTTCCTCACAAACCAGTGCCTTTTTTCCTGAGTTTGACAATGCTTTTGATATCTTTTTGTTGCTCTCCCATGCATGAAGACAGCAACAATATTTTTCATTTAGCATGAAATTCACACCTGCACAAAAGCACAGACTGAGCAAAGAAGGGTTCAAGTGGGTGGCAATTAGTATAGTTGGATAGGGTTAATCTGTACACAATGGTAAATTATTTTTTAATGGACACCAAGAGACTACTGCAGCCTACCTTTGAGACTCATGGTGGTTTTCTGGTGATTCTTTCCCTGTCTGGAATTCTGTAAAGGCATTCTCATGGTGACTGCTCTGTCTCTTAGGTGGAAGAGCATTCATGCACCCATGCATACAGATCTTTGTGTTAAGGGGCCAGAACAGCTGAGCAGGGGACACGGTAGTGGCTGTGTCTTGGTGGCAGGCACTGAACTTGTAGAAGGACACAGTGAAGGTGAGCACTGCACTGAGGCACTGCTGTGAGGCATCTAAAGGGCTGAAAATTATGCATTAGCATAGTGTGGGATCTCTGCAGGATTCTGGAAGATGCTTAGTACTGTTTCAGAGGCATCTGTTAGGTCTTTGTTGCTTCTTAAGATAGGACTCAAGTTCACAAAATCAAGTGGCTAAATCTAGCTGTGCTACTTAGTATAACAAACACAGTGTGAGCAATTTACTGACATTACATGACCAAATTGGATTGGTAATGAGTGCTTCATTCCTTAATAAGATAAATGAGAAGGACAACAGGTAGATATTTTAGAGAAATTTTTATTTTATGCTCAAGTATTACCTTTTTCCTAAAGATTACTCAAGTATGTAAACTGATGTAATTTTTTCTTCCAGGAATATCTGCAGTATCAATGAGAGTTTCCATCAGCACAGCCAGAACTCTCATGAAACTGGGAACTAATCTGGTCTTGAAAGTCATAAGAAGCTGCAGCTCATAATTTTTCAGCTGATATTCTATCTTCATTTGTAGAGCTAGAAAAATTCAACTTTTTGTGAGTCATCTATTCAGGATGAAGAAAAGGTGTTTCTCTCTTGATGAAATCCTCTTTATAGTTTTCATTCCCTGAACACAACACAAATCAAACAATAAAGCAAACTAGTTTTGTTCAGTGCTCTGAAACTTTTTAAAATAGTATGCACCTAAAAACTCTTCTAGAATCCTTTTTAGAACAGGGTAAAGTTATCTTCTCTTGTTGGTATATACATATTTCTCAGCAAAGTACACCCACTCAGCCTGTAATCTTTACATTCTTGTTTTTCAGGTGTTTTTTCTTTCTGTCTAGCTACAAGTTTTGTGGCATATTGTTAGGAAAAAGTAATATTGTTTAATTATTTATTCTTATTGGATTTTATTTGGCACACAGTGCCACAAGCATGGCTAAGGAGAGCAATGAGCCATGTATGAGTGCAGACAATTGTTAACTTGACTTTGCCATTTAACCAAGCTTTCCTGATTATTTGTCCTCAGGACAAATACTGCCCAAAAAGCATCTTCATTCCCTGGCTAAGCTCTTCTTTGGACAGAGCTGTATCCTTGGGATGGAATAACTTATTGGTTTAACCATGCTCTCACTTATCCTGTCGTTGAGGAAAGGCAGTGTTTACAGATGTCAGGCTGAGTGAGGTCTAACTTAAACATAGTAAGGAAGAATAATGATTTGGCAGCAGATAGCTCATCAACACTGAGCATTTTCTTGCATACAAGCTGGAGCTGATTTCTTCTTGTCTATGCAAGGCACTTTTCTCTCATGTCCAAAAAGATGTCTGAGGATTTCTAGAACACTGATAGCCATTATTTGCATTTGAGATGCGTGGCAGTTTTCACCTTTATTTTCTCTTTATAAATGTTTATAAATGTTTTTTTTATTTGATAAATTTCAACTCTAGGAAAAGAGCTACGATCTTCTGTAGCAATAGAATACAATCTTGTTTCTGTGGCTGCCAGAGACTTCAGCTTTGCTTATTCAGGCACTTGCAGAAGCAATCTTCATTGAGTACTATTTGCCCTTGAATATTAGTAGTTCAGATTATCATTTGCTTTTGAGGAAACCATTCATTCTCTATTCCAATAGCAAGTTTGAATAGTGATAATAGTTAGGAAATTAATTTTAAAAATTAACCAGGTAAAATTAACAACAGAGAAAAGATAGGAGTGCATTAAAAGCAGTACAGTAATACACAACTTTGCTATTTTCAGTAAACAGACATCTTGTTTTTCAAGTGGTTATTATAGACCAGAAGCATCAGTTTTACCAGAATAATATAAATCAATGAACTAAGAAAATTGCACCTTAACAGATTGCTATTTCAGAGAGCAGTCTGTTTTAAACACAAGCCCTTAAAAATCAACATATCCCCAATCTAAAGTGAATAAGTCACTATAAATGGTAAATTGTATTATTCAAATTCTTTGAAAGATGTTTTGGCAATGCTGAGTGTTCCTACAGTGTCACACTTCCAGTAACATGACAGGGGCTGTCTCAGAACCCCATTATTCCCTACAATTTCTGCTCTCTTTCATGGATTTTTTAAAACCCTATTCCTCACTCCCACAGCTCTAGGTTTCTGCTTGTTGCTCCTTATTTATATTCAAGTTTCCTATCTCTACTCTTCCATTCTGTCTCTTCATATAACTCTCTTCTATACAGACTTTTTTTCTCTTTTTGGAGGAGTCTTTCAAGTTTCCTCCTTATCAAAGGACCTGTGTTCAACAATTTTTTCTTCTCTTGTTATTGCAAGTTTTCCAAGATTTTTGGTCTTATAAATTCTTTACATTATATCAAGTACGACTATGCTTGTATTTTATCTCCCATCTTGCCAGTAACTGAAAATACCTTCAATTTCAGCATATTTTATACCTGAAATACAGTGTTTTCCCATTCTTGCTAATGCTCATAATACATTGTGCCTTGCTTTTCCCTCTATTCTCCCCCTCTTGCCTCCTATTTATGATAGGGTTATTCTGTTTTGTTCTCTTCCTAAGATGCCTACTTTCTTTCCACCTTTTCAGACATGTACTTTTGTGTTCTCTACTATTATTTCACTGTTATATCTGGGAAAGCTATTCATGGTGTTTGCATTTTGACCTTTAATAGGAGGAGAAGCTGTAATAAGACAAAGGAAAATAAGGTATTACTAATGCCATTATCAAAGCAGAAGAATATTCTGCCTTGTGGAATATTTACATTAATCAGATTATTTGTACATATTATTCCTTAGTACAAAATAAACCAATTTTATGTTCCCACAATATAGACATTGAGCAAATAGGCAGATAGATAAATTGGTCTGTTAGATTTGTGAATGTTCTACATCTTATTCTAAATAGCAAAAGAAAAAAGAAATTGTGTATTGAGCTTTTAGTATGTAATTTTCTGCTATCTCAAACTCAGTCAATATAGCTTTCCTATACAGATCACAGCAATGGTTTCTGTAGTGCCAGTGAAGCAAAAAAACATACAGATGCCATTAAAACACAACCAATCTATTCAGAGCCAATAAAGCAGCAATTAGATAACTTACATCTGCATAAGTTAAAATAGGCGAGAGGAGTTAATTAGAAAATTTTACATCTGCCTGTTTTCTTAAGGAAATTACCTTACAAGATTCCTCTTCCTTAGCCCAGAATACTTCAAAGACAACACATGTGGAGGAGAAAAGATAAATTAAGTCTTAAAGGTTTTTACATATCTTGAAGTTTACCTGGTGACTGAGCATCCTGAAAAAGCATCTGATCATCAGGCTAAATGGAGCTACTGCTCAGGGACTCTTAAATAAATGCTAAAAAAAAGCCATAAATATTGCTTCTACATGAGCTTTTCTCAATATATTTTGCTTTTCTACTAGGAACACTGACAAAGAAGAAATGCATATCATTTTTCAGTGTCCTGCTCCTTTTACCAAAGGAACAGCTCAGTCATGAAGTTTTTGAAGGCTTTCTCCCCTTCCCTGCTCAAAAACAAAGGAGTCAAAGCTGGACTTTGAAAATTATATACTGTGGAGTTGCCACTTTTTGAGGGGGTAGTTTACCAGAGCTCTTACCATCTATTGATTTGCATTTGCATCTATTTATTTTAAAGTTAGTGTTAAAATGAGGATGCTCTTACAAGCTCAAGTCCTCATGATTAAAGGAATTTTTTGCCAGAGTTTGACTATCTGACAACATATCTCCTTTTCCTTTTCCTCTCCCATTCTACTCAGCAATGGCTTATTATGAATTACCTCTTGCATGGTAAAATAATCCCTCACATACTTTTGTATAGTACTTAGCATCAGTTTCACCTCACCAGATATAGATTTTTTTTTCCTAAACTCTTCTAAGAAAAATTATGACAAAGTCACTTTTGGATCATGTTAACAATATCTGAGGATGTTAGCTCCAGTATGTGTTCTCTTGAAAAAATATCTTATCAATCTTTCTTGAAAAACACAGTAAAACAAAGCAAAACAACACAGCACAAAAACCCACACAATTTGGACACAAAAGCACAAATAAAAGAAAAAATATGTTCAAGTAAGTGTATGGATGATTTTTTTTTTTCAGAGCAAAAATATCTAAATATGAAAAACATGTTAAAAGAAGTCTAAACATATGCCACAGGAAAATAATAGTGTGTTTAAATAGATTTTTGTATCTGGAAAAATATGAAGAGTCATAAAATGTTCAGGCAACTTTTTCAGAATTTTTGTATTTTTAAAGCATAGAAGCAGTTAGGTGTTAACACAATGTATGAAACTGACAATTCTTCAAGATATTTGTAATTCTGCCTCCACAAATTCATTTATTGATCAGGTTGATTGATGACTTTACTGCAGCCATTCCTATAAGAGCTAGAAATGTGGAAAAGATAACTTTGTTTTTTAAAGGCTTTTAAAATATATTTTATTTTTCATAGCCTAAATAAATGTCATTTCAGACAGAATTCTAATAGCATGTGAATGCCACAAGTTAACTAAAATGAAGGGAATATAATCATATTAGTTTATATTATTAATTAATCTAATATTTATTTTTATTTATTTCCTATTCATTGATTGCTATAGTATAGCAAAAATAATGATTATAATAACAATTAAATATTTTGTTATATATTATTTTTATCTTGATTTTTATAACAGTTTTGGTACCATTTACTCTGTTATTTATTGCTTAATTCTCCTTATTTTTTCTTTTTTTTCAAATTTTCTCTTTCTCTTTAGCATTTTTATTTGCTTTTGATACCTTCCTATTCTCTTTTGTCTCATAACTTCTTTCCTCTTCCACTTGTCTGACTATGTTTCAATTACTGTATTTTCTTTGTTATTTTTTCCCTCATGAACCCCTGAGTACCAGGAAGAAACGAAAACACGATATTAAAAATATTTAGAGTGATATTTTGCCTTACATAGTTATGTTTCTAACTGTGTTCTCAAGTTTTATCTTCAATTCTGTCCAGTCTCACTTGTTGTTTATTCAGGAATCTGGATCAAAAAAAATCCAGCTGATCAGCTGAACAAACAAAAAACCAAACCAAAACAAACAAAACAAACAAATAAACAAAAAATAGACAAAAAAAAAAAAAAAAAAAAAACCAAAACAACCCAGCTAGACTGTTTCTGATCATGCTGTCCTGATGTGATTGACAGTACTTTCTATAACATTATTATTTGTGAATCCATAATCTTACCTTTAGAAAGCAAGCCACCAAAGCTTAAAATATTTAAAGAACTTGAAATTAGATGAAGCGCATGTAGCAAATGTTTTATTTAGCTTTTCTCTCTAGTAAAATTTCTTCTTAACAAGTATTGTTTATCATCAACATTTATCATAAAATTTACACCTGATTTCTGTTTCTATTATAAGCCTTTTAAAATATGCACCCTAGATGACTTACAGGACACACCTAAACCTACAGACCTAATTCTACTAGATCATGTTTATGATGAGGTTGTCAAAAATTCAGGCATATTTTAAGATTCATCCTGTGTTTTAAAACCTCAGCAAACTGAAAACATTTAATTTAATTTTGTGTGGACTTCATCAGCTTTTTTTTTTTTTTTTTTTTTTTAATGTAGACCTCTTCCAGACAAGAGAAATTTACTTCAAAGAGAATCAGATTTAATTATGGAAAGAAAACAAAGCCCCTCCTTTCCTTTCATTTGGTTAAAGCTGTGAAGATGAAACTCCATCTGTTTACTTTTTTTCCTAATGTATTCTTTTGTGTCAGGTAGTCTGCTTCAGTGAAGAGAGAGGACCATATACTTTTTAGATGGAGCCCCTAGCCTTTAAAACAAGTCAGATTCAGAGGTATTTCCACAGAAGCCCAGACCCTGTTCCCTGATGCTCCTTGCTGCCTTATTATTACTTGACAGCTCGTCTCCCTGAGGGGACTGTGAATATTTTGCCAACAGCCATCCCAACCATTGTCTCCAGACAAAAGAAAGTGAGGTCTTTGATGCATACACTATGAATTCAAATCTTTGGGATTTCTCAGGAGATAGGTACCAAAGGGGTTTGATGAAGCCTGTTTTTTTGGGGGAGAAAAGTTACCTAAAGCTTTTTTTTGCTACAGGTACTGAATCTTTTGTATCTATTTTAACATTAAGAGGTCAAATATTTGGCAAGTGGGGAAGAAAAGACAAGAGCTCTGGCTCTGTCCTGGTGCATTGGAACATAAGGTCTTGTCTTTCAAATGTCTTTAACATCTGATAATGTGGCCTCTCTGCTCTGAAACAAAGATCTATTTCCTTCAAGCTTATCCTACAATCATTACTTACTATTCTCTCCACCACATTTTTATATGGTTTTGCAGCTTTAATTACTTAACTACTACGTGCATTAATTGGCATTTTTCTGTGGTCAAAATAAATACTTAAGCACTGTGTTATGTTTGTACTGAGACAAAATACAGGAAATTTTATAGTGGCAATGAAGCAAAATCAGCAGGTGTGATTATCATGATAACTACACCCCTGGGTGCTCAGAAGCACATGGCTGCATCTGGTCCATAGTTATCTCTCCAGGGGTGAGATTATTTCATGATATCCACACCGCCCTAATGGCCCATTGTTTGAGTTGTATTCATGACCTTTATTCAGAATCTTGCCTATATTGAACAGACTGAATTTCTCCCCCACCCCAGCTGTCTCTACATTTATGTTTTTAACGTAATTTTTTCTTTGTTCTTTTCTTTTCATTAAAGAGAAGCATTTGATATAAATGCAGAGTGCATTGTCTTTATCACCAGATTTGCAGATGAGTAAAATGTATGGTTTGGATCAAAACAAGCATTTATCTGGATTCTAGGTATAGCATAACTGATTTTGTGTCACATATCTGGTGGAACCTGACTGGCATTATTTGCTATGAAAATATAAATTCCAGAATGAGGGTTTTTTCAGTTCTCTGAACAAAAATAATGATTTCTACCTTGTAATTGTATTAGTGCTACAAAAGGTGTAAAGAAATGAGAGCAGGAGCAAGAGTTTACATCCTTTCTCACCTTGTAGTCACTGACAAGCAGTGTGATTAGCAATTAGACTGAGAATACTCTAAAATGTTACAGAACAAGAACTCCAGGATTCAAAGAGCCAAGTGCTGGGCAATGCAGCTATAAGTTAATGCCACCCTTGCAGTTCCTGTCACCATCTGATTCCTGATACCTATCTTCAGCTGTGGCACAGCTCTCTTAATTTATTTCAATGTCCTATGTCACCTAATTAAATCTGGCTAACTGTGCAAGTGTAAACACTGCATAAACACTTAATGAGTACAGAAAGAAGATTAATACTATAACTTGAAGGAAATATTTTTATGTTTTATATAATAGATTATTTTGCCACATCCCTTTAAAGGTTAATGTACTTTCCCAGCAGTTTAAGTTGAACACAAAGGCTAAGAAAGAGAGAAAATGACAGGAAATTGAGTGTTATCAAGTAAAAAACAAAGGCTTTCTTCTTCTTAATGGGACTCAAGACACCACTAATCTCATCTGGTTTAGCTGATAAGGTAGGCAGCAAGATGGTGAAATGGATTCAAAAGAGAAATCTTTCTTTATCAGACATATTCAACTTTTGTTTTCTTTTAGATATTTTTTTCCCTTCACAGAAATAAAAAGCTAAGATGATTACTTTTCAGCAGATAGTAATCATTCAATGAGTTAAACCAATATTTTATTTTTTAAATTGAGGGGATGCCACAAGATATTTCTTAATTAATTTCATAATTCCTAAGAGCAATTAAAAGGATTATTGTGAGAATGACTGTAGTAATTTAAATCAATTTTAGTACATAAAATCATTTTACCACCATATCCTCTCTCCCTAGCAACAGTGGATCAGAGCATGACAGGGAAGTGAAATATACCCACTGCATTCAGACTGGGTAAGCACAAATTAGAATGTTTGACTGCCTGAGCCTCAAATCTCCATTGACTCCGAACAATACTTTCAGGCTTTTCTCATTCAGGGTTCTAATGCTTTTAAAACTTTCTGTACTTTACAAATAGGATCCAAAGCAAAAATATTTTAATGTAAAGCATAGAATCATAGAGTCATAGCATATCCTGAACTGAAAGAGACCCACAAGGATTGTGGGTTTGGCTATGTACGTGATCCTCCCAAGAATCCCATCCATTTGCCTAAGAGCACTGTCCAAATGTTTCTTGAATATTTGGCAGCCTTGCTGCCATGACCCCTTCCCTGGGGAGCCTATTCTAGTGCCAACTGCTCTTTGGGTAGAAAATCTTTCCTAATATCTCACCTAAATCTCTCTTGACACAGTTTCCTCCCATTTCCTTGAGTTTTATTCCTGGTCACCACAGAGAAGAATGAGATTAGTGCCTGTCCTTGGGTTTCTTCTTGTGAGGAAGTTGTAGACTGCAGTGAGGTCTGCCCTCAGTCCCTTCTTTTTCAGGCTAAACACAAGAAGTCACCTCAGCAGCTCCTCACATGACTTCTCCTCTTGACCCCTCCTCATCTTCAGAGCCCTCCTTTGGACACTCTCTAATAGCTTTACATCCTTCTTATGTGGTGCCCAAAACTGTCCCCAGCATTCGAGGTGAGGCTGCCCCAGTGCAGAGCAGAGCAGAGCAGAGCAGAGCAGAGCAGAGCAGGGCAATCCCTGCCTTGCCTGGCTGTGATGCTGTGCCTGATGCCCCCCAGGACATGGCTGGCCATATATTCACTCATTCACACTGTGGACTCATCCTGACCAGGACTCTGATTCCTTTCCACAGCCCTGCTCTACAGTGACTTGTACCCCAGTCTGTATGTACATTCATTGCTCCATCCCAGGTGCAGAATCCAACACTTACTCTTGTTGAAGACATGGAGTTGGTGATTACCCAGTTGACCAATTTGTCGAGGTCTCTCTCCAGAGCCTCTCTGCCTTTGAGAGAGTCAGCAGCTCATCCCAGTTTAGTTCCATTGGCAAACTTACCCAGTCTACCTTCAAGTCCTGTGTCTGAGTTGTTTAGGAATTATTGAAGAGTGCTGGCCCTAAAAGGAGCACTTCAGAACTAGTGACTGGAACATGAAATTTATATTTTCTAGTCCTCTTCTTATGAAACATTTTGCAAAAAAATCACTCAAAGAACTAGTAGGAATGGAATATATGTTATAGATGGAAGCCACTGAACAGAAATGTTCTGCTACTTTAGTATTATTTTTTTAACATTAACCAGTAGTACAAAACTTGGAAATAGAGAGGCAATAAGCTTTTAAGCAATTTACTTCTACACCTAAATTTTGCATCGACAAGTCTATTCAAGAGACAAGCAACAGCAACACTGTACTTTGTTTTCTCTCTTAACTTCAGGAATCTCAGCTCAGTAACCCCCAGAGAGCTCAGTGAATAATTTAATTCTCCCTCAAGAGGGGAAAAATGCAGAAATCCGCAAACATTTCCTCTTAGAACCACTAAACAAAATTGTCTTCCCATGCAAGTCATAGTTCTGCTTCTCAGGCAGCCACTCAAGAACCTGTCTATTATAGTTGTGTGTCACAAGATATATAAATACAGCCTTAACTTCAGGCAACTTCATTGTGAATGTTTCTTTAACGACAGTTTTGTGTAAGAAAGGGAAAATTGTTTTTATCTCTTATAACTTTTCCTTCAATTTTATTAGTAAATGCCTTTTTTAACCTAAAAGATCTTGAATAAGTGAGATATTAGAGAACAAAAAGATACATTTGAATAAATTCATTAAGTTCTAATATTCTCTAGCTGAATGATATTTGAACAATTCTCAGTGATCAACAAAAAATGAGGTACTTTTGAAGAAAACATGACCTCTCATTCATGACATGGAATGAAAAGTATAGAATGAAATTTTTCATTCTTATTTTGTAAAATAAATTGAAGGGAATTTCTCCTGTATAACATAATAGTCTATGTTTCATATTCCATCTGCAGAAGCACATATTATGATGCTTTTCTTAATTGTATTCTGCTCAGGAAAATACAGAACCTTATGCAGAGCTTTCATCATGTGAACTGTCCCATAGGAGCTGAAATTCTATGACTTTAAAAGATTATCTGTATCCTTAAAGGTAAGCTTATTTTAATTGTTTATTTGAACCGAGATCATGCTGCTTCCAGTTGTAAATATTTAGCATCAGAGTTTTTGCACAACACTGAACTTATCTATGAAAACATTTTTATAACTGAAAATGAGAGTTTACGGAAAAAAACAAAGTTGTTTTTCACTTTCTTTTATAATTTTCTAAAATATGATAGCTAATCTAGACTTCTATGGGAATCATCCAGTGTTGTCAATGAGATATGTAATCACAAATTTCATTGTATGAATAAAGTTCTTAAAGTGATTTTTTCCTTCAAAATATGATTCATCCTTCTTTATATATGTGTTAATGGAAATTTTCCTGCTTATAGAAATAATATTTTTATAAATATATTTCCATAGTAAATATTCTAACATTTGAAAGAACACTTAGAATAAATATGATTATAACAGTCTCAGTCTCTTAAGTAAATTTCATCTGCTGTTTCTTTTCCAACAAGGAAAAAATATTCTTGTTGGAATGCAAACTAATCTTTTCAAAGAACAGAAAACATTGAGAGCTTTGCAGTAATTTTACATCTCACTTGGACTTACTAAATTAAAGAAGGAGAAAATTATTATTTTTCCTGGTCAGTACAGAGCTGTTTCAGATCTTAGCAAGTGTAGCACAATTAGACAAGAAGAATAAGTAATGGGAAAATAAGGATGGAAACCACCATTAACAGATCTGAAGAAATGAACCCTGCTTATAAATGTCACATGGTAAAACTTGTCAAGTAGATGAAGGGAGAGGGGCTTCAATATTAATTCATCATTTTTTTGATTAAGACTGTTAGGCTTCTCTCTTTAAACATTAGGCCATTGCTAAACATTGAATAATGGTCTCTGTGATTTATATGCATGATTAAAATATGTAACAATCCATTCACACACATTTTGTTACCTGTTGTATTCCATATCTATCTTTATAAATAAGCTGTCTCATTTAAAAATAAACTTGTACATTTCTGTACATTTTTTTAATAAAAATCATGCTTAATCAGTGGCAGTATTACCACTGACAATAAAACAGATATTATTGTCTTGCTTTAGCTCTCTCTCATCTAATTCGAGCTATTAAAAAAAAACCAACAAAATATTTATTTGTAATGCTTATGGTTTTTCTGCATCTGTGAGAAATTGTAAGTATATCATGCATAGCAGATTTCATAACTATTAATCTCTTGTTTAATAACTAAGTGAACAGCAAGAATGTTTTACTTGAAAAGCAGACTGTCCTTTCGAGACACATCTTAAACATATACATTTTTTTTCTTAAAAAAAGTACTAAAAATGTACAAGATTAGACTTGTAATTATAAATCAATCCACAGAGATATGAAAAGATGTAGTCCTCTTTGCAAAAAAAAAAAAAAAAAAAAACAACAACAAAAAAACTTTGCAAAAAATCTTACTTTTTAAAAACAAACACTAATGTATTTACTAATTTAAGCAATATTTTGAAAGGAGTCACTGAACTCTGTGTATTATGATAAGTTCTGTCTGATGTAGTTATTTATGGTAAAGAGAAATAACAAAATAACATCACTGCACTTTCAATGGTGAATTGCCTTGGCACTAGCAATACTCACAAATAACATCTCCTTCCAAAGAGAGCACGTGTTTTTTGTTCTTCAGATAATTGAGATGACAAACTTCATGAAATGATAGGTTATAACAACTCATACTGTTCAGTAATGAAACCATTTATGTATAATAAAGCAAGACCATTTAATCTGCCAAGTAGAAAAAAGCCATATAAGCATATAGCTAACATATACTAACAGAGTAATTCATTTTCTGACAATGGCTAAGAAATTTCTTGTATGTATCTATTGAATAGTCAATGGCCTCTAACCTCAAGAATGCTGAGAAGAAGCAATGCAATTATTCTCAATAATACAACATGACCAAACTAGTTGAAAGAAAGGTACTTTTAACAGTAGAGTTTTAACAAAAAAATTAAGAGCTGAAAAGTTTTTATATGTAATGTAGTGTTTGGATTTATTAGAACAAACATTATCTCTTTTTATAACTGATGATATTACCTATGATATGTGAACTATCTGCCTATCATGTACTGCATATAAAGTAACAGATTGGCTATTCATCAGCTAAAACATGTACTGAAAAATCTCAAGAAGAAATGAAGCCAAACAGAAAATGACAACAGCTCATTAAGAATCCAAAAAACAATGAATGAGAGTGTCCTCCCTCTACCATTTATTTAAAGATAAGCGATATTTTGAAAAGCCTTTGAAGCTGGTCCAGGTAATTTCTCTGACCTACTTCTACACCCAAAATCACTGCTCCCAGATAAGTCTTGTTACTCTAAGAAAGCAGAATCTAAGGACAACTCTCTCCTTCCTCCTTGTAGCACCAGCCTGAATCTGTACAGCAAGTACAACATCCCTCCAACATTTGATTTTACAGAGACAAACAAAAGAAATGAGATGGAGTTGTAAGAAGCTACTTGAAGAGTTTTCTCTCAAGGATTTTGAATGGTCTATTTAGATGATTTTATATGGTTAAGCACTAATAACTTCTTTACTTAAGCATGAAGTAATTTAGACCACTTATTTTTTAAAAGGATGTAGAAGCCAAGCCAAAATAAAAGTAGTGGAATTAAATTCACTTATCATGCATTTTTCACTCTCATGACAATATTTCTTTTAAAAACTGGGTTGCTTATTTTTTAATTTATAAAAGTCAGAGAAACATTTTTCAAAATGATGAAGGTAACTTACAATTACAATTAATCTTCTCAATTTGTTGCGCACTTGTAAGATGTACTGGTTTGTGCTGGGAAAGATTTAATTTTCTGCTTAGTAGCTTGTATGGTGTTGTGTTTTGAGTTTAGGACTGAAAGAGCTTTGTCAACATTGGGATTTTTCAGCTGTTGTGGAGCAGGATTTACACAGTCAAAGTCTTAATTTCTAACACTGTCCCACCAGTGAGTAGTCTGGGTCTGCACAAGGAGTCATGAGGGGACACAGCTGGGGACACATTGTCCATCATCATGCTTGGCAAGGACAGCTTGGGCAAAGAAGGGAGTAAGGGGGCCAGTTTGGACTAACTGCATTTCTCTTCCCAAGTATTTGTTATATGTGATGGTCCCTACTTTCCCGAAAATAGCAAAATATTCCCCTCCCTGGGAAAGACTAGATGAATTCCTCTGTGCAGCTTTTGCTTTCCCTATTGGACCAACTTTATCTCAGGCCAGGAGATTTCTCACTTTTACCCTTCCAGTTCTCTTCCCCATCCCACTGGAGGGGGAGCAAGCAAGTGGTTGTACTGTGCTGAGCTGCCTGCCAGGGTTGACCACATGAGATGACCACATGAGTCTTGCCTAGGGGTAAAGCAACAAGCAAAACAGAGTTTAGCTTGGGTTTTGCTATTTTTTTTAAATTTTAGAATTTAAGTAAAGTAAATAATTGCTGGTGTGCTCCTCTTTTTGTTGTATTTTTGAATTCTATTTGCCTTTCTTAAAATTGTCATAATTGATAGTCATTATCTTCTTATCATTCTTTACCATTGAGTCCCAGTTGAATAAAGTGCAGGAGGTCAAAATTCATGAAATTAGGTCTGGCATAAAGAAATATTAAGGACAGAGCTGTATTTTCTAGAGAAAGTACCCAGGCATAATTTTAACATTTTTAGTGTTGTAAGATGAAATATAACATTTCATAAATTGCATGATTCCCTTTAACATTATGCTGAACTGTTGTGTTTTTTTTTATCTTTATCACTGAACCCTGTCATATCTCTGCAGCCTGAAGATCTTATCTCCAGTTTTCTTTACAACAATGCAAGCATGACCAAGCCAAGGCTGTTGTTTTTAAACGTATCTATTTTTTCATTACAAAACATATTTTTTAACCCCACAGTCACTCTCATTCCTATTCTCTTACAAATCTTCAAAAGTTTGTTCCTTTTCCTCTTAAATCAGAAGCTATTAATTGTTCCATAACAAGAGTATGATTATGTTTATACAAAAAAAGATGCAATTATTATTCTCAAATAGAAAATACAAGCTAAGTTTGGTAGCTAAAGCTTCTCAAAATCTGAAGTTAGTGCTACAATGAGAAAACTGTTAACTAACTGAGGCAGCAACCTTGAACTCTCTTAAGACGTTTCTTCATAATTTTATCATCCTTCTCTTTATATTCTTTCATTCTCAGTAGCAGAGAGAAATACTTGTTTAATATGTCTGTATTTTGTAAATATTAATAGCCATATAAAATGGACTAGTCAGCACATTTCTGGTCTTTATTTTTAAAGTTGTTTTAATAAGAAAGTAGTTAGTTGTGGGCATCTTTTGGGATTTTCCTTCCCTAAAAATATTGGAAAGAGTTTAGCCTTAATAAATCTGGAAGTTTTCAAGTTATTTTGAAGTTCAGTTGATTCAACCTAGGTCTTTATGCAGTCATATTAGATATTTGCAATGAGACCTTCTGGCCTTACATCCTGTGAACTTATGACATTTAAAAATATATTTTTAAAATGTGTCATACCCAAACCCTTGCAATGAGACATTTTATAGCTTCTGCTTGGTTTGGACAGGAAAAAAAGATATACAGAAAATATTTTTTAAAAATTAGAAACGTACTTTTTATTCAATGATTATTAGCATTGCTACAACATGTAATATGGTCTTTCAAGACTATTTGATAGAGGCAACTTTGAATTTAACATATGCCTATACACAAAATAAAAATGTAAGACTTTTTAAAAATGCATATTTAAATGTAGATAACTTGGAATATAGCAGAAATGCTGTAGTTTCAGGATCATTTCTTGATCTGATAAAAAAGTTAGGTGAAATTTCTTGTTGTACTTTAAGGTCAGACAGAAAAATCTTCTCACTGAAAGATCTCTGTAACTCTCACAGTAAGTCATTACTTTAAGTCCCATGTCCTCAATTTATAAACTTGTGTTAAACACTGAACATAAATGCCTTTTTGAATTAACCACTCCTGCAAGTGGGAACACACAATTGTACAAGGGAAAAGGTCAGACACATATAATTTTGCAATTAATAAAAGAAAGATGAAGGATAGAGTTCAGTCTTGCTCTCTGAAAGATAGCATTGCCTTGTAAATTGTGTATTCTACAAAAAAGATTATTGTAACAACCAAATTGCAAAAATTTCATCTTATGTGATCATAAACTACATATAATTTTATTACTAGCATTCTTTTGAAGAAGACTTGGTATTTACAAGTGATCTGAAGTTAATAGATATATATCTTCCTTACTGTAATATTTTAATAAATAAGAATGTCACACTTCAAATTATGAAAGGAATAAAACATTTTTGTCAGCTTTCCATAATTTGTTAACTACTGTCTTACTCCTTGTGAAAAATTTACAAGGTAATTGTCAAAATTATATTAACAATAAAACAAACATATTTTCGGAATTATGTAGGGAATTCTGCATAGGTGATAAAGATCTTCAAGTGCCTTTGATGTGCCCAGCATTGCTGAGCTAAATAAAAATGGTGTCTGGAGAAAAGCATTCCATAAATTGGGTTTTGTTTGGTTGTTGTAAAATTGGATAATTTTACATAATCCTGCTGCATAATCCTACTGCAAATTTTAGACAGTTAAATCTATACTTGCAGGTATGGCAGTAATTTGTAAGTTGTCCTCATCACCTGGACAAGTTACACGCATTTCTTTTTTAGTCTATTTCCTGTAGCTACCAGTATCCTATAAAACATATATTTTGAAGTTTTCTGTTAGAATAGACGGATTTCAGAGTGAAATATTTTGAATTACTCTTATTTTCTGGCTTTATGGCTGAATAAATTGTAGGTTAATGCTACTTTATTCTTGTTACTTCAATTTGCTAATATCTATTAGAACATCATAGCTTTCAGAATAAACCAACTTGGCTGTTTCACTCCACTTGCTTTGGATAGAAACATTTATGATTCAACCAGATTTTTATTTGTTTAAGTCTTTATTTCATGTAACTGTAGAAGAGAGCTAACATCTAAACATCACAGAATACTGAGGACAAAAAAGAAGGTTTAGTGCAAATTCATCCCCAAAAAATCTGCTTTCGTATGGCCACTGGAAACAAGTAGAAATTTGTCTCCTTTTTTCTTTACAAATTCTTTATTCTTTGCAAAGTAGATCACTGTTGGTACATAGCAATGCTTCTCAGTTTAAGTCTGGAAGCTACTTCAGGGTCTTAATCTGTCAAGACAGTTAAACTAATCAATATGCTTTATTTTCTGATTTAAATAAGATTTTTTATCACTGATTTCCATCATGAATGCAGGAGCTGACAAAGTTTATTCACACTTTTTGAGCAGATTGAGCCACTATTGCTTTGATGAAAAACTGACTATTACAGCATTTGGCTATCATTTTAGTTATTTTGGATGTTTCTTTTTTCGTAACTGTGGACTTTTTTGATGTCTTAATGAATGGCAATTTCAACTCTACTGAGAACAGCAGCAACTCTTTAGAACATATAATTAAATATCTGCTTTGTGCCTATGACTATTTTTGTCATCATTTCTATTATAAAAGCTGAAAGATTGACCTTTGAATGCTGCAGTGCCATTTCGTCAACAGTGAGATTAAGACATAATTGCATGCAGTAGAGGAAAAAATTCTCTATCAAGAAAATTATAATTGAGCCATTACAGAGAGACTGAAATTCTAAGAAAATAATTATTTCTCCTATACCTATGTTAGGCACATCTGTTAAGGAAGAAAGAAGCAGGGTGGACTTCCTACATTTATCTGGTAAGTGAAATCTTTGAAGAGTGCTTCAAAATGGGTTCTGTAGATCGGTAGGCAGAAAAAGTCTTCTTTTCCATGTGTCAAATCTACTCGTCAGAAGAGGTTCAAAAATTTTCTAATAATAAAGGCTCTAAATGCTCTTTTTTAAATACAAATTGGCTGCACATGAGTAGCTGTGGAGAGCTTGAAACCAGGAAAGTAATCAGTATAGAAACTAGAGCATGACAGTTACTACTCTGCTTCTCTTTTTTTAGCCCAGCATACCGTCACTTTCTGCAAGCATCCAAAGACACAAACAGTCCAATAACAAGGTTCACTTACAGTCATGTACACATCTGCATAGCAAAGAGTGACAGCTCTCCATTCAAAAATATGTACAATAATGTAACTGATTCAGATGAATCAGAAGTGCATAAAAGTGTAGGGATAGAAATGGGTCCTCGATCCTGAAGAAACACAACATGGCTTATTAGAAGTAAGGAGAAGAGTAGGTGGTGAAATATATATGCTCATCTTCCAAAAGAGTAAAAAGAAACACACAAGTATTACACATGCTTATTTTTATACTGATTGTATTGCTTGTGTTTATTTTCACATTTTTCAGATTTGGCACTTGAAATTGCAAGGTCTTTGAGACAAAAAAGATTTTTCCTATATGTTTAGGGAGCATCCAGTGTTTCTGAATACTATTGAACTCTATTCAATAGATACATTTCTTTAATGTATTTTTTGTTTCATTTACAATATGCTTGCCAGAAGCAGAGGTTGCTATATTTATAGACAGTAATTGGGCAGGAGGTCAAAAACATTATCTAATGTAACTTTTTTCATCTTTAATTACATTTTATTTGCATGCACTGCAGGAATAGCTACAAAATTAAGTTAAATAATTCTGTATTTTAATGTTTATTAGTAGAAGGTCATGATGACAACAGCTCCCTTTTGCAAGATTAGTAATTTTAGTTCAGAAACCAGTAGATGCTTTTTATCAGTTTCAATTCTTATGTGTGTCCAAAGTTTTCATTTTTATCAAAGCACTATGGTGGTTGTTGATAAGAAAATTAGCCAACTGTGTCTTGCTCTTTCTTCGTGAGATTATACAATTCTTTATCATCATAACCAGATACAATGACACATTGTAGGTCAAGAACAAAAAAAGTTGAATGTAACCCTTTGTCATATTTCTTATTAGGTAAGCAGATTAAGAATTCAGGCATCAAGATTTTCTCCAGTGTCTATCGCTGTGAAAAACTACCCCTGAATAAAGTCAAGACAGACAAAAAAAAAGCGCCAAATCCAACCTCAATTGTAAACTTCAAGCAGTAAACTATATCTTCTTATGATTTCAGACTAGAAACTGTGGTTTTGGTAGGAGTAGTATGTATCTCCGAAATCTAGGAGTGAATACATTTCATATTTTAAGTGCTCTTCAATGCAAGTGTTTTTGTTTTGTTTTCCTTTGTGTAGCTTTCTAGAAGCATTAAGTGTGCTTTTCCCTAGCAGGAGAATTTAAAGTATTAGAGGCAATACTACTAGAACGTTTGGATATTTACATTGTAATTGTTTCATAGGAAATAAGCCTTGAAAGATCATTGAGAAACTGTCTAGTCCATACCCTGCCCCAGGGTAGAGAAATCATTCCTATCAGGTATTTGTCTAATTTGCTTTTTAAAATCCTCTCTTTTGGTGAGTTTACATCTTCTCTCTTAAACTAGTGCTGAACTATCCTTACTGTTGGCTTTTTTTTTTTTTTTTTTTTTTAATATCTAATGTACCTTCCTGGATTTACTGCTATTCCTTGCCTTAGTCTCATGACAGGGAGTTCACCTTTTCTCATTTTCAGTTTTCTGCTCTTGGTACCCTCAGCATTCTCATCCCCAGACTAATCAGCCCCAAATACTCCTGTCTTTGTAGTCATCTATCATTATTACCGTTCTGTACTGATCTCCCACTAGTTAATTCTGTTTTATCTTTTCCAAAAAGGAAGATGACTTCAGTAGGATAAAAGACTCTAGTATATGCTTTATCAGCATTGAGCAGACTAGAGGACACATTTCAAGTGTCTTTCATGAAGTTCTTGCCAGTCTTTTTCTGCAATAATGCTTTGTTAAGGCATGCCTCAAGGTTTACTCTGAATTTTACATTCAGACTTATTTTCTTCTGGGTCTTCTTAGCTTAAGCATCCACACTGTACTCATATGGGATGAATGTCAGGATCTCTTTTGCTTTAAACTGTCCAAACATTTTTCCATGTAACTCTTTTTGACTGAGCTAGGGTCTCTTTCTGTAATATTCATGGAATCATGGAATCATAGAATGCCTGGGTTTCAATGACCTTTAAAATCCAGTTATTTCCAACTGCATTGCCATGGGCAGAGACACCTAGACCAGGTTTCTCAGAGCCTCAGGCAGCCTGGCCTTGAACTTCTCCAGGATGGGACATCCATCACTTCTCTGGGCTACCATATGTTTTGATCTGCAATAAGTCTTGCTGCATCCATATTCCAGAGCTGTCCAATGCTATGCCAGCAGGTCTTTCTTGCCATGACATCTAGTATGGAACTACTAGATTAAGCTTTGCAACAAGATTTAGTCTAAGAAAAATACTGAGTCAGAAAACTGCTGATCAGGTTAGGTAACTGATCTAGAAAGGCCCATGGACTGAGAAATTGAAAACATTCAAATTTCTTGT
Source organism: Muscicapa striata striata (assembly GCA_030060385.1). NCBI lineage: Eukaryota > Metazoa > Chordata > Aves > Passeriformes > Muscicapidae > Muscicapa > Muscicapa striata. The sequence goes on from JAREIS010000146.1 coordinate 2,494,477, forward strand.
AGGAAGGTACTAGACATGTCAAGGATTATTGAATGCTATACTACAGACTGCTCAGGAAAGGACTAGGAAATATGGTGACAGTGAATCTGTTGTCTAGACATGAAGAAATCGTTTTGGACTGAGAACAAAGATGGTACAGACATTTTGTACCCATGCTGCCTAAAAAAAGCAGTAGTTGACTTGATGTAGTGCTGGAAATATCCTGTACAGGCAGTACTTGATTCCTCCCAGAAGCTCATATGACCAGCACTATGGCAGCAGGATTCCATGCATCTAAAAAGGCTCTACTAAGACTAGGTCATAACTGTGGAACTGCTGCTTGACCAGTCATCTTCTAGATAATTTTTCTTAAGCTTCTTACTTCTTATTGCAGTGCTTTGCATTTGTCCATCTTGATGGGCATCTTATTTATTTCAGTGAGGCTTCCTAATTTGTCACAATCATTTGGCATTCTGGTCTTGCCCTTTAGAAGGGCATCCTTCCCAGCCTGCCAAGTCATGCAGAATAACCAAGATGTACTGAAGATCCATCACTCAAGTAATTAAAAAACAAACACTGCCAAAACGAGAAACAGTCCTGCAATAACCTCTTCATTTTGATAAAATCCCACTGAGAGGAAACAATTTGTAAAATACACCCCAATATTGTATTGTGCTTAATTGCATTTTTCTTTGCATCACTCTTATGGATATGCCTATGCAGGTAAATAGAAGACAGGGAAAAATTTCTAGCAAATTGTAATGGACTGACAAGTGTTAACACTTCTTGAAGGTGCGTCCTTCTACAGTAATAAGAAATATGCTTCCAGATGACCTTCCCCTAGCTCACTCTGTCCTGTGAGAGAGAACCATCAACATATCAGTCCCTTCTGACCTGGGCTGTCTCAAGTGAGTTCTGTGAACTGCAGTTCAAGTATGTGATTCACTTTATTCATTATACAACTGATAGTTCTGTCTCTGTTCTTACGGCAGAACTTCTTCAGGCATTTGGCTGTGGACATAAATACACGTACGAGACCTGTGATATACAGATATGTGAGAAAAGCTCGTCTGTGGTGCACAGAGATCATGGCAGGATGGGACCCCAAACAGCACCTTGCCTCAGCTATATCCAGGACCTTCACAGATGTTGTCAGCCCATCAAACTTTGATTTCCATGCATTCCCAGGAGAACAAGGGCACAGGCACACAAATTAAGACTTTACAGAAAGTCATGTCCTGTCTGGTTGCTCCCCATTGCTTTCTCAGGAAAGTCTCAGTTTTAAAGTCTGCTTGTGAAACACATAGAATCATAGAATGGCCTGGGTTGGAAGAAACCTTAAGGATCATCTAATATCACATCAAAATGTGTCAATGCTGCAGGAGCAAATTTTGCATTGAAGAAGATCACTGTTTACGAGAGGAGATATATTGTGGCATGTAGGGGAATTTTGGAATTGCACAGGACTTATTAACACATGTTTAGAGGGGGACCAAAAAGTGAGATCTTGGTGATTTGGGAAGGGAAATGTGTATGAAAAGAATAATATGGGGATGAAAAGCAGTGGTGGTGATTAAATAGTTTTGTACACTTTTCTGCCCATGGCTTGTGCCTAGCCACTGTGATCTGTAGATCTTTTGAAATTCCTTTCCAGTTCTTTCCTTGGATGAGGAATTCTATTTCATGTCTGCATGTGCATGCATCACAAGGTGAGTGCCAGCAACTGGAGAGGGTTGCAGAGGCCTGTGGTACCAGCATCTGGAGTGAGTGAGGTCTGGGTGTCAGCAGCTGGGCTGTGAGAGCCCAGACAGCAGAGCTCTGTGTGCCTGGGTGCCAGCGAGGGGAAGGCAGATGCAGCTGCTGGTGCTGCCTGTGCTGGTGTGAATGACTGTGAGGCACTGCTCAGTGGCCAGCTTTGTCTGTGTGTGGTGCACACACGTGCTCTGTGTGCATGTGCCTGATGGGAATGGGCACCTTCAGCCTTGCCACTTGAACCTGGGACATGGAGTTGCAGCAGCATTGCTTTCCCTGGACTCTTGTCTGGACTGAAAATTTAGCCTAGAAACAGGTACCTGTGGACTTTTGCAATGCATAAACCTACCAAGCAGAGAATTAACATCCTTTGAATCTAAAGAAATTTTCTAATTTACGCAAACCCATACGCTGGCTGAATTGTTGTTAGAAACAATCAAAATTAAAACAGTCAAAACAATAAAAAACTAAATGAAATAAGATTCCCTGCAATTTGGTAAGGCAAATGACACCTCATGGATATGATATCACATTAGATATATCAAACAGAACTATGGCTTCTCTATAACTTTCTTCTTCTTTTTTTGTGTAAAGTAAATTGATAAACCATGACATCCAATAATCAGGATTTTAAGGAAAGCCAAGGCTAAAGTATATTGTTTTTAAGAATTGGTTGCTGTTTATCTAATACTTCACTCCCTGAATGTCAATTCACATAGGATATGCATTTGAGAAAATGTATTGCTCCATTTGTTACAGCTAAATCTGGCAATATTATTCAATTACTTATTTCAAGACTATTTTTCCATGATATAGCCACTTCTTTTCCAACTTATCTTAGATATGTTTGCACAGGTCTCATTGTCTGTACTGTCTGAAGAAAGCTGGCACTCATCTGCACTTCAACTGTTTTGTTCTTCATTTTAATTGGGATATTGTTACTGCTTCTATCTTTTCTCTCTCTTTTTTCCCCACTATTGTTCTGGCTGACATATTACTTGATTGTGCTTTTTTTTTTATCTGGCAGATGTCTTCATCATCACCATCCAATTAGAGTACAGTCAATGAGGATGTATGTGGACTACAGCACAAGCTATATTTGAACTAACTATAAAATGCTTTCTGCAGCACCTACAGAATATCTCTTTGGGGCTGAACCACTGCAAATATAAAAGGCTCATATGCAGAGACAATAGACTTCTGAAAACTTCAGGTTTTTCTCTGATATTCCAAAGCCATTGCTCACCCAATTTTTGAAAACAAGCTTTGAATATGCAGAATATTATGTAATTTCTTTTACATAAAATTACTTGTTTCCTAATATTTTTAGCATTTAACATCCTCTCTTGCAATAATTCCAGCAATTTTTTAGGAAATTTTCCTTCTAATAGCATTTGTCTAATACTTTTTTTCTACATTGAGCCAATCAGTCTTTTCACAGAGTATTATTTCAATTTTGGAATTTATTATTTTAATAATTAAAAACAAAAACTATGAAAAATCTTCCAACTTTTTTTTTGTACTAAATAAAAACTCCAAAAGTGTTCAGCATTTTTCCAGAGCAAGAAGTGAATTTGGCATTTTAAACTACGCCAACTTGAGGAAAATGTTTCCTTATTCTTCTAATTTTATGTTGTGCATTACATTGTTTATTATAAAATCTGGTTAATGACATAAATCTTTAAGTGATGTTATATAGGAAAAAAATAGCCATTAAATAAACTATTTCATCTAATAACTATTGTTATTAGATTGTATGTATAGCATGATATAGATATATATATAGAGTTACTTCTCACTGTAGAAACTGTACGAAAACAATTACTAATTACTACATATATAAAGAACTGGAAAAGCATGAAAATGAAAGAAAAATGTGCTTATCTCATGCCATGACAAGCTTACTGAGGCTTTAAATGAATATATATATTTATAAAATTGCCTTTGACAATTCACACGATCTGATTATGTGGCAGGATGCTCTGACAAAGGATTTGATTATATGGTGCACTGAGCTGTGGCTAGTAAATAATAACCTTCAATGTTCATGCTTCTACTTGTTAGTGTTAGAAAAGTGGCACAATATTGAAAATTAGTGAGTGCCATAAGCAAATCAATTATTGAGGCAGGACAGCATCTACCATTTGGAAAAGGTAAATAAGATAAGTTCTTTTATTCCTCCTGAAAGGAATTTTATAAATGGCTGCAAGTGAAGTGTAGGTCCTTACGCATGAGTTGTAAATGAGCCAAAGGGAACAACACAGGAAACTTTTTCCCATATTTATCTTAAACCAAAAAAAAAAAAAAAAAAACCAAAAAAAAAAAAAAACCAAAAACAAATTCTGACCACTGTTCTAGACATCAAACAGTAAAGGATAGCATCTAAAAGAATGACACAGTGATTGCCTCGACCCCAAGGGTATTTTCTGGCCTTACTGTCTCTTTTCCCTCTTCACTCTCTGGTCTAGGACCACATTTCAACTCAGCCCAAGGCCCTCCAATACTCTCAGACTGATCCTGAAATGGGAGGGGGCTGCCCAGGGAGTTGTAGAGTCTGCAAAACCTGTTGACTTCAGGTGGACCAAAATCCTACAAATCCTACAAAAATAAAGAAATTATGTTGCATAAATGGAAACCTTCTGCTATCACGTCTCATCATCTCTCATCATACTTTACGTCATACGTAAACATCACTTACTCACTAGAAACTCATTTAGTGTTCTATTCATATTACAGAATATAGCAAAGACACCAGACAGGAGTTGTCATACACCCTAGTAGATATTATAAAGACATGGAAATCACAGAATCACAGAAGCAAAGAATTCTGGGTTGGAAGAGACCCACAAGGATCATCAAGACCAACTACTGAGTGAATGGCCCATACCTGTAATTTCTTCTCAGTTATCTTGAATGATGAAATGAATAATTTAAAAATTGTTATATTGTTGTAAAGGGAACCTAGATGTTATTGCACCTTGTCTGTTCACATCAGCTGAAATATTTAGAAGTACAGATTTAAGACCCAAATCTTTCACTATGCATAAAGCTACAGACTGATAATAGCCCGATATAGTCCTGCTTTTGTAATTTCTATGAAAAATGTCAGAATATTCAGTTTCCAATTTCAAAATTCAAATTGTATCTTAGTAGAGAAACAGAAAACTGAGTTGAAATTAACAGTTCAGATAAACCACATTTTTAAAGGATGTATTTTTAAACACTGGGAGTAGATGTTGACATAAAAGACACATTTGAAATCATAAATGTTTAAAAAGCCATTTAAAGAATTTTATAATTTTGGGATTTATGATTGATTTTTTTTCAGTCTAAAATGAAGGTATAATTCAAAAAAATACATTAAATATTTAGCCTGATACAACTATATTCTGAAGAAAATAAAATTAGTTTAACTGTTCCAAATCCACAGCAGTTTTTCAAATGTATCAGCTGTCTCATTCCTATTTAATTGACAATTTTGATTGTTCCCTCATACATCCAAGAGTTTGCAGCAGCCTTTTGAAGCATAGTTGTGTCATTTTTATCTCATTTTGGGCTTTTGCTGTCTAATAAATGGTGGTAAGATTAAGGGAAATGAGGCAAACAATTTAAATTAGGAAATCTTGCTAATCTCTTTCTGCAAGGATAGTTCTAACTCGCAATTTTTTGTCCAGATATAGTCAGCTTCCAGGGCAACCTGTTGAAGGTTTTATTATGAATACTGCCTTGATCTTAAGGCTCCTAGATCATGTCCTTTAGTATATGAAAATACTGGGCAGCTGTAAGAAAAAAACCAAATCAACTTAGTGTCTGTGTTTGTCTCGGTATGTGAGAAAATAAATGAGCACTATATATTTATTCTCTTTTTTAAAACAGGATATAGTTTATGTATTGGTTTATAATTCATAAACATATAGTTTTTAAATATTAGGATATGGTTCTGTTATCTGTCATGAAAAGAAATGTATTTTCTACTGCTGGATGATGTTAATATGCCCAAAAGAATTTTTCTTGCTTGGAAAGTTTTGCATATTTGATGCTAATGGAAAGTAATAGACAGGAATACATAACTTTTTTTTCCCACTTCCAGATTTATGGCAAAAAATTGTGGATTTTGTTTTCCATGCTTCTTATTACCTTTTTACTTTGCTTATAAATTTTTGCTTTCAAGAAAAGTATTATTAACCATAGCATATGAGTGTAAATGGTTAGCTTACATAGCTAGTCAAAATTGCTGTCCCATATTGCACTTATCCCTGTCTGTTCTTTGTTATTTTTAGAACAGGTGGAGACCACAGTATATTTCAGCCCTGAATTCATAAACGCATTTTGAAGGAGATGAAAGGTGAAATAGTGATGTTCCAATTTGTCGAGCACCTGTCATGGTGCTAGCCATTGTTCTGAACCTACACATTATTCCATATTGTAGTTGTACAGACGTGCAGATTTTGGGAAAAATAAATTGTGTGATCCATAACAGATTGAAAGACTTTCCAAATGGAAATGGCAAGAATATGTATAATATGCTATTCTTCAAAAAAAAATAAAAACAGCATTCCAACATTCAATGACCAAATTGTAGTAATTCAATTTCTTTTTTTTTTTTTTTCCTGTTTAAGATCGAATTTTGAAAAAATAACCATTTTGAACTCAAAAAATGTGACCCTCAGCACTGGCTAAAACATTTTATTAATTTCAAATATTTTTTTTTCCACATTTTAAGTGAAACTATTTCTGCCCAACTGTTTGAAGAACAAACACTAGTGTTTGTTCACTATGGCATTATGTTTGAATTTGGGGAGAAGAAGCAGAGGTTGAATTTATAACTTATTATTTGGCCACTTTCCATTCCTTTTTGAGAATCAATAGATCACATTTCTGCTTTAAACAAAAGAGTAATTTTGACATGCATTGATTTATCAAATATAAGTAGCTACTGAGTTATCCGTATAGGAGATGTACAACCAGAATTCTCTTACTGATGAAGGTGAGACTCATTACTGCACAAGGATTGCCTTAAAGGTGGAGTGATAATAACTGAAAAAGTAAAGCAGACTGGTACACAAGCAGCAGAGCAAAATACTCGATTACAGATGACAAGCACACTTCATCCTTCAGTTCTCCCTGACCATTTTCCAGAGTCTATTTTGAGAACTTTGGAGTATTGAAAAACAGCACTGACACATTTGAACTAATAATTCAATTACACACACAAACTGATGAGATGTCCATGTACATGTGTTATATATACTAGCTACTGTTGGCCAATACATAATGGTAGTGCTACATGTCTTTTCTTTTGAGATCTCCAATTCATATTCTTGGCATACCTGGGATGAAAGAGGCTTTTAATCCCAAAATGTACTTAAAATTCAGCAAGATATTAAGCTCAAGCACTGATAAATAGGCCAAATAACCATCAATACAATCACATTAGCTTTTTCTTCTCAGCCTTAATGATAAAAAGTGTTTAATCCAAAAATTGTGCATGTTACCCAAGCTTGAAAAACTAGAAATAGACATGAATTTTTGACTTTCCTCTTGAATCTTCTCAGGTGTCATAAGGTCAATTCATTAACTAAGAGTATTATACTTTATAAACCAAGTTTCCTAAAGGGATAATTTTACTTTTATTTCTATTCAAGTTTGATTTTGACTATTGTGAAGCAAATTGTTATTGAATTTGTAGCATAAATAGAATGGAAAAAAAGTCACACAGTTTATGAATCATGCTGTGAGCATATAAAAAAATCCATTTGAAATCAAGGAGAAAGATGAGTGCTTAGCATATTAGAAAATCAGACATAGAAAGTGTAATAATAATATTACACTTTTAGAGAAAAATAATATTTTGCTATTCAAAACAGGCTGTAATCAAGTTTCACTGGTCACCATTGGGGGTTGGGGGACATTTAAGTGTTTACTGAATCTGCAGTTGATCAGAACCAAACATTTAAGACATTGTATTCAATGCACTGGGCATTTGCAGTGCATTATTTTCATTTACTTATTTTTGTTAGAAGTGAAAAACTGAGATGTCTTGACAGGCCTGATGTGCTAGAGAATAGAATAAGGAAACTGGCATAAAGCATCAGGGATTTGCCTGCCTTTTGTACTTTCATGTGGTTGTTTCTTAAACTCCTATCTATTCTTGCAAGCTGCCAGGAAAAATTCCACATATCCAATGTTGAGAAAACTCACAATAGATTCTCTTTAAACATCAACAATCTTCTTTGATTGTAGGACTTGAAATATTCTTTTCTTTCCTTCTTTTTTTAACTTTTTGGGTCATGATGGCACTTCTGGTTAACATTTTACATTTTGATATAGTTTTATCCTGGAATTTAGCAGAGTTTAAGTGTTCTGCACTTGTAAAAAAAAAATCTGCAACATGTATTATTTTTTTAAAGAAATGTATAAGTATTGTCAACATCAGCAGGAAAGAGACTGACAAGGAAGTATAAAACAAAAGTACAGTTTTTTCTTACATGTTATCTTAATTTACTATGGTATTAAAATAAAATGACAATACCTTACTTGAAATGAGGAAACATATGTCTTAATAGGTGATGAACCAAAGCAGTAATGATTTTAATCATAAAAGACACTTAAACAGCATGATCCCAGACAAATGCATCAGAATATTTTACTGTGTTACTGGCTAAGTTTTTTTAGGTAGATTATTGTAGTGAGAGCAGATGGTCCCAGTTTATGCCTTTTGTTCTGCACAATTATTGATGTGGATGCTAATATGAGACAATAAGTGGGCTATTTTTTGTTTATAATTGACACTAAATGGGTAATATTGAGGAAGCATTATGACAAACTGACAGATTCAAATCCATGTAGTCCTTACTAAAAATCATGCAAGTTCAGAATGCTGTAGCCAAATTACCACCATAATTATCCACATACAAGAGAAACAGAACAAAGAATCAGTAGGGGGAAAAAAATCTTTAAATGGTGTTTATGATATGCAAAGTACCATACACTGTACAATTTCAGAGAGACAGAGGTGGCATTCGAGCATCCATCCATTTTCATGTACTCAGGGTTATATATGGACCCCACCATGGGCATGTGCCCTTCCCACACAGCTGTTTTGGTTCTCATATTTACAAATACCTGCTAGTATACACAGAGTCAGTCTCTGTGAGCACCAATTTCCACCCAGAAAGACCAAGCTTTTGCTATATCAGGACTGCATCTTCTTTGTATCTAATAAGTTGTAAAATGAAATCTATCCTGCCTCAATAATCAGCAATGTTATTTACTTTCTTATTTCAGGGTTGTTAATGGTGAGCAAATAGGAATCAGGAAGCCTAAAGATCCCCTGTGCTTATTCGTGGTTTTTTGGGTTTTTTTTTCAGGCCAGTGCTTGTTTGTTTTTGTTGGTTTGGGTTCGTTTTTTTTTGTTTTTTAATGTAGTGTTTAATTTGTACATTGCTCTTACTAGGAATGAAAACATTCCTTACAGATATAAAGAATACGGTTTTGGAAGTTTTTAGGACCAAGTTTAACTAATGCCTGTCAGAAATGTCATTGGGAAAACTGATCTTGCTTGAGGCATGAGAGATGGACAAGATAATCTCTTGAGGTTCCTTCTAAGCCCATTTTCTGTGATAATATAATATAGCAGGTTTGGACCAAGAAAAAGCCCCATCAAATTCCACTTGGAATGTGAAGATTTTAAAATCTAGCTGAAATACATGACTTGTAATATTTTCTAGATCCATACAAGTTTGTGCTAGTTCAAAATTACTGAGAGACTGATATTGACACACATATACATTTGTTAAATGCACCCTAATTTTCTCCTTAATATCAGTTTTGAAGTAGATGTAACTATTTGGACTGGATCTACCCAGATTTTAGCAGTCTGTAATGAATAAAAATGGGATCCTTAAGCGAAACTGATGTGAAATCCTGACTGTGTTTATCCCACAGATGGGTATTCCTACTAACAAAAGAAATGGTGCTGCTCTGCATTTTATAATGCAGATAGGTAACAGAAGTTGTACAAATTTTTAAACTCTACAAATAGCTACTGGATTTTTTTTTCCTTCAGGAAACAACATCTTCTCAATATATTTCAAATTGAGAGTCAATGAACTGTCTGAGTAGAAAGTCAGCAGCTCAAGTTTTAGCACCAGGATGTTGAAAGATGTTTGGACACCACAAACATACATGAGTAATTCTAGATGTACAAAACCCATTATAATAACAACAGTATTTTGACATGATGTTTTTGTCATTTTGAAAAATCGTTGAACCTGTTTTAGTGTTCTTTATTTTCATTAAGATAGATTATCAACCTTGTTTATTTTAGACAGGCTTGCATAATATAATGTAAGAGTGTTTTTGGAAAAAGGTTCATAAAAGTGTAAGATACATTTTTAATATCTATATAGAACCTTCTAGTTTCAAATATCTTGATCTATTCTGTTGAAAGGAAGTAATCTTTACTATAATACACATTTATGGTAGACACTGTGTAAGCATCACAGAAACACTTTGCAGGCTTCTGATATTTATTCTTTCTGGCAGCTGGACACACTTAGATTTCATATTCTTAAGACAGCTGTATATTTTACTAATTCGGTCATTCTTGTATGACATTATTCCTTAATGATAATGTGCATTTACATTTAAAATCTCATCATAAGATATTATATATTTCTGTGTTATCCTGAGGGGATGTAAACGGGCAAAGCTTGTTGGAGTTCACTGGATGTTTGTCAATATGCATCTGTTTGGTAGCTGGTTGCTTATTTTCAAACCAGTATGTAATTTAGGAGGATCAAAATGGGTTTTGTAAATAAATACTATGATATTTGCCTTTTCCTCGGATGACAGCTAAAATATACACCAAGCATGAGAATGTTTATTTGTTATGATGAGAAATTATGTACTGGATTCTAGAGAGAATTCAACTAAAATTGAAATTACACTCTTTATTTCTGCTGCATTCAGTTTCTGAATGATTCATCCCTAAGGTGAAAATTTCCCATAAAAGGAATTGTTATTTGGCTTTTTATTGATTATCTTGTGACTTGCCTTGTCCATATCTCAGTCTATTATTCCACTGACCCTTGCATGAATGCTACTGGTAGAGAAAGAAGTTGGAGACAATTCATTGAGTGCTGTCTCTTATTTTAGTGGGGATTTATATGCTTGTATTTGTAATTAGATCTTTATATCTTATTCAATTAAAAATCTTATCTTATTCATGTCATATTTGCTTTTCTTATTTCATTGGAGTTTTGATTTTTAGGGTTTTGTGCTCGCAAATATTAAGATAAGTTATTACCCAAATATATTTAATAAAGATGATCAAACTTTTTTGTAAGTTGAGACTGAACTGTAGATCAGTATTATCTTCTCTGCTGCATGAAAAAGAATGGGGACTTCAGGGCTCATCAGAGAATGCATCTGTCTCAATCACAATATACATGAGGCAGCCTTATTCCTTTTCCCTTTATCTTTATGAAGTTAGTTTGCTAGTCTGAACATTAAAAAAAGTTATCTAACAAAACAAGTCAGTCATTGTAGTTTCATTTTCAACAGCTTAAAAAGCTATACTTTGCTTTAAAACAAATATAGTTCCTGAATTAGTTTCAGAATTATACACATTACACCATATTTTTCATTTTGTCTGACAAAAAATGAGAAACACAAACCAAAAGTAATCTTTCTGTGCTAATTTTGAAGAACTTAATGAATTAAAATATTTTTTCTTGCATAGCTCACATTTAGTGATTCTGCAACTGATCTAATGTGGTGCAATTTATCTCGAAATAATGAACTAAAAATGCAGTAATAAAATATATTACTTTGCTTTTAAGAAGAGCTCTGTTGGATCAAAGTCCAAGACACACTAGAACACCTTCAAAGTGAGATACAGATTCTATGAATTCCTAATATGTCTGTTTGCAACAAATCTCTGTATTTCATTATAAAATCTAGGCACTAAGAGGAACAAAAGAAAACCATCAACCCCAGAGAAATAGCACTTCTGGCTTATGAAAGCTTTCTAACCAAACATCAAGTAGCTCCAGATGAGGATCAAAACGTAGTAATAAAATCTATTGCCTTTGTGTTTGTGTTTTAACATCCTGACACCTTATTCAGGTAACAGTATGCTATCAAGGCAAACATCTTCCCTTTTTCAGAGATCTTTTATTTTTCTAATATGGTTTTGAAATAATTACCATTTTGTATTACACTGAAAATGACAAAAAGCATGTGAGCATGTATTATATCACATATACACTTGAATATCTGTAAATATTTAATCTCACTCTAAGTTGCCTCCTCAAAAAGACAGAAGACAGCAAGAAAGAGGGAGATCAGTTCCAGATTTGCAGATGATTTCTGCAGTTTATACAGCAACATGATCCACCATTTCACATCAGTTTTCTTAAGCAGAAAAAGTCAACATATTGAAATATAAGTAAGTAGATTTTATTAATAACTAATGTACTAATTATTATTTATTAATATTTATCAGACACATAAATACCATACATATAACATTTACATGAGTTAGTATGAGGTAATTAGAGCAAACTTGTAGTCTTTGGAGCCTGAAAATCAAATTAAGTGCCTCTAAGACTTTTTTGGTTGGTTTACTTTTTTCCCCCTACCTAGTTTATCCATTTATCCACAGAAAGAGTTTGCCACAGGCAGACTGCTACCAACAAAACCTATACATAGAAAAATATGCTTAATCCAGCTCCAATGTTAGTAAGGGACTGGAATCAGAGACACATTCTAATGGCATTTGTTACAAATTTATTACTCCCAGGTCAGGTACAAGTCACTGGTGCAGTGCCCAGCAATAGGGGAACAGTGTGGCTATATCACCATTTCAGAGCAGGATCTGTTGCATCCAGTATTTCACCAAGGTGTCATCTCATCTAGACAAAGTCAGGAATGTTTGTGGCCATAATTTATAGAATTTAAGTCAGCTTATACCTTGAATAATGTAAATTGTGTTTTCTACTGTCCCTCACTGAGAAAATATGTTTTATTTTGCTAAAAAGTTATTACAACAGACTGCAAAAAGTATTTCTTAGTACTGGCAGTGAGTCTTCTATTGAATTCGATTGTTTCAATGTAATTTGATCTTTAGTGTTTTGCTTACATTACCAGCCAAATGAAAATATTTTTAAAAGTATTTTTTAAAATATGTCAGCTTTGATGAAATATTTATTTATTGGGCAAGTACCAATCAATTACTTTAAATTCTTTTGGATTCCTGGTGTCCCAGGGGGTGTCCATATAGTGCCATAGGTAAGAAAAAATAATAATAAAACATAGCACTTGATGAAAATTACAAAAACGTTGAGTTTTCAGATCGCACTTATTAATGTTTTACTATGCCCGATTTTTCTTCCCTATTACTGATCTGTCTTATTTTATTAGCATAAATTAAATAAAATTTTGAATGAACATATTTGCAGTAGTTCTTCAGAGCAAACAATATGAAATCTGCCAATTCATTTTGTAAATAGGCCTTGGTTACATTTTGCACTTACTCCATATTCATATTTCTTTAAGAGGATTTGCAGATGGCAAACTACATACAGATTGTTGAGAAAACTCTGGAATTATCATCTGAAAATATTCCCATAGTCACACATTCTCACTGATACTTTTGCATATTTATAAGCTTTTGGGAATTTGCACTGAGCACTTAATGCATCTCATCTACCTCTCTTTCCTCCCACCCCAACCTGCACAGAGACTGGATTGTTATTCATTTCCATTATTACAAGTACTCTTGTGCCTCGAGAATCTGCTTTATCTTCAGCAATCATATGTTGCCACACTAAGTACATTGCACAAATATTTATGTAGACAACACAAAACCTCCAAGAGCATTGTCTTCTTTACTAAAAATGAAAATTCAACAATTTGAGAGAACTGACTGTGTACATAATTGACATGGCTTGAATGTTTAAGCAGGCTGAATGGCTGTGTGGAAGAGACAAAAACCTTCCTCCTGTAATTGTAATTAGTAATATACTATTGAGAATCAATTGTTTAAAAATGAACAAATAGTCTGGAAGTAGTAGAAAAACCTGGATGCTCAGGAACCTATTCTGCACTGGTATTTTCACAGATGTCAGTGCCCTAGCTCTCTCTACTGCTGGTGAGATGTCCATGCATGTATTGTTATTGCTGTTTCTGGACACTGAATATCACCACTTTATTAGGTGTGCAAAAGATGATACACTTATAAAGGAGATTCAGAAAACCACATTGTACATTTTGAATAATTTTTTACCTTTGTGTATTGGGGGGAAAGGAAAATGTGTCTGCATGGCAAAAGTTTTATCACTGGCTTAAAGTGAAATTTATAAGTCTATGCTTGACAAACTCCTCTCTTTTTTGAAATTTTTCTTTTAAAAAATCCAACATAACTTTAGAGTACTGAGAAAGAGAAAAGAAGGTGGCTGATTTTACAAAAAGTGTGACAAATTAAAAATTCATCAGCTTTATATTGTTTTCCTCCCAATGTGCAATTAATCTTGATGTTTCTGTTGGAGGTTTGTATCTACTTCTACCTCATGCTTTCTTAGTTTGCATACTATGGAATTCAGATCACCAACCTCGTTTGCAAATGAGGCCTGGAACTGTCAAGCTCTTAAATGCATGTGAGATTTTATGTAAGTGTCCCTTTGTAGGTGGATTGCTCAAAAGTGAGAGTTAACTTTCCATGTAAACAATTGCTGGAGGATGTCCCAAAGACGGTTTTGTGCACCAAATTTTTATTAGTTTATTTTATTCTGCACCAACTTGGTGGATTGCAGACTATGCTTGTGGACTTCCTGAGCAAGTGTTTATTAAAGAAACCATCAGCACAGCTGAGCATGGATCTGCAAGAGTAACAAACACATTAGCTTATTCAGTATCTTTATGCTCTTATTTAATACATACTTAGGCTTCTGAATGAAACACAAGGTTTAAAAATGCCAGTCATGATCATTTGTTATAGACCACCAAAAGCTAGCTGCCTAAGAACTTTTTAATAATTTTTTTTAGTATTCTATTGATTTTACAATAAACATACAGTTGATGAAACCAATGAAGGCATATTGGAAGATGCATGTCTAAGAAATCCTGCAATATATTTGCCTGTAGGTAACACATCACCAGCCAGCTTTTAGAAAATCTGCAGTAAGATACAATTTCCTGCATAAAGGTTTATCTCTTTTAGGACCAATAGACAACAGCGCAGTGCAAATTAATCTGCACTTCTACCATTTCACCTGATGCCTGCTATAAAAATAACTAAGGCTAAACATTGGCTCTTCAGATATTTTCCAGATGCTCAGAATAAAGAAAATGGAAGATTACAGTGGCTGAAATAGGCAATTTGTGTGCAATATCTAACTTCAGTCATCATACTATCTGAATGAGGAGCCTAGACTATTTAATGACAACTTCAGAAAGGGATGTGAAGTACAGAGACTCTGCTCTTATTACCAGACTTGGGCACCTTGGAGAGCTCCAGAGGATTCTGATAGCAGAACGTGCCCCAGTCACTCATTTACGTTTCTCGATCAGACGGGAGTATCTACTGTGTCAACATCATCAGTTGTGATTCAGTAAATTTCTTTTTACTGCTCAGGTATGTCTTGTGTTGCTATATGAGCTGGCAAACAGTTTTGTTCACTTGGAACAATTTGTGGTTTCTGAAACACTACCCTACAACAGACTGCAGCTCTGTATAAGTGACTCTCCAAGATCCTGATATCTTGCTCGACTTAGTTTAATCCAGTGTCAGGCAGGAAGACACTTTTTTAAAATAAGTAGTGTTTTAAATTTTCTTTTATCTTTCTTTGTCTTGGGGATTTCTCCTTGCTCATTCTGTTCACTTTTTCACTTCTAATATTGACAATTGACACCTGTGCTTTGCTGTTCCATTCCTCCTTGGAGCACATCTACCTAGCCTATCCAAAATTACTTCTTAATTTCATTTGACCATAGTCATAAAATAGTTTTTCTTTTCCCCGGTATAAACATACTGATATTTATCTCATGCATTCTTTTTTTATTTATCAGAGACTCCCCTCCAAACATTTCAGTAGAAATTTTTGCAAATTCACCCAGAACATTTTTACCTTTGCTAGAAAGAAAGAATTCAGATAGGAATGAAATCATCAGCTCTGTCTGCCAAAAATAGTGAATTGCTGGTCTCTGTATATCTTTAAACTCATTCTCCAAGTTCAATGCATTTTGACATAATCAAAGAAAGAGTACTAGTAATATCCTACCTTGGAACTGAAGTTTGGTAACAGAAAGGGAAGCAAAGTGGGACACAGCTGAAGGATCCTAGACAAAGGGAAATTGAGTTGGTCTTTGCTCACATGGCAACATCAGACATCCTCAGAGAAGGATAAGACATATTTCATTATAATTAAAGACTGTAAGAAGTTCTATATTCACATAATAATGCATATCTTTAAGAAGAGCACCTCTCATGCTGATCTTAATAATTTAAATCCTCAAGCTTCCTTATTAATTTTTTTGTAGATGTGCATTTGTAACAGGTTCTGCAACAAGCATTTTTTGAAAAATGAAATCTCCTCTACAAGTTCCTTTGGAGATGCAAGTGTAATTATTTCTCATTTTAATTTTTTTTTCATAAATCTGAGAGTCTTTTTATTCAAATTAAGCTCTCTGAAAACCTGACAGTTCTAAGATAACCTTCAAGTGGTCACTGGAGCAGCTGCTTTACAATGGTAAATCACCTGGCACACTCGGGGCAATGATAATTTTTCGACTTTTTGTATCATTGCCTAATTATTAAGTGTTCTGTGCCTAAGCAGGTTAATGCAGTATCTTCCACCTGCACAATGTGGGCTAAAATAACTTGAGTGAAGATAGGAGGAGATGTTAACTTATGATATATTTTTTTAGAAAAAGAGAAAATAAAATGAAAAGAAACTTGGAAAAGGATGTTTTTTACTTCTCTCTCCAAAGAAATATGGTTTTCAGAGAAATGAACAATTCTTCCTGGAGGGCCTCTGCTCTGTGTCTTTCCTCATGACAGCAGCTGTGTCTTTACTCATGTAGGCAGCCAGAGGAACCCTGTTTTTACTGCCAGGTGGGAGAAGTAGATGTCCATATGATTATATGATCCTCAGCAATACCCTTCACCAGAGATGAAGTCAACATCCAAGCCCAGCTATAGTACTCAACAGCTCTGCCAATATCAGCCAGCCCTGGTGCTCTGATATCACATCAGAATTAGACCAATTTTATCCTACAACCTTACAAATGCCAGAGTGGAAAAAGAAATGCTTCTAGCAAGTTTGTAGGAAGTGAGGATTTAAATGTATTATTACAATCACAGGGTTTCAGGAAAGGAGAAAGACTGTTAATAATTCCAGAGAAGCAATTGTGTAAAAATGGCACAGAAAAAATCCAAGCAAATTTTCAAAGAAATGTCATGATCATAGTATCACCTTTAAATGCATGTTTATGTTATTAGTAACCTAGTAAAATGTTTTAATGGGTTAATACGTCCCCATGGTCTGGTGAGAATGCTAAGATAAACCACAAGTTATTAAAAAAGAGGCTTTGTTTTATGTCTGGGGGTTTTTTTGAGTAATAACACTTTTTTTTTCCAGCACCAGCTAATTTAGACATATTTAGACATAAAATTAACAGAAAGGAAAAAGTTGCTGTGTACCTATAACTTCTATCATTTTACAGCCTTAGCTACACATAGTAACATTTGTGTTCCTACCAATATAGAAACATCAAAGGTCAGAAATACTACCAAATAGAAGTATGTGGATTCAACATTCTTAACAAGTTAAATTATAGGTATGAAACAGATTTCTATCCCTATTGAAATCTATTGTTCTGCTTCCCATTTTCAGTATGTGTTTATAACAGACAATCACAGTGGACAAAAGCAGAATCTTTCAGTACAAGCCCTGTAGATGCAACCCACTCTGTTCCCTATAAAGAAAATAATTACTTTAACTTGTCAACCTATAGGTTTTTGACATCATTGTCAGCACATGGAATATGAATTTCAGTTTCTGTGGTAAGCTGGGCAAAGAGAGATGGAAAGTGTTTTTATCACAAAGTAAGTTCAGATATACTGATTGATGAAGTTTCAGACTACTAAAAATATACATAATGAGAAGAATTTTATGGCTTTTGTTAGCAAAAATGCATCAGTATCTGTGGGAACAGATATTTTTATGGCAAATTAAATCAAATTATACATTCATATTTCCTTTATTTTTCCCAGTATATCTAGTGGTAGGAAATTTTTTTGTTGTTGTTGTTGTTGTTGTTGTAGTGCCTGTGATCTATTACCTCCTCAAACAATGCCTTTTAAATATCTACTTGATTGCACCTGAAAATCTTGTCCTCTGATGGGGTCCAAATGCCAAAAGTTATGCTTATACAAGAACCTTCTCTTCTTTTTTCATGATCTAAATATATATGTATATTTAACAAGAATGGGATTCACAGAAAGATGACAAAGATCTTTCAGAGAGTAACTGCACTGATAAAATGGTGCTATGGTTAGAGAAACACTTCAGCATTTTTTTGGAATCAGTCAGCTGGCCCTCCCCAGATGGAGTGTTTTGCTTGGCTCCTGGATCCTTTCCTGTCAGATGAAACTGAACAAGAACATGTTCCTCAGAAAGGCACTGAATATTTTGCAGCTAGTAATGGTCATTTGCACAGTGGGGTCCGGCCAGAGCAAGTATGAAATAAATGTGCAAGGAATGATGTGAGTTCCTCTGTATGATCTATTTAATTCTGTAGGCCTGACCCTCTCTGGTTATTCTCTCTCTTAATGCAGCCTTAGCCTCTATATTTAACAACACATGGCTACAAGACTGAATCCTTACCACGTTTTTAGAGTCCACCATGCTCATAATCCCCCAGTCCTTAAGGCCTAGGATTTTTTGGTAAAACATCTGCCATCCACACATGAGAGTACTGTAAAGAAGAAGCATGTGTAGGAATTGTGCTGCTACAAATATTCAGGGCACACAGCTCAAAGGAAATATCAGTTCCTTTCTTGTTCACTCAATTATCTGAAAAACCTTCTCTCTGAAGGAAATCTTCTCAAACACACACAATCTAGAGATGATCAGATTTCACTGAATACTGACCTGATCCCAAACAATTTTGGTTAAAATTTTGTGTGGACCTGTATTTCATACAGGAAAAGTAAAGTGTGAAATTACTAATAGACTTTGACTATTTCATACAGGAAACTTGGCTGCATGATATTTAGATTTTCTTCCCTGAAATAGCATAAAGCAAGGTAAGAACTATAAAATTATTTGGCTTAACATTATATTGAAAATAAGCACTCTTAAGTTCCACAGGGAATAGTAATTTCTTGCATTACCTTTTTTTTTTTGTTTTTAGGCTATGATGGGCTAGATCTTGGTCTATTTATCTTTAATTATCTGTGCTATGACCTGAGATCATTAATTATTTCTCTGCAAAACAAAGTAGACCTAAGTGATTTTTCGCCTGACTTAATAAATATACATAAGAATGTGAACTAGTACTAAAAAATCTCAGTATGAACATCAGCCACACCTAGCTATTTCTTACAGGAAATGAGAGTTGGGAAAAGTGCTTTCATGCATGAAGGGTTCTTTGAGGTCTCCTTTAAAGTGTTTTTAGTAGACTTTTTTTACCTCCCTTTCAAAAATATAGAAACAGAACCACCTCAATAATCATTCCTTAGGTACTCACCTGCTCGCATAAGTTGGGAAAAGAAGCTTCTGATTGGCATAATCTTGTTCACTGACCAAATGACAATCAGAGTTGCTTGTTTTTTTTCCATGTGACAACATAAATTATTCAGTTTTGTGTGAAATATTTCAATCCGAGAAAACTAAGAAACTCCTAAAACTAAGAAATTATCTTGTTTAATGCACAAACTCAATGCACTCACCCAACAAATCAAAAGGCCAGTTAGAGAATCCTCCGTTGCTCTAAATGTTACTCAGATTTTACTAGAAGACAAGTCCATGCTGTTCAATCAAATATGTTGTCGTAAATTTCTCTGGATGTCTTATAGTGATGTTCTCTGTCTTCACATGGAGTATTAAAATATACTCTGAAAGAGGAACCAGGCAAATGGCATTGTCAAAGACCATGGGGTAAGGTTTTTTTTTAATTTTAGCCCAATGAATATTTGAGTATTTTATAAACAGCTGAAAACCTCCATATACAAAGACTGGAATCGCAAAGTGGAGCCTCCATATTCTAATAATAAAATTATTTATATCAAATGTGGCAATAACCAGCAAGAGATTGAGAACCTTTTCCCTTGAACAAGTTAATACATTTCAATCAGATTCTTTCTTACCTGTGAGAAATATGTACTCAAATACAGTACTCTTACCTGAGCAAAATTTCTAGCCAAAGTAAGGGAAAGTAGTTGTTCGTTTTCTTGTGAACTATAATCTACAAATTGATTTTAAAACAACACACTACAGATTAAACTGAAGAGGAAGTCACAACTAGCTCTGAACAACTTAAAGGATAACTAAACAGAAAACATGAAACTAAGAGAATGGAAATTATGCTAGTCACTTCAGTAGAAGCAAAAATAAACCATAAGCTTTTACTACAATAATAAAAAAATTTAAATTGCTTTCATAACTTCATTCTGCTTTGACTGTTATGATCCATCTTTAAATACTTTTCTTTAAGTTTAGCGTATTTTGAAGCCCTAAATTCAGACAGTAAACCAGAGAGCTACCTAGGTACCCATCTCATTATAAATAAATTTTCACAAAATGTGCTCTCAGATCATTGAGTATGCAGTAAACCATAATCCCACTTCCATACTGTCTTTGACTGTGTCATATATCAATTTTCTTTCCTCTAGCAAAATATTTCTTATTATATTGAATTACAATGAAGTTTTGATGAGGGAGTTTTCAGTGTAAGACTTCTTTCTGGTGAACTAAAAGGCTTACTGACAAGGGCTTCTTAGTGGTTAGCTCTTTTAGTACTATGCTTTTCTAAATACAAAGTTCTGTTTCACAGTCACTCTCTGCTTGCAGGGTGAACTGCTTTAGTTTGATTTCTAAATGCCAAATTCTCAAATGCTTCTGTACAAGAGTTGAAACAATTTTCCTAACTCCCTAGGAAATGTCATGGTAATTCTACCTTTCCCAGTGTCACGGAGGACTGCCCATCCAAAATAGCAGTACCAGCGTTCTCAATGTATGTTAACACTTCTAGAAATGCTAAATGGGTTAAGACTACTCTTCACTACAAAAGTATCAGCAATATATGCCAGATGAAAATACCTTTACTACCTGTCATTAACTAAGGCTGTAATCATCACTGCAGTTAAAATTGGCATTTACTAGAATTACAGATTAAGTATGCTGATGCTTGGAAACAGATTTTAAAATGGTAAATCAAAAGTTGTTCGTAACATCCTGCTTGAATGTAAAGAAATATACTAATATTTAATTTAAGAATATTTACAAATGGAACAAAAAATTTTATATGCTGGTCTTTCAGTAGACTTCAGAGTGCTGATAATATTTTCGAAAAGAATCTTAGGGTTTGCCTCCAAGAGCAAGACCAAGCATCTTGGAGGAGCACCCTGCTTTTATCTTCAAAATGCCACTCAAACTTCTGTCCACATCTCTTCCTGTGTAGCTGGTGTCTTTATCTGTGTTTTCTTAAGATGAAGTGACACAGGGCATAGGTAAGAGTGATGTAAGAAGGCCTGACTTCAAACTGTACAGAACTGAAATCAGTAGTCTGGAGAAAGCCAGCAGTAAGCATATCAAGTATTGTGAGTGCCCCTCTGATTGATGGGGTATGTGCTTCTGCTGGAAATGACATTTCCTGGCTTTGGAGCCTGACTTGTTCCTACACAATCAGTTTTGGTCCTCTATGGGTAGCAGGGCAGGAAGGTGCTCCCATATTGAAGATTCACTTTTTTAAATATAAGAAATACTCCAAATCTGCTGAGATGTTTTTTTTGTTGTTGTTTAAAAAAAAAAAAAAAAAAAAAAAAAAATCTTTGGGCTTGTATAATATGTAATTAAAAATAATTGAGATTTTTTTTAGCTTATCTTGATTTTTAGGATTCTCCACACGTGAATGTGCTTTCAGCTGGGCTATTTATTAGAAATAGATTTACTAATTTAGCCTCATGGCTGTAATCCAGTGTTTTCTATTCTTTAAACCACTGACTGTTGAAGGAAAGAAGAGCTGGAGCTGTGTAGTTTACTGATGTAATGTCATAAAACTTCCTGTATTACATGATTTATAACCTTGCAGACAACTGCTTCTTCTTTAAAAAGGTTCGTCTTCCTCAGAAAAAATATAGATTACTGCAACTAAAATGACAGACACCTGTGCTTTTTTCAGAATAAATGAAGTGAGATACATTCTATGAGCAGCATATAGCACTGAATCAGGGAAAATAATCATATTACCTCAGAACAATAAGTGTTTATCTGTCAGTCATTGATTTATACAAAACTAATAGTATAAGCAATACAGTTATACCTTCAAAGACACCACATGGCTGTGATTCCCTGATAGATATATCATTGCTTTACAGATCTTTCTATAGTATTTAACAGAAATTCTTTGTATGTATAAGAATTTCCTAGCTCTCTCTCCCTTCTTAGAGTGGTGTATTGACTTTGGCCCCAGGCTTAGGTCTTTGGCACTGTCAGTTCCTGTCCAGTTGTGCATAGAATATAGTTTGTGAGCTTTGGAATCTCTGAAATTATGAGTTAATAAAAATATTGACTCAATTTGTACTGGAGCATCTTAAGCATGCTGTTGTACAATAATACTGTTTTCTTACAGTGGGAAAATAAGGAATTGTACACTGTTAGGATAGCATTTATTTTTTTACTAAAAGGAGGACTGTTATAATTAACACTGAAAAAAAAGGCTTTAGTGACAGTAAATGTGCAAAGAATTCATTAGAATATCACAGAGAGCATTTTTCTCCTGGATTGAAGGTTGAGAGGCAGGGGGCAAGAACAAGTCAAATGGAATGATATGAAATAGCCTTAGCCTGCCTGTCTTTGTGTTGTCATGGCATTCTGAAGCATTTCTGTATGCTAATTCACTTTTTTTTCCTCTGTTCTGATTTTAGCCTCTAACGTTTTACAGCTGCATTTGTCCAACTTTTTCTAAACACTTTCAATTTTTAATGTGACGTTTCCTTTTGTGAAGGGTGTCACATGCCTCTCATTTGAATACTGTCTAAGTTGCAAAGCTGAGACAATATCTGATACCACCCTGATGGCCTGGAAGAGTTAGATGTGTCAAAAGAATCATTCATTTCTGTATTCAGCTACCCTTTAGTCTTTCTGAAAGGGTTCCTAAGAGTCTAAATAATTATGGAGAATTTTATGATATTTCTCTAACTAGACATTTATACTCTTTTTGTTGTTTGGTTTTTGTTGTTGTTGTTGTTGTTTGTTTGTTTTTTTTTTTTGGGGGTTGTTTATTATTTAGCAAGATGAAATAAAAAGAACAGACTATTCACCTACTAACTATTTTAGCTTCTAATTTTAATTAAATGGAAGTTTTTTCAGTGAAGTTTAGTGTGGATCTCATTAATAATTGCTTATTTAATATTTTTCCATTCTCTCTTATTTTTAGCCACACACAGAGGACAAAAAAGCAGAATGAAAAAGCCCTCAATCTATTATCATTCCTCATTTTGAACATTTTTCAAGTACATTATCCAATTGCAATTCTATGAATGTTGACCCTGCACAGTACTAAGTCATTTGAACCATGGAATACTGTACATTTTTAAGATATCTTTCATTCTAACTGAATGCATAATCAGAATGACCAGTGCTCTTATTGTACCTTTTTAACTAAGCCATTCTGTGATTTCTGTCAGCAAACAAGAATAACAAATTCCTGTTCTAACAGACACATTGTAAATTACAATAAGGAAAAAATCACAAAGAAAATGAAATCTTCATGAGAGATTGCAGTGTTCCCTTTTTGCTTCCATTACACTGTACCAGCTCTAAAAAAAAAAGTATATGATTTTTTAGATGTGGTCTTAGGTAATTGTATGCACAGTTCACAGAGAAATCAACCTGAAACATCATAACACAACACTTAAAAATAATTTTTAAAAAACAGATGAAGTGATTCCAGTCTGCTACAGAATTTCTGGGCAGCAGGACATCATAAAATTAAAAGATGAATAGCAGACTTGTAATAAAATACTGCCATTTTAATTAGATACAGTTTAATTAGTGATAATATGGTATAAAGATGAAATTTTTGATGAGCTATAGACAGCTGGAAACTTGTCTTCTAAGTCAAAATCTCCAGCCTATATAAGAACATTGGCTTAGGATGGACATAGAAGGAAAATCTCATGTACATAACATTCTTATTCTCTTAGCAAGGTAAACAATGAGTGACCCATTCAGGTCTCTCTGCACCATCAAAAGCTTTGGGACTACTACTGTTGCTCCAACAAGATATATAGAAATTCCTCTGCTTTAGGGCATAAGTCGGTCATTAAGCCTGCAAACATAGCTGGTTTCAACAGTTTTCACAGGACTAGTTTTCACTGAAAATACAAAATCTTGCCAAATTCGACATGTTTAAAAATCAGGTCAATTAATAGGAATTTTCTTCTGAAAGAAAAGTGGAAAGGCATCCAACATTTTTGATACAAATTACAGCCATAGATGCAGAAAATTTTTTCTCCTGCATCCATCTTTCTGTGATCTTTGTACATTCAAATTCTCTTTTCATCATCAGTTTAAGGTCCTGCCATTGCACTTGTGTATTTCATGTGGGCATGTGCATATAGAAACAATAAATTATTTTATGTATGCCTATGCTGGAAATTGCCTATGATCTCTTACAAATAATTTGCAGCTATCTTGAAAAGGAAAACATTGCATCAGAAATATCCTGTCACTGTGTAATCCTGTCTCATATTAGGAAAGGGACCAGTGACTTTACTTCTTTATTTCCCTTATTCATATTGTGTTAAATAAGACAAACCAGCAGATTTTCCATTTGCTTCCACTTCCACTCCAGTTACAGCTGAAGTTGTATTATTACCATAATGTTCAGAAGAATCCATCAGTTGGCCAGTGTTCAAAAATGCAGTTTTAAAAACTAGAAAAGATTAAATAACAATGGACAGACCTACTTTCAGGTCAAGATGTTACCCTCCTTTTCAGCCTTTTCATGGTCTCATTCCCTTCATATTAGCACAGCTTCTTTCCATCTTTCTTGATCTGGAAAATGGGGTTGAAGATATGCTAAGAAGTTGAAGCATTGCATTGTTATGGAATGCCAGCAGCAGAAACTAATGAGTAATGAGCAGAAGGAGGAGAAAAGCACTCTACAACTCTATGTTTTCCTTTTTTTTTTTTTTTTTTCAGTTATGATTCAACAAACACATCCAAGTAATGGCTCACCAATAGTACTGGGGTAATTTTCCCACAAAAACTCAAAATTTAACTTGGATTAAGCACAAATGAATTGCTGATTCAATTTATTCTCCAACTAGTATTTTATATATTTTATATATTTTATATATTTTATATATTTTATATATTTTATATATTTTATATATTTTATATATTTTATATATTTTATATATTTTATTTTTAATCTAATCAGTTCTCATCTTTTCTTTTTCTTTGAAAAAACATAGTTTTTTAAGTCCCATATAGGTTCTGCTACAGGTTTGGTCTCTTATCACTTACAGACAGGAGAGACAAAGCCATTAAAAAGCATGCTAAAAAATCTCTGAAACTGGATAGAGGTTTTGTTAATGCTAGAATATAATCTGGCTTTAAACTTCAGCCACTTCTATAGGCAGTAACATAATTTCTAAATTGACTGAATAAAAGTAAGAAAAAGATGTAATAAAACCTTAGTTCAAGTTTAGATATCTTGTCTAGAAGCGTATCCTAGTCAATATGTCTTCTTCTGCAAATAGGAGGTGATGGTGGTGAACCTTCCTTTTACCTGATGCCAACAACACTTGCAAAATTGTAAAAATCCTGTGTGCACTATGTGTTGTGAATCACAGACAACCTGTGTCTTGTTTACTAAAACAACCAGTTTTACAAAATGGGAAGAAATACTTTTGCTTACTTCCCTCTTACAGTCAGTCTTTTGAAATGATGTCTTAAAAGGGTATAGGAAAAGTGGAGTTTTAACATGTAAAGGCGTTAGAGAACACTTAGCACCTGAGGGGTTTTTTCTTTTTTTTTCTTGGTAGAAAAATGTTTTTGAGCATAGAGCAAGATCTCAGCAAAAATGGATTTTCTTGAGAGATGAGTTAATCTGTTGAGCGTCAACGTATGTTTGTTATGTAGAGCAGTACCCTCTTTTCCCTTTCATGAAACATCAGGCTTTGCAATTCTTACCCAATCTGATATGAATTAAAGAATAAACAATATCAATATTGTTATATTCCAAGTCTCCAAAAATCTCCAAAAAGCCTACTGAAGAATCTGTAGTTATCTGCAGTTTTATGGTGTTTCCATAGAGGATTTTTTATCCCTTTGCCCAAACAAATTGGTTAACCCAAACAGTGTTTCCAAGGAGTGAGTGGATTTAAAGGCATGAACAATTTAGTTCAGAGTGGTTATGCCAAACATCATGTCCATTAATAGAACACTGGATAATATGCCAGGAGCCTTCCAGCCATGCTTTCACGTGATGCCAGCCCTTCTCACAGGAAAACAGCAGTGTTTTCTGAGACCTGTTCAGGAGCAAGAGCTTTTTCACAAGGATCAGAGGGACAGTGACATGCACACTGGTCTTCTGCTTAAAGAAATTATTCCTGACATCGCTACTAATTAATGGTATTCATATTTTAAATACAGTAGCTCAAAAAGTAAGTTTGCATTTTCTAATAAAGTCAGGGGCATACTTGATGAGTTCTTTAGCTGCAGATTTATGTAGCTTACTGTCAGTGAGAGGAGAAAACACTAAAGCCTTAACTAAGCTTATTTCTTTATCTGCAGTTAGTTGCATGATATGACCATTTAATTTTATTATTGCTAACTCCACTAAGCCATCGATTAATGCTATTATAAGCTGACTTTACACTGATTTAATTAAAAGTCTATGTCATGGTTTAACTACTGCCCCCAGCACACTGCCCCTTGCTCACTCCCTCACCTGTGGGTCTGGGGAGAGAATTGGAAGACTAAAAGCTGGAGAAGTCATGGGGTCAAATAAAAACAATTGAATAGAAAAAAAAAAAAATAAAAAGACATGCACACAAGCAAAGCAAAGCAAGTAATGAATTCACTGCTTCCCATGGGCAAGCAGGTGTTCAGCCATCTCCAGGAGACTAGGGCCCCATCACATGCAACAGTGATTTGGGAAGAAAAACACCGACACTCCAAATGTGTCCCCTCCCTCCTTCTCCCCCAGCTTTATACACTGATATCAGCATGATGTCACACAGCCAAGAATATCCCTTTGGTCTGTTTGAGTCACCTGCTCCACCTGTGCCTCCTCCCAACATCCCAACACCACCAGCCTCCTCACCAGCATGGAAGAACAAGAAGCCGAAAAGGCCTTGGCTCTGTGCAAGCTCTGCTTGGCAGTAACAAAAACATCTCTATACTATCAACCCTGTGTTTAGCATAAATCCAAAACACAGTCACATACCAGCTACCATGCAGAAAATTAACTCTAGCCCTGTCAAAACCACCACAATCTCATACTTTAGCATTTTCTCTGTCCCTTCATGGTTTGAAAAGCACCAGCTGGGATTCATAGGTAAGTTCTCAGTTCCAGAGTTACTTAGAGAACATGAACTGAGATTTTGCAATCTCATTATTAAAGCTACCTGAAATTTCAGATGCTATAATTTCTTTATATGGTGCATTCGTAGTAATGCAAATCATAGTTTGGAGAAGTGATATACAAACTACCAGAGGAGTTGTCACATGATAAAAGGGAATTTGCAAAATTTCAGTCTCCCTGGCTTTACTAATTCCATGTTCAAAAGCTAAGTATGTTGTGTTTACATGATTGACTCACTTTGGCTATCTGTTCCAGCTGTCACTTAATTTTGTCTCAAGAAGAGCTTTAGAAGCATATGATTCTTTCTTCCAGTCATGCTTCTGCCTCTGTTTGTCAAGATAGTGTAAGGCAGATTTTTGCCTAGATGGGATGTGTGATATGATCTGGTTGGGTTATCCTCCAGATCCTGTTAGGGATTTGGGAAGCTCTGAAGACCATCTCTCTTCATAGCTCAATTGTAGTCTCAGGCTCTAAGTACATAAACCTGTTTCACATTCTCTATTTGATTAGTCTTTTAAATACTAGTAGAGCTGCACCATGTAGAGAAGCAAGCAAAAGTTCTAGATCAAAATAAATATGTTTATGTTGTCATTGAATTGCCTTGTAGTAATTAGCAGGGACTATCAGTGGCAGTGTTAGCTTGGGTGAAATGACATGCTGATTCAGGTGTATTGCCTTGGATCTCTGCCCTTCTGTGGGTATAACCTGGTGAAGTTATAGTACAGACTCTGGAAAATGCAGCATATATGCTTTCTTCTATTTTACTTTGATAGGCAGTTCACCCCAATATTTTATCTGTTTATTCTTTTTGCTCTAGGCTTTTGTCATGACAGTGTTATTCATGTGTTGCTACGACACTGACATGTTGGTAAAGAGGGAGAAAAGTCACAGCTGTGTCCTCCTTATGCCAAGACCTTTAAGGCAGAATCTGAGTTGCTAGACAGAGATATATTTGCTAAATTGGGACCAAGAAGATATGTTCAAGGTGCCCCAAAATAGAAATTTCAACCCCTTGTAAAGACAAGATGGTTTTCAAATGTAAATTTCCTGTCAGCAGAAAGTTTAAAGGAAGCAAAGAAGGAAGAAGTGTCTGAACATTGTTAGGGGGTATTTTGTTTATGTATGGAATGAAAAAAGTGCCATTCAAGTGCAAAGAGTGAGACAAATTATCCTGCTCAGAATGAAAATTAGAGTGTATTTGCACCTGTTACAGAACACTCAACACCACAGTAAAGTTGACAGGTTAAATTAGGGTGCCTTCTTAAAAAAAAGCTCCTCAGTCATTAAAACTCTTCCTTTTTGGTGCACCAGACTTGGAGGAAGAGTCTTGTGAATACTTTTCTCTTTATTTCATGGGAAGGTTTTACACAAAAACAGAACTGGGCTTGTTTTCTGCCAAATTTGATTCACACATCTGTTTGCAGATGTATCAGAGAGAGGTGTGTGAACAAATGTACAAATGTGGAAGGTGATTAGAAAGAAAAGATCATAAGTTGTAGCATGTCCATAGATGAGAGATGATACATGGAGCAGCAATGGGGATGAAAGCACACATATGCACACAAGCTCACAATGCAAAGTGAAAAGTTAAATCCTGTCTCAAAGTTCTGCTAGTATCAGAGCCAATGGATGATTTGTTAGTGGTTGGTATAGTAAGAATTTTTGAAGAGATGAAGAACAATTGTAGTTCTAAAATTAATGGTGGGAAATCTTGTAAAATTCACCTAAAAGAGAAAGGAACAGGATGTATGATTTCCTAATGACTTATTATTAAAGCAAAGAATTCAAAAAACAAGGGTCATAGAAGAGATCTTTAAAAAGTAAAGAATTTTTATCTTAAATGTCACTAAACTGAAATCAGCAGCAGACACAGAATACTTGCAATGCAAACAAATACTTTTATAATTTTTTAAAAATTCCTAACAGAAAAACTGAGATAATCCAATTAAATTTTCATAGAACTACATTGCATGAATTGTAACTAGCCTAATGTACACAAAACATGATCTTTCAAAGAAAAGCAATAAAGTTGACAAATAAACCAATGAATTTCTTAAATAAACTGTGTTGCAAATTTGTGGAATGCAACAAGTCAATGTATTTCATTAGTCGCCAAAAAATCTAAGAGATGCAAAGCAATTCATTATGTACATAATTCAGTATAGCCCCAAAAAATGCATTAGCTTATGTTTTTTTCCATTGCATCTTTGCATTTGCTTAGTATCAGGAAAGGAATTGTTTGTACTACTTTAAAAACAGGAAAAAAATTCCCAAAATAAACAAAAGCCATATTTATCTATTCTGATGTGATTTGAAAAATATATATACTTAAAATGTCTGGTTTGTACTCTGGATGTATCCAATTTGCAACAACTCTTTCACGCAAAGAGGAAATTAAGGAGCAGATTGCTAAATGGAATATAAACATGATTTCACTCAGGCTTGCTAATACATCAGGATGAAAGCCGACACTGTCCCTTATTTAAAATTATTCCAAACAGTGCATGTCAAATATTTTAGACATTATTGAAAATGGCTGTCACATAAAATGTAAAAGGGCTCCACATATATTCGGCATGGCTTTACTGTCTGAATGCGTGAATCTCTACACTGACACAAAATTGCTACCCTGTCAGCATGTAAAAGGACGGATCATTTAATCTCTTTAGTGATGAAGTTTCAAATCCACAAAGCACAAACTATCAGTCCTTTGAGATGATTATGATGCCTCTAACCTGACAGCTTGTGATGACAGCTTTCACAAATTCTGGAAATCAAATTGTTCCTGCATCTAACAGAAGAAGGCAGGTGTGTACATAACAGAAATGGATGAGGTTAAACATGGGGATAGTGTGATCTTTATGTTCAGTGTAATTGTTAAAAGTTCTACCAGGGAAAATTATAGATTTTGGTTTTGAACCTCATCATGATATACACAGATGAGGGCACCAATAACCCATATGGGTAAAAGGTTTGCCAGGAAAGGAATATCAAGATAAACAGATGGCTGTACCATTGCCATATGGCTCCTCGGAAATTGGACGACGCTATGGCATTTCGCCACAAGATAGATCTAGTGTTATTTCTGTGCCAATATTTTAAGCAATGCAAGGAAAGAATACATAACTATCTGCAATTAGCTGTGTTATGTAAATATATAAAAACCTAACTGGTTTATAGGAAATTTTGTAGACGGATATGTTTCTGAAATACAGATAGCAATTCACTGGAAAGTTATTTGCTTCAGCTCTTCATCTTTCATACTTTTTATTCAGAAAAATGAGTTAAATAAACTAAGTTGCTGTGCTGATGAGGCTTAATTTCAGTTTATCTCTCTGTACAGAACAAAGAAATTGTCTCTGAAACAGTGTTAGCACTGCTAAAAAAAAAACAAAGGAAAGCAGAAGGAAACTACAGACCATTCAAAATAAAGTCAAAACCCAGCTCAGCTGGATAGCTGCATATATAACCAAAATATTCAGATATGACCTTGTACCCAAGGTCAAAGGTTTGATGTTATCATAAAATGAGTACTTAGTGTTACCATAAAATGAGTACTTACTAGGATTTTCTGATGGTTCAAACACTGCTGGCTGACATACCAGGTGTATTGCTGCATTTTCATGTACTCAGTCAGGACTCTGCACTGGCTCAGGCATACCTTTAATTTTGGTTCATACTGGTGTCCTCTTAAATAATAAATAGAAATGTAATGTGAGGTACAGATATCCAGGACAGTATAACACACTTCATGGAATGGTAACTTGGCTTCTGATGTTATAGTAGCAATAATAGGGCTTTCAAAAAGAAATTTAGGGAACAGTAACTGAGTATATGTATTACATTATTTGTATACTTAAATCCAAAGCACAAGCTTACATTTTTATTAATAAATTACACTCTGGGCAGATCAGAAGGAAAGCTTCACTTATAAGAACTCTAATGACTCTTAGAAAACTGCATTAAATAGTACCTAATATTCAAAACCATCAGCATGTCTTTAGGGCACAAAACCAAGCAAGAAGACACAGAAACAAATCCTAGATTTTAAAAAACAAATGAACAAACAAGAAAAACCACAAAAAACCCAAAAAAACCCAAAAAACAAAACAAAACGAAAGAAAAACCTCCATGTCATTCTTCAGTGATATTTCCTCCAGCATTTCAGTTACTAGTTATTCCTTCCAAGCACTTAGAAACTTTTTGTCTATTCCTTTAGCTAAAATTAGCACTCAGGCTGATTCTCTCCTATTTCAAATTCTTGCCTGTAAACCACAAACATAAAATCACAGAGCAGTAGAAATAACCAGAAGATGGGTTTCTCAATTGACTTGTGGGATGCTAGCCGTGATGGGCTTTTTTGTGTAAGGAAATAAATGGAGAGAAGCTGGGGAAAAACAAAGCAAAACAAAACCTCAAATCACTAGAAAGTGGAAGTATATTAGAAAAGCATATTGCTGACCTTAGAAGATAGCTAGCAATTTTACACAAGTTGCCTTCACAGAAGCTTTGGAGAATTCCTTCAGACAGTTCCTTTTAGAAACCCATGAGGTTTTCGAAGGATCTATGCACACTTCAAGGTTTTGATCACTTGAGCTTCTCAGTGGCCACAGGACTGCACAGCCTGCAGAACAGGTCTTTTTTTGACTCTTCATTTCCCTGCAGTATTGTAGGCTTCAGGGGATATTTCAGCCATAGCTTTGAAGCACAGAGAGGGTTGAGCCACTGTAGAAAGCTCTGTGGGTTTTTTGCACTCAGCAAAATGTTTTTTTCATGCACTTGCATTCTTTACTTTAACAGGTCTCGCATCCCTACCCACATTTCATTAGAAATCTGGTTCTACTGCAGAAATTCAGGAGTAAGACCAAGGCACATTAATATTTCAGTTTTTCACTGAGATATCAAGGCTTTTGACAGACAAATAGTAAGTTGACCACATCTTTTGGCATAAATTGATAACAAGTCTTCAAAACCAGCTTGCTCTCCCACCTTATTATTATTACTGCAAGTCACTGTTAAATTCCATTTGTATAATACTATATTCAGCTATATTCAGCAGATTTGTTCCACTAGATTGGCTCAACAACAGCTCTTGGTCACAGTCCTTTAACACCTTATTCAAGGGAGGAGAAGTAGGAGGGAAAAGAAAGAAAGCAGAAAATGAGAAGAGGATTGAAATAAGGAGCAAACTTGTAGGGAACCTAACTTAGTTGATTATTGTGACTTGTTTATTCAGTACAATGATAACAGTGTGCTCTTAAAGGAAAATACCCCTAATAAAAGTCATCTTTCAAAAACAAGATGCTGCATTTAGTGGCCAATACATAGACATCTGTAAGAATCTAATCTTAAATTTTCACCAGAATTCTTTCCACTTTGAATCTGGGAGGCAAAAAAATAATTCATTATCAAAACAGTATGTTTACTTAATGGGAAGACAACCTCCCTTTTCCCTACACATTTTCTTTCAAACTGGTATGGTTCAAATGACACAAATCCTTGAGATGTTTTGCTTTGAGTGAACTATTTATGCCCTACTTTTAGGCAGAAAGGTTTTCACTAGTGTTACTGGTGTATTTCTGAGCCATTCATTTGTGGTACTGCAGCCTGAAAACTGTATTATGGCTCCTCAAAATTCAGATGTCAGTTTACATCTTAATCAGAAAATCAGCTCTAGGATGATCTTACCTAGAGAGAAGACTGAGTTCTGCTTGAATCCCCTATCTGCAGCAATGATTTGACTGGACAAGAGAATAGACATTAATAGCAATCTTAGGGAATAAAGAGGTATTTTTCTGTGAATGCATAAATTGAGTTATTTATCATAGAAAAATGAAAGCCAGAAGGAAAATTACTTTCTATCACTATACTGGAAGGAAAATAAAAGAAAACCTGTTTGACTAAAGGACAATGTTAGCACAATAATTGGTTATAAACTGACTGTTGAATGCTTTCTGTCTGGCAGTAAGAACCTTTGAGCCCTAAAATAGATTGCATAGGGTGCTTAGGGAAACTTTTTAATGCAAGTTGTAAAGAACAGCATAGTCAAATGATTTTCAGCACTGTGATCCACACAGTATGGGGAAAGACTAGATAACTGGACCATCTCCAAATCTTCCTTCCAGCTTTTTTTCTGTAATATGATTTCATACAAGAACAGAAGATTGGAGCAAATTTGGTGATCAAATTATTGCTTCCAGAACTGCACTTTTATTGTTAACACAAATAAAAATCTCCAGGCTACTTTTTAACTGTCAGAAGACTATATCTTCCAACCAAATTTTTAGCTCTGCTACCCAGAATGGATACTTTCACATACATGACGAATGGGACACTTTTCAGAAAGTTTTCAGGTCCCAAAAGGAATCTTTTATAGCAGCAAGAAGAATGGGGAAACCTTTAAAGGTGCATTTAAAGGAGTAATTGCATTAAAAAGCCAACGTTTTTTTCAAACAAAAAACCCCTAATCACTTGAAAGCTTGAAAAGACAAAAAGGATCTTTAGAAGGTTTGTCCATCCCCAGACAAGAGTCTTTTCACATTATCACATGAGGATATTTTAGGACTAAAACTTAATTCTGGGATAATTTTTCTTGGCTATCTATTTAATGCAATTTTTATCTGCTTTAATTTCTAGATGCTATTGTATACATTATTACAATATATTCTGTGAATTGCATTGCTATAGGTTTTTCAAGTTACCTTATCTTTTGTTTATGCTTTGGTAGCACCATAGATCTAATCAAAACCAGAATCTGTCAAAACATAGTTACAGGCAAAACAATGATTTCAAAGAGTGTGGGTAGTTGAGTTAAGCAGTAACTGTTAACTACTACTAGTAGATGTTTACAACTACAACCATTACTATTTCCTCCAAATCAGGACTTAGAAAATTATTTGTGGGCAGCAGTTATTGTATTTTCAGTTTGTGCTTCTACAGTCTTTGTTGTGCAGGAACTTCAAACATTTGGCTGAATTTGCTCGACTTCAGGATTCTGATTGCTGCACTCATGGCTAATCCCCTGAAGCCTGCACTCCTAAAGTCAAATTTTGCTTTGTATGAGGAGTTAATTGCTATAGCACAGGTACAGATCACTTGAATTTTGGGAGTATAATCAGCACTCTTGCAATTGAAAGAAGGTGCTACAGAGATGGAAAATGGTCTGTGGGATGTTTTCTTCTCATCAATTTCTTCATTTGTCTGGAACAGGTACTTGCCCTCTGTGACTGAGCCTAGCGAAAATGCCTGTAATGTCCTAGCAACACATAACAAGCTGTGGATAAATGAAATCCTTAACTGTAGCAGCTCTCAGTTAGCTATATCCAGAAACAGCATGAGGATTCTTGAGATGTAGAAAGCTTTGCTACAGATGCCTAAGGACAGAGTGTTAGGTTTTCTAAGACAGTATGCTTTATTAGAAATTGGGGTTTTGTTTGGTTTTCAACTTAGGCAGTAAAACTCTCTTGGTGTTTAAAGGAAACTTATTTTCATACATTTGGTGGTTTTTGCATTTTTTAACTTCTAAGAAATGTCTAAAATTAGTTAAGCATCTGTTTTCTTCTTTGTTTGAAGCAACTTTTACTTTTAAACAGCTGTTTAGCCTATGATAATAGCCTTCCTCTTGGGAAAGCAGTTCATCTCTGTTGCCAGATTCCATTACCTTAGGCTGGGTTGTTTTAAATTACTAAATGGATAAGTTCTCCTTCTATATATTTGTGCCTCTGTGACTGTTTCTTACTCTCTGGCATATTGGCACAATTCTTGTTGTGTTTATTAAGCTGTTAAGCACTTGTAAGTGCTTCGCCACTGATTGACCTTTTGCTTGGGGAAATGTAAGATATGAGATATGAATGGAGTGGTGAGGTTCATTCAGCTTTCTTCTTTTATCCCCCATTCACTTCTGTACATACCTTCTTCATCAGTTCTTTTGTCCTTCTAGAAAAAGAAAAGCCATGCAGAAGGCTAGTTTTCCTCAGTTTTTCCTAGAGAATGTGATGGAAAGAGTCTCAAAGCCTCACAAGTCAAACAAGAAGTTCTCCAGAAAACACTGTGATGAAGGAAGAGAAATTACTGGGTTTGCAGTGTTCTCACTGCTTTTGTTTTCCCTAGGCTTTTGTTTTGGTAAAAATGATAGGTTTTATACAAGCAACTTTAGCAATTCTTCATGAGAACAAATCATTCAAGATAACCTTCATCTTTACTTTATTACTACCCTGTAATGTAGTCCATGGGTCCTGGAAAAAATGTTTTGTCCCTCTTTTTCAGGAAAATGTTATATATAGGAAAAAATGTTTTAACTCAAAGATTCAGGAAGATGCCAAAACCTTCCTTCTGCTGCAAAACAGCAAATAGAAAGAAGTTAGTTTTATGCAAAGTCTAAGAGATCTGTTCCTTATTCTTTTCTGTTAAGACAGCTCAGGATCTGCAAACCACAGCCTGCTACCCCATTAGTTTTGAGAAAAAACAGTCAAAGACCTTGATCTCTAGATCAGTTCAATTATGTACAATAGTTGCTTTTTCTGGTTAAAAATATATTAATTTTTAATCTCCATTCCTGAACATCTGTCTACAGCATTTGCCCACAAACACTTATTTAGCAACAATTACTGAAGAGAAAATCAACCTGAGAATGAAAATGTGTGACCACCTGCTAGGTGAAGAAACACTATGCAGAGCTGCAATCCTAATTCAAGGTGCAACTCTCTTTCATAACAGTTTCTACTTTCCTGGTTTCTATCATTAAGAAAATTCTGTCTTGAGTCATTCATGTGCTTTATCTTTGCAATCTTAGTTTCATTTCTGTGTAGGTAACCATGGTGTTGCAACATAGGATGTTTAAGCAATAAGATAATATGAAAAAATGGGTGTCACACACATCAAAGTCAAAATACTTTTTTTCTTTAGGACACTATAGAGGTTATATTTTTGGTGAGAACAAAGATGTTTGTCTCCCTTTGCACCTTCTTGCATTAATTTTTTTCAGCTATGCAATCATAGTGACTAAGACTTTGTGGATGAGACTTTTAGAAAAGTTCAGAGTTAGCTTTCTGTTGCTTCATGAAAGGATTGGCTTTTTGCAGCAGAGCTGTAATGAGATCCAGCACTTTTACCCCTTATTAAGAATTCCAGTTCACACCAAAACAACCTAGGATAATCTGATCTCCTAATTCAGTCTCTGGTCCACAGCACCTTGGAAGGTCCTGAAGGTGTCCTGCAGCCCCACTTAGATCAAGGCACATGAGAACAAACATTCACTCTCAAGCAGTTGGATTTTACTCAACATTAGAAGGTGTTTCTGCATCTATATTGAATTTTCAAGTATAGTTGTTAACCACTTTAAAAAAGACAGTTGCCACTGAACTGAAGTCAGCCTTATATTCCATGACTAAAGTGAAGCTGATATGCTTGTGAAAGTTCACAGGCAGTAGGAGCAACATTAGTTGTCAGGTACTTTGGGAAGCTATCTGGTTGTGCAACTGCTGAACAGTTCATCTTCCAATATCACATGCTGGAAGGTGGTTGTCAGAAGATAGTTGTGTCTGTATTCCTCTTGATTAATTTTCAGGAGTGGGTTAATGTTTGCCTAAAAGAATTGGTGAACCTGGTTTATAAATCCTTTAGTGCCCTTCTCATTAGGCCAAAAAAACCAAACAAACAAACAAAAAAAACCAACCAAAAAAACCCACAAAAAGGAAATAT
Source organism: Muscicapa striata striata (assembly GCA_030060385.1). Taxonomy (NCBI): domain Eukaryota; kingdom Metazoa; phylum Chordata; class Aves; order Passeriformes; family Muscicapidae; genus Muscicapa; species Muscicapa striata. Next base: position 2,531,734 of record JAREIS010000146.1, read on the forward strand.
AGCAATATTCCAGTAACTGGGACCTAGAAGGCACAGGTCTTATTGCTGGCTTTTTAAAATACTCAATTAATATAAATTTTACTTATTTTGGATCATTCTTATTATAGTAATATTTTCGCAATAATTAAGAGCCAGTTTAAAACAAACCTCCATGGTGCTGGGTAGTATAAAAAGTATCAGTAGGTGTTCCTTTATCAAACTTCAATGGGTAGAGAAACAAAATGAGAGTTAATTCATAGAGAGGACCACAGCAAGACAATAAATGTTATTTTACTATCTTTTTCATATCTCTTTCTTTAGTGATTTACTTCAGAGGCAAAAAACACTGGCAAAAAAAGGGAAGTAAACAGGGTACTAGGACTGGAAGAGAGTACAAAATGGAATTAAGCAGGTATGAAGAGACTGTGAGAAGAATAAATGAAACAATTAGTGAAACAGGAAGTCAGCTAAACCCACAGATTCAGTGAATGTTCAGGTGGCCATGCCTTGACTGGATCTGTGCCTATGACCAGGTATTTTTCCCTTCTGCTGTGTGGTTTTGATAAAAAGCTGTAACTGCAAGTGATTGTACTTTTGCGAAAACTATGGATAACAGAAACTCTTTCTTTCCCTTCTCATGGAATTTTTGGTCTTCCCATTTGGAGTGCTCTTCAATTAACAAAAACATCTTTCAAAATAGAATTTCAACCTAGAGATTGAACCTGTAATAACTAATAAAAACCCAATCTAAATACAAAAGTGTTTATTAGGAAGACAGTGGAGAAAGGTAAACATCAAGAATCCTGAAAGTCCTGCTTGATTCCTGTACAATCTTTTTCAGCCATAACTAATATTTCCAAAAATGCTATGTCAGCAGTGGTATTATAAAGCTGTGAACTCTAGAGTGCTTTTAAGTCTGTTTATTTTGTTAAGGTTCTTTCTTCTCAAAGATGCTTCTAGGTGTAAAGCACTATATAAGCTATACTATCTATATGTATTCATGCATCCTGTATACAAAATGCATATGAAATGGCAAGAAGTAATAAAAGATTTTAAAAAACCAACATTACAAGCCTCCATTGTGCATTTATTTCTTAGGCCTAGCAACTTCTGGAATATCAGTCAAAGCTGCAGCAAAGGGACATATGATTGCTGATATTATCTTCACTGAGGTTCTTTTTATCCCTGCTGCTGTCAGTCTATAAACCAGGGTTAGTGGGGTACTGTCTAGTAAAATTGTACTTGAAAAGCTGAAGTGGCTCCTCTCACAGGACAGGAAGGTAGGTATCTAGCAACTCTTATGAACAAATATTGTTACACTAGTTCCTGGTTTTCTCCCAGAAAATTTCATCCATTAAAGTCAATTCATATTTACAACAACACAGGAAATAGAAATAGAACTTTCAAACTCCCAGTCAGTACACATTGTGGAAAACATCCTTTAAAGTTACAGAGGTACAACCTGACACAGCTTTTTTAAGCTACTACATAGACATCATCTGTAATGGCTCATCTGGTTATCAGGCACTTTGTCTTAAATTGTTACACTGTGTTCATTACTTCATCACATTTCTTGTTTACTTCGAAAGGTCTGCTCATTACATGCACTCACACATTCCACATATGTATGATACTTACAGAACAATTGTTAAAATAAAAATAATAATTTTGGTTTATCATGTTATTATACAAAGGTGGGAGGGGTGCATTAGTCATGAACAGAGTTTCATCTTGCAAGAGATTGTGTGATTCTGCCAACTATGTTCTCCTCTTTTGAATATAAAAGAGTGCCTGTCTTGCAGACATTAGAAAAGCGACTGCTATTTTGTATTCCCATTCAAAAGCTGCACTTAAGAGTTCTGGATTCGTGTTGAATACAAATGTTACATGTTACCTGAATTTTCTTTCATTGATAAATTCTATGTATTATTTTAAATAACCTTAAATAAATTATTAAGCTGGAGAGAGATGTTCTCTTTTTTTGACATGTAGAAACAGCTGTTTGTACTGTATTATTTTTGTTATTCCTGTATTGGTTGTTAAAGATATTTTGGGATGTTGAGGTGCATTTTCCCCTGAGAAATGTAATGAACTGTGGACTGGAAATATACGAAACCTGAGCTTTTAATTATTTTCCCAAAGAAGAATAAGCATAATGTCACACTGGCTTGCTGAATCTGCAGTGAGCTCCCCACAGCTGGAAAACTGCAACAGCAGTTCTTGCAGCCAGCTGAAGTTTGACTCACTTGTTCCACCTGGGATGTATGGAGAAACTGCCTGATTTTTCATGAAAGCACATTAGTGACAATGTTTGTGACAACAAAATACAAAAGTGCTTTAATTTTTTTGATTATTTACCCTTGGAAAAAAAATTTTCCCCCTATAAAATCTTGAAAATTTAAGAAAGAGACTCCAAAATGGTTCAAAAGGAGAGTTGAAGAAAAATTAGGGATTTTCTCATTTCTGAATGTTACAAAGAGCCTTCCTCTGTGATTATCTGTGGGAACATTTTATTGAATATAACTTCTTACATATGTGGATCAGATACTTGTTATGTTGTCGACAGGTTGCATCTAAGGTAAAATTATTTGGGCTGAGGCAAAATACAATTTTATTCTTTATCATAATTTCTTTATTTTCTTTAGTGCTTTGCCTGCAAGAAAACACTGGGTCAGACACTCCTGTAAAAATAGCACAATTGTAATGTGGGTTTAAATTGGATGTTTTATCTGTAATTTGACATATTGTGTAATCAGACATAAGCTGCATTAACTGCTTGGATACAGAGTAACCATTAAAATCTCCAGTTAAGGCATAAGGAAGCATTTGTATCATTTATGACATTTACAAATTGTATTTAATACAACTGTAAGAAATCCAGTTGGTTCTGAATATATCTGCACCTTCACATAGATCCAAGTCCAGAGGCTAATATTATTTAAACTCCAATTCAGTCTTTGATTCCAGAGCTGTTTATTCAATTGAAATTAGATAAGTGGGTGTCTAAATAACTGCACTTTTCTTCAGATTTAAGGCAGAGTGTAAAAACACCTTGACCTGTCTGACCTTCCAGAAAAATTGGCATTTGGCTTTTCTTGCCACAGTCACAGGTTTATCCCATAGTCTTGTTTTGGGACCCTGATGTAGCAGAGGCTTGTTGCCAAAATATCTGGGTTCTGTAGTTATTCAAGTTTCCTCTTGGGTGAATTGGGACCTCACCTGACCTGACATTTTCCCTCTCTGTCTCCCAGGATGGAGGAAATATTCCAGGAAATTTATTATTTTCTGTACTGGTTAATTTTTTTCCCTGGCCAATCTTTAAGAAAAGAATAAGAAAATTTATTTCTTGCTATAGAGCTAAAGAGGCTCGTTATACAATTCACTTGGGATAGGAGGAAATCTAGGGTCAACCATGTTTTTTAAAGTATAGAATTTAGCATAGTAGATGAAGTCTTTTATACTAGACTTGCTTCACATACAAATTTTTCCTATGTAATTGCGCTCTTTTAAATGCATCTTAATAATTTACCCCCCAAAAATTTAGCAAAAACAAAGTAGTGCTAGATTCTGCATGGACTCGCATGGACTCTGTTAATTTTTGCATGCTCTTTTTTGAAGCATTGTTGTGTGATGTTCCTATTTTGAAAATAGTCACATAAAATCTCTGAAATCTACCTTCACCAAACTAATATATTTTGCTACAGGTAAGCAAAATATGAAAATCCAAAGTCTACTTAAAAACAGTTGATGCATGGAAACCAAGACCAAACTTTTTATTATGAGGGCTTTATTCTCTGTAAATGTCAAGAAATGCTTTGAGAGTAACGGAATTTTGCAAATTTTGCAAAATTGAAGCTTTTCTCACAATTGCTGCTTGCTTTTCAAGACAAGTTTGTTTGCATCTCACAATTAACACTTTTTCTCTTCATTAAAAAAATTTCCCAGATGCTCCTAAAACTAAAATATGCAATCAATTTAATTCTCCTGAGAAAGAATAAAACCTCTTTTTTACCTCAGGCACCTTTCAATGTTAGTCACAAATATTGAATGATACAATGGTGACTGAAAGATAGAGTTTGGAGTGTTTTGGCTTGTCCAAGAAGGCTGTTTTATGGTTTTATGTCATAAATAGTCTCCTCCCACTACTGAGATGCCTGTCACTCAGGCAAAGGAAAGGTCTGAAAGTTAATCTTCTTTTTACCATCTGTCTTCTGGTTGAAAAAGGTTGATATCTATAAAAATTCACTTCAGGTAAACCTGGAGACTGGAAAAGAGAATTAAATTTGCATGCTTGAGGCACACATGGTAGAAAAAGCCTTCTTTATATTTTCTACTTTAGGGACAAGATAGTTTGGGTATAAAACCTGGTGTGCAGCTTGGTCCTCATTGGTGACTTTTGTTTAGGCATCCTTGCCTAACTATAGTTGCCTAAACTATATGGAACTTATATAGTACAAACCAAGTATTTATTAGTATACCAACTCAATATTTAGAACCAATGTTCTAAAAATAAAAGCATGAATGTGCTTCCTACCTGCTCAACAGGCACCAGCCAAGCCTGAGCAAGTGGCAGCTGGTCAATTCCAGATGCATCATCTATATACTGCTTGGTTTTGTGACAAAAGCTCATCTGCATCCCTGCAAAGGAGAACACAGAGATAACATTTGGGATGAGGAGGTCCAAACAAACCCTTGTCTTCCTCCCAAGTCCATCACAGGAGCCATCAGTCTACAAAGGCTCATCTGCCCAAGTGCAGAGATGCACAGGGGCACAAAGTCATTCAGACAAGCAAATTTAGGACTTGGCACAAGAGTTGCCTGTCCAAGTACCCCCTCAGCTGTCTCAGAAAAGCCTGTCCTACAGCTCACTGTGAAACACATCAGAGACAGCCAGTGCAGGAGCACCTTTCGTTTTGAGAGGGGTCAGTGCATAAGGCTATGAAACACATTAAGGGATGCAGAGGAAATGCATTTCAGAAGAATTCTTATGGCTGTGTTTGGAGGAAGGATCTAAGAGGTTTTGAAAGGAGCAAGTGTGGGAAAGTAGAGACATAAGGGAATTTAAAAGACCTGGTCATGTGTTGTTTTCTGGTTGATTGCTTGTTTAGCTGTCTGTTCCCCAAGTCTAATCAGTCCAGCCTGTCTAATATATTAAATTTCTAACTCTTTCCCATAGGCAGCATCACAGGAGTAACTGGCTATCAGGAGGACCAGGAGAGTTATGGACAGCTGCTGGTGCCATGTGACACCGTGGGTCTGGGTGTCTCTAGAGATGATGCCCCCAGTGCATGTCTAAGGGGAAGAGCACAGAGGGGATGTCTTCTGGGGGCCAAACATGGTACAGGGGGCTGTGGGTGTGAGCAGAATCATCAGTGCCAGGAACCAAAGTGGGCTGTAAAGCCTCTGGGGTTTGTGTGCACAGGTGACAGTAACTGGTAACAAGTGGGTCTATCCAGCAAAACATATTTTGTCTAACACCAACAGCCCCTCAACACATGTTGATTTTTTATTTCAGTGATTATTTGTCTTCCAAAACGATCGTGTGCTATAGGTTTTCATGTTTTTCTTAATGCTTTGAATTACTATAACTAATTTGAAAAACTAAATTCCATTTTTATTTCACTTCTCTGTCTTACATGGCTTTGTATTTGTAACAGTTTTGTTCATTAGAGCTGACTCAAAAGTAGTGCTGTTGTGTTTCACAAAGCACTGCAGACAGCCAAACCTGTGAGCATGAGTTGCATACCCAGATTCTTTCTACATCGATTTCACTACTTTTTTTCTTGATTTTACTCCATGCTCTTTTCGGCAATGATGTATTTATGTATTTTTCATCTCTTACCACTTAGAATACTACCTATACCCACTTATTTGCCTTTGCCTTCCACCATGTCACTAATATAGAAATTCCCTAGATATTAGACATTACACACAGGTAAAATATTTTCCTTATAGGTAATGTAAAACCACTTCACTTTTCATGTGACAATTAGGGCTACACAGGTGTTGAAATATACGTTAGGGCATGCATATATTTGCTATTTTAAAAACAGAGAGGAAAGAGAGAGGTAAAACTGCATATGAAAAACAAAACAAAACACTTTTTCTACAGAGAGGGAACTTTAAAAGCAGCACACACAGTTTGAGCATTAGTGATTAGATAGTACTTCCAAGCCTATTTGTTTTGAAAAATCTGTCCTTCCTACACAGTACCCTTCAGGATGCAATGTAAATTGAACTGCAGGGCACTCTATAGCAAATCTACAGTCATTATCTCGTAGTTGATTCTGCTTTGTGCCTCATAACTTTTCAGAGGTACATACAAAGCTCCTCTCATAAAAGCTATTACTTTGTCTCCATGATACCTGTTGATATAAGATGATGAAATAAAGATGATTACTCATCCCAGCAGGCACCTGCTTTGACCTTGTTGTGTGTAGTTTATCACAAACATTGCTGTGTGGTATTTCAAGTCGAAAATTAGGCAGATGCAAGAACATAACATATGCCACTGGGCCGTTTTATGTCTTCTGGCAGTACACATGAGAAGTTTATAATGCCACAAAAGCAACATTATACAGATGATACAGCAAATTTAAACTAAGCCCACTGCTAAGATTGGTCCACATGAAAATGGGACCTAACTACTCGCTTTCTCACTTTGAGAGAAGAAATTTTGCAGAGACCACAGTGAAAAGATTTATAGAACAGAAAATTTAAAAAAAAATTAAGTATATATATTTTTACATTAATCCAAATGGCTAAGATACATTTGTCAACATCAATGTACACTTATAGTTAATATTATTTTCTAAATATACATTTCTGTAATTTGAGGATAAATAAATAATTTTCAGTGAAAAATTAGCAACCTCAAATATATAGAATTATTCCCTTTCATTTATGAATAAGGCACAAATCAGATAAAAATGAGAAAATAAAAATTATAAATATACCACATATAGCTTTAAATATATTTTTAAAGAAATAAAATATTATCTCCAGACTTGTCCAGGGGCATATGTCATGAGGATTTCACTCATCCAGCAAAATCAGATAGATTATGAAACCTTCCCTTTTTGCTAGAGTTTTCTAATGACACTTTTCTAAAGCAACAGCAGTTTCCTCCTCTGATTTGTAATTTTCAACACTGCTCTTTAGAACAGCTAAACACACTCAACAAAGGAAACAAAGGCAAAAGAACTGGAAAAATAAAAGACTCATAACTTCTGTGTTTTATTTCACGAAATATCTATATTTCAGATATTATCTATAACTCCTGAAATGTTATTGGTTAAGCAACAGAGAAAACTGTATTAATGTGAGATGGTTTATCCTGACATTTTGGTGATTAATATATTCAAAATTTACTAAAAAACACCATAATGAGGTTTTGAGATTCCCTTCAGCTACTGTATTTTCCAAAAAAACCAACATCTGAATAAAGACCCTAAGATTAGCTGAATTGGTTAGAGCCTGGTGCTAATAACACCAGGTGTGGGTTCAATCCATGCATATGCCATTAACTTAAAGAGCTGGACTTGATTATCTTTCTGGGTCCTTTCCATCTCAGAATATTCCGTGATGTGGAAATAATAACAAACCACATTTTACATTCATTGTAAGATGTTCACATAAATCAAAGTGCCCTGAGAAGCATTCAGGTGTATCTGCTAAAGTATGACAAAAATGAAACTTAGGTTTGAATTAACTTTAAAAATTCTCTTTGATTAGCAGAATAAATTTGTCACTTTCCTCCCCACACCCTGTCTATATTTTTAAATAGTGCATATGGAATGCATGAATTAAAACTGGACTCTAAAACTGCAATCTAAGCATCCTATTGACTTTCAATGATGCTCTTCTTAGATCAGCCATGTACATGTAAAATCTCATCCCAAATCCTAAGAGTGAGTTTTGAGCTCTACATGGAGGCCTATAAATATTTTCCCTTCACATTACTTTAAAATTTTTGTAGTATTAATTAAGATACAGTAATTTTATCAAATTTAGTGTCCTCTTATTCAGGCGAAACTTTCGACTTTTTATTTTAATGTTTTCACAGTCTTTTTGTAAAGAAGCTTGAGACAGAGGTCACTTTCAAAGGACAATTTATGCTGTTCCAAAATATGTTTCTGAAAGAGTAAGATCAAATAATATTCCTATATACTTCTAATATACCCCACAAAGAGCATTGTTTGATATTGGTTGATTCCAGCCAGAGCACCAGCCCTATGTGGAACATAACATTGCATCATATGTTATATATCCTTAGACCTATTTCAGTTTCCTATTTTTTTGATTAAAGAGAGGCTTTCTTAGATGTTTAAAAGAATGAGCACTGGATAAAGAGTCATCTTTTTAACCCCAATTCATGCTGTGGAAAATGCTACCTTTGAAACAATCAATATTATTAACAATTTACTTGTTTACAAAGAATCTTTGTTAATCCAGTGCTCATCATGTAATTTAATCAGCTAAAATAAGCATCAGCTTTGCTTGAAGAGTTTTCTTTCCTGACTTTCCACAGGTATATTATATTCCCAAACATTTTCTTAACTGGGTCTTCACAGGAAACATGTCATCAAGGAGAAGAAATGTCTACACACCCTGGCCTGATTACTAGCAAAAGTCAAGTTGAAGAATAAGAGTAGAATAGTTAAATGGGATGGGAGCTTATATTCACATCTTAGTAGATGCCATTACTTCACCATGTTTATTCATGGATTCCATTGAAGATTAATGGAACAATGCATTCTACCTTTAGAAATAAAAAGAAGGAATATAGAGAGAATGAAGTTGAAATCTTCTATGAATATGTCAATCAGCTCCAGCCTTCTGTTTTCACATCTCATTCTTCCTTATTCCACTAACAATCTTTTCAGAAATCTTTAGTTAAAGGCAAATCAATGAAATTTAAAGGCAGCAGACCCAATCTTTATGAAAATACATAAAAACAATTATGAAAGACAAAATTTGGTAACCATTATACTCAACTACAGTAGAAATCTCCACTTCCAAGAAAAGTGCATTCAGAAGTAGTGATAATCTTATATAATGCCCTGTATAGAAAAGGCCAACTTTATGGTTGCAACTGGAGAGCATACTGTGGCATGTTTCAAACAAAAGAACTAACAAGCAATAATAGTTTTGTGTATTCAGTAAGTAAGAACACTGTGTGAACATTTTATTAATGTTGCCAGAATAATTGTAAAGCACAGATGGCTTGTCCCCAAGACTATCACACAAGACAATAGTGTAGGGTAGTTAATATGTGAAAGATTGTTCATCATGTCAAATTATTTTCTTGAGGAAATATTTTAGGTCCTGTATTGGTGCAATAGCACTTTAAAATAATGAGAAAAGAAATTAAAATAAAAATATAACTGGGGAATAATAGGAAGTCAAGAAAGGTATGCCTATTTATGTCAGCCTGCAATCGACCACAAGAAGTTTTTCCAAAAAAAAAAAAAAATGAAGCTGATTTAGGGAGCAGGATAACTGAAACAAGTTTTCTCTTTTTAAGAAGCTGATATACAACCTATTTAACTCACCCTCCATTTCCTCTTTCACTTTCCACATAAATTCTAAGTATCCTTTATCTGGAAACCGATGTTATATTCGACCAAAAAAACCCAGAAAATATTTAGAAAAGCAGTAACCTTTATTTTAGAGACTGCTTTTATGTGCATTCACACATACTCTATACTCCCAGATGGTTCAATCCAAATACCTGAAGCATTAGAGTTATCATGAGGAAAACAGAACCACAATGGATACTGAGAAAAGTGAGGTGGTTTTAATTCAGAGATGTGTTCCAACATTTAAGTGCTGTTCTTTGACCTACACATCAAGACTCTGCTTTCACAATGTGCACAAGCATATAATTAAATCTGGCTTTTTTCAAAAGCCAGTTCCCAGCCCCTGTACTTTTGTAATAGCTTGTTCTTATGTCACATTTAAGCCCTGATTTCTGGCTGTCTGAAAAAGTATTACATTTGTACATACATTGGCATGTATGAAGTGCTTGTTTTTCTGAGAAAATCTGAATTTTGAGTAAGAGAAAAAAAGGTAGAAATTAACTTTTTATTTCCATCCTTTTAGGATGTGTAGAACAAACATGATTAAGTCAGGGTTAGGTCAGGATGAAATTTGCTCAGACCTAGTTTCTTGCAACAGGATTTTGACAGACTTGGAACTCCTCCATATCTCCATAATGCACGTTTATTTGCCTTCAAAGTCATACCACAAAACAAAGCCCTCTGTTTAATACCCTCTAATTTTTCAGAAAGGCTTATTCCACCATGTCCTCATCTGATGAGAGTCTCTAAATTATGTGGCTTTTTCTCTTGCTGATATGTAAAATGAGCCTCTGGGCTCATTTTTCTTAAATGATTCTGTTCCTACTTTAGCCTAAGAGCACTTTATTTTGGAGTCCTCTGGAGGAGCATTATCCAGTTGAACTTGTGTGCTCTTTTACATCTAGAAGCTTTTCTAAAAACTTTAATGCCATAGTTTTCCCTAGACAGCCCTGTTCCCAAGGAAAAGGGTTCAGTCCCAGCTGAGCATTCAAAATAAGCAAAGTATACATGGAATATAAAACCCATTGCAACAAAAGTGGCAATAGAGCTGCTCTGTGAAATTATTTATACTTTTTACAGTGATACCAAAGGAGTGGTGGGTAAATCCAAAATCCATATTCTTCATGATCCTACACACTGGCATGTTGCTAGTTCATGAGGAAGAGGACATGTTCACTCCTTTGTGAGGGGAAGAAGAGAGGCAGTGAGTGTTTTGTTTGAGAGGGTCCTCCTGTGCTGTAGATAAGGCTATAGGAAAGTTTTCTCTCATGTGTCCAGCCTCTCCATGATAACAAATCTGATATTGGACTTCAGATACAAGATGATAAAAGACATAAAGAGATAAACTCTCATTAGAGCACAAAATCATGCAATCATTTAGGTTGGAAAAGACCTCTAAATTATTGAGTTAAACTGTTAACCTAGAAGTGCCATAGTCACTACTAAACCCTGCTCCTAAGCACCACATCCATACATCTTTTAATTACCTGCAGGTACAGTAACTCAGTCACTTCCCTGGGCAGTTGTTCCAATATTTGACTACAGTTCCTAGTGAAGTTTTCTTTATATCCAACCTGACTCTCCCTTGCTATAACTTGAGGCCATTTCCCATTGTCCTGTTACCTGGGAGAAGAGACACATTTCCACCTCACTATAACCTCCTTTAGGCAGCCATAAAGAGCAATAAAATCTTGATTATGACCCACTATCAGCACTCTGGGAAAAGAAAAAGAAACCAAACAAACCAGAACCAAAACAATACTGAAGAACCTAGTGCTGTTTTATGGATTCCAAAGCATAGAACAAAAAGTTGGAAAAAATCCTGTCTAAAATAAACCAAAACCAGCAAGTTCAGCATACTTCCCTTCTTTCTGCATCCTATTGAGCTGTAGATCTACACAGTACTTCTGTGCAAGCCATAACTACTGTTTCATACGATTCTTGCCAACTTTCCCCCTCAAACTCTGATGGCACTGGTTGAAGGAGCATATCTGTCATTTTCTATCACTTTTCCAAATTGGAATTAGGGCTCAAACTCCTTGGAGCACTGTTTCCTGTTAATTTCAGTGTCCTTCTCAAAATACTCCCCAAGTCTTGATAATGCCTTGCAGGTGTGAGAGACATGACAACTTGGGTTCCTATAAATTATTTCACACCTCTCTTTTTTTTTTTAAAGTTTTTGCTTTATCATGTGCTGCATATTCATTGTCACTTTTCAGAACCCACTTCCCACAAGCTGTAAATCCTTGGGATAGCTCTCAGTGTGAATAATCAGTGTAGGAAAAGATCCAGCAAAGAAGCTTAGAACTCAAAATTATTAAATTAACCATTTTTAGCACAATAAAAATACTTGTCAGAGTGCTAATGCTACACTGTAATGCTTCAGATATAAGATTCAAAGAAATATAAAATAAAACAACATATTGTATTTTCTAATATTAAAAGCATCTGCTTTTCAAGAAAAAACAAACAAACCCCCAAGCTATTAACTTGTTCTGTAGAACTGAGAAAAAACACTCATGTAATTATAAGTAGAAAATTAACTGAAGAGCTAATCACAGACTATTACAGAACTACTTAAGAAGGTCATCTATACAATTACATATTCTTGAAAAACCTATGATGGTAAGTAAGCACAAAAGACTAGTTTAGAAAATCAGAATTTGTGACAATATGCAAGCAAAGCTCAATATTGTTAAATCTAGGAGACGCAGATGAAGATAAGATCACTCTATGCTCTGAGGTCACCTCCTCATCCAACAAGAGAAGCACAAATATGAAATATTGAATGGATCCCTCCTTCGACTAGACTTGACTAGATTTCAGGAAATATCAATACAGTTTCACTATTCATTTCACAAATGAAATTTCTGGGATGGCTTTCTAAAAAATAAAGCAGTTGATTTCATTTCCAGAAAAACCACACACCCCTAAAAACACAACCTCAAAACCATAAAAAAACAAAAAAAAAAAACCCCAAAAAATCACCAGTAAATTAATAAAGGCTTCCATTAAAAAAAAAAAAAAAAAAAAAAAAAAAAAAAAAAAAAAGAAAATGAATATCTTAGAAAAACAACCTGGTGTAAAATGTTTAGCAGTGAAAATGTTTTTTCATGAAAGACAAGCTAATGGCCATGCAAAAATGGATCCATGTTTCCAAAAGTTTGAGAAGTGATATGTCCTATGCCTGAAGGAGAAAGACAGAGAGATGGATCAAAAAAGGGAAGTAGATAAAGAATGAACAAAACCCATTATTTAAGTCTATGACACAAGATATTCTCTTGTATTGACATGTAGTAATCAGCTTATTATCATTGTTTTTAATGTGAAGATTATTTAAAGACATGTAAATAAAGGGGAAAAAAAAAGCAAAGGGATGCTCATACTTCAATTAACTTAAAATATGCCCTATAACAACAATAGCACATAATACATATCCTGTCAATAAATGTCCTTTAATCAGAGAAAGCTCCGTGTATATAATTTATTTACTGCTGCATAAGATGAATAAAACAATATAAATATGCAAAAATAAGAATTTTGAGAGCTGGAAAATGACATTAAAAATAAAAATAAAAATAAAAATAAAAATAAAAATAAAAATAAAAATAAAAATAAAAATAAAAATAAAAATAAAAATAAAAATAAAAATAAAAATAAAAATAAATACAAGTTCATTTAGTCTCCAAACACTCAGCTTGAAAGGAAAGCCTTAAACCTATTTTTTAAAATCAAGTCATAGATTTTGTATGCAACAATACTGATTTATGTGTCCTGTTTGATGACAAGCAAAACTCCTTTCCCACAAGTAGTTACTCTGCAAGAGGGGCATTCTGTTCTCTCTCTATTAAACAAGAATATATTTACAAAACAATAACTGAATCAATATATATCACAGCCTCAAGATCGGTTCCACTTCAGACAAGTTTGAAAAACTGGTGCTCTAGACATCAAAGCACTCATCTAATAAATCACATACAGGCTGCCAAGTAACTAGCAAACCATCCATATAACAAGGATGAATAATGACCTGTACAGTTTATAAAAATGTTCTTAGGAATGTCCTTAAATAAAAATCATAGCAAACATAAATGAAGTGCATATAAAACAACCCTGAGACCACACTGCTGAATGTGGCCATAAGTAATATAATGATGGTAGTGAAAACCAACATGATACATTATAGAAAAAACCTGATGAGAGAATGTATTTTCTGTATTCCTCAGTAGTGTGGAAAAACATATACTTGCTGTTGCTTCTTAATTGACCTCAGCTCAATACTATACTTGTTAGTGAAATGTCTTGACTTTTTTTACACATACAATGACTAGAATAGTAAGTGCCTTTGATAGGAATATCTAGCCCTCTTAACAGGAGAGGGAAATACGAGTAGGATATGTATTTTCTGTTAATCCAAAGGTTCATTTCTGCTTTTTCTTATGTCAAAGTTAGTCTTGACATCTCTGGTGTCTTTAGAAAAGTTGAGTGGTTTGTTGCAACTGGAATGAAGAACAAAAAAATAGTTCTATTACAGATGAAAACACCGTACAGAAGGTAATAGAAAAAGGAATTCAAAGAGTTAACTAGTCATATACCATAGACTGCAAAGAGAGATGGAAATTTAAAACAAGCATACCTGTAGCATTGTCATATTTGTATTGGTTTCCCATTTTTCTCCTTTTATAATTTATAATCCTGTGAATTCCTTATTCATTTCTACCCAAATCACAAGAAGGCATTGTATGAATCTGTCAACTGTTATTAATTATATTGAAAAGGTATTGAGTATCCCACTGGACACATTTAAGGCATGCTTTTAAAATGTCAGTTGAAAATTATTTTAGAACAACATATTTTCAGAATAACTTCCATTATAAGCAATGAAATGGGAGGTGATCAGAATAGGAGCAAGCTAGAGAAGCATTAAATAGAAAAAACATTAAAACAAAGGCTAATGAATCAAGCTGACACTCAAAATGCTTTACAAGACTGAAATAATGAGTGGAAATAGTGGGCATGCTTCTTATGTGAAGGGGTGAGAAAATGATAACATACATCCTGAAGATAAGATCCATATGTCATTATATTTATTTTCCCAAGGTTCAGTTCTATACCAGGCCCTAAAATAGTTCACTAAATTGAAAATATAGAAAATGTAGGCCCAAATGTCAAAACAAAAATAAAAATGTATGTATATTGCATGTGCAGCTGATAATCAAGTGTCAGTAGTCAACTATGTTGCTCCTGATTAGTAGAATATACATAACCATTTTACTTCTTTGTATCACAAAAAAATCCCTCTTAAATATCAAAAAGCTGTTTTCATTGTGAAAGGCAGTATTAATGTTCTTATTCCTCTGAGTAGGCTCATTTTTGTAGCTTTTACTTTCTCAGTGAACTTTTACTTTCTTACTGAATTTCTGCAATTCTGTTTTCTGTAACACTGTTAAGAGATGCAACATTTCTTGGCATTCTGTATGATAGTCAGGTTTTGTGGTATAGAAGATCAAGTAAAGAAACACAAGGATTCTGGTATCATTATGTCTAACCCAGAGATTACATTTTTCTTTGGTTTTATATCCAGCTTTTTCCTTTATTTCTCTTTTGTCATGAATTATATTACTTTCTGAACGAACAAATTATGCCAGCCATCTAAGAAAGATATATTAGATCTTGATTTTATTTTCCAAGGGTGGCACTAAGGTATATCAGGATATTTTTTTTAAGTATCAGAAAAGATAGCCTGTTTTTGTTTCAGTACTCTCATTGATTCTTTTCTGGATCCAGGCACTTACACCACGCCCATTGCAGTGACAGCATAAAATGGAAAAGAACAATATTTTCTACTGTCTGATTATAGCTGAAACTATACACACTTCTTTAATTTTCTGGGAGTTACACATATTGATACTACAATAAACTGGTACAGTGCAGACAATTTCAACATGAATGGTGACAAAACCAAGCCATGGCTGAAAGTAGTGCTCAGCAGAGCCTGTTGATACTGCATGTTTCAATATCATTTTCAAGCAACAGAGAAAGTACCAGTAAGACCAGCTTAAAAAAAAATTGCAGAATTGCTATATCATGGTTGGAATTTCATCTTATTCCTGCAGAGAGAAGCACAAAAGTTGGAAGACATCTAGTTAACTTTCCATCACAAGTATAAGGAAGGACATCATAAATTCTCTGTCTAGAAATTGTAAATTTCTAGAATTGTAAATTTCATCCTCTACAGAGATATCACTCATAAAATTGTTTATCACATCTTCCATTTAACATTCTAATTGCTGCAGTACAGATGCAAAATGTATTTTGTAAGAAAATATTTTAAATATTTCTACCTTATATGATGTCATGTATTGCTTTCTAACCCATTGACAGTTATGGAAAAAAGATCTTGCTTAGTGTGAAAAAATTAAGAGCTTCTTAATACAGCTCTGTTCTTCACAAGGTCAAGCAACTAGAGGTAACTGAGGATTCTTCAAAATGTATGAATGTATGTATACTTGATTCACAATTAAATACTAAAATTTCTTTCCCTTCTCAGGCTTGAAGGAAGATAACACCCATTGTTTTTTTTCTTTTTTTCTTTTTTTTTTTAATTAGCACTGATTTGTTGATTTCTGGCATTTAAAATTGAAATTATGTAGTGTAATAAAATATTCTTACATTTGTGGACAACGAGTTGACAAAGATATGTGTCTTTTTTCAAGAAGGATTGTTGCTACTAGGAGAAATCAGTAATTTATGTCAAGTTTACTACTGGCTTTCTATATGACAAAAATATACACTGAGATCTTCTGTTTAGTAGAAGCAAAAAGATCGCAAATTTACTTAATCACATTTCAACTGTGCATCTTAACAGTCCCATTTCAATGCCTTCTCTCAGGACATAACCATGACTCCTTCCCTAGACTTGTTTTCATCTCCTAGCACATGTCCTTTTCAATAGACACATCCTTCTATGATCTGCCATATATCCAAAATCCTGGCTGGTTCCTTCTTTGTTTTAACAAGTACTTACACCATGCCTAAAACACAATGTCTAGAATACCTGATGGCATTAATGAATACTGTAATGGATTTTGAATCAAAGATTTTCTTGGTAGCAGCCATAATCAGCTCTCAATACTTTTCTGCAATAAACTGCCTTTTTATAGAAAAGATTTCCAAAAAACCCTTCTAATCTGTGCCTAAGATTTACAAAGCTGCTGCCTTTTGATGTTTCAAAAACATTTGCATGATGGACATATCTTGTTATCCATATGGCTTTAATTTTTGAGATAATTTTGTTCCCTTAAAATGTCCATTCCATCACATCTCATGAGGTAGTAAGATATTATTATGCTTATTTAGGAGATGGAGAAAAGAAAAAGGGAAATTATAAGTCTAGGAGATATCCTATCCTCTAATTCAGGCATATAAAATTGTTTTGGGAAGCTAAAAGTCTATCAATTAGTTACCTCAAAAAATTTCACATACCTTCTAGTACATTTAGCTGGTACCTTAAAGATCTAGGATACATGATTCTTATTCAGGACAACTTGAAATTCTAGATGTTTGTCCCACTATCCATCCAATTGCACTTTGTACTGTATCCCTGTTCCTCTCCCCACAGTTTTCTCTCTCATACACAACACATACACGGAGGATTATTTCTCTCATCCACAATTACCTACTCTCCTTTTATTCGGTTTACAAGCCTGTAAGTTTTCCAGCAAAAATTCCAAAAAGTACTTGTAATCATTCTTTTTTGTTGACTTGTGAATTCTCAACAAAGTGCTTTTAGAAGTATCATCGCTCATATCCAAGCATGCTAGATGTTCATTATCTTATGACTTCCTTTCAAGTCTTCCTATGTCTAAGAAGTAGATTTCACCCTTTTCCCCAGTATCAATTTCATTCTGCCCATAACTAAGCACGATAGTTCTTCTACAAATCCTATCCTATTGCATATGTAACATTACATGACGTTAGTTTTGTAGCAAAAGTTTCTGTCATTATTCAGAATACAGAAGAAACTTAAAGCCTCTTTGATGCATTACAGCTCACATCATATCATATCACTTTGAGCCACACAAAGCCATATGCTGACAGAATCAGACATAACAAGACACAATGCATCAAATCTCTTTAGTTTTATATTCAAAGTGCAAAGAAAAATGCTATCACAGAAGCTTGTAAGGCTGCTTAATATAACTCATCACCAGAAAGCTGTGCATCCTGCAGTAGTGCTACACTTTAAGTGCTTCAGTAGAGCACTAATGTGATATTTGATAGCATAATGGCAGTACAAACTTACTGACGTGGTGAAATGAAGTGTTACTAAACAGAAAAAGGCAACTCACTAAATAAATCTGGCATGAGTTTTCTGTAAGGAGTAGTATCGGTGAGATACAGTATTTTCCTCACCCCTTACCCTCCTACTGATTTTTCTGTTTACATCCCTGTTAACTGGCATCCCATTTAGAGTACATACTATTTTCACAGCACTCCTTAAGCTAGGCACATCCAAGAACGACCATCTGTTCACATTTTAAAACTGTAGAAGAGTGTGATTCTTGCCTGCCCAAAGTTTCAGACTTCTTCCTAAGGATCTTTCAGTCCTGAAATCTGTTCTTACCATTATCTACTAGGAAAACTATGGCACTTTACCCAGATTATTTTGCCCCACTGGAGTACTTTCAAGTTTTTGAAAGACAGCATTTAATAAGTGGCTATTTTGATGGGGTACACTAGCCAATTATTGTGCTAGATCTTCAATAGTACAAATAAATGACAGTTTTTCTGTGATTCTTTCAGGATGGTTTACTAGTTGCCAGCTAATTGGCAATAATATTCAGAGTAACAATGATGCAATTATAGTAAAATCTGTGAAAATATTATCATATTTTGCAAAATTAGTGTGAAATGGCACATTTAATTGCTGAGCATGAAGTATGCATTTTCTCTAGAACATGACATGTAAGCTTCACAGTCTTAAAACATCATTCAAAATGTTTATGTACAGAAGTTTCTTTATGAGAATGGCAATTTTACAGCAGTTGATCAGTTCATTTGACCAAAGAAAGCAAGCAGCAATACTGAATTATGAATAGGAGAGCTTCTCTTTTAAGAAAAAATAAATAACCAAATAAGAACATTTGAGAGCAGTTAGGAAGTTGCCATGATGATGACATATACATAAAATGAAGGAAGTAGCTTTTTAGTTTTGAGTTGTCATTGCTTCATTTACCTGTATTTACTTACCTGGTGATATAAAATATAAAACAAAAAAAAAAAAAAAAAAACCAAAAAAAAAAAAAAAAAAACCTGTCCAGTTTTAGTTAAAAAACAAGTGGTTAGTAGATTGCATTAAAATGTAACTCAGTTTTGAGAGCTTTCAGAAATAATTAGTCAGTTTAATTTCAACCTTATTTGGCATGGTACACAAAAATTAAAGAATGAGTTGGAAAAAAAAGGTTCCTTGGTTCTCCAAGAATGAAAATAATAGTTTTTCTAGTATCCAACTGATATACAGAAAACCCTACAGAATGGCTTTGTCTGTGTGTCTCAGCACAGTTATGTCATGATTTATTATTAAAAAGTCAATCATCTGACTTTAGTGTAAGCACCTATTGTGCAAGTGCCAAAAGACAAGGCTTGTCTTTCACTCACCTTTTAGAATAGGGCTTCTCTTCTTAAAACATAGCAATAAAAGTAAAGAGTAAACACTTCTACCTTTGTAGGATGCTGATTGAAAAAAAGAATCTTTAAATAGCTTTCAGCTAAAAGCAAGTTCAAAAATTGTATATTGATTCAAAAGCCCACAACAGCAGTTGAAAACAAGAGCCTTAGAAAGATGTGGCACTTCTAAGAGCTAAGCTTTATTCTTTGTCATTTTGTGCAATTGTACTTTTTCCAGGGCCCTTTCTGCATGAATAAAAAATCTCTCTTCAAAGCTTTAATTCCTTATATATTTCCAGTGTCTTGTCATAAATAAAAACTAAGGGGGAAAATAAAAGTAAAGAAAAATCTTAGATTATTCACAGTGGTCTGTTAGCTCCTGGCACTTTGGCAAATAGAGACTGTGGAATAACATCAGCAGTAGCTGGACATTAATATCTCTTGTTAACCAGGCAAAAAGAATCTTGATTATGCAGCAATGTGTCCACTGAGAATGAGGACTAGTGAAAAAAAAATGACATCTCTAATGATGACATCTTCTCTCAAAAGCGAGGGATTATGGAAGTATTTATACTCCAGAATGGGATTAAGGAGACTCAAGAGAGGAAAAACAAACCTCTGCAGTAGCTATAAAGACCTTATGGTTTAAATACTCAGCATGAAACTATCCTTCTGTAAACAAAAACGACACCTGAACTGCAAAATTTGGATGCATATCCCAGCATTGCCTCAGAAGGATACAACAAAAGACAGGGACTTGCATTTTTATATCTCTATGCTTTTGTCTGTGTCTACATAAATTAATGGTGGTGTCCTTTATGATCTTAAATGAAGTAAATTTCTGTGTGATAGCAAAACTGCAATATACTACATCTTGGTAGTTAATGAAATCATTTAATAAAAATAGTTGGAAAAAATAAAGACATTAAGAACCTGCGTTCTCATTGAAAAAAATAATGGCAGAAATGCCTCTGGAATTTCTATGATTTTAGAAGAAAACTTCAAAACATTGGAAAGCTACTTGAAAAGTCTACTTGAAAGCCACTGGACCAGTCTATGAGCTACTGGTCCAGTGACCAATCTCCATGCATGCTTACAATTGGCAAGTCATAGAATTTTTCTGGAAATGTGGATTTTCCGAGAACTTAAAATGTCATTTCATAATGAATATGTCCTTTCTGAAACAATGCATGCATGGAGAGGTCAATGAAAACTGCTCAGTAAAGGAAAGACTTTGGAGAAAAGAAGCAGCTTCTCAGTTTTGAATTAAGCAAAAGCATTTTGCTTGTTACTTCTAAGGCACAACAATAACAACAAAAAAGATGCTATAATCCCCCAGGGAGTTCTAAAGTTTTAAAAGCCTGAAACAACAGACTTTCTAAATGACTAATAAAAATCTCACAATCTTTTAGAGGTGTGTTTTTGGTTTTTTTTTCTCTCATTGATTAGAGAGTTATTCAATAGCTGAAATCCTCTAATTTAAGATGGGAGAGATTAAGACCAACCAAATTGTCTTTTAGTGATATATTTCTTAAACATTGAATTATGCTTTACTTTTCATAAATCTCAAGATTCCAACTTTATAAGTGAGACATTCATTCGTAATTTAATTATTTGATAAGATTAGAAATAAATTTTATTAATCTAGATCTGAAAGAAATCTCTATTTCTTTACATATTAAAAAGAACCTTCTGTGCCTGTGAAAAGAAGGAAATGGCAGGCTAAAAAACTATAGCACATCTTCAATGGCAAGGAAAATCTATTTTCCATATCCTTCATGTTTGAAGTATTTCTCCATAAATTCTGTTGGAAGTCTTTTCCATTCACTCTAGCACCCACGTGAAATGAGCATTGTCTGACAGAAAGCCAGAGATGAGAGAAGGGCTAATCATCACTGTTCTGGAGGTTAGAACACTAATAAGTTACTATATCCATCTGGGAGCAGTACCACACAGTCTCTTCTGCTCTTACCCCACCAGTTCCAGTGCTAGCTCAGTCCTTGCTGCAGGGGGGATGTCAGCAAAAGCCAAGTGTTGGTGGCAGCTGCACACTCTACAGAGCTGTCATGTTCTCTGCCCCTGCAGCAAAGCTGAATGGAACACATAGGAAGAGGTACACACCACACCCCATGAAAAATCAAACCAAGGTGAATAAACTTGAACACACATCAGAGAGATAAACCTCCAAAAATGTTTCATGTAGGTATTCATCATCTTCTCTTAGGGGCACATGGCTAGGTGAGTGTGTTTGAGAACCAGAGGAAACTGATCATCAAGAACAGGTGGTTTGCTGGGTTTGCTTAAAAAAAAAAAAAGTGAGAAAATTCCTTTGCACACAATTCACCAGCACTGGCCTGGTAAGATGGTGTTCATTCAGCTCTGTACTGCTCATTTCAGACTCAGTAAAGTGTCATGCTTTGTTATACTGTTTAAGGCTCAATGTTGCAACTTCTCAAGAAGAGTGAGAGGTCCAGAGGAATAAGATGTTCAGTAAGAGTTCTAATGGATTTAAGTTGTACTTAGATATACCTCTGATAGAAAGAAAAAATTAAGGCAAAGGCAGAATTAAAATTAAAGAATGGCTGGGGAACATGAAATAAGCTTCAAATCCCATATATTATGTGTGGAAAAATGGAAAAACATTTTTCTTTATGAATATAGCACAGATCAATAATAGTACTACTAATTGAAATACATTTGTTTCTGTTGCTGGCAATGACTTTAGGAGATAAGCTGAATTTTGTATTCTTAGTTTAATGAACATCACAGAACATCCAGATGCTCAATATGGATTGTAAAGTCAGTAACAAAGATGGAAATTTCTCTCTGCAGTGATTTGAATTTTTATTTTTATTTGTCAACTCATAACTCTCAAAAATTCCAAACTAACAGAACTTGTTTGTCTAAACAACAAAGATGTGTTGTTTAGCTACAGATTAGTTTTTCAAATACGTAGCAATTTGTCAAGAGTCCCTTTAGCAAACATTTCTGTAAGATCATTGCTATAGAATTACAGAGCTAAACAACATACTCTTATCATTGGCCTTCATTCACAAGTGACCATTAAATGGTAATGTTTTCTTTATTGTTAACTTGAGAGAAATTTCAAGCAAGTCGAAAGTTAAAAGTTCTACTTTACCTTTGGAAACTCTTGGAAACTCAGCTTCCTTTCCTTAGATACTGATAGGCCTTAGAAAAAGACTTTCCACTACAAATAGAAGGTTTTGTGTGCTGCTACAGCCAGAGTGTGTCCCAAGTCACACGAAATGGTGCATCACATCTACAGAAACACAGGAATTTTGCACAGAGCTTAAGCCCTAGTGGGCAGATTTGTATGACTATCATCCCACTACACTAGAACACAATAATGAAAGCCAAATTATATTTTTATGAATCATGGACACATGTGGGTTTTTTGTTGCAATGGGCCTTTCCATTCTCAGTCAGTCCTGGTACTTAATGCTGAAGAACAGTAAGGGAAGGGCATATAGCTTTTCAGCCTCTACAGCTCTACTTCTTGATTTGATATAATTTTTAAAAAGGAATAATGAAATGAAGAAGTTTCTCTATTTTTCTTTTTTCATAAAAGAGAAGTAATACAAGTGTCTTGAAAATAGCAATGAGAAAAAAATATACTTTTAAATTCTGTGTATTAAAGGTATTAAAGGTCACAAAGTCAATCTGCATTTTGAATAACTTAACATATGTTTAAGTTACTTTCAAAGGCTGTAATTTGCTACTTTATTACATTTTTTCATGTTTTTAATAAAGTTTCTGTTGTGGAAACATATTAATTACAAAAATGTGCTGCAGTTTTAAAAAATCCTTTTTTGTTTGTTTGTTTGTTTGTTTGAAGTTTTAAGGAATAGAGGCTAGAAAACAAAAAGCATGTACCAAAAGAAAAAAAAATGCTAAAATGGGCCCTACTATCAGTTCACTCAAAACTTACAGTATAAATGAAACAATGGACATTTGTCTATTTTTTTCAAGGCTTTTCCTCTTTTTCTGCCTGGAATTTACCTGGCTACTTTGTCTACTTACTTATGAGTTTTTACCTCCTGCAGCCTGGATGACATTGGATATAGATGAAGATATCTGGAAATTCTGGACAAACAGCTGAGAACCAACGTTTCAGATCTGCAGTATGGAGGCAGTTAAATTTACTATGCAACTGGCACAAAAGCAATGCAGTCATATCTTTTAAATATTATATATTCTGGATGAGATATATTCTGGGTATCTGAAGTTTTCTGGCAGAGAAGAAACAAAGAGGAAAATGAGGAAAGCTTTGACTCTTATCTCACACAGGCTTGCTAACCCTTCTCTTCATACCTGTTGTTAATCCCACACATGACTTTGCTGACTTTGTGGTGATGAGTAACTTTCAATGTTTGTGGGATGATTTTCTAATTTTCCAGTTATCTCACTTCTCTCTCTCTCTCACTGATTAATTCCATCCATCTCATAAATAACTGACATAATCCACTGATTCCTCTTGTATTGACTCAAACTTTTAATTTTGTTATAAATAGATAGATTAATTTCTTTTTGGCATTCAGTCCCTCATTACTCTGAAATTCTCTAGTGGTTTTAATTCAGTTTTCATATGTGTCTGGGAAATTTTAAGCCAGGGAACAATTGTCTTCAGCTAGGCTTTATTTTTAGGCTCATCCAGCCCTGTGCTGACATGTATTTGAATGAAAGAAATCACTAAGAGACATGCACATGAATATTTGATCTTACTGTTCTCTTCTGTACCTTATAAGATAATCAAACATGCGTTGTAGCTTCCAGATGAATGAAGACTGTCTAACAATCCCATTTTTATTGTGGTTATTAATGTATTAGGGCCTTTTTTTTTAGCTTTTTAAAAAAATGGGTGGTGTAAATTTCACTCTGTAGACTGGATTAAATGATTTTAAAAAAAAATCTGAAAGGAAATATAGCAAGAAAGAAATGTAATCTGGAATATGGGAAGAAATAAATGGGGAGAAATTAGGGGAAAATGAAGAAACATACATCTTTGTGAAATCACAAATAAGGAAGAAACCTAACAAATTTCCTTTAACATCATTCATGAGGACAAGTACCTCCATAACCCAAAGGAACTGGTGGAAGAAAAGACACTTAGCATGTTTCAAATAGTAGACGTGATGAGATGCAAAAGATTTCAAATTAGTCAGCACTGGGGCTTGAATATCTCAGGTGCTTTACAGTTGGTCCCACAGCTATAAAGGTGAATGTATGAGCAGAGTAACTTTAGGGATAACAGCACACTCCTAAAGATGTCAATCTACTCATTAATAAATGTTTGCTTACTTCAGTGGGAATATCAGCATTCTGACTTCAAAGGATATTGGATTAGCTCATGTTATTTAGCTGTTACTACAAGGACTACAGAAAAGCTCTTGAAAATGAAAGCAAATGTCTCTGAAAACTCCACAGATGCTTTTATAGTCTTCTGAAAATAACCCCTGAAAATATTATTTTTTCTTTTAAGATTTAATAAATAAATACTTGTGATTGCAGTGACAGGAATTTCACAGTAAGCATTACATAGACACCTGCAATCAGTATGACATTCAGTTTTTCTGCAGTAGTGTCAAGATATTCTGTGGTACAAAAACTGGGAACTCTAGGAACTTCTCAGTAGCTCCTCCTGTATCACTGTAATTTAGCTGTTAAAACGATTTTCCTCAGTTGTGTGTAATATGTTAGCATGACAACATCACAATATAGTGTGCTAATGGTGATAGAGATTGGTAATTTTTTTATGGACACTGACACAACTTTGACTTTTCTGCCATAGGCCATGCAGCAATGATATTGGTAGCTAAAAATGAACTAATTCTTTCTAGCCCAATTAGTACACATTTTTCCCAATATTTATTCCTAACAGGAGCAAGTGTATATTGCAGACTATCTGACTGAGTAAATATTGAATAATTTTATTTAATAATTTCAAAATCTCTGAAGATGTGCCATGTTCTAGCAGTAGTATCAAAGACACTTTCATCAATGCCTGAGAATAGAAGAAAGAAATATCACAAATGCTATGCAATTTATCCATCTTCTGAATTACAAATCTATGTGATAATGGCAGAAAATAAATTATTTTCTCTCTTTTGTTTCTGAAATCCCTACCTATATTTATAGGATCTAGTTTCAGTAATTTCACTGAAGTAATATTGAGAATAGATATCACAGTATGACTCTGGGAATGTTAAATCATCACATACCTGTAAGGAAATTAATATGCTTTAAGTAATTCAGTATTGATTATCCAAAGCAACAAAAAAGCCCATACATTAATATAGAAATGACTCCGTTTGGTTTTTAATGGTAATAACTTAAGTCAATGGAACAGCAATTTGAATGTCCAAAGTCAGAGACACCAAATAATAATTTTGGAATGAGTTCCAAGGTATTTCTTTCTATTTTATTCCTTTATTCAGCTACACTCTGGTATCTGTTTTCTTTGGCATCCTATGGGACTGTTTTTCTACTGAACATGAGTTTGAATGAACTCTCTTTACAGTGTCAGACAAGAGTTCTTAATTCTTCTTAGAGCTCTGCAATGTGAATGTACTACACTTCAGTAAGTCATAAAACTGAACAAATACTACCATGTAAAAATAATTTTGTGAGTTTAAATATTAATGCTCTGTATGCCTTATTAAAATTCTTAGAATTAAATAAAAGTGAGTGATATTTCCCTAACACTGTTTGCAGAAGACAGTTTTAAAGCTAACAATCTTTTTTATGCAAGAGGAAAACAAAACATGCTTGATCCAACAAGAAAAATAATACTACACAGAAGGCCAAATAGAACCATAGACTCATTAAAGTTGGAAAAGATTTCTAAGACAGTCAAATCCAGTCATTGACCTATAATCTAGAATTCATTATATTCTGAATATATTTTGTAAGGCTGCTATGACATATGCCCTGTGGTCAGTTGCTTCAGGGAGAAAATAAGTATTTTGATTCACTTTTTAAAAAGAGAAAAAAGCTTACACAGAAAATTTAATTTTCATAAATCAATTACTTCTGCACATTTCCTCTACTGGCACCTGGCTTGTCAGTGTCATTGTATCTGAAATGTAATTTTGGAATGTAGAAGCCTCTTGAAGAAGCAGTTATTTGGGAAACAGTTTGTTTCTCAACAGTGAGAGCTTTAATTTACCTTTAATTCTCATGTCTATTTGTCTCTATGAATAGACACCTCTATTCACCACTGTCAGAGAAACAGAGTTGAGGACAGTGGAGTTGAATTGTGTCCACAGAACTCTTAAACTCTCAGGAGCTCAGTAAAGCTGAAGCCTTAACCTCACTGAAGTGATCAGTATAATGAGAGAGCCTGTGAAAACGATCCATACATAAAGGCAGCAGCTTAGCAAATTTGCACCTTGAAATTGACAGATGTAAACATATTCCCCACAGTTCCTTGCATGCAGACTCTGATTTAGATGCAAAAAACAGTAGAACATAAGGGAGAGGGGTAATTACATAGATAGATTTCATGCACATATAAAAATGCTTGGAGTGTGTGATTGAAGAGCAATCACAATAAATGCACAGATTGGCGGAAGAACACTACCAATATCACCAGTGAAAATGGCACTGACTGAACTAGCTATCCTAAAGACAGCAAAGAAAGAAATTTGGTCATTTTCCCTGATGGGAAGCTCACCAAGAGTCACAGAGCAACGGAATGGATGAGGTCAGAAAGGACCACCTGGGATCATCTGATCCAACCTCCCTGCTCAGTCAGGGTCATCCTAGAGCACATGGCACAGGATTGCATTCAGACATTTCTTTATTATCTTCGTTGAGGGACACTCCACAGCCTCTCTGGGCATTTCAGGGCTCTATAACCTGCCCAGTAAAGAAGTTATTTCTCAGTTATTTCTCATATTCAGTTAGAACGTCCTGTGCATCGATTTCTACCTATGTGTTGCCCTACTGTTTGGTCTTGAAAAGGCTAAATTCTTCTTGAAACCCTCCCTCAATGTCAATGAACTCCATCAGGAAAGTCATGCAAGGTAGATGGTGTAGTTGCCTGCAGAAGTAGAGAACTTGTTAGAGGATGCAGGGACAGAGCATTTGGTTACTAAGTAAAACTTACTGTAAGAGGCTTATGGTCAGGACCAAAGGCAAGAAAAGCACCAGGGCAGTTCCAGAGACACGTGCTCAGTCTCACCATTGGCAGGGTTGGCAACACAAAGCTGGAGCAATATCACATATCAGGCATATGTAGTCTGAAGCCTACCATTAAGATTAGTTTACCTCTGTCCCTTTAAAAGTTTATACACATAAACTCTGTTCTTAAATGCTTTTTGCCTGACAAGGAGTGTCCTTTATGCACTGTCCTGCACTATGTATATGGGCTACAAAAAGGGCAAGAAGGAATATGCAGAGGGAGATAGAGGTGTGTGGTAGTTCTTCCTATGAATGAAATATGATTATCTTAGATTTTGAAGAATATGTATGCATGAAATCTTGTGCCAGCATATTTAATTGCCAAAAGGTATCCTTCATTTATCTCCTTCTCCCTTTTTGCTGATGTTTCCTCTTTGTAGAAAGGTTTTATCTTAAAAGCTTATATTGCTCCACATGTTACAATAAGAAAAAAAGCACAAAGATAAGAAGTACCATCATTTAAATGAACAATACTATCACACTAAAATGTCACAGCAGTAAATATGAAATTAAATGCATATTTAGCACTTGCAAGGAGCAGCATGTAGTATATTAGTCTAAAAATATTCATATTGGTAACAGCCATTTCTACACAAAGAACTTTATCACTGCTCAAATTAGTTCCCCTTTTCTCCTTGCTTGCTGTCTTTGCACAGTCATATCCACATTAATATCATTAGTTTTTCTTGCCAAAACATGGCTTATTCTTTCATTCCATGTAGGTAATACAAATTTAAATCCATGCCCGCAGTGAAATTTCTACTCCTTTAAACACTAACAATTGAATCTGTACTTTCTAAATGTGACCAATGCTTCACAATAAATATGACTGAGTTCAGCTGCAGCTTCTGCACCGTATTGGCCATGTGGATGTGCAAGCTATGGCCATCTCATCAAAACTATTATGTACAAAAAAAATGAAGAATATGAAACACTGTCTTTACATATTCAATGTCATTAGCACCAGCTGGGCCATTTTCTTATGAATAGGTTCAGAAACATTCTTGGAATTATCATGATTCCCCAGCTTTTAAAAAGCCATATTTGTGCTTTTTAATTGAGACCCAAATTAACACACAAATAAAAATAATGCATTTGGTGGGAAAAACAGTAAGACTTAACTCTCATTGAAGGACCAGGATTGTCCAGGTCCTTTCAGGTAGATTTTATTGTGTGTTTATATATATATAGCTAGTCTGGATTCAACTGTCTAAACACAAGTTTTTTTTTTTTTTTTTTTTAGGGCAATCTCAAAATTGCTATTTTAGAAAAATACAAGTTTCTGGCAGGACCTATGGTTTGTGTAGCTATCTTGACTATCTCGGACCTCTTGGGTGGACTAAAATCTATGTTTAGGTGACTGATTTGATCTGGTAATCAGTACACTCAAGAAGCTCATCTTACTCTGATGCAGGCACATGGGATGAGATTTGTTTGCATAAACACAACCTCCTTGTAAAGTTTTAGGCAAACAAGTCACAAGTCAGCAGCTAGTCAGCTAAACAGCTCCTTAGATTCTTCCAATCTCATTCACTATATCCTCATTAATTATGAATCTATGTCCAGTTGACAGAGAATTCATCATTAAAGGTATTTGCCTCAAGCAAATTTTTCTTATTTGATATATTTCAGGTAAATTGAGTACTTCATTAAAATAACTGTATAGTTAATACAAAACAAATGCATTGCACAATATAACAATGCAAGAGCGAACCACCTTAGAAATCTGTTTTGTTTATGACTTTGCCATGAAATTTACCTCCATATGTATAGCAAAAGGTAATATTTCAGTATCAGTCTATGACTTGTGCCATGTGTCTCATAGTTTGTAAGTATAAATTATAAACACTTCCCCCCCCAAAAAAAAAATCTAAGAACCCCACAAACAAACACAAAAAATCCTCCAAACAACAAAAAACCCAAATATTTTATTTTGATACTTCAGTTTAACTTTTACATGGAATGTGTGTTTCAAGGGAAAAACCCTGTTATGAATATATTAATATTGTTTAGTTCTGTTTTGTTTTACCATAAAGGAGATTTATAAAGGAAGTTGAAAAATAGTATTTTAAAAGTTGCCAAATAACTTCAAAGGATTAATCAAAGAAATGTTTCTCATACATAAATAAAATGCATATTGGAATAAAAAATTAATAGCTAGTGGGCATTATGTTTACCCCATGATTATTCTTGAAACTAAGAAACCACAATACATGTACTTGGTTTAAAAATATCTGAGCTTTTGCTGAAAATTTACGTATTTAGTAATTTACACCTTCAAATGTGAACTGAGATAGAAATTTTAAGATAACAGTGGAAGATTATATTAAGAAATTAATTATTTTATAAGCACTTGGTAGGCTTTATCTTTGTTTTTTTAAATACTTAAAATAGTTAAGAAATACATTATTACAATAAACAATAAACAACTACTCTGGAAAAGTATGTTGGAGACAGCTCTGTAGACACTTCTCAATGCAACATCCATGAAATTTAAAATATTTTAGGCAGTAACTACAAATACTGCATTTCTGGGCAAGAAAAATGACCTATTTTCTAGCAAATCAGGCTGAAAATTAATAAAAAAACATGTTAAGAATTGAGGGTGTGGTGGGGTTTTTTTTGTTGGTGGTTTTGTTTTATATTGGTTTGGTTTGGTTCAGGTTTGTTTTCTATTTAATCTGGTCCATGTAAAAGTTATCTACTGTGAAGTGAGATCTAAAACTGAGGTATTGTTTTTTCTTTTCGACACATTTTTTTCCCCTGAAGATTTATTCAGCTGAAGTGTCTCTACACCAATGCATGCAGCAGGAGGAGTTGGAAATCACGATGGAGTTAGAAATTGACTTAATTGCTATCATGGAAACATAGTGGGATGAATCTCTCAGCTGGTGCACAGCAATTGAGAGCTGTAAGCCCAGAAAAGATAAATTGGGAAGGAGGAGAGGGAGTGTTTCTCTGCCTTAAGGAATGAATAAGCTGTGAAGAGCTGCCTGTGGAAAACAGCCGCAAATGTGCTGAGGACATCTGGGTAAAAAATAAGGGCAGGACTGACCAAGTACACGTGGTGGCTGTGGTCCAAGTGCAGCTGAGCAGGAGCAGCCTGCTGATGAAGCCTCTTGCTCCTGCTGTAGGAGGCATCACCCCCACAGGCTGTCATCCTGATGAGGGATGTCTGCTGGGTAAGAAATACAGCTGGCTGCACACAACCCAGGAGATTCCTGGACTGCCTTGAGGATAGCTTCCTCTTTGGTATTGGACAAGCCAACGAGAGGAGAAGTGCTACTGGGCCTGGTGCTCACCAATGCAAATGAGCTATTTAAAGAGGTTAGGAGCGGAGGAAGTATGGGCTGTAGCAACTTTGTGATCCTGAGGAACAAGGATCTGAACTTTGGAAGAGCAAAATTATGGCTTTTCAAAGAATTACTAGATGAGAGATCCGCGGGTAAGCAGTTCTAACTGAGAGAGTTAGAACTCTGAGAACTCTCTGAGTTCTAACCAGAGAGAGGAGCTGAATGAGGCTTTGAACATCCAGATCTCACAGGTGGCATCCCTGCCCACAGTAGAGGAGTTGGAACTAGGTAATCCTTAAGCCCCCTTCCAATTCAAACCATTCTGTGTTTCTGTGGTACTATGATTTCTCATCCAGTGCCAAGGAAGTGAAACTACCTCTAAGCTGACTCTGGGTGGTGAACTCTGAAACAATTCAGTAAATTTGCTACTTTACTTCCAAAAGCCATCATCACTAAATCTATGGCATGCGATCGTCCCATGGCTGCCTCAGTATCAAGTAGCTCTCTGTCTCCTCTGGAAGCTTCCAGCCCTCCTGCTTCTTCAGAAGGTATCTGAAGAAGGTATCAAACAGGCTGGTTCAGGTTTCCAATAATTTACCAAACCTGAAATAGCGAGAAATGTTTTCATTAAAGAATAGATTTGACAAAGTCCATCCATTAGATGACTTTCAGACACTGTTTAGGATATATTAAATATTAATATTTAATGTAGGTCATAACACAACTAATTGCCATTTATACACGTTGCCATCAGTGTGCAAGGTAATAAATTCTCCATGTTTAACATAAGCTTAACCCCAGACTGTGATCACACATGCTGAAGCACCAAGAGTTTTATTCTGCTTGCCAGTCTGGTGTAAGAAACTTAAGTGGCAAGAAGTCATTCTGAGATTTGCAGTGGTATTTCACCTGCCCTGTTTCTGCTGCTGCCTCCTTCTTTCTTCTCAAGGAAGCTGAAGTGTTCAGTAAGGAAAGAGATTCAGCTCCTATCTACCTTTAATGAGGGAAAGACAACTGATGACTCCAGTGCCTGTGGGCAAAATGGATGGGCTCTCAGATCCAGACAGCTGCAAGCAACCTGTTAGCCCAGGAAAAAAATTTCTTCTATTTACACTTCAATCCAGATGAAAAAAAATAGATTAATTTTGGTTCGTTGGACTTTTTCCTCTAAGTCCTTCCATTCTAAGAATATGGCTACTTGGTTCAGGCATTTATCTACATAGACTATTTTCACAAGATATATAGGAAAAAGAAAATCAGTTATTGAAGTGGTCTGCACCTTCCCTGGATGCTGGCTTTTTTGGCAGTTGGGAAGAGAAAGATCTTTCCCTTATCACATTATACTAAACCCTTAAATTTCACATACTTGGTGCTTTGATGCTAAAGTATCTCAATATGCTTGAAATATCATGGATTCTATTAAGACTCTGTGAAAGAACATCAGAGCACTTGTTTCAAGTGAAAAGAAAACAAAAAGAACTAAATTTACCAAATCCAATAGAAGATGCTCTATGTTTTATTTTCATATGTCAGAACTGAACCCATGGACCTCTGCAGAGAGATTCACATTATCAGAGTGGAGGCAGTGTTACTGCCACCTGCCTTCCCTTTGAGTTTCTGCCAAAAAGGAATAACATTTTATTGATGCAGATCTCACACTCTGCACAGGTTTTTCTTTCCAGATAGAGCAGCTCTTTTAATGGCAGTGTTGGCTGCAGTCCTCTGACAGGGAGAGGATTGGAACTTCTTTCCAAAAAATGCTGCTGAGGACTAATACCAGACTTGCAAGACCATAATCTAGTACTGCATGAGTCTGACCAAAAATTTAGAATATTTAAACACATACATAAAGAGAAGAAAACTCTACATTTTAAAATTTGGTGTTGTGTCCTTTACATGTAGCTTTATTGTGAGTTAAGAAGAAAAATAGGTACTGAGCATATTATTTGTAATTTTAATTGAGTTAATTTCATATTCCCTATGGACTTATGCCATTAAATTCTATTATGCCATATAAATCTCCACAGCTATGATTACTCTATGATAACTCCATGCCCTGTTGAACCTTACAGCCTAATTGATAGTTTACAAGGAAATATCTATGTTGGTTTTGAGATTAGCACCCTGTTTCCTCAGCAACAAGCAATATTTTCCTGACATGCTCAAAGTTATTAATATTGGTGTGTCTTCTTACACAAAATGCAAGTGAAAAAATATTTTCTTCAGATGGGTAGTGAAAATAATGAAAACATTAGTTGTTTACAAAATGTATACTTTCTGTGATACTAGAGAATTTCCTGAATCCTGTTTTGTTGCTCATTTACAGCAGCGTAAATCAGGTAAATCTCTGATAATTTGAAAAACTGAGAATCAGGAAAGAATCTGGACTACAAGGTACTGCAGAAGTCTGCATTATGCTTTGCACAGGTGCCACGTGCAGGAATTATCTGAAGAAAACTCTCTGCCAGCTTCGTTAGAAACTGGATATCCTATACTAACTTTTTTGATAAATAGAGATAAAGGAGAATCTTGGATGTCTGAGACCTCATGAAACCAGCTAAGGCATGGGACTAATCTCCCCTAAATCTACCGGCTAGAATGCACATAGATGATTTAGGAATTTTGTTATTATTGTAATTTTTTTCCATGATTCTCCAAGCAGCAAGCCAAAATCCCTCATCCTTCACAGTCCTACAACTCTTGGAGCTGTTTTTGGTTCAGCTGCCACACTTCTTCCTCTATAAAAACTCCAGAGAAGAAAATAGAGTTCAGTAGGATGACAGTACACTTCAGTAATATTTCAAATCACTTTAAGGCTTACCTACAAAACTTTCCAGCCATAGAATGTCATGGGCTTTTGATCTGAAAACATGTAACAACTGAACTACCTATTACTAAGGGAAATATTTTATCACAAGAAGAAACATAATTCTTCCACGCCTAGAATATTTCATTATGGAACAGTGACTTTTTGGACGAGGGCTCAAACCAGCACTGAAAGACATCTGGCAATACTGACAGACATCTGTATTTGCACAGAGCTTTTCAGAGAGCACTGTCCTTTTCTTTAGCTTCCCTATAAACCTTTCCTTCCTTCAGCCCCACCCTTCCCAATCTCTGTCCTGCCCCCATCAACAAAGAACTTTCTACTACCTTTATCATTTATGAAAAACTGGCTAAATCAGAGGTTATATAGTTCACATATATGCAGGAAGTTGCTTCCTATCCAATTAAAAACTAAATGTTGAATTCTGGATTACAATAGAGAAATTCCTGGGCCAGACACATCAGGTAAACAAGGTACAGTATTTGGGTGTTATAAAGAATGAAGTCAAGCTGGACAGAGATATCCCTAAGAATAAGCCTTCCAAAAATATCTTCTATGGTGGCTAGTGAAAAATATCCCTTTCTCAGTGAAACATGAAAAAAAAAAAAAAAAAAGTAACATAATACAGAAACTGTTGGAAAATAGTTAAATGAAAGGAAGAGCAGACAGGAAGGCCTGAAGGGAGAGATGAACTTCCTCAACTCTTACAGCTTTCTGAACATTATTTGAAGCCCAAAGAGATGCTGGTCTACAGAATCCCTGTTTGACACACATCTAGATGGTCAAATAAAAGGAGTAAATTACAGTCTTTCGTTATTCTTGTGCTGTTATTCTGTTTCTCTTCATCAGCTGTTGCAACATTTTTCTTGACTATTTTGGGAGCTCAGTATAGACACAAATTTACATAGTTCTGCTAATTTTGAATAATACAGAGATCAGATTTAGGAACAATGGCAGTTTCTCCTCCCTTCTACCAGGGTACAAATCTCCCAAGCAGTCATCTATGAAGAATGATGAAAAATAGTCCTAAATGTTCATATCTCTGTTAAAATTCAAAGAAAACATTATGTATACACTATAATTTTCTTCCATTTCCTTCTCTTCAGTTTCTCCTCAGCAGTTTTGCAGGTGTCAATGTTTGCTGTCTCATTTTCTGGACCTACTAGACCACTTCTTGTGGAGAATTCTTTCTTAACTGCTTAAGTGGCCCTGTCTCTCCAGGTGGGTTCCCAGAGCCAGCTTTAAAAAGTGAGTCCTTGCTGCTTCAGTTATACTGCTGCTCTCTGTGTCTCAGGAGCCATTCCCATAATCCTCATATCTTCACTCAGTGCAAATGTGCAAATTCACAGGCACTCCTCTCCTCCACAGTGTTTCATGCTCTCACAGTTGGACTGTTTCTGGACCACTAGACACACTGCTTTGTGCCATCTTTCTTGTTTGTGACCTTATTCAGTATGGACATTTCATAGCCAGTAATAGTATTCTTATCTTTTGGTGTAATATATTTTAAAATCCAAATAAAAAAAGAATCCTTGAGATAAGGAATAACCTGAAAGATTCTGTTGAATCCTTCAAGACACATGCCTATTACTTCTCATGAAGGTTCTATTTTATTTTTTTAAGTTCACTATGACAGAAATACCATTTCTTAATTCCCTTAGATTAAGTTCACGAATCCACCAGCCCTATTTCCAGTAACATAAAAATCTGAGTAGTTTCCAAGTACAGGAAGATTCATTTTGAGACAGTTTGCTTTGTCCACATCACTTGATTTTAATCTTGTTCATTTGTCACTGACAGCATCACCTGCTGAGCTAAAATGTTTTTCAGACTGAAACTGAAGGATGGGCAGCCAAGATTAATGGCCCACAAATCATATATTAGGAAGTGGTTTTCTTTGACCAGCACTGAATCCTCATTTATGCTATTGTTGGATGGCAGTAGGAAACTGTAGTTGGAAAACAGTGCACATTTTTCCTTTATAATATTTCATTTTCAGTCAACTAACCCCCAAAAGTTGTCAGATTCATCACTTAAAGACACCATCTGCTGACCTGTCAGGGAGGGTGGTCAGAACTGTCTCAGCAGAGCATTTTTTCTCCCAGATTTGTGTCTAGAAGCAGCATAGGACAAAAGGGTAAGATACAGACCTATGGTTGGTTGTTTTGTTTGGAGGATTCTCCACATGATTAACATTTACCAAGGCAACAAAGAAATAGATGAAGAGCGAAAGTAAAAGCAGTGGGTTGTATGGGAGAAGGTTCTTGTACGAAATGTGAACTTTAGATGCTTTTTTATCTGTTCAACCAGCTCTGCTAGACATACACATCTCATCCCTGGTTCACTGGGATTTTATTGGAACCACTGAATGCAATAGAGTGCAGGCAGATGGTGAAGGCAAGGAATATAGTTAGTGCAATTTTAGTCTCTTTTCATGCCATACATTCAAAATTTCTGGTTTGATGACTGCTCATATTGCAAGAAATCTGATTTTGAGGCAAAGAAAAGCAAAGAGCAATAAACTTAATATGCACTTACACATTTCCTATGCAACTGTTTTTCAGTCATAGCAGCACAGACCCACAAGATTTCTCACAAGACATCTTATGATTTAAGCTAGATTTTCCAGAGATATGTCCTGCAAATACTACTCCCAAGAATTCCAACAGCAGATATCCAGGCTCCTATTAAATTAAGAAATGTTCTTATAAAACCTCATACTGTTTTTTTTAGATCATTAATTATTTTACATGGTAACCACAAAAATTTTCCAGCTTTTTTCTTATGCCCTACAGATATATAAGGAACCAAAAGAGTTATAATAAGGGCATAAATACATCTGCAACTAACAAAAATACACCTTTGATTTAAGTATATTTGAGTGCTAAACACAATTTAAAGATTATTTTGGGAGCAGTCATTTACATGGTAACATACGCAGTTTTGTAAGATATGCTAGTCACATGTGCAGATATTGAATTAATAAATATCTTTGTTCCATGAAAGCTCTTCCCCTACCTACAAAACTACATTTATCTTGTTTCCAACGAATCCTGAACTGTCTTCAGGCAGTTCTGCCTTTTGTCCCTTAAGACATATTTCCCATTGCTGTGCTCAGGACATATCACATAATGAGAATTGGTGATTTCAGATATTTACTAGCTAGACAAGAGCCTCAAGGACCCTGAGGCTCACTTCTTCCATTCTGTGGGTCAGCAGTTTTCTTTCTACATGGCAGTCCATAGGGAAAAAAGTCTACCCTCACCAATGACTACAAAAAACCCCAAAGTTAACTACCTTTGTGTCATTTTCTACTAATCAGTATGCTGTTCTGAATAATTTGGTATCTATATGGATGAGAATAAGACTCATGAGAGGGTACAAAAGTTATTTCCAAGAGGAAATATTTTCTATTGCTTGACAAATTGGTTTGGTGAACAATTCTAAGTTTACAGAAAATTGTGACTCCCAAAATTTTGTTCAAAGACCATTAGGCAGACAACTCCTCTGTGTCTGAATATTCTTTGTTCATCAAGGGACAGAAGCAAAGGACTCCTTTCTGTCTGCTGTGGCTATTCCTCTGTAGTTCTAAATGTGGAATGTAGAGAAATACAGCACCTCTGTTGGTGTTTTGGTTTTTATGCCTCTGCTCACCATCAAGGAACAAAACTCAATATGATCCATAAATGCAGGTCAGAAGAAATAAATATACCAAAGGCTGATTAGCCGAGAAGTATTAAATATGATATTTTCTTTCCAGTAAGACGTAAATGAGTCAGACTATCCATTGAGTCCAACCTTCCAAGTATTTTCATCTCTACCTTGACCAATATGGCAAGAAACAGAAGGGAGAAGAAAGAATTTACATCATCAATTCTTCCTTAGGAAGTTTATAAATCATCATTTTAACATTTGTGCATAAATGTGACCATGTTCTTATCTTAATCTGACTAGGTTTCTCCGAGCCTTCCTTCTCCCCTTCAGAAACTTCTCCTGTATGACACTGCCCTAAGCATCTGTTCAAGGGGGAAGGCTGAGCCATTGTTATTAACAGCAGTACTAAATAACTGGAGGTCTCCAGAAAGGGACAAAGAAAAGACTGGGAACTGTGACATTTTCTCCTCTGTCTTCTGCATTTTAAACAGGCATTATGCACCATGGCTTTGGGGCAGTTACCACATAAAGAGACGCTAAATCACATTTTTATAAGATTCCTTGGGCAGAAAGAGGACCAGGCCTTTGAAAGATCTGGTTGCACACACTTCCAGTGCAGCTGTGCTGATCAGCTGCTCCAAGGAGAAGTGAGGACAAGAGCTTTGATCCTTGACATTGTCTTGCTCCTTGCCCTGCTCCCTTTAACTGATAAACATCTCTCACTGCACCATGTTGGTGTCAAAGTTTCCTACGCCTATATGGACAGGCACATATCAAATTCATACTACTAAACTCCTCTAAACTGCTGAACACCTAGGAATGGACTCTGTCCAGAAATCATGAATTAGTAGCCTGGTTGCCATAATTTTTCTCAGATATGTTTTTAATAGAATTTTTTTCTGGCTCAATTCTGTATTTGTTTTCAATTTCTCTCTTCTTTAAATTTTTTTCTTTCTCCCAGTGGATGGATTAACATAGTAGCTGTTGCTGTTTTATCACTAGCAGATGGTAATCAAAAACTGTTTAAAGAAATCTAACAAACATTCCAGCATGATTTACTGAGTGAAACTGAGAACACTGCCTTCCTGCTGCTGATGTACATCATTCTCTAAATAATACCAACAGATTTCTTTTCAACTTCAATATTGCTAATTGTGTGAGTAGGGTTTATAGATAAAATATTGTATTTGTATTAAAAATGAGAGGCAGAAAATAGAACACTCTGCCTTACTATTAGCAGGAGTTTTTTGTTTGTTGGAAAATACCTGGTTTTGTAATAGTTCATTATTTTCCACTTTAAAAGAATTGTCTTTAAAAACATATATATTTATTTGTTAAACTTTCTTTTTGCTATAGTTTGTGATTTACATTTTTTTTTTCCTGCTGGAACCTACCAACTACTTACTGAAGCATACTTTTTTATATATTACTAAGAAGATATGCTTGGGTCTCCTGGGCATCAAGTGGGACCTCTAATTCATGCTTCAGTCTTTTGAATAATGCAATGGCAGCTCATAATCCTCTTACATGTGAGGATTTTCAGCAACAATTCAATGCCATGTGAGATGCCTTCTCTGGCTTTTGAAACTGGCCTTCACATGTGTGCATGTTACCTGAAAAGATCTTTTTTCAGAGGCTTTTTTAATTTTAATACCCACATGATTCTTCTTATACATAAGCCTACGGTCCTGCAGAATTCAAAATGCAGAGCCTTCTTCAGAACAAAGACATATACATAAACTACTTACTAGCCACCACGTATGTTTTTATTCTTTGAAAAGTACATTTGTGACCTTGGCACCACCACAAAGTCTGAAGAAAGTTGTTTGGACTATTAAATCTCTGGGTTTGAGTAGTGGCAAAATTATAGCCACTGGAATTTTTAAAATTGCTCTTCTAAGCTTGTTTAAAGTGATAATATATCCATCCCAATGATTTGATATCTAGCAGAATCTTGCCATAGTTAAAGCTGCAGAAAAGCACCTGGAAAAGTATTTTACAGCAGTCTTTTGTGACCCAGGTCTAAAATTGGGCTCTGGGCTTAGACATTTTTGTGACTATCACATCTCACCAAGCATAACACTCAGTGATGTACAGGAATGGAAATTCCTGCTGCAGTACTTCAGGCTTTCAATTGCTATCTGTGGAAATAATGTGCTGGTGCACAACCTGCTCATCAGGTGCTCAGAGCCAGCCATGAGAAAACCCGTTGCAAAACTAGTTTAATGTCTAGCTGAATTTAGAACTGACATAAATATCAGGATTAAGTGTGTAATAGATTCTAAATGTATTCTTAATTACTGCTGCATATTGTAATGTGTTCAAAGAGGATGTTCCCTAAAGGCATCTAGCTATTAATGAGTTTTATTGTGGGTCACTGAGCAGAGAGAAAAAACAAATATAGACAAACAGTAACTCCGGGTTGGGAAGTAGCTATTAAATAATTAGCAATGCCGTAACGATAGCAAACATACTCACCCATCCTTCAACCACATGGAAAAAACCTACTTGATGCACGGGCTGCCTAAAAGGAGTAAGTGGCAAAAGAATTTCAATTTGCCCATGAGAGATAGTTCTATATAAGCTTAATGTGAGATGAAGGAATAATCAGTCAAAAGAGATATGACCCTGGTTTACAGTGAGCTTCTTGCAATCAAGGAGAACCACAACTGATGTCATGTTGATTCCCACATATGTTAGCAGCACTAATCTGCCCTTCTGTAAAACAGTGCAACAGAACCACTTGCTTGCAAATAAAGGAAATTAGTGTGTTGATAAGTTGAGCGAATAGTAAACCTAATGTCACTGACATCTCCATTTCCCCATTGAGTAGAAAAAGCCTTTATGGAACACTATTCTGCTTCTCGATGTCTCTTTTCAAAGATTTGTGAATGCTGAAATTCAAGGCAAGGTATTACAATGAAATAGACTTTGGCTGTGTGCATAGCATAGAGTTTTCTAATCTTCCTTAAAACATGCAGTCATATTCCCATTATTTTATATTTCTTTTTGGTACTGGCGAGACCACTGTAACATGTCTGCCTAATGCAAAAGATCTACTCTTTAAAAAAATGCATTAACTTTCAAATCTCCTTCTTTCCTCCTCCCCCCAAGTTGGAAATAATTAGAATTTCCTTGTTTTAAACTATCTTTTGATTACCTTAATTAAAAGTCAGTTGGTCTTGATGGAATATCCTTTAATCAAGACAAAACTTGCAACTGAATCAATGACCTAAATGTCCCATTCTTTGCACACAGACAGTGCATACAGCTGTATGAAATGTTTTAATCTGCTACAACATCAATGAACTTTGCAGCACAGAGATAGCATTATGGGAACAACCTCAGCCAACTGGTAAAGCCAGCTATAAAATTATAACTGCCAGATATTTAATTTCATATTTCCATTGTGTTTTGAAGAATTCTGTGAATAATTTCTCTTCTAGAAACTATGAATTCTTCTATGACATGATTAAATAAACTCTGTGTCTAATTCTATTTTTGCCTTTTTAGTGGCTGCAGACATACATAACACAAAGAGCTGTGGTTTGTTATTTTCTTTGTGATTTTCAGTGCATGATTCCAAAGTTCTGACTGTTCCAAACCTAGTGTTGCGTTGAAATTGTATGTCCAACTGATTATCCCCATGGATAATATCCCCACTCACCAAAATCTTCTCTGTCACTTAGTT
Source organism: Muscicapa striata striata (assembly GCA_030060385.1). Lineage (NCBI taxonomy): Eukaryota > Metazoa > Chordata > Aves > Passeriformes > Muscicapidae > Muscicapa > Muscicapa striata. The sequence continues at coordinate 2,572,630 of JAREIS010000146.1, forward strand.
CTGCTCCTGTAGCCCTTACCTAAAAAATGGCAAATACACAAATTCCTCTTCTGGATTAGTTAATCAGCACAAACCTTTCTCATATGTTTGAGCAGAATAGCAGAATAACCCCATCATGTGCAACAGTTACTTGGGAAGCCCACCACTCCAAATGTCCTCTCCTTCTTCCTTTCTTCTTCTCCCTACCTTATGTATTGAGCCTGACACCATATGGTCTGAAATAGTGCTTTTTTATTTGGGATCAGTTGTCTCAGCTATGTCTCCTCACAGTTTGTCATGGACCCTTTTTCTTCCCCAGCAATAGCAGTATAAAAAACAGAAAATTACTTGGCTTTGTGTAAGCCCTGCTCAGCAATAACAAAAACATCTCCATATTATCAACCCTGTGTTCAAAACACAGCCCAATACCAGCCACTGTGAAGATAATTAACTCTACTCCAGCCAAAACCAGCACGTCTGTACCAGACTAAGAACAGAAACAAGTGAAATCTGAAAAGTGTCATGAAACAGACCACTTTTGCACAAAGCTTTTTGACAAACTTCATGAAACACACATGGACAACAATTATATTTCGTTTTCCCTTCACAATATTTCTTAATATTTTTTACACAGAAAATTCTTAGATTTGGTTGTATAGTCTGCAGCTGAATTTTCTTACTCTCTCTGAGGACCCAGAACTTAGAGGTGCTCAAAGGCTGTATCTCTAATTTTCAAATAGAAAAACCCAACAGCTGTTATTTACTTTAAGGTCAGTTGCATGGCACCATTTGCATTCCAAAGCCCACAGAATTAGCTTCATCTTTTCTGGGAATAGGCACTATAACACTGCTCCATCAAACCTTATTTGGGCTCTGAATGGGAAAGTGCTTATGTATTTGGGCAAAATAGCATGTAAGGAATTGGACCTGCTACAAAAGAGTGTGAGTTTGCATGTGTGTATTGGGTTTGTGTGGCAAGTAGTGGAGGGGCCACAGGTGTATTTTTTTCTGAGAAGCTGCTAAGAGCTTCCCCTGCATCCAACAAAGGCAATGTCAGCTGGCTCCAAGTTGGACATTGGTCAGGACTGAGCCCTTCCATGACAGCATAATGCATCTGTGGCAACATATTTAAGAAGGAAAATAAAGTTACTACATGAAACCAATAATCATGGAAGAGAGGAATGAGAGTAGGTGAGAGTAACAGCTCTGCAGGCAGTGAGGCTGCCTGATGAAGGAGGAGGGTTTGGTGCTCCAGGCATCAGAGCTGACATTCCCCTGCAGCCTGTGATGAAAACCATGGAGAGGGAGCTGTGCCCCTGCAGCACAGGGATGTCCATGGTGGAGCAGGTATCCACCCTGCAGAGCTGGTGGGTGCCTGAAGGAGGCTGTGATCCCATGGGAAGCCCATGCTGGAGCAGGATCCTGGCAGGACCTGTGGCTGTATGGAGAGAGGCTCCCACACTGGGGCAGGTTTACTGGCAGGACTTGTGACCCTGTGGTGGACCAATGCAGGAGTTTATTCCTGAAGGACAGCACCCCATGGAAGGGACCCACACGTGAGCAGTTTGTGAATAACTATAGCCTGTGGGAAGGACCTGCACTGTAGCAAGGCAACAGTGTGAGAAGTCCTTTCCCTGAGAAGGAAGCAGAAGCACAAACAATGTGATGAACTGACTGTAACCCCCATTTCCCATCCCCCTGCAGCACTGAAGGGAGGAGGTGGAAAATCAGGAATAAACTTCAGCCCATGAAGGAAAGGGTTTGGGAAACATGTTTTTCAGATTTGTGTTTGCTTCTCTTTATTCTATCATGATTTGATTGGCAAAAAATTCTATTAATTTACTCAAATTGAGTCTGTTTTACCCCTGATTGTAATGGCTGAGTGATTTCTACATGCCCTTATCTCAAAGGATGAGCCTTTTGTTATAAATTCTCTCCACTATTCAAGTCAGGAGGGAAATGGCAAAGAGGCTTTGGTGTGCACTTGGCATCTCACCACAATATGATCTTACTTTAGTGTGAGCCTTGCCCTGAGTTGTTTACCTGTATAAACAGAGCAGGAGGGCCATGACTTCCTTGGAGAACCAGTACTCTGTACAAGGGTTTTACAGTGTGTGCCATTTGTCCTCTGGGTGAGAAGGTGACTGGCATTTCTTTCTATATCACTTTTATCTGGGAATAAAAATAATTATTTCTACAAGGTAGGTTAATTTGGGGCTTCTGTGGCTGTACCTGGAAAACACCTAGAAAACTCCTAAGATTGAGGGGATGCATTTTGCTTTCAGGATGCTAAGTTTCCTATTGTAACCCTGATTTTAGAAATAGAGAGAAAATAGTGGACAACAGCGGTACTTATGCATTATTCTTCTTAAAATCAAAAAGTGAATGTGAAGTTATTAAATTTTAAAATGCAATCATTTCACTTGTGGTCCAAAGTATAAACTGAGTATTAGACAGTTTAACAATATTATAAAAATCTGTGCTTTGGAAAATAATAAAATGGATATATTATAGGAATCTGAAAAGAAAACCTCTGGGAGATGAGCTAATGGTAGCAATTATACAATGTGTAGCAAGATAAAAGTTCAGCAGCATAAATATTGATGGCAATTAGCTAAGAATTAAATGCACATTTAAAAAGGTAAGTGGTCTATGAGAACTGAATGCTTCAGCAGAAATCTTGTTTGGAAAATGCAGTGGGAGATTATTTCACAACGCTGCGCTGTATCATAAACACACCACTACTAGAGGTTTTTGATTAAGTGGAAGAGATGAGATTTGTTTCTCTTAAACTTAAAAGCCTCACACAAGCATACAAAATGAGAAGCAGCTTAGAATTAGACTGCAGTAAAGGAGACTTGGTTTCATCCCTATAATAAAGTTATAGTAAGTCACCCCAAAACCTTCTTCATCCTCAGCTGATAACAACTGTGTCTAGTCTCAACAAGATAGATAGATAGATAGATAGATAGACAGATAGATAGATAGATCTCCTCTCTAGATATTTGCATGTTAGTTCATATAAGGATTGATATGAGATATATTTCAGCTAATTAAGTTGCATCACATGGATATCTGCACACCAATGCCACAGTTTCACAGTCAGTTCAGGAAGGCATAAATAGGCTCTTCTGCTGAGCCAGTCATTTCACCCTCTTCTCTCCATGGCTGCAGTACACCATCCCTATAGCACTGCCTCTTCTGTTTTGGCACAATTTGCTGTAATTTCAGTCTCTCTGTCTGGGTTGATTCTCTGATGCAGACCAGAATTGTGCAAGCACAGATGAAGGGCAATGCCTTGGTGAGGATGGGCAGATATGAATGGGGGGTTGCTATTAAGTTCCAGCAGTGATGCCAGCATATTCTTGTTTGACTGTCTGGGGAACTATGCCATGGCTAAGGAGAATTAAAGCAAGACAAAGACTGATGTGTCAAATTCAGGAGACAACAGCTGGCCTAACAATGCAACAGATGGTTTTCTAAGAAAGAGCAGTAATACTTATTTTATTAACCCACTCCTGAAACAGAAAGGCATTCTGGGCAGAAAGATGGTAGGAAGATTTATGTGTTATGGCTGTTCTCAGTGAATCATCAATTGTTCATCTGCCTTTTCTGGAAGAAGAAAAAAGGTTTCATTAACTCTAGAAGGGGAAATGACTTTGTAAACCTAGAGTTTTTTACCCTTTAGAACCATGGGAGGTAGACAGATAGTAATTCACTGGTGACAAGAAGAGTTGACAAGGCTTATTGTGCAGAGAACCCTTGGTAATTCATATACCAAAGAAATTGAGAAGAAATTCTGGATGGAGTAACAGAATTGTCCGAGTACTGCTCAAGTTGCCCAAGTGCATTCTTCATAGCACCAGCTAGAAAAAAAGCACAGCTAAAATAATGAAAACCAAAATAAATTTGGTGACTCCCATGAAGAGGGATATCTAGAGCCTAGCCCTCAGACATAAGAGATATGAAAACAGGCTCCTAGATCCTGACCTGTCACTAAAAATCAGACCACAGTCAAAACTCTTTGTATGATTGTGGAAGTTACCCTCACAGAGGAAAAGATCATTCAAGAACCTGACAGATCGGGGACATTGGGATCCAAGGCTGAAAATACAGCAAAAGCAGATAAGATAATACTATTACTTACTATAATATATGCAATGTATAATAACTATAAATCAATAAGGTAATAGCTATAGATACCAGATTATAAATAATGGGCTGCAAAACCTTTGAATTATGTCATTCATGCTTTGGAAGAAAACTTCCTTCTAGATAGTATTTCTAGAAACCCTTAGTGTCTTCTTAGGCCCCTGCCTTGAAGCTCCTTAAATGGTCCTATGAAAATAAGTGGTACAGTTTCATGTGCAAGAAAATAATTACGTATGTGTCTGAAGGACTGAAGTTTGAGCAGCCAAATTACTTGATTTGTGGATGCTCTCAGGCAGCTAGAATTCTTAATGAACAGTATTATGGATGAAGCCACTGAAGTTAAAAATAACACCCACAGCTTTCAATAGCTCTGCTAGAAATGTGAGCCACCAAATAAATTAACATCTACAGATTTACATAAATGGAAATATGAGAGTATCATTCTTCAGACATTCTGAATGCCACTAGAGCAAGAAATTATTTACTTGAAGCCTAAAATGGGCTGTTGCTGGATTCAGAAAAACACTTTGTCCTAGTAGATCAATACCATATAAAGGTCCAGAATCCCAGCACAGTTCTGAAAGTTTACCAAAACGAATTGAAATGAATGAAAATGATATTCAAATATTGCTTCAAGTATTTGTCTGCTTATAAATGTAGAAAAATTTTTGTATTCTGTGATGGAGGGGAAATGCAAAACTAAATAGTGTTTAAAATTTATCAAAAGACAAGTGCAAGCTCTCCAAGGTAGTTAACAAGAGAAGAGTTAGTTCACTTAATTAACTTGGACCTTAATTTTCACTGAGATTGAGCAAATTTTTTTTATTTAAAATATGGGAGTTTGAGAATGGTATTCAATAAACTTGGATGTTGTATTTTCCCCTTTCATGAAAGTCTAACGAATAAATAAAAAATCTCAGCTAAAATTACCATCAATTTTACTGAATAAAGTTCTGTTCCAGTAAATGCCCAAATGTTTCTTTTTCCAACAGCAGATCTGCTTGGAATAAGGTCTAAAAGTACAATAGATTACTTGTTATTATTACTTGATATCATATTGGTCTTCTAGATAGAAAAAGGACGTAAGAATATTTTTTTTTTTCATTTTCTTCAATGTCTTTAGCTCTGTTTCCTATTAGTCTCAACAGTGTAACCAACAAGACTGTAGAGTCAGGGAGTTGAGCCTGTCTGTTCCAGTCAGCAGAAGCAGTAGAATATATGTGTACTGTAGATGATAAATTACAATCAGACTTAACGGTTTAAACAGTTGTCTGTTAAAAATGGAGCAGAAAGGAAAATAATAATAGCATGATTAATCAACAAATTGAAGTAATTATTCAAGCCAGGAAGACACTGAAACCTAGTCTTGGTGAAGTAGAGGGGAAAATAAAATTATATTAGATAAAACATAAATTAAGTGGCTTCAGAGGCAATCTGAAGTGCAAATGTTGGAAGCTTACAGAGAGAGCAGGAAAATAATCACACCGATATAAAGGCGAAGACCTAGCCGCAGAAAGAAACAACTTTATATGCATCATTTCTTTGCATCTGATTCAAATTATTGTCACGGAAGCAAGCTTTTGTGTAGAAATTTAAATTGGATCCCAGGTTTCTGGTTTCCTCCCATTTCATGTTGCTGCTTCCTACAGCTTTAGATGATGGGTGGCTCTCAGTCACACCCACTCTGCCATATAAATTCAAAGTTGGGTTACTAAGAGAAACACACAGTTTCTCTGGTGCCAGATGTTGTTAAGGAGCTCAGAACTTCAGTTCTTAGTATCTCAGAGAAGGGTTGAAAATATTCCCAGTTCCTCCACAGCACACTAAGCCATGTGCTGAGGGATGCCAGCTTGGTGAGCTGCAGATGGGCCAAAGATTTCGACTTTAGCAAGCAGACAATCTGGAATCAGTTCTGCTTAGATTAACAAGGAGCACAGGACAACTGGCAGACCACTTGGTGCTGAGGACTGGCAATTACATTACATATGTTTCAGGAGGGCTTTCAGACCATACTCAGTTCTGCTCTCCTCTGTCTTGGGAACAGAATGCCTGTTATGACTTAAAGGATATTAGATACTGGATAACCAGATCATATTTGCTAGTTTAGTTTCATCTGAAAGAAACATGTTTTTTGTACTTCGTTACCAGTTTGTGAAGAAAGCCAAAAAAATCCCAGAAAATGGAGGTTATTGAGAGGTTTATGTAAAAACTGCACCTTTGATCTCAAATAAAATACTTGTGCAGAGACTCACTCACTGATGATTAAATTGAAGAGAAGCATCGGGTCAGATTCAGATTCCTTTTGTGGTCAGCAATAAAAATGGATTTTTGGCATGTTGAAAACATGGCAGGAAAGATCTGAGCTTGAGAAGTTCTCTCTGCATTTTTTCTTGATCAACTTTCAATTAAGAAATCAATTTTAAACTAGATTGCCAGGGAGTAAGAAGACGAGTTTTTCTTCCCGAATACTACAGAAAAAGCAGATGAGTTCTTTTCAACCCTCTTTACCAGACTTGGCAGAATGCACTTGCCCTACAGCTATTCTTGGCTAGTAATGAAGATGAGGCACTGTCAAAATTGAGAAGAATAAAAAAAATTAAGAAGTTGATGCCAAAACAAAGTGAGGATTTAAATCACAATAACTGATTAGAACTGAATAGTAGAATTGGTATGAATGAAAATACCAAATTGCTAGGGAAAAAAACAAAACAACCCAACAAACCCTCCCCCGAAAAAAACCAACCAACCAAACAAACAAAAAACCCCAAAACCTAAAACAAAACCCAAACAAACACAAAAAAGCAAAAAACTAAACCAAACCCCTCAGTCTCTATTGGACACCTATCTTTACAAGAGATGATGCTGTTACCTGCTAGCCATAGATGTTCACTCCATTACAAGGTAAGTTAATTTGAAAAAGGTGTACAAGTTAGTAGACGAGCATGGTAAATAATGCTGAACTCTCATGCATTCTTTTTGGGTAATATGCTTCAGTGACTGAAGTTCTTTGAAACCTTAAAATACAGCAGATACAATTTTTGTGGTAGAATCTGAACTCACTACATTGTTTTTGTGCTTTTAAAAAAACAAAACCTTTTAATCTTTTCTCAGGCTATGAAGCTTGCAGTTTGTACAGTGCAGTTCTTTGGATTACAAATACAGCTGTACCATTTGTTATGGACCAATTCAGACAGCACTGGAGCAAAGCAAAGCAGAACACCTGCAACACATGGATGATATCATCATATGGAGAAACAGCACAGAATAAGTTTTTAGAAGAAGTATAAAAGGAAAAAATAGTCAGAATCCTCAACACTCATTTTGCTATAAAACGAAGGTGAAGGAACTTTTCCAGGAAGTCGCATTTTTAGGAATAAAATGGTAATCTGGATGTCATCAGATCTCAATGGATGCAATCAACAAAACAGCAACTGTCTCTCTACCAATGGGCAAAATAAAACACAAGCTTTCTTAGGTATTAGGGGGTTACAGAAAATGGACTTTTCAAATGACAGACTGACTGTAAGATCTCTCTGACAAGTGATCTGGAAAAAGATCAATTTAAAATGAGGTTTTAAATAGTAACAGGCTTTTAAAAAAATTAGTCAGAAAACATTTCATGTAGTAACTATTCAGCCGGTCCAGGCAGGACAAGATATTAAAAATGTGCTCTACATAGAGAATGGTCCAACCTGGAACCTCTAGCAGAAGACACTAGGGAAAACTTCAGGTATACTCCAACTGATAAAGAAAATGGCAGTATATGAAGGGGCTCGATGAGGGGCTTGAGCTGCTTTACAATTTAATGGTCCTGAAATGCAGCTTCTCTTGACACTGTAGTGGTTGCTGTTCAAAGGGATGGTTTCTTCTACACATTTTGTAATTTATTCTACATGGAGTAAGTGTGTCACACTGATCACACAACAGGCTCCAATAGAAAAACCTACTCACCCAGGAATTTTGGAAATTATCATGGACTGGCCAAAAGACAAAGATTTTGAAGTATCACTTGAGGAAGAGATGATGCTTTTTAAAGAGGCCCCACTATACCATGAACTGCATATTGCTGCTCAGGTAGAAACTGATTTTAAATGTATATTACAAGAGTGGGGGCACTGAAGAGCACGATCAACAGACAGATCAAGCTACTAGTATTGAAGTAACACAGATGAATCTGGGCTGGCAACATTAAGATTAATTGGAGGGTGTGAGAGTCCGTCTAAAAGCCTCTCGTTTGTTTTGCCCAACGACCGACATCTGAAGACCCCTGAACTACGGTTTCCAGAACTCTGGCCTAGGTGGGCACGAAACGGGCTACTTGCAGGTGACCAGGATGTGTTCTCATGACAACCAGTCATGAGATTGGAACTGTGTTCACTTGACAATGGAAGAAACAATGAGACCCCGAGCATGGGTCACGGCTACCCCGATAATCACGTATGCTCTGCTCCCCCCGAGCTGCTGTTGGAACTCTTCCCAGATTATACCTGCCTCTACGGAAAACAATGGTCCCTAAGCCTTCCCACCTTTTGGCCAGAGGCCACTTGCTCTGGAAAAGACTATAAAGTGACTTTCTCGACTGAAGACCCCCGAGATCTCCCCAGCGGTACTGGACAGCCTATTGGCCGGACCACGAGGGCTCATCCGACCGTTGGTAGCTAATTCCCCCTTTTCAACCCTCTCTCTCTCTCTTCTTTTCCCTCTCTTTCTCCCTCTCCTCTATCGTATTTTGGTTTGGCACAAATAAAGTGCATTTCTGCAAGATTAAACTGGTTTTGTCCCTTTGCTGTGTCTTTTGCGCTCTTTTGCTTGATCCCTAAAAAAGAACCTTCACGACCCCCACTCTAACTAGGCGGACCGTGACATTTTTGGCGTAGTCGGCTTTGGATTCCCGATACTGTATGGGTTGGGGTACTCTGTGCACTTTGTAACAGGGGAAGATCCGTGCCATTTCAGCCACACCTATCCTGTCAGTGAAAACTGAACAGTGGTAGAAAGCAAGGGAGGTGGTATTGGTTCTTTCCACAATCTGCACACAGACCCAGGTGTAACCAACTCCATTTCAGCTATCGGAGAATATTTTGAAAAGGATCTCAAATGTGCAAAAGATGGGACTTGTGTTTTTTATTGTTTAGTTGTTGTATTTGACTAGTTGGTGTCGCGAAGAGACAAAGTGTTTTTTGTGAAGATAGTGCCGCCCAAGTAGTGGGGTCTTTTCAGCCACCCAGGGAAGAGAGGGGGGGCTGTGCTCAGCAGAGAGCTGTGTGTGTAACTTAAGCCTTGAACTCCCTGAAGTGGTTTCCCCCCCTCGCACATAATCGTAACTCGCAGAATATTGTTATTGTTGTTGTTTAGTTGTTGTATTTGACTGCTTGGGATAGTGAAGAGACAAAGTGTTTTTTTGTGAAGATAGTGCCTCCCAAGTAGTGGGGTCTCTTCAGTCACCCAGGGAAGAGAGGGGGGGCTGTGCTCAGCAGAGAGCTGTGCGTGCAGCTTAAGCCCTAACCTCCCTGAAGTGGTTATCCCTCCTCGTACATAATCGTGACTTGCAGATTAGTGGTGGTGTTGCTGTTTAGTTGGTGTTTTTTGACTACTTGGGACCGAGAAGACACAAGGTGTTTTTGTAATTAAGTTATTACTTCCCAAGTAGTGAGTTTCTTCACCCGCTTCAGGGGTGAGAAAGAAAAACACGGTTGATAGCGGTGCTTTTTGTGTAACTTTAAGCACACCTTCCTAAAGTGGTTCTCCCCCGCCCCCCGCCTCGCAAAAATGCCTAGAAAGAATAAAGCCGCATTTTACGCTTTGTTAGCTCAACATAATGTCAAACCCTCCGAAGCAGAGGAAGACATCTCAGGCCATCAAGGAAGAGATGCAATATGAGCTGGGCTCGTGATCAAGGTGTGGATTCAACCATGGACATTATTGCACAGGTAATCCACAAATGTGAAACATGCACTGCAATCAAGCATGCCAAGCACTAAAAGCCTCTCTGGTATGGAGGAGGATGGCTGAAATATAAATGGGGAGGCCTGGCAGGTTGGTTATATCACACCCACAAACCTGCCTAGGCGAGCCCCTTATGCTTACCATGGTGGAAGCAAACACCAGATGGCTGGAAACATATCCCACACCCCATGCTACTGCCTGGAACACAATCCTGGCCATTGTAAAAGGAGCTCTTATGGAAACATGAGTCATACAACAGGATTCATTTCTGAAAAAACCTCATAGACACCTGGGCCAAAGAGCACTGCACTGAGTGGGTATATCACAGAGCTTATCATGCATCAACCTCTGGGAAAAGTAAATGTTACAATGGTCAGTTAAAGACTATACTGACAGCAACGTGTGCTTGTGCTGGGATGTTCAAACATTTGGATACACACATAGCAAAAGCTGCCTGGTTAGTGGCCCCACCCAACCAGAACTGGCTTAGTTAAACAACAATTAAACACATCAGTCCACTTCTCCTGCCTCAAAAAAACTACAATGACATGTGGAATTCAAAGTAATTTTATAAATCAAAAACAATGGATATTTTCAAGAAATGTCCCATAGATTTAGATCTATGTGTGTCTTGAAAAGGAAAGGATGTCTTGAAAAATGTGAGACCTGGGCATGACAAAAATAGTATAGAACAAGGAGTAAGTATTGCCCTGTTTTAGGCTGAGAGGGAATTAATTTTCTTCCTATTGGCTGGTATAGTGCTGTGTTTTGGATTTAGAATATGAATAATGTCAATAACACACTAATGTTCTAGCTGTTGTTTAGCAGTGTTTGCACTAAGTCCAAGACTTTTCAGCTTTCAACACCATCCAATCAGCAAACAGCTTCAAAGGCACAAGTTGGGAAGAGGACCTCAAATAGCCAAAGGTTATTCCACATTATGTAGTGTCAAGCTCAGTGTATAAACTATGGGAAAAGATGGTCATGGACCACTGTTTGAGAACTGTCTGGGCATTGGTGGGCAAATGGTCAGCAATTGCAATGTGCAACAATGTTTTCTATAATCTAGCCATTATTATTATTATTATAATTATTATAATCTTTTCATCATTGTTATTTTTGCTTCTGTTTCTGTCTTATTAAAGCATCTTTATCTCAAACTAAAAATTTCTTCTCAGTCCCACTGAGTGAGAGGATGGAACAAGCAACTGGGTGGTATTTAGCTACCTGTTGGGTAAAATTATAAAATTACTGAGCATAAACTGTTAAAATGCATGATAGGAAAGAGCAGAAAGTGGGCCTAGCATGAACAACTCCTTAGTGATATTACTTAATTTCTAGTTTTGAGCATTCTTAGTTTTGTGCTTGTGCAAGTTTTATGAGCACATCATTACTGCTAAAGTAGCTGTCATGAAAAACAGTTGAGACATAAAATGTCAGGGTTCAGGAAAGAATGAGAAATAGGAATTCCAAACAATAGGAATCACAATTGCCTTGCCAAGGACTAAAAAACATGCTTGTGATGTCATTCCTCATGCTTTACAACACAAGTCCTAACAGTGATTGCCTGGAGTTAGGAAGAATCCCTTTCATTACAGGGATCTCATATCTAATTCTGAATTCTTCAGCAACACCACCATGTCTGACCATTAGTCTGATTCAGCATGTCACCTTCTGTGTTCCCTGCCTCTGTGCCATTTATCTGAGGCAGAAACTCTGCTTTATTTCCTAGTGATACGAAAACTCTGAACTCTAATAGCTGTGCCTGAAAAGAAACCAGCCATGAAAGAGCATGGCAACTCCTGACTAGTTGCATATGCAATTTCCCTTCCAGGCCTCCAAGCAGAGGATTTGGCAAGTGTGTATAGTTGTTATGATAAGAGAAACACATACTGCATATTGGGAAATTACACAGGAATGAGACATGAAAACTCAGGTAGAACTGGAGCATTATCACAGAATCCGCTGAAAGAAATAATCTGTACAACTATAAAACGTGCATTTAGGAGATAACAAGGTAAAAGAAGAAATTTTATATATGTTACAATATAAAAGACAAGCAAACAAACAAATGGAGATCTAAGTTTATTGAATCAACTCTACAGAGAGATCAATAAAGATTTGCCAGAGCCAACCTCCAGAGAAGCAAGGTCAATTATAAGAAACTAGCTCTTTCACTCAAATAACTGAAATATTTTCCACTGTATTTTTAGCATGAGTAGATTCTTAAGACTTTATCTTGCAACATGAAAAAAATGTTATAAAAATAAAACCATTTTAATCTCTAAAATGTCACTGATAATTTAAAAGTACCTTTGACTTTGTAGTTAAGATACTGTTCAAACTTGTATTCTTACTATATTCCAAATCTTCAGACTGTTATGTTGAAATCTTCAGAAACAGTAGTTTAAATGACAATGCTCTCTCTGACATGGAAATTTTAGCAGTCATATAATCTTCTACAAGATACACTAGCCCAGTTCCACAGGCACTGTAGGCAGATATTCCTATTTGCTCCCCCTTCTGCTGTTCTGCATGGGCACAAAAAGGCAGATGAATCACCCTTTACAGTGCTTACCTGAAAGTGTGTCTTTTTCTACACATTTTAGATATCCTGGTTTGGATTCCTCTCTGATGCCTGTCATCTAAGAGATACATTACTAAGTTTTAGATGCAAATTTCTAACTTTAGGTAAACTCTGAGTTTCCCGGATTGGATATGGTTTGGAGTCTCTTTCTTTTGCCTGGTACTAGGTCATTTCTATCTACTCAAGATCCAAAATTGCTAAATTTTCTGAATACAGATAGTCACTTATGACTATCCATTCAAGAGCTGAGTACAGGTCAGCTGTTTTTGTGTGTATGTTTTCTTAAAAGGCAGCTAGTAACCCCAATCATGCTCTAATTATGTGACACACCTACTTCATGTAAAATCTTATTGAATTTCAAAGTTCAAACCCTAAGAAACTTAACCCATTTGTCTAGCCCCAAAGGAGGAAAAAGTCTCTATTATGTAACACAAGGTTTTTAATTTTCCGGAACGATTTTGGCTTTCCCCCAAAAAAGGACTCAAGGGCCATATATTGCACATTTTTTACCCATGTGCTAGTGGATATTGAGTTACTAACACAGGCTTTCAAATGGTACATACCTCTTTACAGAAGACATCAGCAAATACATACAAAAGATTAGTTCTGTGAAAATACATAAAAACTATATTTTAATATGAATGGAATTTTGTCTTCTTAAGATGATGCTCTTCTCTGCAGAAAACTTTAATAAAATTATGCAGTGTTCTTTAATAAGAACATGCAAGAGGTTAATTTTTCATACTGATTAGCACCTACAGTCTAGAAATCAGGACACTTCCTGTTGAAAATGTAAAATCACTAGCAAATCATAAAAAATTATCTTCCTTCCCAGCATGAGGTGAGCTGAAAAAAGTGAAACTGTTGCTGTCATAGTTACCGTTATAGGATGGTAGCTGTGTAAAATATTAAAAAAGAATTTGATCACACTTTTGATTTTCAATTTATCTTAGGCCTCTTAACCTTCTGTAACACATTGTGCTTGAGGATTAAAACCATTAGTCTAATAACTGTAATTAGTCATAATTATCCTAATAGGGGATATTAGTTAATGAAATCTCATTTCAGTGTTCTTAATAGATTTAATTAATACAATATTTATGTCAGCTGGAGAAACAGAGGCATTTTGCAATCCACCTAATTCTTTATGACTTACCAAGAAGCCTTAATTTAATGGCAGTTGCCAAAATACAATCAAAGGTGAACTCTCAATGTGCCATGAATTTACCTTGCACCAGTCACAGCAATATCAAGATCTTTATACCTCTTCCTCTTACTTTTCCTGAAAATAATTTTTAAACATCTCTGGGGGGTACATTTCTAATAGTTTGTCTTTCTTCCAAACTTCTTGATTTTATTTCTGCCCTACCAAGGAGTTCAAACATCATTCAGTCACTAATTATTTTCCTCACCTGTGGACCCTTTTCGCCTTTCTGGGAGATGATTAATAAAGCCAAACAAGTTGAAAATTTTCCAGTAACAACAATAGATTGCAATGTGGAAAGGATCCCTATATCACTGTTGCCTCTCAGCAGCTCTGGACTTACAGAATTCATGCTTACATTTAAGAAATACACACTTAAAACAAACCACCACATGTTGAATTGTGCTCAGGGCCTCAAGCACTGTAAAGAAAGCTGCTTTAGATTTATAGAAATACCCTTCCCTGTGGACAGAGGCAGCTCTAACTTTGGGGAGAGTGAGGAAGGCCCATTCTCAGCCATAATCATTGGTAAAATCTTATTCCCCATCTGTGCTAACTGCAATGATGTCCACCTATAGTGGTAGCACAAAGCCTGTCACCACAGCATGTTGGATGTGCACCCTGCCTGTGTATCTGCCCCCAGGGGCATTTCACCAGCAACTAAAAGGCCTGAGTCCTATGTTTAAATATATTCAGTCAAAAGAAGACAAAAGTTTTAAAAACATTATAGATTTGCCAGGAAAATCAAATATTCCTGAGAAAAAGAAAAGGATTGTTTCATTGTTTTGAGTAAGAGATTGAAGATTCTTGTGAGATTTGCTTTTTCATTTAGAAAAATTCATCCTTTCAGCCTCACTGCCAAAAAGCCACAGATGCTCAGTCTGCCTGTCCCTGCTGAAAGCAGCAAATGGTCCAGGAACTTGGACCATTCATGTAAAAATTGAAACTGATAAGCAGTCTTCTAGGTCAGCAAACAGGGACCCATCAATTTCAGTCCTACCACCATAAAAAACACTTCCTTAGGGAAAATAAAAAAATATTTCCTACCAGAAATTGATTTTCACACAAAATTATCAACTACCTCTAAGCTTATAATACTTGTGCATGAACTCTGTCCTAAGTAAATTTAATCTCCAAGTTAAATGTTAGAACACCATGTAGCACAGAATTTCTAAAACCTTGTATGTAGTTTAGAAGGCAAACTTTGTTTTCAGCAATGACTTAAACATTTATGATTTAAACACCTTGGAAATTTTAAGTCTAGGGTTTTCAAATATTTCTTACTAGAGATAAAATGTAAAAGTGGAAGTTAAAGGACAAAAAAGCAACCCCTTAACTGAGAGTTGAAGTTTTAAAACCTTCTACAAAGATTATTGGATAAAAAGTGACACTTTAAGAGTCTGAATTTTCCATAGGAATGGACTGATATGGATTGATAATTTCAATAACTTTTGCTTTTGCACAGTTTTTTTATATCCTGAGAAAATTGTTAGAGGGGATCTAGTGAGCTCTTAGTTCTCACTTCTCCCCCCAGCCACACATTCCCTCTCATCCCCTTATGCCAGCCTTTGAGGTCCAATGGTTGCATCATTTATTCAAGTAGGGAGCTGATGTGCTGGGACCTGATAATTTATTGTCGTTTTTTTTTTTTTTGGTTTTTTTTTTGGTGTTTTTTTTTTTGTTTGTTTGTTTTGGTTTTTGTTTTGTTTTGTTTTGTTTTGTTTTGTTTTGTTTTGTTTTGTTTTGTTTTGTTGGTTTGATTAGTTTTAAGCAGTGTTAGCTCATTAAGGACATGAGAATAGAACCATGACAGGATGAGAAGTGGAACCTGCACTGGCTGCCCCATTTTATGCACTGGAAATAAGGCAGGTAAGAGAAAGAAGTCTAAATCTACTGAAACTCAGAATAAAATGTCACATTTGGCTTCTTTTTCTAAGATGTTCCTCTGCACATTGCCTGTTCTAAAAATTGAAAGAATTGGACTGTCCAAAGAAGCAGGTTTATCTTGATGCAAATCATGCTTATAACACTTTCTCTTCTATGTCTATGATTTTGTTACCTTTGGTGCCTAAAAAGGCTGATTTGGAACAGAGACTTGACAGAGTTAAAAGGAATAAAATAGGTATTTATTGAAAGGCCTTAAAAGGATACACCTTGGGCAGTACAAGAGTCTGGCTGGGGCTGCACCCCAGATGAATCCAAATCACAAATCACGAGTTTTTACACTTTTATAAGTTTTTGTTCACCTACATATTGGGGTCAATTGTCCAAACACAGCCTAAGGCTATGAATTCTCAGTGCCCTGGCTTGCCCCCTTTCCCTCTCTGTTGTTTATGATTTTTGGGTAATGGGTGTCCTTGATTCTCTAGCTGGGAAGGGATTGTTTTCTCTAACTAGCCTGTGAAGAGAATTTACTAACACCTAACATAAAGTTTCAGAGTTACCCTCCAGGCAGCAGAGAATCTGAAAAATAAAAAAGATAAAACCCAAGGCACCACCTTGTATGTCTGAAAGTCACAGTGAGAGAAAAAATCAGGAGTAATGTGTAAGCCACAAGCCACTTTTGCCTTGTCTTTCCTAAGCAACACATGTCTAAAATCAAAGGTGATGTGTAAGACAACATAAGGGGTCTAAAGGCAGCCCATGCTGCAAACATTATTATACTGATGAGAAATAATTTGAATTTTTTTATGTCTTTCAAAATGTTCCCCTGAAGAAGGTTAAGCATTATAGTATTATACATCTCATTCTTATGAAAAATTAAAAATTCCAATAGGTTTTCAGCTGAAAGGGTTCTCTGCTATGCAGCTTGACTTTATTTAAAAATTACTGAACAAGTAAACACAGAATTGTATAGAATTCACTAAGGCCTCCTTGAGCTTTCTTCACCAATCACAAATCTAGCAATGACATGCACAGAAGAGCTATTGCTAGTTACCACCCAGAGATTCGGGGAAAAAATTAAGTTTGTCTTGAATGCCTCTTTCTTGGGGTTTCTTACTTACATCAAGCCTACTGTTGAAATTTACACTATAGGGAAAGTAATCTCCAAGCTAATGTATGTGCAAAGCATTCTAATTCCAATTTTGAGGATTTCAGAGGGATTTCAGAAGTATTTAGCTTTGGGCTGTCCTTCCGTTGGGAAGAGAACCTTGCCCAAAGAGAGGCTTTACAGTAATTATCATCATCCTGGAATTTTACAAACAATGCACATGATAATGAAGAATGCTTTAAAATATCACCCTAATCATTATTAATTCCTTTGGTATTTATGGTAATAATGGTAATTTTGATGAACTCATTTTGCTTTAATATGAGTGCTTCTGGAACTCCACATTAATTTGTAATACTGTATTGAAGTGTTATTCAAGAAGGATATTACACAATTTATTTTTAAATGTTTGCCAAACCCTTTTAAATCAAAGACCTCCTGGAAAAAGCACAGGTTTTTTCCAACTGAAGAAATTGTTTTTGTTTGGTTAAACCCATAGTTTCTGCTGAGATTTAATAGTGATGAAAACTGACAAGGTTGATGGGAATAAGGTGAAGTTCATGTCACAGGGAATACATACAGAGAAAGAAGAGAAATCTTGTACTTTTCAAAGGCACTTAAATAATTTTTGCTTTCATTTTCCACCTAGTGACAACTGCCAGATTTATGCCACTGGAAATTAAAAACTATAAGTTTATCCAGTATATAAAGAATGCTGGTTTCTGATAATGTTGACTGTATCTTATTGAAAGGCTGATTTAAAATGAGACTTGACTGATTCAGTTTGCATATCTGTTCCAGTGTACCATCATCACTGCAGTATCTTTAACACTGACTGGAGTATTACAGATGTCTTAGTCTACTCTTTTAACAGCATGTCAATTTTTCTTAAATTAATAATTTAAACTGTAATCCTTCAAACTCTTGAAGTTAGCTACCTAAGGGGTTTATTTTTCCACTTGAACTGCTTGTTGCACTTATGACTGAGCATCCCCCACACGGGTGAAAGGCCAAATCTAAAGGAGATATGTGATTTGTTCTGCATTTTTCAAAGCTTCTTTCAAAATCTTAGCAGGTGTTGAGATTTACTTTTCATACACCATAAGCACAGGACTATTGCTCCATATTATTTCCCCTGGCAGCAAGACCGACATAAGTGGCCTCTGAATCCTGCCACTCCTTCTCCCTTAAGAATTGCATGGCAAATTCATATTATTTAAAGCTCCTTCTTCATTTTTTCAGTGTTATTGTCAGTGCAGCTGATGGGAAGTCACAGGGGGTGGAAATCATTGGTAACAGGAGAAAAAGATGCTTATATTAATTTTACTTCCTGGGGAAAATGGAATGACTGACCTTAGGTTTCTGTATAAGTAAAATTCACTGAGGGCTTAAACTAAATGCCACTTAAGTAGTGCACGGGCTGCTGTTCACACGTTTGTGCCCTGCCAAGAAAAAACTGGTAAGATTTCGTTCAGATTCAAGAACAATGTCATTACTTTCACCATCTTTTAATTTTCACATTTTGTAAATACTGGAGTTTGTGAACTTTTTTATGCTAAAATACACATGAAAATCAATGAGCAAAATCAAATGAGCTTTGTTAGGCTCAAACTCTCTGTTATTCTAGACAGGACACAGCTGGAAATCCTCTGAGCTTTGCTGGCTATTCCTCTGGAATAAAGAATGTGTAACCCCTTCACTCTCATGGATATTGCTATGTGCCTCTGATTCTTGGATAGTAGCTTCTCTCCTCTGAGCAGTGGGTGGGCAGGCAGATCCCAATGCAGCCCAGATACTGCCAGCATCACACTGCTGCAAAAGGTACCTTTACAGTCCCCTTTTCTCAAAACCTTTCTTCATACACTGCTTACTTCACTGGCAGCTGAGGATAATACCTGTCACGTTAATGGAATCGTGTAAGGAAAAGCAGACGTGAGGTGTATGGGGGAAAAAATGAGATGGAAGATTTTCTGTGAAAAGATAGATTCCTTCATATCTTTCATGTGCTCAGTGGTACTAGAATTTTTCCCTGTACAGGAAATCTTTGCTTTGACCCATAAGTATATACTCCAAAAAAAGACAAAAGCAAAAAAACAACAAAAAATCCTTAACCTGAGTTAGGCAGTTGTCCAGAAACAGACACACAAAAATACCCTCACAAAAGCAAAAGTGAGCAAAAGATGGTAGACACTTCTCAAAGGACAGCTCTTCTGTATCCTCCATTTTCCCACATGCTTATATCTCCAGCTCTACAGCAAAATTTGCAGGAAAAAAGAAAACTTTCCACAAGGTGTTGGATAACAGTGGTTTGCAATCTCTGATGTTGTTGATCATCATATCTGCCAAAATGGCAAAACACTACATTTTGCAGAAGCTGAACGCTCATCCCTTTGGAATTTTTTTTGATACTGGAAAGAAATAAAAAAAATCCTGATCTCGACATTTTCAACATCTGAAGATATTTTCCAAAATGCAAAGTTAATTTCCCTGAATAAATGCATTTGACTAAAATGAGTTGAGGATGTGCTTTTTAATAGCTTTATAAACTGTATACATGGTATGAAGTTACATATACTAATATACATATACTATATATAGTATAATATACTATAATATAATAGTGTATAAAACTATTTCTTTCATACATGCAAAACCCATGCTAAAAAATTGGAAAGGAGAGAACAAAAGTGACTGAAAAGCAGAAAATTGTATATAAACAGAAAGAAAACTCAGTTAATAAAAGTAGCAGTTTTTTTTGAACTTTCTAAATTTGACATTTTTGCTACAAATATATGATATTATTTTAACTCTCAGAAAAATATCTGTAGATTAAATTCTAATCCAAGGAAACATTGAATATACAGTGAGAAAAGAAGTTAGCACCTAAAAATGGAAGCCAAAAAAAATACTAATTGTCAATATTCTGGTATATTGTCTGTCTTAAACCAGTCTTCTGAAGTGAATATGATTGTTGCTGCTTGTTGCAAAAGATGGCTTCTTTCCCACAACACTAGGAGATTTTTGATTCCTATAATCTTTTTACACTTCCTGATCACTGCTTTGGTTAGTGTTATCTCTGTATTAACTCTCTTTCCATCAGTTTTTTATTCTTAGTGTTGTTTGATAAGCTTTACATTTCAGCATCTTTTGCATTTGTATTGCTATTCTTTGTTTGTAAACAAAATAGATTTTACAGTATCTTGAATTTTAATTTAAAATACCATGAGAGCCTATCAAACTTTAAAAATTTGCTTTGAAAGTATGTTGAAATTAGCATTTGTATTTACCACTTCACTGTGCTGGTAATAATCAGTGGAACGAAATGTTAAACCACAGAAATTTATCTTTTATGGCTGGATAATCCCATCAAGAGGGAACAAGAATAGGCTGTTCTCTTCTTTAATAGGCTTTGAGATGCATTTGTCTTACAATTCACATCAAACCACATGAGTCATATTAAAAAAGTATTTATATTGTCATGATTTAGTTACTTGAAATAAGACTTATAAAGACCAAAAACATATTTATTGTTTTTGCTCAGTAAATTTACAACTTTTTGCTCAAAGGACTGCATAGGAATACAATTTAAATATAAAAAATGCAAAGACAAATTTGTACTCGTTGGTTTCGTTGAATCATATTAACACTATAACTATAAAATTAGAAGAAAAGTAGCAGAGATAATCCCATAAAAAAAAAAAGAGTAATGGAATAGTCCAAATAGGTTAAAATTATTTAAATTTGCCTAAATGAAAGCACAGGTGGAGTCTTTAGGGCCATATACCTATAATGAACAAATTTTTTAAAACAGCACATTATCTGTCACTGAGACTGTTTTTTGTCTCCATGTGAAGCACCCTAGAATTGAAATCTTTCAGATGTTTACATAGAGTTAGCATCATGCTCTAGCATCTTTACAATTGTACCTGTGCATATTGACTACTGCTCTAGATCCCATCTGTGAAATGAGTGTTTGATATAGTGCCATCAGTGAAGTCCGAGGTCAGCATCTTGTCTGGTATTTTTCAATCAAAAAATTAGAGAATGAAATTTAAAAGTCAAATGACAGTGACAGAGGGTAGAAACAAGACTTTTACATAAACAGAAAATACACATGGGAGTGGAACTTGCATGAAGAGGTATTCACTAGCTTCACTCAGCTCCTTACAGAAATCTGTCACCACACCAGACTGAGTTATAGATGGGATGAAATTCTTCCAGCTGATCTGTCCAATGTACCTTTTGATTCAAGACTGAAACGAGTGATTTTTCTTAACAAGTTTTAAATTCTGTAGCTGGCTTATGATCTTAGCAGTGTACTTGGGTGTAAAGAATTATATGGGAACATGGCAAAATATTTGGCATTAAAGTTCATAGCCTCCCAAACCTGGGCTTTGAGGTGAGGATTTTTATCTAGGGAGAGGGAAAAGGCATTGCTTCCTCAGAAAAGCCATAGCCTACATATCAATTACCCACATGAACCACAACTTCAGCAAATCTGCCACCTGTTGAAAAACTGGCAGTGAATATCCTTGCTGATCCAGGACAAGCAGGGTTCACCTGAGGATTTGCCCATGTCCTGGGCACAAAAGAAAACTGATTGGTGGCAGCACAGGGTGGCAGCACTAAACCTGCCCCTGTTTGGCTGCCCTTTCCTCTTCCTCATATACACTCTTCCCAAACATTTTATTGCACACGCCAGCAGATCCTCAAAATCCAGTTTGTATGATAAATTCTTTTGCAAACCTATTACAACAGATGACTAGGTTAGATATGAGCCCTTTCATGCAAAGGTCTCCTTGATTACACACATCTTAAATATGTGTTATAAAATATTAGCAAATATTACATCTGGTGCCAGGTCCTCTGTGACATTTCACTGCTAGTGTTCAACAGAAATACTGCTTTAGGTGAAATCAAATAAAAACGTACATGCTATCTGTTGTTTACCTGAAAAAAAAAAAAAAAATCCAACATTTTTTCTCCAAATCAGACTGATCCACATCCAGCTTGAACAGGATGCTTTCAGATATTTTTGATTTTTTTATCTCTGAAATGCAAGGAAATGCAGTATACAAAATCCATCAGTAGCTTCACTACCTTTCAGGTACAAAAGACTGAATACTTTTTAAATGGAATAATTCATCACTTTGTAAGGACCATCAACAATACAGAGTAGAGACTATGGCTACAGGAAGCTATTTTAGAGCACATGTCAAAGCCAAAGTATAAAATCAGGCAATATACATTTTATAAGAGAATCTAAATGAAATTTTTAAGTAGAATTGGCCAGCCAAGAACCCAAGGGAGGGGGGGGGGATTTCTAATGCTGAATTAATGTTTCTAAAAGATATAATCTCTTATATATTTTGATTTTGTTGAAATATAGTGTATGTTAGAGGGATATTTCTTTTGAAAACATGAATAACTGCATATGCCATATGAGAAGCCAAGAGGTTATACCTGACATATGAGCTCATTTAATGCCACTGAGATGTATGCACAATCAGCTAAAGGACTTTTAAAAATTGCTAGTAATTTGTTTGATAACTTGCATGAGTTCCCTAAGAAAGATTAATTTCTTTAAAGGGAAGTATCCATTTTCTTCTTCCCAGAAAATTACATCCTTTTCAAAAAACTAATTTAGAAGAACCTAATTTTTCTCAAACTAAAATAATTATATTACAAAACCATTTTTCCTTATGTGTTTTGTAAATTTAGGAATACTTAGGTATAAACATGTTTTTAAGAAACAAGAAAATCTATATTTGCCTACATAAAAAAAATCTATTTAACATCACATCTACTGCCTTAGCGTAGAAGCAAATCAAAGACAACTAGTTGTATGAAAAGCCATGGCTTCTACCAGTGACAACTCTTTAACTAATACAATACTTTAATATTGAAAAGCTTTTGTGCTTTTTTTTTTTTTTCTTCTTGAAAGTTACTATTTCTTTATTCTAGGATCCCTTTGCTGTAGATTACAGCACTTGGATGTTACTATCAAGGGACTTGGCTATCCTGTAGGAGAAAACTGCACCACTTTTGAACTTTTCTATGCACCAATATTCTATTGGCTCAGAAATTAAACATGACACTGGATTTCTGTTTCTGAAACTCCATCACCTTTGACCACTATAAATGTGACTAGCAAATAAAGTCAGAGGAAATTTATTTCTTAGCGATATCAGTGCCATGTTGGTTTGATTCATAATATGAAATTCTAATATTTCTAATAAAAAATAAGTGGGAAAAATTTGTTGTATTCAATTTAGCATTTTGGAGTGTGTTGCAACTGCTGATAGTGGTTTAAATTGACTTCCAGCTAATGACATTAGAAAACTACTTAATTCTGATTACAAAATGAGAGACTTTACAGTCTAATGAATTTTTAATAAAGCTCCTCTGTATCGTATGGGCCTGCTCCTTAGTGCATGAGATGGAGATAACATTTCTCATATTCCATTTGTTTCCTTATTTTGGGGAAATGATAATAAATCATTTGAATATTTTCAGTTCCACCTTACCCTCCTAAGCATAATCTCTCTTGAACATACAGGATGAAATTCTTTCCTTAGTTAGACCTGTACATTTGAAAAATTGATGCCTGAAAGCTTGATTTCTTCTAGAGAAACAAAAATGTTCATTTCTTAAATAACACATACAAAATGTCATGAAGTTCCAACTATGTAGAGTGGACTCAGATATCTCAACATTATCTGCCTTAGAGAAAGGCATGTAGTTTGTTTTAGCTGACTCAATTATTTCCATTATCAATAAAAGAGATAAAATATTGAAAAGAGCAATTATCTCTTGGGTATCTTTTAGCTGTACATTTGTCATATACCACACCTAATTCTCTGGTTAAATTTTGGAAGACAGTACATGAAACAGGGTATCTATTTCAAGATATTGGAAGTAGCAGGGATGAGATACTATCTGTAAAAAAATGCAGATCATAAATCTTCATATATTCTCCTTACACAAGCACCCATGGGGAAACCAGGAACTGTACAATGTTTGGGATATTTGGGACTTTTTAGAAGAGTAGAGGAAAGGATAGCTGGTACTTGACTGAATTTGTTCCGATGCCTGTTTCAGAAGGTAAATACCAGGACTGCAATTGCAAAGAGCACTGGCAGTCACAAGTGTTGAAAGACAAAATTGTACCTCAATGACATTGATCTGTAGGAGATGTTTATTTATTACCTGAACCCATTGTTATTTGTGTTGTAACCACAAGAAAACCATAAGATCTGATTATTATTTACATTATTATTATTATATGAAGGGGTGGTTTTGACCCTGCTTGATGAGTACTGGACTTTTGTATTAATACTCCAAAACCAGTTTAGATATGAATGTATTCAATAAACTGCAAAGAAAAGAAGTTTAGGAGAACACCATTACACTGGTGTTTCTTGCCTCCTTTTCCTATCTTGCCATACTGAATTCTTGCCTTGTCTGTGTTTCAAGATGCTGACAATGTTTGTGGAATCTGCTTTTGGATTTGAGATTTCAGTTTCATGTTATGAAATTACTTTTATGAAACATGTTTTTCCATGTTAATGTCCACCTAATAAAAATTTCTTGTATGTAATAGAATGATGAAGATTTCTTTTTCTGCAGTTGAGAGAATATAGTAAGAGAACTTAATTGCCAAAGGATGAAGTTTTCTCCATGCCTGCTGTAAAGAAGGTCAAAATAATGTAAAATTATTTAAGTAATTATTAGGAAAAGGGCATTAGAGAAGGGATAAAAAGACACAGAGAATGGTTTGGGAAAAAAACAAGGAAAATACAGAAAGGCTTTCCTAGAGATGGAGATGTAGATTCCTCAAGACCAAAAAAAATGAAATCAGGAGTCATTCAGAATATGTACAATAGAAAATGCAGGAGGAGATTCTTGCTTAACTGAAAATAACGGAGGTCCCAAACCAGGAACAAGAATTAAGAGAAAGATGCAACAAGACAAGGTTGCAATTACAAAATTTCTTACAACAGAACGTAAAAAATGAAGATTTAATTTTTACTGTTTATGTTCCAGCTTATATTATACACTATTCCTTTCAAATACCCATTAAAACCTGTTTTTAGACCTGGATCTGGAAATCTGTCAAAAAGTGTCCCAAGATCAGTTAGAATGTGTCAAGAATTCAGGCTGCTAGGGTTACATAACTCACAAGGTGTCCATGCCTAGGAAATACCTCAGAGGAGACAAGAAGTGAGTGACTTCCAAAACCTGCTGATCACACTGTTGCAAGCAGGGCTCTAAGGCATGGAGCATCCTTATGACTCAGAAGTGGACTGACCAGTCTTTGTGTCAAACTAACAGAAACAAAAGGGAGAGCTGAGTGCAAAGGCAAACAGGGAAAAATCCCTCTCTTCTGTCTTTTCTGTTGAGTAACAATATCGTTCAATCTTCCTGGAGACACCAGCTCTCAAAACTTAGTCAAGCATTTTGAGGAGTATATTTTATGTCTTCTCCATGATAAGAGAAAGATTTTAAATACAAATTAACAAATCCAACCTTTTTGAACAGGACACTATTTAGACCTATCAGGAGGAATGAGGTACTTGCTGTTTGCTTCTAGAAGTCCTAAAAGAGGCATTATCCAAACTGGATTTCAGCCAAATATGTGATCAGTGATTATTGTTGCTTAATTTGAATTTGAAATTGGTAAGTCTGCTGAAATTCCTAGCAAAACTTATATAAAGAGAGAATATATTTTATTCCAGGATGGAACATACTTGATGAAAAACTGGAATATTTCATTGCCTGCCAGTGGTTGATATTTGGAATAGAAATATCAAACTTCTACATAGAAGAAAATCTTATAAATAGACTTAAACAACAAAAGATCTAAATTAAATGTGAACTTGCTAATCAGAACTAATGTGAAAATAAAGCACTAGTAGACTAGTAGGAAAAGCAATAAAATATCTAGGTCTTGTGCCATCTGGACAGAATTCCACTCTCCTGGGAAAAACTTATAACATGGATTTCCTTGGAAGTCTGTAGTTTTTAATGTCCAGTGAGTGATGAAATTCAATTCCCAGGCTTATTTTCTGAATTTATTCTGTAGATATTCCTTTAGACATCCTGGACTGAGAAGTCAAGTGTAAAGTATTTCCTGTGAAAGATGTTCCTCCAGCTGTGACTGAGTGTGTCTATTGTCTATTGATTATATGTTTTTATTGTGGTACATTCTGTTCAATAGAGTTTGTCCATTTAATTTCTAGAAAAGCTTGTAATTAACTGGATATGATAGATTGTATTTTGGAATGTGTATATGTAGGATCATGGATTTTCATCCACCAGCTTCCTCATTTGGGGATCTCCAACAAGATTTTTTTTTTCTGCTGATGGATTTAACAGTAGTGGAAGTGGGGAATTATAGTTTGTGGTAAGTGAAATTATTTTCCACGTAGGTTTCAGTGCACATTGGCAATAAGGTAGTCTTGAATTTAAGAGAGAAATTTATGCTACAAAAACACACAATCTGCTGTAACACTCTAATTTGTTTTGAAGTATAGTTGCTGTAAAGACTGGTATTAGATTGTGACAGTGAATACCAACAGAAAAAAATGTTTCCAAATTTAAGAGAGGTTCTTTATTTATTGTTAAAAGCATCAGAAATGTCAAGAAAACAGAATTTTGCTATCTGAAATGTGGTAATCCAAAGACTAGAGTTTTGATCTTTGGTGTTTAAGACCATGATAGAATGAGATCTCTTGATTTCTGTCAAATGTTGTATCTCTGGAATTTTAGTTTTCTTACTTATATTCAGAAACTGCTCGTGAATTGCAATAAGTCATATCTATTTTATAACTAAGGTTCTGACTGCTTCCTGGAGAGTCACCTACTGTTCCTTTTAATGTAATTCCAGAATAAAAAAAATAAAAAAAAGTTATGTGCTGCTTATGGAAACTGTGTGCACTAAATGCAGTATTTTAATGGATGTTGCTACAGTTAGAAAATTTTTTTAACAAAATTTATACTTTCAGATTAAAGCTAATGACTAGTTGTGCACTCAGCATATGGTTTTCAAAAGTGCTGACAAAACTCTCCTCCCACTAAAGGAAATAGGAGTGTTTCTGCAGACTTCAGCAGGAACACACTAAGACAAAGAAGAGGACTACAGCAGTAACTAAGGTGCTATCCTTCTTAACAGATGAGACACAGTGCTATGACAAAGAAAATCCATTCTGCAGAATTACTGTACAAATTAGGCTTGTGCTTATGGCTTATAAAAATAATACTCTCAGCAGGTGATTTAGCACAGGTGAAGTCAAGGTGGGGATGTAAGCAGGGCTGAACCCTCTCTGCATGAAAGCCATGAACACAGTACAAGTTTGTTATTCACCTGACAGCTGCTCCATGTCGTAGAACAGTGATGTCATTTTTTTCTCTTGTAGCTGTAAGTAAAAATTAGAATACCAGCAAAAACAAATGCTGCCAGTACGGTTGTAAGGCTTGTCAGAAAAGAGGAGAGCAAGTAAAACTGCATGTAGGCATCAAAATCTGTGCCAGCATTCCACAATAAACAGTGAGGAATGGTTATACAGAAATAGAGGCTTACAAGAGATGCATTGCTTTAGTGTAAAATGTCTATTTGCTGTTTTGTACACTATGAAAGACAGAAAATAATTTATTAAGTTTACACAGAAAGTTTTTTTTCCTTTTATTTGCTCTTCTAGAAATCTGTGGAGCCACTCAGGTAGTATTAAACAGAAAAAACCCATGCTTGTCTGTAAGAACTGCCTGGACAATGAGCTATTGGAGAAGTCAGTCTGTGGTCCATGCTCCCTGTGGTGCACTCCTTGTCCTTTTTCCTGAAGAAATTAGAGCTGCTCCTTTTCCCTTTCCTTCCTTTCCTCTTTCTTACTCCTGAGTCAAACCCACGTTCTGTTGGCAGCTACTGCTCCTTTCTCACTTCACTTTAAGAGTTGCCTTTTTACTTACTATAAGAGAGCAGGAAAAACCCTATGTATTTCTCAGGGTTTGTATTCCTTTTATAATATGATCTACTATTAATAATACATGGAGGGCTTATTTAAAATATCAACTCATCTACTGGAAAAAGAAAACAGCAGCTTCAAACTGTTCCCCAGCTGAAACTAGGAATTTAACTACAGCAATAAACTGCAATAAAATAATTCTCACAAGTCATAGGGGTTATTCACAAGGCAGAGGCTAATTAGGCCTCAGTACCAAAACAGAGACACTAATTGCCTGATTTTCAGTGTCACTGGACACCCACACCTCCTACAGAAGTGTACATTGTGGGCAGAGGAAAAGGCTAATAAGAATGTATAGTTTAGTTTTCTGTTAGGATGTAGAATGCAAGGGAAAATGTACAACAGCAGATAACTGTAGCAGAAATAGTTTATCCCCAGTGTACTGTGAGTTTGCCATTTTAATTCCCGTTTGCAAAAGCACTTAAAATTTGTAATGTTTAATGTCTAATACTCATTGGTAGAGTGGGTTCAGCAAAACAATGTTAAAATTAAAGCTGAAACCAACATAATGTGAGCTATAAGTCATATATAAGAAAATGACAAATAACCCAGCTCAGATTTTGAGAATGCCCTGTGATAAAGCTGCATGAAAATTTCCATGGAAACACAGAGAATTGGCCTTTTAACAAATAATCCATAAGCTGAAATATCAGCATGTTGGGTTTTTTTTAAATGGACAAATGAATGAAGATTAGGTTTGGTTTGTGTACAATGAAATAGAATTGACCTGCATTCCACAAACAAATTGCTTCAAATAATTCATTGGTGTTTCCTTCTGTACAATAAAACTAATAATTTTCCATTCATTACAACGAAACGATAGCTCCAATTTTTTTTTTTTTAAATGTCCTTTTGCAGTAATAGCTATTGAAATGTTGGTTTATTTTAATTAAAAAATAGCTTGTACAATATTTTTCTTTTTTACTTAAGCAGCAAAGGCTGGCTCAGTTAGTTGGATACCTTTAGATATAAACATGTTTCAAGGCAAATGAAAAGCAATATTCTGTCCAATTGCAGCAAACAGTTTTAATGTTTAAAGAAATTGTTAAATCACAATACTGATTGGCAATGTATTGATATACAGGTACCTCACTGATTCCAAAAGTAAGGTGCTGGAGAATATATAAGGAAAAAGAAATCCAGTTTCCAGACTTTAAGAATCTCAGCTACTTTTTAAATACATTGTCACTAACCAGGAGACAGGAAGGGGGCAGGCACCTGTATTTGTGCTCTCTCTGAAGGTGCTACATTTTACCGGATCTACACAAGCAATTTTCTTTAGCTAATGCTAATTTTTAGGAAGGGGGAAACACTTTAAACCAGTCTTTATTTTTATTAAACACTTTTTGAAATTCTGGGAAAGGAAGAAAATGGAAAAGAAGGAAAGGGAATGAAAAGTGAGAAGAGGGAAGGTGGAAGAAAAAAAGGAAAAAAGATAGTAAAAGAGATAGTAAAAGAGATAGTAAAAGTAATTTTACATTCCAATACCATCTAAATATTGGTCATAGTTCACCACTTGTAGAGTAATTTTGCAATTTATTCAAGATTATATCTGTACAGATATGTTATCAGAGCTTTGCTTTTTTTTTTTTTTTTTTTTTTTTTTTTGCATTCCTCAATTTAAAAACCATAGAGAATTAAGAGACTCTCACATTCTGTCAAAACTACATACCCGGTAACACAGAAAACAGGGAAAGAAACTGAAGATACTTGCAAGGGAGAGCTATACCTAATTCATGCATTCTGTGAGTGAATTCATAGTGTTTTTCCAAAAGATTGGAAAATCATATATATCACATTTTCAATAAAAAGATGCCTCTTTTGCCACACAGATAGCTGTGAATGCATCAGAATTGAATATGGCCTGTCTTTGTCCCTTATGTGCTGCAGAATTTAGTGGAAATTCTCTACATTCTTTTTGCAGCTCCTCTCATCCAAGGACGTAAGATGGCTGCAGAGAAACTATCTAATCCTATACTCAAGGTTACAGAATTCTTCTCAGTCTGTTTACTTACTGTTGGAATTAGATGATTTTGTGAGCAGAGACTCTGAATCTGGTTAGAAAGAATTTGAATAAAGCACAAATGTCTGTTGAAAGACAAGTGTATGAAACAACCTTCTGCGTAGATAACCTGAAGGCAACATGCTTCTGAATAAAGAACTTTTGAGTAAAAACATACATTGCTTGCTGTTTTCCATGTACAGGGGACACAACTTTGAAGGAACTGAGGTTTTTCATAGTTCAAACTCTACTACTTTTGTTCCTAATTCAATTTTTGTTTTTAATTCAAACTTACAACTTTAAGGCTAAAACTTCTTTGGAATGGTGCCTAAGAGCATTTGTTTTCAACATCAAGGATATATCAACATCAAGCATCAGGATATATTAGGAAGTCAAGAAAACCATCTTTTAGTATTAGTATCATAAATAATGCATAAAAAGAGCTAAAGGTAATGAAGGTATAATTCATGGGTTTGGTGGGTTTATTTTTTTAAACGTCTGAAAATTTAGTCTGCCATAAAGCAGAAAGATACATTGTGGAAACAAACAATATTATCTATTCTGCCTAATTACAACCCTGAAGTGGACATATGTAACACATTCTTAGACAAGTAAACTGAGCAGCTCAAAGGTTTTTTAAACATGTAGCACTCATGAGCGATAAATTGTAGGAGAGAACTTTTGTGCCTTTTACAGAAAAATAGAGTTTGGTGTATTGAAAAAATATTCATATTAGGAAAAAAAAAACAGGTTTTCAGAATGTTGCTACTCACTTTAAAATGGTTTTTTATGTTGAAACACAGAAAAAAAGATTTATATCTTTTTAGGACACATCATGACTTTGAAATTCTGGGGTTTTTAATGGTGAAATAGAACAAATAGTGATTTCACTATCTGGGTTTGAAACCTTCTGCTATTATTTTCCTTCAAGCGTAATATTTAATTTTATCACACATTATTAATACACATCAAGGAGTAATTGCTTAATCTCTTTTGAAGACAACATATTAGAAAAGAAGTTGACTGAATGTGTACAGGTCTGGCTATATGAGTTATTTGTAGGAGAGACCACTCTAAGGGTTCCAGAGGGACTATTTGAGTTTTGTCTGCTAATGGTGCTGTTATTGTTCTGTGGATCCTACTCTTCAAGGGAATGTGAAAATGAAGCTGAGGGCATCTTAGCCTTGATCACTTTTTCTCTTCCCCATCTACATCTCCAGGGATGTAGAAGGAGGCAGGGAAACCCACTGAATTGAGGGGATGCAACCTGTAGGAATGGCCTTCCCATCACCTCACTATTGGCAGTTTTCAATATATTTCAGGTGGAAGATGGGCAGGGCTTACACTCTACAAACAAAGCAAACTTTTCCCTTACTCCTTACATTACAATTATGTCCTCCTCACACTAAAACTGTGTGCTGTAACTCCGCAACCATTTTTATTCCCAGAAAAAGGAAACATTTTGGCATACCTATTTTTTTTTTATCAGTGTCTAGCCTTCAGCAAAGCTCTGAGTGGTAAAATTTCATGCATTTTCATAAAACTCACCAAAAATTACTGTAAATTAGCATCATACAATACTTCTATGACCTAAATGTTACATGTATGAGAAATGTATTTTAAAGAAGCTCGCAGAGTTCACTGTACCCAAAGGAGAAAGAGCTACTTGACCTTTAACTTATCAATAGAAT
The DNA here is from genome assembly GCA_030060385.1 of Muscicapa striata striata. Lineage (NCBI taxonomy): Eukaryota > Metazoa > Chordata > Aves > Passeriformes > Muscicapidae > Muscicapa > Muscicapa striata. Next base: position 2,604,204 of record JAREIS010000146.1, read on the forward strand.
TGGCTTGGCCAGCTTGCCTTGCTGAACAAATAACCTGAGAAATGTTTCAACTCTAAGGTGTACTCTCTCTTGTAAGTGAGACATTCCTTGTGAGGCTGGCAAAAAGTGCATCAGCTGGCCACTTGGATTGCCTTGGCTTACTGGACAGTAAACCAGGAGCAAACGGCTTTGCATGGAAATCTTCAAGAAGACTAGGAACAATTTACCACAAAAGAACTGTACTATTGAAATTGATACCTTTTTATTAGATCTGTCAGTGACTGATCAGTACAGTGTGTAAACCAATGATTTCCATTTAATATCTTTGCTTCAGTGAAAGCTTCCAAGCAACATATTTTTTCCCCAGAAAGTAGAAGTCAAGTGTTTAAAAGTTTGCTTTAGCAGAAACTAGAATTTTTTTTCCCTAGTGGCTGAAGGAAAATTTTGCAGATGATGCCTGCATTAAAATTGTAGAAGCTTCAGGAATTCAGGCCAGGAGCCTTGCACCAAGTTCATTTAATTGTTTATTTATTTTGTCCTAGAAAGAAAGGAGAAGCAGCTTTTTATTATGTATTTCTGCTTATTTAATAAATAAGATGCCTAAGCAGAAGAACATAGAGTTTCCAATTTGTCTGTCTTTAGCCAGGAAGAGTTCAAAATAAATCTTCTGCATCTGAGGTTTCCCCAAAATACTCGCCTCTGCACCTTAAGGTAGAAGGAAAATGAAAAATTGGAACATGATTTTCTCAGTGTTTCTTGTGAATAGAGTTCCACTGTGCAGCAGAGATATTTTGGGTTACAGGCAGCATGTACAAGCAGGACCATAGCTTTTAACTGAATGATCTGTTTTCTGGTACCTGCACTTGGGGAACTTTCTGCTATTATTTTAAAAAGTCATCAAATACTAAGTTACATTATATCATCACAGTATGTAGTATGTATGAATTGCTTTACTTCTTAAAAAAATATTGAGTCATGCTAATTAAAACATGAACAAACAAATGAAAACAACAAACAAACAAAAACGTTTCAAGCAACTAAAATGCCCTTTCACTAATTTGGGTACTTGGTTTATGATGTAAGCAACCAGATTCTTCAAGACGGTTAAGGACTCCTGTATTTAAGCATTTCATTTGGCACTTCTGTAATGGAGAACAGAAATGCTGAGAAAAAGTATATTATTATCTAGTCATTGTACTCACATAAGAAGGACAATGCACTCAGTTAAATTTTAAATTTAGTTTCTGAAAATCTAGTTTGAGGAAAAAATCAAAGCATGTCACATGTTACTTCCCAGTAAAATTATTGAGAACTTTGACCTCAATGTCAACACAGACAAAATGTCATTGATTTTTTCCTAGGATGACATCTATAGGTCTGTGTAAAAAATACCATGAGATGTAGACCTTTTTAGGAGGAGGGTAGACTGCATGTGAGATTGCCACTATTTTCTGTGCAAAGATCTAAATGAAATTTGGAAAAATTCCTTTTGATTTCATAAGCTGTTAATGTGATATGCTGTCCCTCTCCATCCGCACTGCAGACAGAATTAAGGTTGTTTTGTAATAGCTCCAGAATCTTGAATGCTAAAGTCAACCAACATATTTCTGTAACTGAAGCTGATACAAATTATTACTTTTTCCAGCACAGAATACATTACAAATAACTCTAGTCTCTAGGCAAATATTTCTTATATATCAGAAACAGAAAGCTTCCTAAAGAAATTTCCCTTAATTTTGTAAGACAATATGTGCTGTACCTTCAACCTAACCTCTTCTTTTCAGTTTGGCTTTGTCAGAAAGAATTATTGACATTCTTGGAGACAGGCAATATTCACAGAATATACAGTAGTGTTTACTTTAAAAAATGAGACTGTTCAATCAAAGAAGGTAGACAGCTAGGACTTTCATCTAAGCCAAAATCATCTCAATGGGAACTTTCCTGCCGTGCAATGCTCTATATTCTAAATTGTTACCATGCTGTGCCTGTCTTCTTATTTTTAGGTAACAGATGCAGCTCATTGCTTGGAATACAATTTACAGATTTTTATAATAGAGGTATGAATTATTAATCTGCCTTTCACTTGTAACTTTTTGTGTATTGTAGCTTAGTAAATAATGATAAGCAAGAAATCAACAAGAACACTATGTTGTGTTTCCTAAAATCAAACAGGTACAAGAACAAAGTTAACAGAGATAGTGCCAAGACAGGGTGTAGGTTTAGTGACCACTGTAAATATATGCATTTGCTGCCTCATATGAGCAAAGAATTTTGCTGGAAAAAAATTAGCCTGAAAACCTTCAATATATCTAGAAGATTCAGAATAATTCAAGTAGTGTTTAATGCAATTCTTATGTAGTGCTTTATTGGTCTGTTCATCCTGGAGGAGACTGAGGGGAGACCTCATTGCAGTTACAACTTCCTCAGTTGGCAGAGGAGGGGCAGGCACAGATCTCTTCTCTCTGGTGATCAGTGACAAGAACTGAGGGAGTGGCCTGAAGTTGTGTCAGGGGAGGTATAGGTTCAATACAGAAAAGTATTCTTCAGCCAGAGGGCTGGTGGGCACTGGAACAGGCTCCCTAGGGAAGAGGGCACAGCACCAGCCTGACAGAGTTCAGTGAATTTTTGGACAATGCACTCAGGCACATGATGTGATTCTTGGGGATGATCTGTGCAGGACCAGGTGTTAGACTACATGATCCCTTTGTGCCCCTTCCAATTCAGCTTATCCTGTGATTCAGTGATTTAAAAAAAAAAAAAAATAAAATCATGTCCTTAAAACCATTAGAAGAGATCTGATTGTGAAAGATTTTTAATTATATATAGATTTGATATATACATACATATACATATACATACATATATATATATGTATATATATATATATAAATAAACTAAAATGTCTTAATGTATGACAAAGAAATATATCTGGATCTTTTTTGTACCAGAGGTCATTTAGAAAAACAAAGAGATGAAAGAAACAAAGACTTCTCAGTGATTTTCTCTCAGCATCTTAGACCTCACTATTAAATAAACAGTTGAATGTATTTTTTATTAAAATAACTTTAGCTAATATAGCTGAAGGCTAATATTTGCTTTCTGTTCCATAGAACATAAGGTTCCAGAATTCACCATGGTGTTATTTTGTCATTTGAAATTCATTTTCTATTTCCATGTAATCGACTCCATTTTCTGTAATGGGTAAGGTCAAAATAACAAAGAAAAATTTTTTTATTAACCTCACTGTGAATGGAAGCAAAGTAATTGTCCCACTATTTTAACCAGTGAGCAGATAATCAGTATTTTTTATATTTTGTAGAATTTTTAATATCCTTTAATAATCTCTTGGCACATAACAACATTATAGTTTTGTAGTATTTTTATAAACTATGATATTAATATAGGTTGATGAGTAATGCAACTTTTGTATAATTGAGCACACCCTGTCTTTAAAGCACGGTTGTCTAACTTTAGTAGACAGAATTTTCATAGAGGCCATCTTCATATTTTTAAAACACTGGTCATTGGACTAAATTTTAATTTGTGACCCTGAAGTAATTTTAGCTTCTAATGCATGCCTAACACCATATGGGAATAAAAATCATTATTAAATTAACAAAGTGAAAATTGGTACATTCAGTTGAGTCCTATTGAAGCCAAATTTTCAATAATTATGGAAAAAAATTATAAGCCCAAAATTTCTATACCAAGAGGACAGAAAAGATACAAAGATACAAAAGATACAGAGGTACAATGACAGAACTATATCCAACTATATATATTATATATTATTTTTATATATTATAAATTAAGTCTTATAAAATAATGCATATTAAGCACTAAGTAAAGTGGTGTTATAGTCTTTAAAACCTCATCTGTCTTTTTGCCTGTCTTATACTACTGGTAATATTAACAAAAGAAAGATAACATTGTTTTTAATGACCCTGAAAAGATCTGATATTTAGAGAACTTCAGCTCATATGTATCCCCATAGCAAATAAATACTCATTCTTAGATTTCTGTCTTCAGGCAAGGACTTTTCAAAGCTGTTTTGCATTTTATTCATTTCACACCAAATGCATCTGGTATTCTTTTCTATTATATGGGGTTAGAACTGCTTGAATACTGCTGTAACTTTAGAATTCAGATATGCACGCATGAGTTTGGGTACAATGTTTGCATACAATCCTCTCAGGATGTGCGTATGAATTTCAGTGTATTAGAAAGTCTCAGAGCAAGGTATGGATTTTCTGCATGATGCTTCCCCACTTTCTCTTGCAAACCTTTACTAGCAAATTTTATACCCTAATTAAGCACTAACAGTAGCAAACTGTGGATGTAGAAGGAACTAACTGAATCTAATTATCATGGCAGTAGATACATTGAAATCCATGAAATCTCTCTCTTCCACAGGTTTTTTTTTTTACTCTTGTCATCATTACCTTAAGGTTTGGTCTCAGTAGAGAATGGTCCAGATTCTTCAATAAATACAGCTCCATAAAGATAGCAGCAGCACTCTGCTCTCACCAATACCATTTAGCAGATTGTGCCACATGCTTTGTCATAAAATGGAATTAAGTCTTGGCAGAGCTACTTATTTCAGCTCTCTGTACTCAAAGACTGTCTTTTTATAAAAGTAATCCACAAACACTGCAGAATCAGAGTCACAGTCACAAACAGGGTTAGGTTAGAAGGGATCACAGTGGGTCATCTGGTTCAACCTATCTGCTCAAGCAGGACCATCCTAGAGCTCATTGCAGAGGATTGTGCCCAGATAGTTCTGGAATATCTCCAGAAAGGGATGCCTCAAAACCTCTCTAGACAATCTGTTCCAGTGCTCAGTCATTTACACAATAGGGAAGTTCTTCCTCATGTTCAGGTGGAACCTCCTGTGCATCAGTTTCTGCCCACTGCCTCTTGTTTTGCTCAGCAGCACCGAGCAGAGCCTGGATCCACCCTCTTGACACCCTCCCATCAGATACTGACAGATATTGATGGTCACCTCTCAGTTGACTTCTCAAGGCTGAACAGCCTCAAATCAGCCTTTCTTAGTAGGAGAGATACTCCAGTCCCCTTATCATACTCATTGCCCTCTGCTGGACTTGCTCCAGGTCCTCCATGTCTCTCCTGCACTGAGCAGCCCAGAACTGGGCACAGCACTCCAGATATGTCCTCACCAGGGCAGAGTAGAGGGCCAGGATCCCATTCCTCAGCCTGCTGGAATGCTCTTCCTAATGCACCCCAGGATGTCATCGGCCTTCCTGGCCCCAAGGTCACACTGCTGGCACGTGGACAGCTTGGTGTCCACCCCCAGAGTGCTCTCTGCAGAGTTTCTTCCCAGCAGATCAGCCCCAGCCTGTCTGGTGCCTGGGGTTTTTCCCTCCCAGCTGCAGGACCCTGCACTTGCTTTTGCTGAATTTCTGCTGGCTCCTCCCTGCCCATCCCTCCAACCTCTTGAGGTCCCTCAGAAGGGCTGCTCTGGGGTATTGGCCACTCCTCCCTCCCAGCTTTGTGTCATCAGTCAACTTGCTGAGGAGGCATCTGCCCCTTCACCTAAGTTCAAGGATAAGCTAAATACTGGACCCAGCATTGATCCTTGGAGGACATCATCATAGTAACAGGCCTTCAACTAGAACCTGTGCCACTGATTATGACCCCCTGGGATTCAACCAAATTTCAACCCACCTCGCTGTTCACTCATCCAGTCCACATTTTCTGAGTTTGATCCTGACCATATTGCAAGAGCCAAAAATCTTGAGTCTTAAGCTGCCACTGTCTGAAGTTTGTTTTGTGGTGATGAAGTGCTGTAAAATAGATTTAATGAATATTTAAAATACATAACTTGTCTGATTATTCACAAGCAAGCATTGAATTCATATGGATGCCGCAAGCCAAGCATGAGACTCTAAGTAAAATAAAGATACCAGACTCTCCTCTGTGCCGTGGAACTAGTCCCACACAGAATCTGACTAGAAATGCCCTTGAGAAATGCCCCTGAATTTGTTTAGGAATAGCCCTGAGAATCTGGTTACAAATGCCCTTGTGCCAAGGTTTCAATTTAGAGCTGTTTTCATTTAAATAATCACAGCAAGCAGCAGCACTACAGACTTCCTTCTGATTTCTCAAACAAATGAAAATACCAAAAAAATACAAAAGCAGCTTTTTTTCTTTTTTTTCCCCCCTAGATCATTGTGTTTTAATGGAGTTTAGTACTTGTCATGAAACACAGGTTTTCCTAAGAAGATGAAAGAGCCCTAAGACCTTTCTAATCAAGACCTAATTGTTACTTTCAGCACAGAAAAGGAGCTCTCCAATTTATCTATTGATCTACCAGCATTAAACAATGAAAAAAATACTTTCCCATAATCATCTCCTTCACTGGAATCATTATGCTTAGCCTCATCAAGATTCTTTACAAGATTTTGTGATTTTGCAGAGGGATATGACAATAGTAGGTCCCCAACCAGACATTTCATTAAAAATATACATGAAATATAAAAAAAAAAATTGCCTTAAAATCTACACTGGAAAAAGCAAGAAATGATGCAGAGAAGCTTCTAATTACTCTCATCGTCAGCAGACTGCAGATGAAAGCAACAGCAGCCTCTGTTTGTGATACATAGCTGCTCTGCTCCTGCTCTTTCCTTTGAGAAAAACTTAGCTCTCAGATTGAATATATCAGCCAACCAAGTACCTACCAAATATTGCTTTTTTAGACCAGCTTTTTTCCTTTCTTAATTGTCCTCAATATTTCACCTATCAATACCCTGAATTTCCTCAGAGATAGAAAGAAACAATCTAGACAGCCTCTTCCCCCACAGTAAAAATAGTAACCGCACTGTGCCATTAAGAAACCAGAGCCCTATTTATTCATTTCACACGAGGTTTCTGGAGGAGACTGGTTTGTTTCTGTCCCTGGAGGAAGTGCCTGGTATGAGGTTTGAAACGTCAGGGATAATTAAGACAAACTGTGCTTTTTTGCCCCAACAAAGGAAATATATCCCTTAAAATAACTCCCTACTGAAATCTCTGAACAAAAACCAGCCTAGCACTGTTGAGGTAGCTTACAATGCTAAATCAATTGCCAGCATTAGCAAGGCTCTGAACTGGAGCATCTTGCAGTTTCATTGCAATCCAGCAGCTACTGTGCTATCAGCAGGTAAAAGTACAAATACAATGCTGAATAGTCAGATATGAAAGCATCGGTATGGAGATCAAATATAAAGACATATAACAAAGATGTTTATGTCTCAGGAACTGAAAATATAATTACTGTAAGGTCAAAATTTAGAGATCAGAGAAATTCAATAACATTTTTCATTCAGCCATTTTAGTGTCAGTAGTCTTTAAGCAGTGTTGGAGTTCATATTCACTCCAGAACTGAGTGAATTTACTGTATTCTGTACAGTCAGCTCCCTACTACACTCTAAAAACATCTCTAAGAAACCCTGAACAGATTTCTCTGCCAAGGTGAACTGGTGTCAGACCTTGGTTTCATGTCTGCTCATCAAGTTTTAAGACAGGAAGGTAGGATTTTTTTTCATATAGTTGTTTATTAATCCATCTTCAGGACAGTGAGTGAGCCCAAACATCTCATTTTTTGGAAAAAAGTTTTCCATCACACTGGGTTATTATGGTGACTTTAATTTGTCAGTGCTTTATTTTCCAGCAATAATTCAATGGATCTTGGATTCTAGGTTCTGAAATCTTTTAGGTATTACCAGTGCAATGTTAATCCCCTAACATTTTGTTAAGCAATTATGCTATGTAGTTTACTTTTTTTTTTTTTTTTTTAATGTTTTAGACTTCTTTTTAAAATAAAAATAACACAGTAATGAGTTTTAGAGTTTTTCTTGCTCTGGCACCTTTTCTTATGAACTAATGGTACTTAGCCCAAACAAGAAATTGATAGATTGCTTTATAAAAACAGCTTTTCTGAGATATAACACAATATTTATTATCATGGAAAATGTACTTTAGACACACAAGTTTGCTTTTCAGTTCTTGTAGGATATATGACAGAAAAACATGCAACATGACTATAGATAGGATGATAAAAACTGTGATTATTACATGGACACTAGAAGTTCATAATTTTCAAATCTGTCTCATCAGACCATTTTCATGCAAAGCACATGAAAACTGGATGGAAATCTCTGTTAAATTGTTGTAGTGAAACCATGTTAACATATTTTGTAATTGTACTGACATAAAGGACTTTAAAAAGGTATTCATGTTGAACTTGCTCTCTGTTGAATGTTTCCTTCCTGCAGCTTTGGTTGCCACTGTGGATGATGAAACTCTCTCTGAGATTCCAGAGGGTGTTAGATAGGAACCACAGCAGAAACAGCACTGTGCTTAGGCACTAACCTAGGAAAGGTTCCAGCAAATACTGGAAAAATGTCTAGCCTCTCTCCAGAGTCTTTCTTTAAAACACATATTTTTTTTGCCAGGGAAGCTGACTGAGCTGTCTTGTCTCTACTTTTTTTGATTGTTCTATAGCTACCTAAGATAAGGGAATCAGGGTTCAGTACACTTCTCTAACATTATTTAGCAAAAAAACAGCGACAGGAGAGCAGAATTTCTGAGTTCCATTTTGTCCTTTAAGCGTCTCATATATCCCCTGCAACTGAAATGCATATCTTTGGAGCTGGAACTGGAACAAGGACACTCTTCTCAGGTGATAAGACTCTCTGTTTCTTATTGACAATTTCTAGGTGCACACAAGTTTTCAAATATTCTATGTAAAGCAGAAATATTTCAGTATGAAGAGTTTGAGATGTTCCTTGCCTCATATGCGAGAATAGACTTTTTTGGTAAGGTAGGTGGTATGGCTCCCATTTCTTTCAAGTAGGAAGGACAGGTGAGGAGGAGAGCTGATCCTGACTCTTCACATCCTGTCAGGCCATTTTACTCTTCCTGTTATAGAATGAGTGAGACATTACAACCTCCATTACTTTCCTTCAGCAGTCATGTTTTAAGAAGAAGAATGGATCTGACAGTTCTCTCAGGCCAGACATGCTGAGAGGATACCAGGTGGAACAGATTCCTTCTCTTGTACAGAGACATCTAAATTGTGAATGCTAGTGAAATTTGGATATGCTCAATATTCAATTGCTCAATTAGGTGAAGCTTTAGGCATGTAAAGACTTTTCCTAAAGTAGAACTGTAGGACATAGAACACCCAAAGGTATAACATAGGAATGCCTTTGGACATTAAATCCTTTACAGTGGGATGACAGATGAACGAGCATTGAGCATTTTTGCATTAATTGCATTCCAATATTATATGAGGTATCTTAGTCCATCAGTTTATTTGGACACAAATAACTTTGTACTTGATGTCTTCAATCCTAAAACTCTGATCTTGTCAGAGTTGCTGGCATCGGAAAAGTTTATTTTGGAGCTAAAGACTGCAAAGCATTCTACAAACAATGTGACAAGGATTGCCTTAGGTAAAGGAATAGTGCCAGGACCTGAAACTGTCTTGAGTGCCTTTAGGGCTCTTCAGGCTTCATATTTACCTACTTTCCTTATCTGAAGCACTTCCAAATCATGCCATGTTTAAGAAATTAAAATCATGACAGCTCTACAAATTCATAATACTTCCCCTGAAATACTTATCAGCCAGTAGCTGATACAGTGGCACACTCACACACCCTGCTGTAGCTGTTCTAGGATGGCTCAGATACCACTGAGTGATGTGGGGGCAGTAAAAAAGCAAAAAGCCCTTGAAATTAAAAAATGCTTCTTTCACGTCTGACCATCCTCATTTATTTCGTGTCTGTGTGTTAGCACCTACACATTGTGCTGGAAAGAGAAATAATTTGGAATCTGACTCTGCATGAGGAATAGAAATGCTCAGCTAAGATAAGAAGTCTGGCTTTAGTGCTCATGCTGGCACTAGCAATAAGTAGTATTTTCAGCAATATAAAGGGGGAAAGTGTTGGTACAGTCCTGGGAATCATAAGACCATGATAAGGTCTTTCCCCTTTCCTGCTGAATGCAGTAGACAGCAACCAGCTGCAAGTAGATAAAATTTTAAAAATACCTTAAAAAATGCAAGAAAAGAAAATCAGTTATGCAGAAAAACCTTTAGGGAAGAAAATCTTTTGTGACATTGTCTCACTCAGACAAATTCCTGATTCCAAAACACAAGAGCTAGTGAGCAAACAGCTGGCATCTTTGGAACAGATAACTTACAAGCAGTAGCTGCAGACATCAGCCAGCCTCTATCATAGACTTCAGGACAGAATTGCTTACATCTGACACAGGAAGGAGAAAAAGTGGTAAAAGAATGAACTAATTGACACATGACTGTATTAAGAATGGCCACAGTTCAAGTACAGGTCATGAATATTGCTATTCAAAGAGGACAGCAGGAAGAAAATGGTGTTTCAGAGGGAGAGATGCCCCTGTGAGAAAGCCAGTAATTCTTTGAACTTGTCAGACTTACCTTGCAAGCTCCACACAGATTCAGATGAAGCTATGAATGCACCAGTGCTTGATGGATAATTCCAGGATAACACTGTTCTCTTTGCCAATGCATATTCTTTAATGTCTTGGCAGCTCACAATGGCTCTTTCTAGCAAGTCCTGCTTCATGTAGCTCACTTTTAGAAAATTCTTATGAAAATCTGCCTGCCAAGATACAAAATGTATTCTCTCTGGTATTATCATAACTTTATGGAACAGACTGTCTGATGGCACTGGAACAATTTATTCAAGCTGAGAACATTGCCCAAAATTTACCCCATGACAAAATCTCATTAAAAGTATGTTATGAATGAAATTATTTATCCCTTACCTGAGAATAAATAAATAATTAAGATATTGACACTATCCTAAAATCAAATATTATGAGCACAGGACTTCTTGATTTAAGACTAAACTTGAAAAATCTAATGTAACAAAAGTACTGTGACAGTTAAAAATGTTAGTTTTGCCATAATATCATTGCAGAAATTATTAGATTTTTTTTTTCTTTTTTGCTATTGGACTCAAATTAAAGCATGCTGTTGCATCATTCTTCTGTATTAAATACAATCAGAGATTTTTTATTTTAATGGGAAAATCTTCCTGTATAGAACAAAATTCATCAATTTAAATTATTAAAAATCTGTCCCTGGGGGTTGCTCCAAACAAGTTTGAATATGGTGGTCAAACTTTTTTAAGTGTGAGGAAATATGAAGTGCATTGGATTTCACAAGATTTTCATACACAGTATCATATATATATATATATATATATACACACACACACAAACAGTAGGTCTCATAAAAGTGTAAAAATATGTCTAATGGCCTGCAACTTCTTTTATGTAATGAGGAAATATGAACATATGATTTTGGTCTAAGACTGATTGTAGTTTAATTGTGTTGATGGGTTTTGTCTTTTAATCAAGTGAACAAAGAAATAAGAAGTATGTGTATCTTCTGAGGCCAAAGAGAATTCAATGAAAGAGTAGCGGACAACTAAGTATTTTGCAGATATCACCCATTAAAAAGAAATCTTGGCTTTGTATTCAAGTACACAATTAAAGCCTCCAGGGAGATTTGCCACAACCTTAGTTCAAGTTCTTATCTCTGGCAAGCCAATCCTGACAGCAATTTATTATCTGTTTGATAGGTTTGACCTGCATAAGTCTGCCCATTTCTTATTGCATTAAACAAGGTATGCCACTTGTGAACAGACAGGAGAAGAAACTCTGTTAAGAGAAGGAATATTTGCAGAATAAAAAGGTAATCTGGGTCTGAAAACAATAGCCAATTTTTCCAGAGAATGAACTAGAAAAAAAAATCTGTTGAAGATTAAAGGTGATTTGTATGCTTAAAAAGTTAGACATAAGAGCTACTGACCATATATCTGGCTTATATCTGGAGGTCTATAGGGGAGTAAAATTAAGCATTCTATTAAAGAGAAAATTCCTATGGTTTGCATATTTAAAATCACTCTTTATGAGTGTTCTTTTTCTTTTCAGGAAAATTATGATTGGAGATGTCATAAGCAGATGACTATAAAAATGAAATGTAATCAGACATTTGTACAGTATTTTGAATTTATTTTGGATTCAAATGGTCTTCAGTATGTGCAAATCATTAAAGTGCTAGTCTATGCTTGAGGAGTATAAGCCTTGCTTCAATCTTTTATAGGAGGGAAATTGATCTATGATTTATCAGTCAACAGACAGATAAAAGTACTAAAAGTACTAAAAGTAGGTTTTTTTGTTTTGTTTTTTTTTTTTTTTTTTTTAATTTGGAATCAATTATACTCTTGGTAGATAATTTTTTTTTTTTTTTTTTTTTTTTATTTCTATTTCTTTTTCTGCCACTGAAAAATTTTGGTATTGGTCTGTCAAGTTGAGTGACCGCCCATACAGGTAATAAAAAATGCAGGTTTCTTCTGAATGGAATAAAATATTTGTATGGCATTAACAGTTGGAAACAACTTTTTTTTTTAATTTACAAGTCCTGTTCAACCCTGGCACATCTTAACTCTTCCTTTCCTTTACAATTTAATGCTGCTTTTCTTTTTTGTTTTCTTCTGTCTGATACCTGCAAATTGCTAGGCATAAATTTGACAAGTCCAGCAGTTTTCCCATTCTATTCTATACAGATGAATATATTCATCTTTTGGATATGCAGAGGCTGAGGGCTTTCTTAGAGTTCTTTGCTATTGAATTAGACCCAAACATCTTTTTTCTGACAAGAGGCCACAACTTTGATGAGGATTTCCCAAGGACGAATTTTGTTAAAATCATTTTAGGTGTAGAAATATTATCCTGTCATCTGATGTTCAAATTGCCTAGAAGAGACAGAAAAGAATAAAAGCAAAAGACAAACAATTTGTTCATCTTGAAAAAGGACACATAAGAATTAGGACCATGCTTTTAGTGTGGTTCCTAAACTTTTATCAACTTCTGCTTACATTTCAGCCTGCCAGGAAGTTGTCCTCAGAAAATTCTGGAAGAGGCTGTGATCTTCTAAAGACTAATGTCTCTAAAATCCAGCTGTAGCAGTGAGGCGTAACCATGAAATAAACACTTTAAATCTGAAAAAATTAAAAATGCTGCACCCTGAGATATGTGATGTAAGACTCTGCAGTGATATCAACTGGCTTACTTCAGATGAGGCATATATGGTTTGGAAATTTTCTTGTCTATATACAGCCCAAGGCATTTGGCCTCCTAAAATAATTTTCTTCCTTTGGACTATGCAAGCAATACAAGGTTTGCAGCATCCAGTTATATGTCTCCAAAAATACTCTTTGAAGCAATGTGAACTTTTGAATCAAGTGAACTTTAACCCTGTTCCTCACGTTTATTTCATACTTCTGTAGTTTTTCTGAGAAATGTCTACCAGGAGCTGAGACCACAGCCTGATTGCCCTGGCTGATGGTTGTGGGGTCTGTATGCAACAACAGCTTTGATGCAGGTGGTGCAGCTCCATTAAGACTCATAACTGTGTGTGACATAAAGGCACAGAACTGGACACACAGTCTTCTCCTAAGCTGTGCTCTTTTATGCAGCAGCCAACCTAATTGCAGAACATATTTTCTTTATGCAAGATACTGTTTATATGAGGATTCTCCCTATCCCAATTTATATTGTAAAAATCCTATTATTACGAAAGGGTTTGGGTTCATGTGTTTTCTTTCAGTGACAACAAAGTGCTAGTTGTTTGTATTATCCCTATGACAAGTTGTATGTAGCAACAAACCTAGTCCTTTCTAGAGGTAAGAATCTCACAATGAAAGATCCACAGTGTCTTCAACAGCTCTCCATAAACTGAAAGTGATTAATAGCATAGAGAATCTCAAGTTTTAAAATCACATATGGATAAAGTTGCTGAAGATCCTCTCGTGGTCACAGAAATGCTAGTACACTATGTTAACATGACAAACCCTGAAAGAAAAATAAATCCGTTTAGTCATTTTTTTCATGCATATATGCTTTTCCATGAAGTTGAAGTAGCAAGAAGAACAGCATTTATTTTGAAACTTCACTACCAAAAAGTTGATAGCAAATTGTTCAGTGAAGTTCTTATTAAGAAGTAGATTAAATATACACATTTTAAGGTAGCTGGAGTTTGTGTACATAGTTTTTTCATATGGATTTCACACATATTTTGTGAATTTGCTTATGTGAACATCTGTTGTGATGTGGATTCCACCATAGGATAATCTGGTTTTACACACAAGTTAGGAGGACCAGTTTCTGTTTAATGAGAACTATAAATTTAAAACATTGCAAAATATTATGAAGAAAGGCAGGAGGCATAAAAGAAAAGGGCTAGCTGCAACAGTAAGAGTCCAAGATATTACTCTGAACATACCTTGGTATGAATTTGTGTAAATGTTCATGCTGATTTGCACAAGATTTGAAACCTAATGCTGACAGTGTTGCTGCTGAGTATGCCCTCATTTGTATTTTTATGGTCTTAACCACAGCTTTCACCATGCAACTTTGCACATTTCTGTAATGCTGGTGCTGGCATTGTGCTTTCAAACATATTTTATAAACATCAGTGCACTGCTATGTATTTTTAGAAAACTAAAGCATGTTTTGTGGGTGCTGTGATATATATCTGCAACTGCTGCTAGCTTTTTGCTTCTACTCTTGTTCCCTTGGCTCACATAAAGTTAGCTTTCATTTAGTTCCCAATCCATTTTTGTTAATTACACACACCTTTCATCAGAAATTATTTGAATTTAAAGTGAGAGGAAACATAATGATACTTTTGAAAGCAACACTTTGTGGAATGCATTCCTAAAGCTTTTATGAACCCTAGATGTGTATTTACATGCATGCAATTTATCTTGTGGATACATCATAGAAGATGTTAGGAAATTATGCTTCATCGTGAAAAATTCTGTTATATACTTCTATTGAATTTTCACAAGCTCTTGTTGAGCAACATTCAAGACTGAATAAGTGGAACTAAGTCTGGAAGTGCATTAGAGAGGGATAATTCAGGTATGAAGGTATGAATAAACTCACATCCTAAAACATATCCTCATATGGATTGCATTTTGCCAACACCATGTCTTGACATAACAAATACAATTAGCCTTACTTTCTTACCCAAAACACACGTTAGCAATGAATTCCTCCCTGTGGTACACTGTGGCTGCGAAGATTTCTAGTGCTGTTCTCTAGAGCCTGAGGGGGATTCTAGCACAGCACCTGCTCCTCTCTTTGATGAGGCATCACCAGCAGCCCCCATGCCTTTAGGCAGCATCTCTGATTGTAGTAGTACACCTGGAAACTTCTTGGTAAGACAGGATTCTTGTGTTTGGGAGTTCAGTTTGTTTCCTCACCCACAGCTCAGTGCATCCTTAACAGATTCGCTCTTGATGGTTTTCTGTGCTTTAGTTCTCTCAATTTTTCTGATTGATTTATGACATAACTTTATAATGCTGTTTATCTTCTTCAATATCAGTATTTCAGACAGTTCTGATAAACATGGAGTAGAACAAGGTAAAACGTAGGAATGTGCTTCACTTTATTAGAAAAGGATTAAACTGCTGAATTTGGGACCTAGAGCCATGAGTCTCCTGACTCTGCTCTTTAGGGCTTTGTATATACTCTTTGTATTCTGAATAAAAACAGAGAGTCTCTACTTCTAGAAGATATGTTAATGAATGGCAGGGGATAAACCTGCAGTTGTGTACCTTTTACAGGCTTTTGAATAATGGGTCTCAGGTGGCTATTAATTTTGGTGGTAGAAGGGAACATGCATCACTGTACACACTTTTCTGAGAGACACATATTTTCTTTCTACTAACAATCTAGTTGACATTAGTTGATTTTTTTTTTTCATGGATAGTAAAAATAATTTTAAAAATATAACTTAATAGAATATTTTTTTACTTTTCTCCCTCTCTTGGAAATAAACTCCAAACTTACTGAATAATTATTTTCTTCTCTTTTTAAATCATAAATAGATATTCTTTTCTGTCCATTTTTAATTAAAAGAATGCAAAGTGATTTGTCAGGATTCCAAAGTTCTTCTTGGATCCAGTTGACACCTTGCTATATGATGATGGAACATGCAGCTGGATTTACATTTCCAGCCACAAATAAATGAGCTTGAATCAGATTTACCTTTTTGCACAGCTAGAAAAAAACAAATGAAGGAAGTGTGGATTGAAAGGCAAATAAACAGGTTATAGCTACTCTAGCAAAATAGAAAATAAGCAGAGGTTTTGGCTTAGGGGTATGAAGAATATCTTCCAAAAAAACCCACTAAATCTTTCATTTTTCTCAGGATTTCTCAGCTGGTCTAACAAAAGCTGGCCTAACCTTTCTGTACTCACCTTCTTTCATTTAAGGATGTTCTGACCAGCATAGTGATAACTGCAACATTACTAATACTTAAACAACATTAATATGAGCACTGATTGGTTTTCTTGCTTACCAGGTGTTTGTGGAAATGATGCTAATCAGTAAAAGCATCTATATTCTTGCAAATTACACCCATTTCCCATTAGTTTACACCAGTATTTGATACTCTGATGATGAGTTGCTTGGCTCACTATAGTATATGCAAAAATTGAAAGGGCACAAAGTGAATTTATTGACAATGATGTTAACATTTTCAGCTTTTGCTCAGCTTTATTTTGCTGATAGCACTTGAAGGAAACTATATTTTTAGTTTGAAAAATAACTTTAAAATACCTCAGGCACTTCTTGTAAATGAAGCCCAGGCTTCCAGAGAAGCTAATGCAATGTAAAATGATAAGCTTCAAAAGCCATTGATTACTCTATGCCTATGCAACTCATTTCTTATTGAAACTTCATTTCACTTGGAGAGACAATTTAGTAACGGACAACATGAATCCTTCAAATGGTCTTAAGACCCATCCTGCCATCATTTGTTAGTAGATTATGTGTTTGTTGCCATGAATAATCCATTACCCGTTGAGTAGTGAGCACAATGCCAGGTAGTAACTGCTTATAAAAATAGACCTATTGGCTGCAATTTATAAATTGTCTCACTGACCTGGGTAAGCACATGCATAAATGTTGGCAGGACTGCATTTACATGTTTTTGCTATAAGGAATCAGACTGTATGCATCTTTAGTACTCAGATTCAATACCACTAAAAAAAGGCAAAAAAATACAAACTTGCTATCATGTTCATGTTATTCTTAGCATTTTATTGTCATAATTGTTTTAACCCATATGCTCACACATGTTTACCAGAATGGAAACCACATTATATTACAAAATAAAACATCTCTAACATATTTCCAATGATTTTTTGTTTTGTTTTGTTTTGTATCTGTAAGTGCCATTAACGTCTCAAAGCAAAAAGCTCCTCTGCTCTTCTAAGAAGATCATCTTCATCTATAGGGAGAAATATGGATCCCAGAATTTGATTACTTTCATAATAAATGCAAATAATATTAAGAGCACTTGGTCAGATACTTCAGCCACAAGTAATGAGCTATCTCCTTCAAATAAACCAGTGGTGTCTATAATGACTGTTTGGGGACATCTACATTTACTTATGGCAAAAGTTATGTCCCTGCTATTATTTTATGGTTTCAGGAATCATAAAACTACTTAATAGAGACCATCCATATTAGAAGCCCAAGTTATTCTTAAAGCAGTCCTGCTTTTGCAAAGCATAATTAGTGGACAGAAGTGGCTATTGAGAAAGTAAAACATCTGGGTTCAAACTAAGGTAAACATAAGAAAATACTTATTATAAAACTGTGTGTTGTTACTTGTTAATAAATACATATTAAATATAATTTTCTGAGGTTGACTGACTTCTACAAAGGGCTTCATCAGGATAAAACTTTATCCTCACTATCAAGTTTGAGTCTTCTAAATATTTTATTCTTCTTCTTCTAAGTACATTATTATTCTGTAAGGGCATCTGCAAAAGTACTGCAGTCTGGAAGGAGCTTCTGCTGCTCCAAGCAGGGACCTGTTTTCATTCCCCCATGAGGTCTTCTAGGTCCTCTTCTTCTGCCTGATGACAAGAGGGTCAGGGCTCCTCTGACTCTTGCAAAGCTTCCATCTGCTGCATTTCCCAGAGATGAAAGAGTGCAATTCCACCAGTCTCTCACACCCTGGTACTCCTCAGGCTCTCCATTTCAAGCTCTGTCCCCAGGCTGAGCAGATCATCCAGCTGGTCACACTGCACACAGGTGCCCCCTCTGCTGCCCTCTGGTACCAGCATCAGGCTCAAATACTCCCCACAGCCAGGGACCAGGGCAGCTGCATGTTTCTAATGTAGCTCCATCTGGCTCTCCTTTCTTCTAGTGATGGCTTTTGACTCTGTGGAAGCCATCACTGTGTCTGTTCCAGCTGAGCAGGCAAAAACCAGCAGGTGAGCTTGTCCCAGGAGCTGGGGAGGTGCTGTGCAGTCCTGCACAGACTGCCACACAAACTGCCCCATCATGTACTTCCAACACACCACATCCTGTTTGCCTGCCCCATTGGCTGTGCTCCTGGTTGCTCATGCTCCCTAGAGCCATTTCCATCTCCTGTGTTTGCTCTGTCACATCCTCCTGATGTCTGCTCACTCGGAGAGCTGTTGGGGCTCTGCTGTCTCAGGTTGCTGTGGCTCTGGGAACCCCCTGTATAGTGTTTTGCCCCAGAATTTAACAGAGTTGCCACTGCTGTTGCTGCTGTCACTGCTTATCTTTGAACACAGCCTTTCATTTTTTTGTACAAAGAATTTAAAACAAGACATATCATTACATCCTTACTGTCCTGTTCCCAGTCTTTGTCCAATTACTCCACGTTGCTATTCTAAACAAGCTCTTATCACCAATTCTTTCTATTAAGTGACAACTTTGTAGGGTGCACTGAGAAAGCTGAGGGGTAGTCTCATCACAGTCTACATCTGTGAAAGGTGACATGTTGGTATCTACTCTCTGTTGATCAAAATAGGATACAAGAAAATGGAATGAAACTCCATCAGGGAAAGTTCAGGTTGGACATTAGGGAAGTGTTCTTCACTGAGAGGGTGGTTGGTCACTTGCACGGGCAAACCAGGGAAGTGGTGGCAGCACCAAACCTGACAGGGTTCAAGGAGCATCTGCATGATGTTCTTAGTCATACAGTTTAGTTTGTGATATTTCTGTGAGGAGCAGGAAGTTTGTCTCTTATGGCTCTCTTCCAATTTGAGATATTCTATGATGCTGTGACCTGCACTATGCACTAGAATTTTCATGCTATCTGTCTTCCAGGGTTTAATCCTTGTCTTGATCCCTCATTTATCTAACAGCCTTTCAATACTTCCTTTCTCAATCTCACTCAGATGTCACTTTTATGCAGATGGTTCCAGTATTTAAATTCCTTTTACTGTTCTCAATACAGAAGCTTCACCTAATGGTCTTAATATAATCATTATTTTTTCCCATTTTTCCTTCAGCATAATTTGAATGGTTTTGGTAACACTAAAACAAAAATGGGACCTCCTGCTTCTAGATGCCATGCTAACCAAGATTTAGAGAAATAAGTCACAGGTTCATCAAAGGAGATTGATTGATTATCTGCCAAGCATGAATATTGTGTTAAAGAGTTTAAACACCAGAGATTTTTCAAAAATAGAATAATGCATAACCACAAAGAGTATGGATTTTCCGTGTATTTACAAATTAAACATAATGGCATTTGCATTTTTTTTTTCTGCATTTCTTTGTGATCTTGTGAAGTCATTGCAGATTTAGAAGTGTTAAAGGACAGTTAAATAATTCACCTAGAATTTTCTGGTTTACCCTGTAGATACATAGAAGCAGGCTCTATTTTTCCTCTAGTAAACAAGTAGAGGCCTCTGCAAGTGTTTGTACAATTAAAAGTTAATGACTGAAATCCACTTAAAAGTTCAACTGAATGCTCCTTTATTTATTGAAATAGAAGTATGAAAAGTACATACAAAGAAATAATTATTCTAGTAGTCTTCCTTTTTAATTCTCCTTTTCTACTGAGCTGATACTCAGGATTTAATGTAGACCCAAAGCATTGAAACTGATGCAAAATTTTTATAAATATATCATTAATTATGTGAATACTTTTAAAATGTGCTATAATTCATTATGATTCATACTTTTACTTTATGTATATTCTACATGTGTTATACATACAAATATGAATACAAATAGACATGATACAAGCATATAAATATTCTTGATACTTTACAAATACTTTAATGATCTTCCTATAGATTTCTTCACCTGCATTCTCTTACTAAATGACTTTAAATGTAAACCTTTGGCAATATGACAAGGTTGAAACACACAATTCTTTCAGAATGCTTTTTTCGTATTTATTTTCTTTATTTACTTATTACTTTACTTAGCCCAGTTGTATTATGTAGCATGCATCACCTGGATGATTTGAGAAGAATGACACCATAATATTTCTTCTCTAAACACTTCAGAATTCTTTCAGAAAGCTATTTGTCTGAGGTTTTCAGCAACTAGCAGAAATCCAGTCCTTCAGATAACATGTAACTTGCCTCAGTTACCACCAAATAAGGAATCAATATCTTATATGAAGTCAGTATATGAGACATCTGTTTTTCTGAGGTTCTCGCTTCAAAAGACCTTATTTCCTCATGTTCAGAAAAGTCAATTAAAAATGCCTATGTCTTCTTTCTTCCTGTCTGCTTTGATCTCTTCTTAACAGTGACTAAATTCTAATTTAAAGTAACTAGCTTGTAGCTAAATAAAAATTCTGCAAGCCACAGGAATAGGGTATTTGGGATAATACCAGCTTTTCTTGTTAAAATTTTAAGTATATAAATTTGGAACAACATTCTTTCTATGAATAATTTCCTTACTCAATAAAGATGATTAAAACTGGTAAGACTGATAGTATATCCCATATTTTACATGTCACAGGTTCTTATCTCACCCTTTAGTATTACCAGCTTGCTTGATCCTGCAAGGTTTGAAGAACTGTGCCTTGCCCTTCTTGCCCAAGCTCTTATGGCATTGCTTGTGGTAGTAAATAAACATAGCTTATAGTAGTCAGATGAACATACTTAACTGCCTCTGGACAAGAACTCTCTGCTATATGGCTTAAATAATATGCAATGTGTTTCACAAAGCAAATTCCAGTTTTGGGTGTTACTGAGATGAAATACTCTACCTTATATTCTGTATAGGGACAGAGACAAAATATTAGACAGGAAAATGAGTTGTCTTCTGCCTTCATATCTTCAGAAAAATTATAAAATAAAATCACATGGGGTAATAATACAGAAGTGGATTACAACAGCAGCAAAACATTTATATTATTGTTGGGACATTAATAAGCAATCACTGGAAAATTTAATAATTTAAACTAAACTGGATCATTGCAGAATCAACATTTATTTTAATAAAGAAAGTGGAAAAAAATGTCCATTATGAGTATTCTAAAGATGGGTCTAGAAACAGTGATTTAATGTTTTTTTGTTTTGTTTTGTTTTTTTACTTTTTTGGTCATAATAACTTTTTTCCCTCTTCTTTTTTCCTTCTCTACCTTCATCTATCTCTCACAAGTCTCAGTAAACACATTTGCTGTGATTCCTGCAAGAATCAACAAGCATAATATATGGGAATCCTTTCTGGTGTTAGTTTGTATATTCAGCTTTTGCATATGGTCTGCCTGAATGCAAGCTACTTTTGTTATGTATTCTATCCTATTTATAATTCTTTCTGTTTTGAAATGTTTAGTCAGCTTATATCACAAGTTTTTCTGTAAAAGTGTTATTATACATATAATATAGGATATGGCAATAATACAGTGCTGCTGTAGCATGTAATATGATAACATATAGAGAAACTCATGTCATTCCCTGCTGAACCACCTATCTTCCTTCCTTCTTTTTTTTTTAACCATTTCTTCCTCTATTTTCTCATTTTCTGCTGTGCCTCCTGCCTCCATTTCTGTTTCAAGTTGTAATTAACATCCATTCTTCTTTCTTTTTCAATTCCCATTCTTCCTACCTTACAAAGAAAAAGCCCCATTATGTGAAAACAGAGCTCCTTTATCTTTCACTTCATGTGTGCGTGGTCCACCTGGGATACGGCCTGTCTGCTGCTTTTTATTATTCATTTATGCCATTGGGGTATCCTAGCAAAAAGCTACCTGAACAAAGCTGATGCCCTAAGGCAACTTTGGGGAAGTTTGCTTGTTTGTTTGTTTGTTCATTTAGTTGTATTTTTATTTGGCATGGATGAACACCCTCAAGTGCATGTTTCTTTGGCTATAACTGAGAGGTTTAATATAATTATCTGACTTAATATGGGAGTTCAAGTCCAATGGCCTCATAGTCTTCCTAAAAATGTCCTTTCTTTCTGTTTTCTCACAGACAGTTTTCTAAAACTGTGTTAGTCTGATGCCCTAAGCTTTTTTTGCACCAAGGGCACCTTGTCAGCTGAAACTTAAGGAACCAAAGCGATGCTCTCAGATATTATTTGAATTGCATGGCCTTGGGGCTTCCCAAGGCAAAGATGGCTGCAAAAAAGATAAATTTATGTACCAAAGACATTTTTCTGTTGGACAAACTAATGTGTTCATAGAACAGACTTCTACATGGGCCTTGAAAGACAAGTAAGAGAAATTCTTTAAAACTGGATGCCCTTGGAAATGCATATCTCCTGATATAAAACGATGCCCCAAAGACATCAGGAATATCTTACACTACCTAAATCCATAAAAGTAGCAAAAAGAGTTTTCCTGAAATTGGATGGGATATAGTTATAATTTCTGTATTCTGACTGTATAAATTTTATATTATTGAATTATTTTTATTAATTATGTTGGTTTTAGCTCTAGAATATAAATTTGAATTAAAAAATGTTCAAGACACTGCATTCTTTCAAATAGTGCTTCAGCATTTAGAAGGCATCTTCTAAAGGTTTTGTGAGTTCTGTCAAAGAAAGCCAATGCTGAGGGGAAGAATCTTAGAGAAATTTAGGTAAGAAGAATACTGACAAACAAATTTGTCAGTACTGGGTTCACTATTCCTTAACTTGTCCATCAATGATTTCATGAAGGGGCAGATGCCACCTCAGCAAGTTGATGACACAAAGCTGGGAGGAGTGGCAAATAACCCAGAGGGCTGTGCAGCTCTTCAGAGGGAGCTCAAGAGGTTGGATGTGCAGGGAGGAACCAGTAAAAGCAAAGGCAATTGCAGGGTCCTGCAGCTGGGGAGGGAAAAACCCCAGGCACCAGCACAGGCTGGGGCTGATCTGCTGGAAAGCAGCTTGTGGAGAAGGACATGGGGATCATGGTGGACACCAAGCTGTCCATGAGCCAACAGTGTGACCTTGTGGCCAAGAGGCCAATGGTGACCTGAGGTGCATTAGGAAAAGCATTGGACTGTGCAATAGGTTTCCCAGAGAGGTTGTGGAGTCTCCCCCACATTGGAGATAATAAAGAATGGTCTGGATGCAATGCTGTACCTTGTGCTCTGGGATGACTCTGCTTAAGCAGAGAGGTTGAATCAGATGGTCTAATGTGGTTCCATCCAAATTTACCCATTCTGTGACTCTGTGATTCTGTGGAACACCTATTTCATCAACGTATTACTGTTTGATCCATTTAAATATTAATGTTTTATATTAAATTAATATCTAGAGTATTTTTACAAGCAATCACACAAAAGGGTTTTTTATTTTCCTTTATTCTAGAAGCACAACTTTTGAGTAATAGAGGATTTCAAAGAATACAGAGATCTTAAGGGGAGTGTTTCTTTTTTTTAATATGTTTAGAAAGTGATGGAAGAGCTTTTCATGCCTCATTATAAACTCAGTTTGCCTTTATACTGATGCAACCTGACTGATTTTGTAGGGAATTTCGTGTGATAAGTATTACTAGGAGTGAAAAACAATGTACTTGTTTTATAAACAAGGAGAAAAATATTATTTCTTTTTTCTTCTCACAGCCGTAATATATATGTCTGTATTGGCTTAATGTCCATAGCATAAAGATTTTAGTGCATTTCTAAAATTATTTCAGGGAGATTATTGCATAACATCAAACAGAGATGGATCTTAAAACTTTGCAACATGAATTGATATTTTTCATTGGGTTTGTGCAAACACTTCCGGCAGCTTTCTAATCCTCTATAATTTTTTATGTAGCCATCCTTGAGGATTTCTTCCCATTCTTGAAAAATAAATCCAGAAAGTGTCCTCAAAGCCAATGGAGAAGGCCAAAGCAAAGGATGCTGCAGCATTTTTTTTCTGTATATACATATATAATTCTAAATTATGGATTTTTACTGCTAAGAATAATGTATATATGAATTCAATTTTAAATTATGAGAGCCTGCATGAAGGAACAGTATATTCTGTGCCTTCTACATTTCTAAATGTTCTTTTGGCATTTTGACATGGTAGAAAAATATAGCACATTACATTGGCTAACATTGTTGTAGTCCATCTAATATATTTGTTTATATGTGTTGTAAATAGTTGCTCATAGGCAAATTAATAAAATATCTATACCATTAGCTATCATATTTTTCTTAACATTTGAATACCAGACATACAAATCAGAAACTTTAATCATATGAAAAGTATATTCAGCACATAAATCTATTACTGGTGCCATAATATAAGTTCTAACTTCTCGGAGCATTTGGCTACACTGAAAGAGGTTGTGCAGTCCATGAAAACCCCCTACAACAAATATTTGCTTCATTATCTGCCATCTAAAACACAGGGACTGGTAATATTCAAAGAAACTTCTGTGATATCTCTATCATATGATATCAATCTATTATTTTTCCCTCCACGGTTTAGTTTTTAAAAAAATTACTGGAAATATTGAAAGCATAGACACAAATACAAAAAGAGTGTGTGTGTATGTGTGTGTGTGTGTGTCTTCTTTATATAAAAACTTTAGGCAGGGTGAAGACCCATATTCCTATATATATTAAGTCCAAAGATATCTACATATTATTCCTATGTATTTGAATGAAATTAGCTAGAACTTGATGGAAACACTTTAAATCTTTCAGGGTAGTATTCCATTAAAGAAAATAGTTTTCCAAATGTTTCTTCATTTTTTGCTATACTTTTTGTTGTAGTTTCCTCTTCTGGATCCAGTCACAGAGACCTGTTATCTCAGACTTTCTAAGCTTACAGAAAACTAAAATGAAGATATTTGTGTTCAGAAATTAGGTCTCTGAGGGACAGTGTAAAGGAAGGATGAGTTTCATAACCCTACAGAAAATGCTAAACCCACTTTTTTAAATGGCCAAAATACTTTTGACAACATGTAATCTGTCAAAATACATGTTTTTTCAAAGTCAAGCTGTTCTGCAGTGATTTATTGATTTTTATGAAGATATCAGTAATGAGTTTTTTGACAGTTTCTTCTTTTGACCAGAAGGACTAACTTGAAGCTTGAGGATTAATTAACTCTCTTTCTCTCTGTCTCTGTTTCACTCAAAAGCACAAAATGTTTTGCTTTCATTCCAAGATAAATTTAATACTTTGAAAGTTGTTAAACAAACATAAAAATCTGTAGCAGCTAATAAGAGTCTCTCACACAAGCAGAACCCACATCACTTGAGGCTTAGGAATTTGGACCGATATAATAAAATTAAACCAAAACCCAATAAGCAGTCCTTGAGTTCCAGACATTATCTGTGTTTGAAGGAAGATATTCCATTTGATAAGTCAAATACTTTTGTTCTGCACTGTGTTCAAAGACAATCCTATACTGCAGATACCTGCTAGTCTCAGCTTCTTTTTTGCTTTCCTATCTATTACTTTTTTCTTTCTTCTTGAAATTATCTCTGCTAAAGTGATATTTCAGGGTGTCCACTAATTTTAGCCCTGCTTCTGTATACTTTCATCTCTAAAAACCTCTCTCATTTACCTTTTCTCTTTAATCAGATGTCCAGACCCTTTTTTTTCATCTTGTGGTAATCTGAAAATCTCCACTTTACTAGCATTTAAATTTTCAGTATTTTCATCTAGAATGTAGAAAAATTTTGAGTTCTTGAAGGTACAAATTGTACATAAGTTGTTAGTGCAAGAATTATTGCTGCTAGTAGTAGAAATAATGAGACCTCTTTTGCTAAAAGAGAGATTACTTTTTCTCCAAAACTGTATTATTCAAGAAGTAAAGGCCTGTGTTACCACAAAGAAAATAATGAACTTCAGATAAGTTAAGGAATTCAAACATAACAACTTGATAGATAGTACTGTCATTTTCATATATTTCCCAAAATATTTGAGCAAGTTATATATTGTAGAAGGAAATTGGAAGAATTATTAGTCTTATTTGTAGATATGTGTTGGAAAAAATCAGTGCTGTGAAATCTTCTACATTGTTAAGGCTGGAAAAGAATTAAACCATCTTTAGAAGATAAGCAAAACAATATTTCTTTTCAGTAAAAATGAAAGGGTTAATGAGCACATGTAACTAGCACTGTACAAGTCAGTAAGAGAGGAAATTCAGTGCTCTCTGACACTGTCTTCATTAATGACATTCAAAGAACTATGCTAATTTGCCTCCCAGCTTGTTAAATGAGATTCAAGAAATAGTGATAACTGGAGAATGAAAAGCAAATTGGTTAACTTTACATGAACACTGAAAACCAAAAGCAAACAACACTAAAACCCAAACCAACCAACCAACTAACCAACCAACCAACCAACCAACCAATAAACCAACTAAATATGTTTTTAAATAACTACTAACAAGTAACCAAATAATTACCTTTATGATATTGATGAAAGATAGGCAAAAATTTCAAAAATTTTGAAAAAATGCCTAAATCCTTATGACAGTATCAGAGTATAGAAAGCTCAGAAGTTAAAAACAGAATAAATTTCACAAAATTCTCTGTTTATATGTTCTGCAGCATGTGAAGAAATCAAAAGAAATTATAACACTGAAGGTAATTCCTATGTTGGCATTTAATTTTTTCTCCACATGTGTTTACTGATACAATTTTTTGCTATAGATTGAAAGAAAAAAATATTTTAAATCTCATTATGACTCTTTAGATAATAGTAATTATTTTCTTTCTAAATTTCATGACATTTTCGTATATGCAAATGCTCAGAATCAGACACAATGACCAGAATATTCATCATAAAGTCCAATCTCATTCCCACCCTCAGGTGTAGTATTCCAGTCAAACAAATATTATTCAGTTACTACTAGCAGATCAGGGTGTCATCAGCTATACAAACCATGAGTACATGCAGTAGCTGGACCTAGAAATATTAACAGACTAGCATCTTAACAAATTGCTATTAAAATGTATTTAAAATCAGTCTGCATGCTTCTAGCACACTCTAAATTTGTTTATAGCCAATGTTCAGAATACAGAAAAGCCCTTTTGTAAAGTTCATATTCACCTGAAAAAATACCATCTAGAAAAAGAAAAAGGAATAATTTGTATTGAGAAAAAGCCTAAAAGACTTTGTTCCAATTATTTCATAGAAAATAACAAATGCCTTAAGCAGGTGCTAAATTAGAAAAAAATAGTTAACTAAAAGTTAGACACATCAAGACTAAAAATAAATGTTGGTGTTAATTTATTCAATTGTGCTGAAATATTTACTGGGAAGCCTACTAGTACAGTTATTCTTAATAGAGATGTTTATTCCCCTAATTGAACTTTAAAAAAAATTACAGTGCTGTAAATTTATAAAACTAGTAGATTTATTAAGAACTTGTTTAGTGCATTTACTTTAAAAAATCTATATACGTAAAACTGACAGCAGAGGAAGAAATAATGAAGCATCTTCATCTCTATGTAGATGAAGTGTATGTTCATGTCCTTGATTTAACATTCAGAGAAAATCAACTAACTTAAAGAGTAATATGAAAAAATATTTGTGTCAGCACTTTTAGAGTAATCATGTATTTCAATAGAGCAGTACACAGTTTAATGAGAATGCCTTCAAAATAAATCAAAGCACTGGTGTTCTTTTTGAAAGGTTTGATCATCACTGAAACGTTCCAAAGAATAAAAGTAACTCCTGGTAAACAATAAGGCCATCTTCAGAGAAGAATGAAATGTGAACATAGGAAGATTTGTTTAGTGTTTCTATTTAATAATGTATTTACAATTAACAATATTTACATAGTTAATAAATTCTATACTGAAGCACAAGTTCAGAATCTGAAACCTGTTGACATTAAACAAAGCAGCTTTTGATTTACTACTCAGTTGAAACAGATTGTCATAAACAATCTACAAAGTGTCCAAGGTTATTTATCTTTTTTTCTTCATTTATGTGTAATTTTGTTTCTATATTTATGAAGGAACCCAATTCTCTATAAATAAAAATGAATGGAAAACAAATATTGCAAGATTCATCTGGGAATTGCGTGTTATCTTCATCTTCCAACTTCTTTCTTGGTTTTATTTGCCTTTTGGGGGCTGCTGCTTTCTTATTTTATTTAATACATGCATTGACTAGTGCAATTTCTCTCCCCCTCAGATGTGACAGGAAATTTCATGTGTTTTGATAATAAGTGAGTAGACACTCAAACTGAAATCCCCATAAGCTTACTTCTGACATTCTTTAATATTACTATGATTTATCAGGTATTTCCACAGTTCCCTCCTCACTCCTTTAAAAAATATTTTAAATGGCTTTACAATAAATCTGTTTAGTGACTGTCTAATTTGACACATATTTTGACATAATCAATTGTCACACATTTAACATATCACATGATAAGAAAATAAGCTTATGAACTGTTTAAATTTCGGTCTGTACAAAAAAATAGTGTCACTACAGTACTAAGACTGTAAGCAGTGATTGGACTATTAAAGAATCCAATTTACAGTTAATTATCTTCTAAATACCATTATACTATATTAAAAACCAATTACTTATATTCCGGTCAGTATCTGGCTATCAGAATAAATGTTCTCTTGATGCATAGTCTAACTTGCTTTAAAAAAGGTGAGAATTGTATTAAACATCAAGAATATATAAATTGGTTCATAAATATATGATGAAAATAATTGAAGGACATCAGACAATTAGTACATTGAAAATTTTGGATGCAAACAAAATATTTACAGAATATAGAATTATGAGCACCATATCTAGCAATGTGTTACCTACCAACTTCATGCTCCACTGATCTGAATTTTAGGTAAGAATTTTTAGAGTTTGGTTTTAGGGTTGGTTTAAAAATTATCAGTTAATGAGACTTTAAAACTAATTTCCATAATCCTCAAAGAAAATATTGTTCAACATTCAAAAGAGCTATGGGTATTCTTTTTCAAAGCGCATATTAATGCCAGCTTCAAAAAGGGGGATGTTTATGACACCAAGATAAGAAAATACAAATACAATTGTTAATCACTGTGTAATTACAAAATAGAATGTTCCTAAAGTCATAGTAGAGATACCTTGCAAGTGTTTATTTCACGTTCATCTACTCACTTGATTCTTTCATATTTAACTGTTGTGCAGGAAATTCATAACAGTCTACAGCAAGTAAACTTTATAAAACTGAAGAAAGCTTTGTGAAAGCAAACAATCTACCTTCTTAAAACATATTGTTGAAGTTAATGTTTTCATGTTCTACAACGTGTTCTTGTGATACACAGTAATCCTTTCAACAACCTTTGCTCAGAAAGATCCCAGGGCCTAAAAAGAGCCTTGAAATGCAGTCACTGCACTTATGGTTATAAATTCATAATGTAAAAGTGACTTTAATTATTATTCAAAAAAACAAAAAAACAAAAAAACAAAAAAACAAAAAAACAAAAAAATAAACAAACAAAAAAAAGAACCAAAAAACCGGTTAAATATGAATTCTGTGTAAAACTGGAACTGAGTGGGACGATTTTATTCACATCAAAAGAAGGTGCTTTTGCTACACATTATTTCATTGGGTTACCTTCCTGTCTCATGACTTGTGGATGATACAGATAGTCTTTCAGGGCCTCCCTGGAAAATCATCCCTTAGATAAGAAATTGCTTCCTCAAAATGACTCATGCTAGAGAAATATTCACCCCCCTGTAGACCCCACATTATCTTTTAAAGCCCTAATTAGTCCCTTTTTTATTTCCTTTTAGTAATTGGTCACTTTTGCCTCTATGTAGTTGGATAGTTTTCAATCTGTAACATTATTGGTCCATCTCCCAAGCCACCCCAACCCTATAAAACCCCTCTGATATTCTATGTACTCGGATTGCTGCCAGACCCCTTCATAGAAATAAAGTTGCCTGCAGAACCTCTGTGCAGCTTTCCCAGATATCTTTCTCTTTGCTGGCTAAGAAAGTGCTGCAAGCAAAATGGAATCACAAAAGAGCTGATAGGGTCAGCCTAGGCCTTGCTTGCATCTTAGCACCTTGTGGCTGAAGTCTGCCTGAAACAGCCAGGAAGGGCTGTTCCATTTGGAATGTTTTATCCAGGCTTGTTGTGGCAGCCTGGGGCAAAATCCCCAGCCCTGGCAGCTACATGACTCATTAAGGGGGACAAGGCCCTGAATGTAATGCTGCATCTGT
The DNA here is from genome assembly GCA_030060385.1 of Muscicapa striata striata. NCBI lineage: Eukaryota > Metazoa > Chordata > Aves > Passeriformes > Muscicapidae > Muscicapa > Muscicapa striata. The sequence goes on from JAREIS010000146.1 coordinate 2,634,645, forward strand.
GAAGAGCTGAAACCATAACCTTCCCATACCTTTATCTTCATGTGAGAACATTCCTAACACCTGGTGGAGTGCTTTGCTGTTTTCTCCAGAGCTATTCACCAGTCTTCCTAAAAAAGGTCTGCAGAGGGATGAATCTGCCAGAATATACAGATAGCAAGTTACAAATACAGCCATGGGTTAGGGTGTCAGCAGACTGTAGCTGGCTAAAAGTGAATAATATTTTATAACTTCATATTACTGGAAAGGCTAATATATCTTCCTTTCTTTTTTTTTTTTTTTTCTGCTGACACATTTGAAGGAGAACATCAAGCCAGACATATGGATCCTAAGAGGGATTCTCAGCCCTGGGCCCAAATCAATGGCTAAGCAACAACTGTAACTTATCAAACTCATTCCTGTTACTGATGTCTCAGGCAGGCATATTTCTTCTTGACTTCTTTCCTGCTTTTTCACAGAAGCCAGGGTAGGCAAAACCAGTTCTTAAGGTAGGGTAAGCACATAGAAATGATCTTTTGCTCCTGACTTACCTTTTGGCAAAAAGGCTAAAAAGACAAAACAAAACATCAGCTGTGGATAAGAGTTTGAAGACCAATGTGTAAATAGGGTGTATGACGCCACTGTTTCCCCAACAAACACTTTCTATGAATGAACATAAAAGATTAAATTATTTCGCCAATATTATCTCCCCAATTTGTTTAGACTTGGCAGACAATAAGGCCACAGCACTGCATTGATCAGGGCAAAAAGAAACTTTTTTATTTTATTTTAAATAGTCTACTTAAAAAGACTTTTTAAAGAAACCTTTTTAAACTGTAGAAACCTTTTTAACTGTAGTATTTTCAAAGCCTGAATGATTCCTTACAATTAGTTAAAAAATTTGGAATTGTTTGACTACAGAAGGCCACATGTTGGCATAAAAATGACCTCAGAAAATCTATTACAGGAACTCCTGAAGGATTAAAGTAGCTTTATATTTGCTGACTTTTCAGTTTCATTCTGTCATGGGATGCCCTTGTCAGCATACATTTCCTTTATGCTTATTGTTAGACATATGTGCAAATGCTGATGAAAAACCAGATGTGTTTGGCCTTTTGAAGAATTCATACTATTCAAACTTTTCTGAAACCATTTAAGTTTTCATTTTCCCTGTCTGACAGTTTGCTGAAAATTCCTGTGAGGCAAAGTCTGGAGCCGAGAGATTTTAGAGGTGATATAAGTGGCAATTCAAGATTCAAGGGATATCTTCTGTGCCAAGAAAGCAGGAGAGCACATGTGAGGGCTATTAGGAGTGTGAAACATTATTTTGAGAGTCTGCCAAAGACCACTGTATAATAACCTGGATTCTAGTATTTATTGCATTAGATGACATGACCTGATGTTTGCCCACAGGCTGAAGCTGGGTGAAATAGGTCATGAAAGGGAGTCAGACAGACCACTGCTTGAAAAAAAATAAAGAGGGGACATGATCCATTCTGTATATAAAGAAAGTCAGAGCAAATTACAGATTTACTGGAAAGAGCAGTGTTCCTGCCCATGTCCCCTAGGTGTAGCAATTTAGTATGGGATCAGTTTGACAAGCTGGCACATGTGATTGCAAATCAGAGGCAGCCCATTCACTTGAAGTTCAGGCTGCCAAAACATTCCTGTGACAACCGACATCTAAAATTCCTCGTGCCAGTGGAGCACCTTTGTGGTGTCATTAGCAAACACACCAACCCACTCTAATACTCTATACTCTAATAAACATTGCCAATACAAAACTGTGTATGATATTTAACCCTCTGAGTTTCTGATTATCCTGAAATAATCTGACAACTAACTTTGAGGTGAATTGCTCAGATTGGGATGCATGAGGCAAGGGAAGAAAAAGTGTGAGGTACAATATATAATACATATTTGCACCCTGGTGTCTTAATCTTAGAAGGACTTGTTAGACTGCATCAGTAAAAGAATTATGTGTCCCTAGAGCTGCATGTGTTAGGCATTAGGGCCAGTGTCATGGTGGGAGTTCTGTCTCCAGTTACAGAAAAACTAAAGCACCTTTCTTAGCCCCTGCCTGTCCCAACAACCACAGCAGACATCATTTCTGTGTGGATACTCAGAGAAAAATACCTTCTCCTCACAGACAGCATGCTGTACTTTTATCTGGTATCCTTAACAAGTAAGGTCAGGCATACTCACTAATTAGTGTGAGTAGCAAAGGATTAGGGCATGTTTGGCAAGTCCTAGTGATTTCCAGCTATGGATGTGATCAGGAGGAGTCACATGTACACTGGGGCCTACTGACACAAAATGTGGCTTGAGAATAAAAACCTAAACTCAAGCACATTCAAACCAGGTTTGAAACACCTTGTAGAAAAAACCCCTGAAATTTATTTATTTTGTTACAAATCAGGCAACTTATGACTTCTACCTTTATCATACTGCATATTAGAAAGTTTTTTTCACACATATTTTACTCCTTTTAATCTGAAACCATCATGTATTTAGTTTTTACACTTAAGTGCCTTAATTCTCATCCTTTCATGATAAAATAGGTGGATTTTTAATGTTTTACTTGACTCCCTTTTCAAAACTAATCAGTTTTAGTAAAAAATTACTAATATACTCAAACAATACTAGTTGCAATTTATATGCTATTTGCAGTGGATAATTTTACAAGTTTAGGTAAGGATATGGATGCTATGATAATAATGTGTCAAATAGTATGCCTTTAACTGTAGGATAAAGCTGCTTATTATTTTCTGAGAACTACTGGGACTAGATTTTGGGCTCTTCTAGTCTTTGAAGCTCACTGATTTTTAAGTTTTGTATTTATTTAATATCATTTTGTTTTAAATTAAACCATCAGGGGCTTTACTGTCTTTTGCAGATGTTGTCTAAATAGGCATACTAAGTTAAGAAATCAATATATACATAAATGTCACACATCTGTAGCCTCCAGAGACATTTGCCAAAGTATAAAATACCAATTACAAGGTATTCTTCACAGAGATTTTTCATAAAAATCCCTGAAGGTGCCAGTGATGAATAAATGCCTTAGGTTTAATATTTAGGGAAGCAGACATCTCAAAGAACAAGTGTATCATGCTGTAGAGAAGAATAAGCCCTAATGAATTGATTCAGCTAAAATTAGTTCAAGATTTGATCTGACACTAAAAACATCTAAATATAATTTGCCATGAGAAGAGGAGAGCAATGCTACCAGCTCAAATTAAATGCTGGGTTTTTCCCCTACAAACTATTGTCCCTATAAACTATAAATAATGCAGATAAGATTTCATACAAAGCATGCCTATGCTTCTCAAAAGGCTTTTTTGGACAGCTATCAGTTAACATCTTCCATTTAGCTGTCTTGTAAATTTTAAAGTGATTTTCTTCAAAATGAGTCTGCTGTATAATGTAGATATGAGAGAGATGTCAATGTGAATGATGATATAAAAAAGCCCAGATTTGGGGGCTTGGGAAATAAAAGATGAAAATCAGATTTTTTGATGCTTATATTTGTTTCCAATAAGCTGCAGTCACAAAATGGAAGGATGTAACAGATGCTAATTAACCAAGAAGACAACAGCAATAACACAATGGCTGTTCACGGAAGTGTAAGCTCACTGGAGATGACAGAATTCACCAAGAGTAGCCACCTATTTCTGTTTTGTGATAGGACAAAATACATACACTTCATGAAAACAATATTTTCTATCATTGCTAAAATGTCAAAAACTGTGGCACTTTGATGCCTCCTTTTCCAAATGTCTCTTACATTAATTTTTCTACAGATAAGAGAACAGTATTGCAACTAAGCTGACAATTTGGTGCAACTTTTGACATGTGCTACATAAAATTATACTTGAATTTGGTTCTTGCTTTAACCAAGAGAAAATTACTCAAGGCTTAAGAGATATCCATGCATAGATAGAGGAATATAGTTTTATTGCACCTAGTAAGTCACTTTTGAGAATGCTAAGGTTCTCTCTTATCAACTCCCACTCTTATTGAGTCTTTCAATGTATTAGGAAGAATAGCACTGTTAACTTCTGGATAATAATGTGAGAAGTGGATTGATTAAAAAAATTACTTATTCTCAAAATTTCTGAAGTTACATAAAAAAGCACACACATTTTTCTATAAGAAGCATATATTTGTCTTTAGAGGGTGCACAGGAATCATATGTTCACACTTTCCAAACTATTTAATAATTTAGAAAATATGTCTAACATACAGCTTCTCAGTTCCATCTGTAGGGATGAGTTCCAAGGATTTTTGATGTGTTGTTAGAAAGAATCATACTGTTAGTTCCTTTCTGTTTAAAAGGGCTTTTTAAAACTATAATGAGAGGTTAAGTAGTATCAGAAATCTATTTTCCCTAGTCCTTATTGTATGCTTTCAGTTTTTATTACTTGTATAGGGGTCTAACTGAAACAGTTTCAATCATTTTATTTCTGTCTCACAATGGGATTTTTATATGTTTACTATTTTTTCTCATGATCCCCTGCATGTTCATTTTCCTGACACGGATAAGTACCCTGTCAATAACATGGAAGGAAAAAGGCAGGCACATCTATAGAAAAAAAAAAAATCTTCATTGATCATAACAAGAGGCCAGAGTTACATGCTGAGAAGTTTGGGTTTACCTGGAAAAAGCCTGACTGCCCTTTCTCTCCCCTGAGGTTGTGGTAATACAACCATCTTCTCACAAGCCTTGGGGTTTTTTATCTCCAAGTCATCATTTTAGAGCCAGAACTGATCAGATCAGCTTTTATATTTTCACTTTTTTTTACTAAGAGGAGTTATAGTATGTTTAGCATTGATGACTGCAAACATTTTGTTTATACAGCTGTCTTCATTACTACATTATGTATCATGAGAGAAATTTGCCCATAAAGGATGGAAACTCTTAAAACCTAAAGAATATACAGACTGTTGCCAGGTTATATAAAGTAGAAATTCTCTTTTCCATGGTAACACTGTTGTGGTGAAGGGGGTGTTCAACCTATACTTTCCATATAATACAACCATAATTTCCATAATACTACCACCTACATAGCTGTTTGCAGAATTCAGAATTTGTATTCCAGATCCAAATAAGATTACTGAACTATGCTAGGTACAAAGAAATTATGTCTATAAATAAAGCTACCATACTTAAAAAAAATTACAGTTGGTAAGCCTGGTGTGAGAGTGCAGATCCAATACAAATGTCTCCCTGATTGACAAAAGCATATCTACTGCAATTAGCACAATAGGATAGTTAGCAGGGTCTGTGTCAAATTTCCTTCACACATATAGGGCAAATTTGTGCACAACAATCTCAGAATCATCTGGTTATGCTTTCAGTCCCTTATAAGATTGTTTACTGAGTACTGTCATAATCCTCTTCTCAATTTCTCTGTAGATATAGCTGTTTAGTAAATGCTGTTTTCCAAAATGTTATTTTTTTTTGCTTCTGGGTCTTCTGCACTTGTCTACTTGTCTATTACACAGTCTGAGAAAATGAACAATTATTTTGGTAATTAGTGCCTCTGAGTCTTCTCCATAGAATAAAAGATTAAGAAAGATCTACCTACCAGTGAATCACTTCAGTTTCCAGACCTTTAGTTACACTACAATTTTTTATTTTATATGTGTGTGTTCTTGTGAAGTAAGGGTTGACTTACTCATTTTCTCGTGGGTCTATCAAGTTTCTGTGCAAGAAGCACCAGTATTGAATCTGATTCCTAAAGTAATTAATGTAAGAGTATTTCCTAGGCTTTGGGGTTCCAGTCAGAAAATATTCTCCTGGTGTAACTTTTAATTTTACTTTTTAGAAGAATTTTGGAATCAAAATAGTATATTTTATGTAAACTGTCAACCCTCTGCCCCAAACATGCAAAACAGTCCATTATTTAAAAATCCAGACAATGAAATACACCCAAACAGAAACATATTGCCCATTGACAAAGAAAAAGTAATACTGTACCAAGGCAGGCAGTTAACTTGCATTATAATCAATTCTGCAAGTGAGAGTAAACATATTAGAGTGGACATTTAAAATGTGTATTCATTGAATGACCAAAGTTGAATATCTCAGAATAGCATTGACATTACCCTGTATTCTTGGAATAAGATGTCTCAAATCTTTTTCTGTTAACTAGCAGTTTGAATTGTGTATCCCTTTTTAAGTTTCTTTTTCCATTTGTGCTAAAAACACCTTTTACCTAATGCTCTTTGACAATTTATCTGAAGGAAAGGAAAGGACTGTGTCTGTTTTTTTGTGTCATCCAAAGTGTTGATGCATTCCAGATTTGCTCTCATTCTCATCTCAAAGCTAAATAATTTTTTCCTTTATTTTTCATTGCTAGATGGATAAATATAAATGAGAATTTCCCAATCCCCTCTTTTCCTCGTGTATCTATGGGTGCCTATGAAGTTATTCAAGTGTGTGCATGTATATGTAGACTGCATTTCATGATGTGGATACTGTTCTGGGGTATACTAGATATATGATTTTATTACTTGTTCATCTTACAAATTCTATCATCTGTTTCATGAACAAGCATTTTAATAATCAGTTTTACAAGCAAAGCTCAAAGCTCTTTCTCATCCAGCTATCCCTGGGATTACACCATGGGGTGTAATTTATTAAATTTCAAAAGAGTAAGTGAAAAGCTCTTGATTCACCTGTGTGGTTAAAGCCCGCAATGAAAAGTGCTTACCTCTGCTCACTCCTCTCTTTTCTGTCTGCAATTACTCCTGGGCAATAACTTTCTTTTTATTAAGCATGTTATCCCAGAGGTGCTACTGTCCTCTCTGAATGACTTGGCCTTGGTCAGCAGTGTCAGTCTCAGAGTCAGCTGGCATTGGCTCTGTTGGACATGGGGGAAGCTTCTGGCAGCTTCCCTCAGAAGTCACGCCTGCAGCCACACCTGCTGCAGAAACATTGACACCCAAGCACAGTATATTAAGAAATGAACTTTATTCTATTTACTCCTTTCCCTGTGATGATATACAGAATAGTTTGGGCATAAGGAACAAGCTGTCACAGAACATTTTCATATAAAGTTGATCAAAACACATTTTTCCTCTTACTCTAAGTATTACCTGGGTCAAGATATCTCATCAGTCAGTCAAGTATTTGTTATAAATTTTAAGCACAACATAGCTGTGAAAGTTCTTTCATTTTAAGCTTAAAGTCTCTGTGAATGTCCAGTAATTCTTATGTAAATCAGCATATTTATTTAGTTAAAAAAACCAGACTAAGCTGCCCTGTGTATAGGCGAATTTACACTGGAGATTTTACTAGTCTAATTATTTAATCAAAAAATCACATACCATCCAATTATTATTCTGCTACTGAACATTTTATATATAGATCAGACTTAATTCATTTTATTGGCAAGTACAGCAAAGAAGTCAGCTCTCCCTGTTGCTATAGGTTCATGGACTGCAGCCATAAAAGTCCATTTAATCATCCAACATAATTTTTTTGTGCAACATAAGATTTCAAATTAATTCCTGCTTGAGTTAGAGCAGCATGAGAGAACCAACCTGCATTTAAGAATTTAAGAATAACAAATGCTTGTCACCTTAGTAAAATATCTCACGTTACTCTTAATTTTTTTTTTATTTTTAATTTGAATATGTCAAGCTTCAACTATGAGCCATCTGACACTATTACATAATTTTTCTGATAGACAGAAGAAAGTTCTCTTCTGCCCCCTTTAATTATAAAACCTAGTTGGTAACAAACTATTTCTGCTGTTTTTCTACCTGTTCCATTTAAGACATATTTGATAAGAATTCCAAAGCTTGGTGTTACTAACATAAAATTAGAGCAGTCGAAGATAAGAAAGTCTGCAGATTTCCAAAAATATTAGATCACAATAATTTTATTTATGAATTTGCAGATTACATTAGTCCTAGGAGTTGCAGCATAACAGTCAATGTACATTCCCAGATAATTATTCAGATTACTCCAAGTATTTCTCAGACCTCTGCTTTACATGATAGTGCCCACCCTGCTGCAAATAAAGCATAATTTTTCTTTTATATATTTTTACTGTATGTTTAGATGTAGTTAACTTTTTCCATTGGGTAGACCAAAGCTTATTGAAAATCAGACTTCATAATATCAGCAACTGGTCTCATTCAACTACTTCAACCATATTTCTCTTTGCATGCTCGATGAGGAGTAATGCTTCCCTACCAGACACAGCTAACAAACAACAGCAAAGCACAAAAAATATCAAAGCTGATAGGGTCCTGTTAGAAACTTAACAACTAAAAATTGTTCAACTCTCAGTTGAAAGTTTCTACTTAGACAGTTTTGCATTTATTTATTGTGTGTGAGACTGATTTTTTTGCCTTCATTTTTTTATTAGACAGTGTGCGGTATAATGACAAGAAAAAAGCTTGTGGTGCAATGGGTGTATTTCATCAATACCATTTTAATTGTTAACAAAATTATTGTGTTGAAAAAGTTATCACTTTTATTTAGTAGTAATATTTATTTTCCATAAACCCACTTTGACTGGCATTAATTATTTTGCCTCCTTTATTTCTTTATTAATCAAGCGTTCTCTCAGCCTCTTTCCATTACTTTGTCTGAGATCAATGTCAGACTGACAGGCCTAGCATCATCCAGGTCATCCAACTCACCTTTCTTGAATGTTATCACAATATCATCTTTCTTTCAGTCTCTGGAGAAGTGCCCCAGTGTTCCAAAACTTACAGAAAATCAATGTTAATAGTGCAGAATATTCATTGGCCAGATATTTGGCAGCAAATTAAGTAAACTCTCTGATTAAAATCCATTAAACTTTAGCACAGGCTGTGCAACATTAATCCAATAATCAAGGAAGAAAGACTGTACCTTTTTTCAAGTAATCTAAATACAACATCTGATATTTTCATAAGAACAGAAAAACATAAATGTGATTATTAATGGATAAAAGAGTACAATAGTTATTATTGTCTCTAACACACACAAAAGCTGCTTCTTTTTAACATTATATTGGCTATGTTTCTCCATGTATAGTCCTAATTTTCTTTCAAATTTTTATCTTCTGATTTGTATTCTTCCATTTGTAACGTAGAGACATCTTAATTAATAATTTAGCAGCATGTTTTGCAGTCTCCATATCTGGAGATATACAAAATAGCTGTCTATATATGGTTTCAGGCTCTAAATGCCCCTTCTTGATCAAGAGGTTGGACAAGATGCCCTCTGGCAGTCCCCTCCCTACCTTAACCATGGTGATTCCATGGTCACATGAAGATAAAACTTAGCATTTTTCCTTGTGTCAAATCTAGCAATTTTTTTTAATAAGGAATTTTTTTTTCTTGTTTCATTTAATATTTTAGTTTAATCTTTGAGCTATATCCAGTATTTGAAAGCTGCACTGAATTCCTCTTTCAAAGCAGAGGTTTTCCCACCAAGTCCTGTAAATTAGCAGTTAAAGAGTCAGTCTCCTTCTTTAACAGAGCAATTTGATGGTCTATGTCAATTAAATATATTTCCAAGTTAATAGGCTAAATTCATTAGTTAATTCTTGATTCTGAGCTGTAGCAGGGTACTTTTCAAAAATGCTCTCCTTTTTTCTGCCTATTCAGGTCTTTTCTTCAGTCCTATGAAATTTATTCAAGGATGAACTCTGAAGATAATTTTACTGGATGAACTCTGAAGATAATTTTACTTGAAAAGTTTACAAAGTCACTTTTCTAGCTTTAATGCCAAGAAAAATATGTATATTTACATAGAGTATATTAGATATAGATTATATATAAATATGTATTTAAATAAAACATACATAGTGTATGGATTCAGTTTCTGATTAAGACAGTATATTTAATCCCACACATGTAGTTTTCTGCCTCTGTGTTAAATATACAGCTGTGTGCTACCCAAAACAGCCCAACAGGCAGATACCAATGCTGTCTAAGAGCCTTCAGATTACTCAAGCCATCCACACAGTCAGACATGGTATTCACAGGAAAACAATGATCTCAAGCCCCTAGAAAACACATACTGAACACTCAGTGTACTGAGGTTTTAGCTACATAAGCAATGGAGTCTTGTTTCAACACATGCCCAGTGCCATCCAGGATGTTCTAAGTCATCTCTTCCTTAGAAATCTGTGTCTTGAAGTGTAGAGCAATGAAAACTAGAATGAAGCTCTCAATCATCCAGGTTCTCCTTTTCTGGAGAGAAGTTCTCCTTTTCTGCTGCATTCTTCCTTCATTTAAAAGCATTTCAATCACTTTTGAAACTGAGAAAACACTCATTTTTCTTATCTTAATATCTATTTGAGTTTATTTGTAAGTATTTCTGTGGAGCAATTATAATCATTTCTATGCAATTATTAACTCCTTGAATGAATAATTCTTAGTAACATATATGATTGATATTCTGTCCTTTGAACTCAGGTGTTTCCTCTATTGCACATTTTCCCAGTACCCAAGAAAAAGGTGGTTTTGGTGGAAAAAAATTGTGCTTTTTGACTGTGGCCTTTTTACTTAATTGATGTATATGTACAAGAGTTATAGTTATTTATATATTTAAATTTTCAAATAAAAGTTTCTGAGTAATGTAGTAGAGTCTTTGAAGCAGCAGTTCAAGATTAATTTCTAATTTCAGCTTCTTGGCGAGGTTACTTTTTTTAGATAATGAAAACTGTCTTTTCTCATTATATGTCAATAGGATTTTTTTCATATTATAATTTTGGCATTTCAAATTCAGAATTTTCTTCGTATCTCCATGTTTGCATTTTAATTGGATGAGACTATCCAGCAGATTAGAACAAAAATGCCAACTTGTATTTCTAACCTTATTATTTAAAACTCTGAGGAACCATATGACTTTGGCATTACTGCAGTGCTGTTGTTTCACTGCATAACCAGGGCAGACAGAGTGAATTTATGGCTATTTGGAGTATTTGACAAATACTAAAGGAAAATTGCTATATAAGCAATGTATAAATACAGTCAAGCAATTTATTTCTCATTTTCTAAGAAGCAATTTGATAAGAAAATGTTTGCAGAATTAAGCGAATGGCTGCATTATACATGTTAGTAAACAGATTGAATTATTTCCTTCTTTCTCCTTGTGATAAGCAACTTTGCACTTCCCCAGGTGTGACTTTATTGGTGTATGAATAATTCAGCTTTTTCAACTAACTTATCTCAAAAATGAGTGCTATCCAACATTTTTTCTTTCCCTTTCCTGCTCTGCCCTTTGTCAATTCTTCCTTATGAAGTAAATTGTTGAAATATAGACAAAAGGGAGATAAAAATTCCTCAAGGCACAGTGAGTGAAACAAAGGAATATTCAGTTTGCAGAAGTTATTCTTGATTTATTCTTGACAGTTGTAATTGAATTAGATGTCTAGGGGAAAAAGCAAATGTTGATTAGAAATGACAAGCAGCTTTTGACAGCTTTTGTAGCTTCAGCATACTGTATATCAGTAATATATGAATGGATATTATATTACAGAGTTCATTAGTTAAGGTCGACATTTATGCTTGTCAAGTCGTTGAAATTATAGCAGTTCATACAAGCAATGGTTACATCATCATTCATTGAATTTCAGTGATTCGGTGTAACAGAGAAACCTGGAATTCAGTACATGTGCAAAATTATTTTTAATAGATTGACTTATTTTCTGCAAAATGATAATTCAGGTCAACATTGGTATACGCAATAGAAAAAGTGAGTATATTTGGTTTTATGCTTAGATTTTTACATAACTTATTTTTATTTGAATGAGAAAAACAAGGCTTTTTTCAATTTTTGAACAGTGTGTTCAATGAATTTAAAAAGTCAGTAAGTCTCACAGAGTTGTTATATATATTGAAACCCTTATGTCATAGTAATAATTGCTAATAGCAATAATTTAGCTGGAAATTAGAATTGCACTGGTCATTTTCCACAGCTTGTGAATTTAAAATGTGTGCTTCAGGATATCAAATGCATTTGGACATATAAAGAAGCAGATTACTTAGATAACAGCTGTATGAAGCTATACTTCTGAGAAATAAGTAACCTTCTTTGCAGTCATAATAAATTAGTCCCCTGTTTGTTAAAGCTCATTTGAAAATTCATTTTCTTAGTCTTGTCTTTTCTTTTGGTGATATTCTGGAACAAAAATGTCTTCATATAAAAAACCTGCTAGCATTCCTTGACTTCCAAAACTCTCACGGCCTATATTATATACATCTCATGATGACTAATTATATACACTGATTTGGTATATATAATATCATATTAAAAGTCAAATGAAAACATTTTGCTGCACAGACCCTTTAAAGCCTTTGAACGTGTTCACACACATTTTACAATTCTTTCTGCATACTTCAGCTGCTTAAAAGTTGACCTTACAGGAAGCCTTTGGGGTAAAATATGTGAATGTTAATAATCCCCTAAACAGTTATTTACATTATAAACTCTTAAAGCTTCAAAGGAACTGTCACGGGCTCCTATCCCAAACATTTCAGTCCCGTGTCCATTCATCATTTACTTTTATAATGCAAATTCTCAGACAGAAAGAAAATTCCAGTCTGAATGAGACATTGCCACTTAGAACAAGTATGTTTTTGTTTTTTTTTCCCGTGAGTGAACAATGTTCTTTAATTTCAGCCTTTGTTAAGATAATTTCAATCACAATCTACAGATTCCAGTTATAAAAGGCATGAATTTTGCAAAGTTAATATTATCAATATAAGCATGACACAGCCTTGCAAGGGACACCATTTAAGAGGGAATTTCAGGATTGCTTTACACAAGACCAGTAGGCACAGTATCTTAAATTAAAAGTTTACAATTCAATTTAAATCACAAAGCTATAAGTATAACAGATTGAAGGAGAAAAGTGGTGATGAAATCCTATTTAGAGCTGCTGAAAGCTGTTTGTCAGAATACTTTAATTGCAAAATTTTGTTCCAATCACAATGTCAGTGTATGTGAGATTATGCAGTCTTAGATAAAATTTGGGTTACCAGTATTTTCTAAATTAACGTTTGCATAAAAAGCTCAGGTCAAGTAGTTTTTTATTCTATATTATACTTTATTTTGTAATTTCTTTAATATTTTTGCATTCTTTAATAAATTTTTTTAATTAGTTCTATATTTTATGTGTTTAGTAATAATAATAGAAAGTATTTAGTAACACACCTAAATGGTATAATAAATAGTCTAAATATGTTATTGGCTTTTATGTAATTCTCTACATCTTCAATGCTACCTTAATAGAAATATCTGTTTTTCTAGATTAAGATACATTCTGTTCATGGAATGTCAGATTGTTTCATTAGAGCACAAATAGGAGTTCTGCTCTAGAAAATAAGATAATCTCTTCAGGTACTGGCTGGAGGCATGGCTGTTTCAAGTAGCTTATGTACCAGTCTAGAATATTTTTGCAGGACATTAGAAATTATGTCATGTTTCACAAGAACTTTTCTGAGCCTACATTGTTAAGAATTTGGTCTCAAACGTAAAAGGTTCAAAGTTGTGGCAAAAGTGCACACAAATTCTTATCTTTCTTTACAGATACACAGATCCTTGAAAATCATTGCTGTTCAAGTATGAGCTTCCTTTCAGAAACCTTTACTAGAAAATAAAAAAGAAAGAAAAAATTCTAAGGTAAGAACTTTGCCATATGTTCTAATAGCTCCATTTTTCTCTAATTGTCACACAGAAGGTCATATTTTATTGTTTTATTTCTGTATCTTAAAAAACACAACTAAAATCTATTTCATCTTAGCAGAAAGTTGAAAATTAAGCAGAATTTAAAACACTGCATTACTTAACTGTATCATGCACTGCATAAGTTATTGTGATGTTTTATTGAAATTTCACAAAACCAGACAACAGTCATATTATGCAACACGAAATAAAAAACAAACATACATAAAAATAAAATAAAAATAACACACTTTTAAAGGAAGTAGTTTAAAGTGAAACAAACTCATGACAGTTGTCATTTCAGTCTAAGTAAATTTAGCATTATAGGTTAAAAATATAGGTAAATAAATCAACCTACTATGATTGCCTCTGATCTGCAAGTTCCTAGTCTTGCAGTCACAAAACTCAGCATTTGGAGCATTCTTTGAAGTGTAGGTGTTGTGTGTGAGCACATAGATGTGAATTGTAATTTCCTTAGGAAACTCTCATTGCAGTGGTTTAGCATAAATTTTCTTAAATACTACATGGTGAAAAAATAGTATAGCTATTTTAAATAGCATTTTATTTCTGATTTTAAAAATATCTAGCAAAATACTTTGATTTAGAATGTTACAGCTTATCAGCAATATCATTTCAGTGTTACCACTTTTTATGATCTCTGTACTCTTTACTGGAGAATAACATTTATTGTACTTTAGAATTTGTTTTATAATCTTATAGTCAGTGATTGCTGAGACAGAATACTAAGTCTTTCAAATTATTTTAAGGTCTAAACTTATGTTACTTCCAGTTGCTAGAATACTCCACTGAAATGAGTGATAGAAAAGATGAAATAGCTCTCAGAAAATGAAAACTGGGGGGGAAAAAAGTAAAGCAATAAAGAGGTCTAAAAGGGTGAGGTTATAAGAGCAAACAACTCTGCACTACAAACATTTTTGAATAAAGAAATCTGCCAAGGACAGTGTGCATGCTGAAGTCCGATATCAAAGAAAAATATTGTCCTTCTGAGCACATTCAGTGCCTGACTTTGCCTGACTACTGGATGAAAAGAGAAATGGGCAGTTTTGTAATGTGCAAATATAGCCATACTGCAGCTTTGAACTTACTGACCATTGTGCTTACTGTGGGACACTACATTAGCTTTGATTAATGAGGTTTGTTGGAAAATATTCAGTTAGTAACAAATAATTACTGGAAAGAAATTATCAAGTTCTTCTGTATCTCTACACTCTCCATTCATTTAGTCATTTGAATGCCTCTTAATTTAGCCAAAACAATTTTTAATTTGGCTCTCAAAACAATTGCCACAATCATGCTAAGTTTACTTTTCAGTGTAGTACATGTCATTCATCAGATTTCAGATATGGTGCATCCTACTGACAATTGTTCTTATTTTTGAAAAGTGTTTTGAGGTCAATGAGCCATATTGTGTTCATGATGGGCAGATTAAGCATTTCTGGTTTTTTATATCAAAATAAGAAATACTAGTTTTGAAAATTTTAATTTATTTGACTCTCCTGCAGCATAAATTTCCCCAGCAAATTAATTTGTAATGCTTGTTTTTATTTTAGGTGTTAAAACTAAAGATGTGAAAGGAGATCTCATGTGAAGAACTCAAATAAAATTCTCCCTTCCAATCAGAGCTCCAGCTGTGCAGTTAATAGGGCAGCAGATAGAACAGTGACAGTGACAGAAGGCAACACAAGCAGAATTGAAAAGAGACCTAATATCAGAAACATCCTTCTATAGTACTAGGAGTACAAGTTAGAAAAAAGGGGATACTACAGTACCTCTAAACTTTAGAATGTGATGCTGGACTTCCCAATTGCTTTGAGTCACCTTTTTCCTAATAAAATTCAAAGAATGTTTGTTTAAGTCTCATGCAGACCTGGGCTGTCACCAGAAGCTGACTCTCCACCTGTTTGCTGTACTATCACTTAAGGCATAAGCAATTTTTTCAGCAAGACTTCTCCAATGTGAGCAATTGATTCCGTTATCACACTCACATAATGGAATCAAAAAGAGAAAATAAATTGAAAAATTAAAAAAAAAATCTCATATGCTTTAGCCTGAAAAATATTGGGAATTCTGGATAAAACAAATTTTATGCTGCAGTGGGTGAAAAAATGTTAGAACACATCTTCAGAAAGTTAATACATGCAAGAAGTTTCTGTCTTCATACTTTGTAATTTAAAAATCATTACCACTGCACTTGGAATCGAGGCAATGATACTTGAATTGAATGTGGGCAAACTGACTGGAAAAGGCATTGACAGATACAGAAAAACTGTATACAGCCTTGTCAGCAGTGTGGCACAATGTCAAATTTTGACTCTTATAGATTGACTATGCAGAACAGTATTTCTTAAACAGTTTCACAATGTTTGATAACTTTGTCTACCCTATTTCACCTATTTTGAATCAATATAATTATATAGCAGCTATTGAAATTTTTTTTCTCTGTATTTATCATTTTTTTCTTCCTCCAAGACATTTTTTTATTGGATCTACAAAAACTAGGTAAATTCAGTTTTCAAGTGAAGTTATTATAAAAGAATAATTAATAACTGATAATTATTTCTGCTATTTCTGCTACTATTTATTAACACCTGGAGTACCTACAATATCTGAGGCTCTGTTGTGCAAACCTTTAGCCAACAATTAACTTTCAGAATTAATTACCCTGCTGTTTCAGATAAACCCTTAAAGCTTGATGGTAAAACACATCTGGCTTTCCATACTCCTAGGAACAGACAGCTTCCATGAATGCAATAGTACCTACAACTCCCAGAATTTTGCTGCCCTTCTTCCTGGTTCATTTCTTAGTTACATCTTTACTGCTCTTACGAACACAGATTCTTGAGTTAAACCTCAAGTTGTCAAAGCTGGGCGGTTGAGTTCAGCCAAGCTGTCTGTAGCTGTTCAGCTTAAACATGAATTTCCCTGCCAAAACAAACAGCTGTTTCTCTCAAGCACAGAGAATGCCCTGACCGAGAAGCCAGACTGGAGAATTGTGGATACAGGTGAGACCCAGGGAAAAAGCAGGTTGAGTTTTCCCAAGCTACTCAAAGGAAAACAGAAAGGAAAGAATTCATAACAAAGCTAGCACCTGCTGTTGTGGACAGGAGGAGTGCATGAGAGAGGTGATGTTTTGGTAAAAACATGTTTACAAAAGGCGTTGCCTTCCTTGGACCAATGAGCTTTAATTTTATCCTTGGTTCTGCAAACCAGTCTATAAAAGTGTGATTGCTTCTGCAATAAATTGCTTCTTCTTCTGCCTTCTGGAGGAAGCCTGTGTTGCTGTATTCTTCTGCCACTTCCGAGCCTTACAGCAACAGAGAATAACATACATGGGGCATGGTCCTCAGGCCTGACCTCAAGTCAGCCCAAACTCAAACAGCCATAGGGATGCAGAAAAACATGTAACTGAATAGAAAAATACCCAATGAGTAGAATCTTTTCCTGATTTTTTTTTTCTTTTTATTCTTACCATGTGAGAAAACTCTTAAATTCACTTACTAGTTTTAATTGTTTGACTCTTCAACTTCTGATCATCACAGTGTTGTTAGAATCAGAAGACAAAAACTTTCCAAGCAATATTGGGTGGTAAGATAAAAAGCAATCCTTTAATGAAAGCTTTCAGATGCATAAATACGATTATGCATACACACGATAGAGGATTTCTGCAATTTTTTTAGGGTAAATTAATTAGTATATCTAGCAGGTACATCCAATAAGGGACCAGTTGCCCCAGCAACAAGCACTTGGTCAGCCCTTTGGAGCTGGTCCAAGGAATTCTGTGTCCTATATCTTGTTATATCTTTCAAATTGTGGTGAAAAACAAGATGTCTTTGTTAGAAGTTCTCTTCTTGGGAATCGGACTAAACAGAATTTCAAGAAAGTGTGAGAAAGGGTCAGCTTATTATTCTAAAATGTGAGAAAGGGCAGGAAAGGTACTAGAAACTATACAATTATAAAAATAAAACTCAACAACTGTACAACTGTATAAAATAAAAATAAAGTAAAATGGAACATATTGAGAAAATTGTAACAAATGTTATGTATGAATAGTTAATAACTACTGATGACTTCTTTTGCTTTAGACTGGTGCATCTGTCCTCTATAGCAAAGTGTTGAAGGTGTTCTGCTGTGGAACATAGTCTCTCATCTCTAAAACCAATATAATCAGACTTTCAGGTAAAAACCCTCAGTAGTTTATTTCTAAGTACCTGCTGAAAGAGCTTGTACATCCTTTCTTTGATTCATTATTTATATGGGTTATTTCAAGGTGCTAATATTACTGGCTCAAGAGACTTTAATAATATACCACATTCACTTCAAAATCAAGTTATGTTCTTACCTAGAAATCATTCTTCTGCTCTCTCTGTAAGTGAATTTTATAGGATTCTGTAAGAACAGCTCAAAACACCACACTGGGATTGGAGAATGAGGAGTTAGTATGTCAAAGTTTGGGGGGAGAGGGGTAGAGACTGGAGTATGTCTTTCTCATCATGAGCCTATTACAAGTTGGTACAACTTAAAAGACATAAAATATAGTTACAGGCTTTTCAGAAATCTACTGTGAACCAACAGTCTGCCGAAAAAACAAAGAAAAGAAGTTTTATACAGCAGTATTTTGGTATGATTTTGGCAGAATCCATTCATCATAACTGCAGATTATACTGGATACCTGCAGAAAAGAGGGATGTTACCATTTTTCATGGGGAAAAATGTAACTATTATAGAGCTTCTTTGCCTGGAACAGAAAGGCATAACAAGAATCAATGCTGAAGTCAGAAAAATTGAAATTAGAAGTAAAGCACAATATATTTTAATAGTATAATTAACCTTGGTAACAAGAAACAAAGTGATAGATTCTCTGTCTTCTGGTGTCTTTTAGTGAAGATTATATTTCCTGGAAGACAAGTATTAGCCAATGATCCATATCCAAATACAGATTATCAGCTTCAGTGGAGGTTGTCTGAAGTGTAATAGCCTGTGATATACAATACAACAGACTAGCTGATGCAATGATGCCTTCTGGCCTTGTATACTTCAAATCAATAAACTTAAAGCTGAAAAAAAAGGGCAGAGCCACAGTTATGTTATATATGTGTTAACCTATTCCTCCTTCATGAGCTTCCAAGTATGCAGTATATTAAATAACAGTTCTTCCTTCTTAATATAATAGAAAAAAAGCATTTTTCTTCTGAAATAAAAAAGGGTAAAAATCTGTTCCTACTGACATTACTGGAAATTCTGATATTAATTACAATATAATCAAAACTTTAACATAAACCTCTAACTCCTATGGCTGAAAATAATATAAACCCTAAAGTTCTAACATTAGTGAAGGAATTTGTTATGTGTTGTTTGAAAGCTACATGTAAGCTCAAATATGTTTAAAAAAGATTTCAATTATGTTTCTTAAGTGCCATCTTTTTTAGAAAATTCATAGAATTAAATGGACTGATTGAAAGCCTTTGGCTGCCTAGACTTTTTAAACATGTTTGTAGTATGCACATGATTCAGTTAGCTGCAATTCAAGAAGGTACTGTTTAACAAAGGAATTTTACAAGATGTGAAACAAGTCCTGTCTCCTGTTTTGGCCAGTAAATTGTTTCCATCTCAAAGTGCAATCTCTGCCTTTTGTATCTCCCACCAGAGCAGGAAGGGTAGTGAGTGAGCCAGTGAGGGGAAGAGAGCACTGAATTAGCAGGTGCCACTCCTAAATCACAACATCCAGTAGGGAGAATCTGGTAATGGCTATAATGTTAGGAAAATTGTATAGCTGTAGCAAGATCAATAGATTTCTTTAAAGCATAAACTGGGATGATGTTATTTGTAATTTTTATTGGAGATCCTGACCCAGAAAATAGAAGAACTCTGATGCCCAAGTTAAGAGATCCTGTAAATAGAGAAAAAAAGGGCAGAAAAATATGAATGGCACAAGGCTAGAGATTTAAGAACAGGATAATTAATAATATTGAAAAACAAAAAGTAGAAACCAAGCTGATAATAAATCTTTATAACCACTGGTTATAATGAAGCTAGGGGATGGGGAGAAGCAAAAACAAGTGAAATTTCAAGTTGATACAGGGGCAATATATTCAGTCTTAAACAAAGCTCTAACACCTGTGGGAGAGAATTACTTTATGGTTAAAGGAGCCACTGGCCAAACTGGAAAGGCTTATTTTTGTAACCACTAAAATATAAATTGGGAAAACAAATATGTATACACAAATTCTTAGCTATGCCTAATTCACCACACACACTCTTGGGAAGGGATCTACTTGAACAATTAAATGCGATAGCCAGATTTGAAAAAGGGGAAATTTCTCTGAAGGTAGACACTCAAGAATGCATTCAAATAATGAGTTTACTTTTAGTTGATGTTCCTTTAGAAGGAGAAATCAGTGAAGACATCATAGCCCAAGTGAACCCTGGACTGTGGGCCACTGAGAAGCCAGGAAGAGCTGAAAGTGCATCACTGGTAAAGCTTAAAGAGGGACAACAATCAGTAAGAATAAAACAATATCCTTTAAGGAAAGAAGATAGGGAAGGAATCCAGCAGGTAATAGAAAAAATTTGCAATGGGGCCTGTTAAGAGAATTCAAATCTGATTTCAAAACTCCCATATTGCTGATCTGGAAATCTGATGGGACATATATAGTGGTCCATGATTTGAGAGCTGTCAATAAAATAGTAGGGTATTTAGCACCAGAGCTAACTTGGTTTACTCTTTCAGATTTGAAGGATGTTATCTTTGCCTCCTCTCCATGAAGCCAGCCAAAAGATTAAATGTTAAAAGACAAAGATTAAATGTTTAAAGACAAAGTCAGGCAAGATGAAAATAAAACTTACCTTCACCTGTCCTTCTCACCTGTTTTTCAATCCAGTCAGTGTCATTAATTTTCAGCCTCCGATATTCTGCTGAGCATCTGATATGCACGTCCTAAAGAGTCTTCACTAGATTGCATTTAAGTCACTATCTAAGGTGTATGTATTAACATTAAAATTTTATAGATCATATATTGTGGAGTTGTGAAGTTTTAACAAAAGTGTCCTGTCAGTCTTTTTTTAGATTCAGCCTTGTTGGCAACCTTGTTCTTTTTATAACTTTTCATTTTCACAGAGGGTAATTAACCTCTCTGTGTGGTGACAGTTTTGAAAAAAAATGTGAAGTTATTAATGACCATCATGATTCTCTTAGAAATGTAAAAGATCAAATTCAGTAGGAAATTTCAATCAAAGCAGAAAAGGTAAGATGCTAAGCTTGAGTCTCTTAGCATTTCCTCAAGATAGATACATAAAGAATTTGGAAGAACAATAGCATAACCTTCATCAAAATTCCATGAGAACATTACTGTGTTCCTAGGACATGCTGCAATACAACACCTTGCAAATACTTACAATCTGCTTAGGTATTCAGGGAATATTTGATTGCTGCCAGTTTCACTTATCCTTAAGATATTCTGCAAGAACATAGAACAGATTATTTTAACACAATTCACATTCATATATGTATTTTTAGCAATAGAATTCTGATAACAGTATTGAAATCAGTTGTTTATGTTTCATGCAGCAAAGTTCAATATACCTTTGGAGTCTGGAGAGGCCTTATAAAGATGTAACTATCTGGAGAAGTGATAATGTCTCTGGCTTATTCATTTTACTGAATTCCCTTCTTTTTAACACAAAGATCAGATTATCTGGCTGAGTTCTGGAAACACACACAAAGACAAGATCGAAGAACAACATTTACACCATCAATCCTCAGATGGATTACAAGGCTTTGGGTTTACCACTCTTCCTTTACAATTTTAAATCCTGCTATGGGATAGGAGTGACTTGCTAATGGAAGTTCAGCTGACTGTATAATGGGACAATAACTATATAAGTATATAATGGAAAGTTTAGATGACTCTGTCATGATTTCATGAGACTGAAGGCTCTTTTATCATTGTGTAATACTGCATGTCTCCTAGCATATTCAAAACTGACTGATAGCTTCCTCTTCTGATTAGACAGGATAGAGTTCTTTGCAGATCAAATCCTGTTGGAGTTGCTACTCATACCCCATTTATCACACTGCTACCCTCTCAATTAATTAATTCGCTGGTGTCAGCTAACAGTGCACTCAAAGTTTGCAGTATGCTCTGCCTCTAAAGCCATGTTTTTTGTTTAGTATGCAATATAATCTAAGCATGAGAAATCTAAAAAGCATTCAAATTATGTATTCCTTATATCAGCATTCCCAAAAATGCACCAATCAGTATTCTTTTCATTTGTGAGTAAAAAAGGGAAAAAAACAAACAAACAAACAAACAACAACAAGAAACAACAAAAAAAAAAAAAAAAAACAGGGAAAAAAAAATAACACAACAACTCCAGAAAATAAGTACCAGATTTATTTTAAATACTACTAATTGAATTTCTTCCCAGCAAAACCTACAAACTAACCATTGAAAATAGGCAGGAGGACAAACAGAAACAGTTTTAATTTTATAATATACATTTTTGAAAGGCAAGCAGGCAAACAGTCAAACAAGCATGATTTCTGAGCTTTGAAAAGAAAAGGAAGGGATTCTTAATATATCAGACTAACCCTTCTGTAAATACTACTGTATTTGGTAGACCAAAACCTTTTCCAATATATAAAAATCTTTTCAAATTTAGAGGTAATTTGGCACTGGATTTGTACACTAATCAACCTTCATCATGGTACTTTATGATCAATAGTTTTGAACAGTTGGTTAAAAACTGGTTTGATCAGTCCAAAGTAGAGTATCAATGACGAGAAGTAAATTAAAACGTGTTTTAAAAATAATGAGGAGTGTTTAAGCTTTTAGAATTTTTTGTGTCAAAACTGGTAATTAATAGTAGTAGTAGTATTTGTATTATTAGTATTAGTAGTAGTATTTGGAGAAAGCAGTTGAAGTCTTCCTTAAATATTGAGAAATTTAAAGGCAAGTTAAAATCTACTCCTTAAAGTTCAGTTAGGATTGGAAAAAATAAGTTTTTTAATATATAAATAAAAGCCTCCAGTGAGCTATTTAGTCCTATGTCTATAACATTCGCAATCACATTCACATGTACAACATGAGATGATTTTTGTAGTACTTTTTGGAAGTATGTTCCACTTTTTGGCCTCATACTAAAAAAACAGCAGCCCAGCAGTAAAGAGCTGGGTATGTAAACACAGAACAGACAGACCTCTGGGTATGTAAACACATGCTAACAAGAGCTCTGAATTCTGAGCCCTCAAAGGTCCCTCAAGACAACTATCTCAAGTCCTTCACGAGGCTTTAATTACTTAGTTCAGCAAGTGCTACTGCAGAGCTGGGCAGGTAGCAGAAAGGTGGGAGATATCCAAGAGATTTCAGCTCTCTGACTGCATAGATGCTGCCCAAAAGTACCCTCTCTCATTGCTCAATCTGTTTGACCAAGGAGCATTAACCTGAATAAATTTGCTAAGCTGCAGCTTGACAAGGGAGCAAAATATGTCCAAAGGCTTGTTTACATATTCCAGCAACATCCACTAAATCTATTCCTTATCGAAAATCTTGCTTTGCTTACATACCTTAGGCTACTGCAGTTAGGGTATTGCTTCAAAAGCAGTTGTCTAGTTGCCTCACAGATGTACCTGGGGTATCTTTAATCAAGATATCTTTCACTGGTGTTCACAGCAGTGAAAGAAGAGCATGGACTTCATCATACTTCTTCCTAAACTCAAAGGATTTTGGACCAGTTTGTTTGAAACACACATCAGAGTGACTGCTGGGATCCCAGTTCCTGAACTAAGCACATAGGTAGAAACATATATTCTACAACATTTATTTTTCCTGTCCTTATTGGTATTACCTTCTTCATCTTAACACAGATAGAGGAAAATCTCACACTCAACAGCTCCAGAGGTGAGAAGCTGCAGCACCTCTATGATCCCAGTCCAACCAGTAGTGGGGGTGTGCTCCCAGCAGGCACAAACACACAGCTCCTATGTACATCATATTTGAATTTGCCCAGCCACACAGATCCCAGACAGACAGAGCACTCAAATGGACACCAGCAGCACCAACAGCCTGGGGAGGGTGGAGGTCCTCAATTCATATATACAAATCTATAATAAATATATACTACTAATATAATATAAATATAATTCAATATGATTTAAATACATAATAATATTTAATCATATGCTTGTGTTATGTTTAATTACATCTACGTAATATATAATCATATGAGATTATAATTTTTTAAATTTAAAGATTAATTTTTGTTTTTACCGACATTTTATAATTTTTCTATTTTTTCTTTCTCTTTCTTTCTTTCTTTCTTTCTTTCTTTCTTTCTTTCTTTCTTTCTTTCTTTCTTTCTTTCTTTCTTTCTTTCTTTCTTTCTTTCTTTCCTTTCCTTTCCTTTCCTTTCCTTTCCTTTCCTTTCCTTTCCTTTCCTTTCCTTTCCTTTCCTTTCCTTTCCTT
This sequence comes from Muscicapa striata striata, assembly GCA_030060385.1. Classification (NCBI taxonomy): domain Eukaryota; kingdom Metazoa; phylum Chordata; class Aves; order Passeriformes; family Muscicapidae; genus Muscicapa; species Muscicapa striata. The sequence goes on from JAREIS010000146.1 coordinate 2,658,783, forward strand.
TCCTTTCCTTTCCTTTCCTTTCCTTTCCTTTCCTTTCCTTTCCTTTCCTTTCCTTTCCTTTCCTTTCCTTTCCTTTCCTTTCCTTTCCTTTCCTTTCCTTTCCTTTCCTTTCTCAATAACCTAAGAACTCTTAAATGCTAATCACAGTTTTGATCACTAATTGCCTATCAGAAAGTTTTGCATGATGATCACCAGGATGTGCAAAGAAGATTTTTATGGCCAGCAAGAGATACAGAAATTCAAAACAAGAGACTCTGCAGAGCAGCAAAAAAAGATGAGAGAGTGACAGATTAGATATATAAATTAACTACTCTAAATAAAGGAGGCAATGTTGATATAATAAAACTTTCTTTTCAATATGCACTTATATTCGATTAGGGACACCAATAAAAAGAAAATGTTGTAAAAGGCCAACAGATGCCTTGAGGCAAATAAAATCCCAAATGTCATCTTCACAGATGAGACAATAGTTCCAATATTGTATATTTCCCATGGACAGACACAGCTCCTTTAAAGTGTAACCAAAATGGTTCCTGTAAAACTATATGCCAAAGGATTTTGAGAACAGGGAAAGGCTGTATAAATATCTTGGAATATGGCTTGGCTTGCTTTTGGTTTTGTGTAACATTTCTAACTTTGCAATCCAGAAAATGCAGTTTGTGTATAGATGACTTTTTGTACATGTTTCAAATATGATGGTATTATATGTGGACAAATACTGATTTTTAATGGTTAAAATGGCAAATTCTGCTAAACAATCTTTCCTTGCAGCTTTGAATTCAATGAACCAAAGTTTACTTGGACTATAATACTCAGTGAAACTCAAAGAATTATACAGGAAATGCAAAACAGGAATAAGGAAGGTTAGTGCAGAAAAATCCTACTCTTCTAAAAAGCATAGCACTTTAAGCCCAAGGAATAATCCATGTTATACTGTTTATCATTAAATTCATGGACCAGACTCCTACCTGTTTTAGTCTAACGGAATTGCAATTTATACAGAGGTAAGGTAGTTTTTGTAGTTCTGCTCTACAAATCATTAGCAGTAAACATTATGTAAATCAAAAATAATAGAAAATAGCATTAACCACAGGCCCAAGCAAAGATCTTCAAAATACTTAGAGTATGTGTATATATCTGAACAAATAAATTAGCAAATCATGAACTAAAATTGCTCACTTGCATTCACTAGGAAAAAAAAAATAAAACCAAAACTGAAATCAAAACCAAACCATTTTCCTGGATAAAAGTGAGTGTATAATCAATAAACTTTAAAGAGAAATGGCCAGTCAAAGGACTACAAACACCACATTGGCTGGTTTTGGCATCCATCTTTTTCTTTTATGATGAAAAAGAATTTTTTCTGATTGTGTTTGAGAAGAACATGGCCTGAATCTCCACAATTTGAGCATAATATTTCCTTAGATTTGGGGTCTGTTTTCCACAAAGCGAAGATTTTTAATTTCTTTTTTTCCTCTTTTCATTCCCGGGTGCAAGAAAACACATCATTAATGTATTCAGACAGTAAAATCATCAGATCCACATCTTCAAAATTTACCTGCATTTCTTCTCTAAACAAGGACATTGTGCAAGTGCTGCAAAGGTATTTGCCATCCATTGAAGCAGAAATTCTGGAGTCCCTTAAGCAGCCAGAAAAATGGTAGGGGGTGGAGAAGGTGATAAAGGCCTGTCACTCATCTGAAGAGATTGCCTTCCCAGGGTGATTTCCCAAACAAAAAAGCACAGCAATTCTAGGGCTAATAATGCCTATGGAGAGTAAAAAAGAACAGATGAAGTATTATGATATTTTGGAATAGAAATGTATTTACATCTTTTCACCAGAGGTACTACAAAGCCATTGAATAAATATAAGATAACAGGCTAGAAAGACTGATCTGGAAGTACTCAAGGACAACTGAATCTGCAAACCAAATGCCAATAAAAATATCAGCTTCAGTTCTGTGTGCTAAAATACAAGACACAAACATGGTTACTTAGGCATAATGTACACAGCCATGAAAGTTTTCCACTGAAATATGTCTGTGCCATAAATAAGAAAAGGCTGCTGCAGACACAGGACTTTGGTGAGGCAAAAAGAAGCTCTCTTTTTCCTGGTAAGGTGGAGTAATACAGTATTAATGTAGTATATTTCCCACCTAAGGAGCTTTTAAAAGGCTTGTGTAGGCTTAGCAGTATCAAGATACTGGTTCATTATTTTACAGCTCAGTATACTCTGAAGTTCCCCCCAAAAATGACACAAAATTCTGAAGAAAAAGATCTCTTATCTCCATCTCTCCCTTCCCAAATATTACTCACAGCACACACTTTACCCACTAAAGTTTCACTGAAGATACATGATAATTCCAATATATTACCATACCTCAGCATTTTATCATATATATTTTAGGTATATATACTTAGAATCTCACCTTCTGAGTAATTCTAGGAATGTGGACATTTCATTGTGTCTTTCACTACACTTATTTATTAGAAACTTTAGTGTTACTGAAAAAGATTGGATTGACAGCCTTAGAGAAAAAATCTCCCATAGAGAAGGGATAGGGTCAACAGATTTCTCTGCACTAGCTCAGCAGAGTGTTGTGGTGTTAACTTATAAAAGAAGGTCAGTTCCATTGCACACTTAGTTTTTAGCCTTTCTGATCAACCTGCCAAGTTTGCCAATTAGAGCTAGTTGCACTCAATATGATCTATGATCTCCTTTCTAGCATGAGCAGGCTGCTACACAAATCTGCCTCAAGTAGGCAACCAAAACAAATGTTTCAGCATTTTAAAGTCTGTTGTAAATGAAGCATTATTTGCATTGAAAACTAGAAAGAGAAGCTTTGAAATGCACTCGTATATATTGTGTATATATATGTATATGCATACACACACACACACACACACACACACACACACACACACACACACACACATATATATATATATATACGAGAATGTTTTGGTGAATGCTAAACAAATCCCTGTCTACCCACAGCACATTATCCATTTTAATATAAATGAATCACTTGTGGAATATGTAACACATTTAAGAATAATTTACAGTACTCTAAATAAAAAGGATAGCTGCTTCATACCCTATGCACAATAAAGGAAATGAGAGGGCATGTGGGTATGTACTATTAGTGACAAATATTGGCATGAAGTGAAAGGCAGGGAACAATAAATATCAGTCTGAAACACAGCTTATTTCTTACTATTACATCCTAATCACATATTACATAGAGTTTGCTCATGGTAAAGCACACAAAATCCCACGAGACTTGACAGCAACAGAGTGTGAAGGTGGTGTCTTTTTACGAAGAAAGAAGAAATTATCCCTTGAGATTTTTTGAAGCGTTAATTCCCTGGTATAGCACCCAGAGCAGGTTGGAATAGAAGAACGCTAAAATTGACTTTATGATTACTGTGGATTGTGCAAAAAAATTTAAAATGCAATCCACATTAAGTTAAATTCAATCTTTGCTGTGGGTGCATTTGAAAGGGCAAAGGTAAGACTGTCACACATACAAGGTAAGCTTGTTTGTCAGGTATGTTTCTTTAGGGATTTTCAAGGATGTGAAATGGTCTTAAATTTATATTACATTTGCTATTGGGCAGTGGGAGCCCTAGGAAACCAGTCACTGTGCATCATCTGACTGTTGTATTCATATTATACTCCCTTTCTAAAAGTGGAAGAGAAGATAAAGGTACAATATTTTTGATGTATACATAATAAAAGGTGTCAGAGAAGAGGAAATACTTTTAAAGCATTCTGAGATCCAGCAGTAAATTTAAGTACTGCACATAAAAGCTTTAATTATAATTTTAAAATAGGTTTTCTGCTAATACTTCCTATATGCAATATCATTACAACCGAAATAATTCTTATATGTCAAAAACAAAGGAAAATCCCAAAAAGAAGGGTCTGACACATACCATTAGTGATAAAAGACTATTTTAACTGTGGTAAAGCTGCCCATGAAAAGTTTTCATATGCTCTTCAGTAATATATAGTAATGCCAGAAAATCTTAAGAATAAATCTGAAATTGTGTAATGAATTCTTAATTAAATAATCTAACTGACTGGAATTAAGTAGTGAAAAAAAAACCCTGAAATTATTAGGCTCTGTTGGATGGACATGCAATAGATTGAGTAAAACGTCTTGGTACTTGATTTACAGCCGTGGTCATCAAAAGGACTGTACAATTTAAAAAATATTTCAGCTTTTCATACTCCATCTATAAGGTACATATTTTAGATAATGTGGTGATGTTATAGCACAGCAGTATCTGTTATGTACAGTAGTTTCTGGGCCACCCATATAAAATCATCAGGTATAAAAACATGTTATAAAAAGTCTCTGTGTACTTTTTCCCACCTCAGAAATCATTCCTTTTCTCATATGAGATCTTTATGATTCTTTTGCCCACTGTGGATTGTATTACAATTTATCTTTCACTGTGAAGCAAGGAATATAACTGATATGGTTCAGAGTGAAATGGCACATAAATACAACTCTGCAGATGTTGACAGCTTGTTAAAATCTTTAAGAAAGGTTCAACAGCTTTTTAATTTGAACAATTTTGAATTATTGTTGAAAGTTTTCTCAAACCATGAGGATCATATCCCAAAGTTTTTATTTAACTAATTTTCCAGGAGTGAAAAGAATCTTTATAAAAAAATGCCATGAAAAGATGCTTTGTGTATAATTTCATTTTTCTTTCCAATTTTTCTCTATGGATAATTTAGATTTACTTCTGACATTTAAAAGATCCATATTTGGCTTGGCCTTAGATTTCAGTCTCATTTTAAGTGACTTCTCACATTTAAGCAATGTTTAAACAATGAATAGTCTTAAACTGCCAGTATGCAAATCTATTATGTGTATTTTCTGGTATATGAAGAAGTTCTGTTCATACAATCCTGAGCCTAAGCCGGATTCAGCTTCGAAAAATTTTCCTCTTACATTCTGACCATATATTTTCTTTTAGAAGAACAACAGCTCCAACTTATTTCAATTACTTATAAGAAGAATGTGCTTGTAGGTGAATATTATACTTTTCAAGGGAGTATATGTTTGTCATGCAATCTTTCATTCTCAAATGAGCAAAGGTTCAAAAAGGTCATGAAATGCCTGTTGGGATGGTTACTATCACACCACAAAAGCTGGCATTATGAGTACTCAATTACATTAGTGTTATGAACAGTTGAAACCTCTATAGATAGAGTGCTATTAATCACTCCGAGCTGTGTTGCCAGAAACCTCTTATTGACTGAAACATTAGGAGAAATAAGTTTGTGTCACCATAGGATATTATTATCAAGGGTCTTACTGTTGAAGTTAGCAACACATGAATACAGCTGAAGAAGATGAAAGACTTCTAAAACAACTAATGCAAGTAATGGTCCAAAAGGATAAAAGGGAAAAAATAATTATTATGGAAATAAGTGCAAATTCTTGGAAAGCTTGCTGGTCTGTACACACTTTTTTTTTTTTTTTTTTTTTTTTTACAGTTGTGTTAGCACTGTAAGAGTATGAGCATATGAAAATGACAATATTAATTTTCTGAGTTTATTGGGATTGCCTAAGTGTGTGCAACTTTGCCACTCCTCCTGAGACATTGGTTACATTAGATGGCAAATGCCACAACTAATTCAGACGTTCTTATCTACCTTCAATAAAGCTTACCTTCCTTTCTCATTTTTATCCTGATGACACATAGTAGTTATTTTTTTATTGACTGAAACCGAATCCCTTTTCTGTCCATGTAGGAAGCATTTTCTAGTGCCCCTGTTATTTAAAGCTTTGCCTTCATCCTGGAGGTAAAACATCATCAAATGGTAGATTCTTTGTGTTAAGATCAGTGTATGTCTGAACTTGGTTGGTTCTTTATCCCTGGATATGTGATAGAAATACTTCTGGATCTAGACTATGAAGATGATTGCAAGAATCAAGCTTCTGAATGTGTTTCATGGTTTATATGTCACTTTTATTATTATAGAGCAAACCATAAGGAACCTGAGTTTATGAAACTGACTCTAAGAAGAATAGTAACATATCTGTCCTCCCAGCCTCCCACACCTTTACACATCAAGTTTTAAGAGGCCTTGTCTTCATAAAAAGCAAAACTCAAATATAGAATGTATTTCAAGGATTCTTATTAGTAGTATCATTATTTTCCAGTTGTGTTACTAAAAGACATTGGTAATGTCAGCTTTGGTGAAGTTATTATGTGCATACAGTTATTACCCCTGGGAAAAAACCATAAAACAAAAATACATTTGCCTGATATCCCTTTTGAGTCCTTTTGCTTAAATATCCCCTTTGAAGTAGAGATTATATTTTTAGTCTTTTGCAACATCCTTGAAAATTCATTAAATTAATTGAATGAAAAATTTTGTCGTTTCTGGTGATTTTTGATTTTACCACATCACTAGCAGTCATGGATCTCATCATGTGCAATTCTTTAAAGTACAGCCAATTAAACAAAAGTAAACTATTTTCTTGGGGTCATTGTTGTCCATGGCTCTATTAATTGCCCTTGTATTTGTTTTGATTTCTGCTGAGTTCTTAAGTCCTGAGTTCTGTGCAACACACTGGTTACCGACTCTGCTCTCACATACAGTTCAAAAGATAAAATAATAAAAGGGAAAATTGGAGAGTCATTCTTCTGTGCTTGGATTCTGCAGGATTTACTGGCTGAACTGTTTTCTCAGCTCTGCCACAGTCAGTAGGGTATATTACATCGACACTTGCTTCAGCAGCTGCTCCTTAATGTGTCACTGGCGTGCCGTTCATAAACAAAAAATTTCATGAACCTCATAGTGCAAAATCTGGCTGCAGTTGAGAGGAAAGAAAACATGCCTTTCCTACTAACTTTAGGAATGCACAGTACAAACAAGTCCAAGTCCTATGTCAGTCAAAACTGGAATAAAAAGATGCAATTCTTGTGGGTCATCAGAGTTATATATATTAATTTGAAATTAGAAAGCTCTTTCATATTTTTCACTAGGTGCTCCACTGAACCTCTCATTTTGAATATTGTATGTTTTCACAAAAAAAAGGTTTTCATAAATCTTAGATTTTAAAGGTAGATATGCCTATTTACATTACCAAGTCTATTAACCTGGTAACCAAAATCCTGAAATCTATAATTTCTCTATAGTCCAGATAGTTTTTCCTTTTTTTATGCTATCTTCATAGTCAATTCACCTAAACATCACACAAGATCATCGTGTCAAGACACTTCTAATGTGTAGATTATTGCATTTACCTATTTTTTTCTCATTACTTAATTGTTCCTAAATGTTGATTTTTTTTTCCCATGAAGCAATTTTTGTAACTGCATTTTTTAGCATAACAAATACCAAATACCATTGAATCAATAATTCTTTTTAGATTGTTCATTCAATTTTTATACTCATGCAATGAGGAAGCTTTTGTAATAGATTGTATTTCCAATATTATTCAGGAGATAATCAAGAATTGAAGAGTTTTTCCAATATATTTGTGCACATTCTTTCAGAGAATGTTAGACCAAGTCATGTGAAAATAACCATCTTTCCAGGGCCAGTAGAACTACCTACTTAGGACCTGATCCAAGATTCATAGAAGACAATGGGATTTTTCTATCAGTCTCTGTGGGCTTGTGTTGTTACAAAACAATGAAACTTTTGTACCCTGCATTAGAAGTGGGGACCAGTAACAGATACTCCACTTTAACACTGAATATGAAACAATTCAGTTTAGGCAACATGTTTTCTACTTGAATAGCAAATTAGAGATGTACAAATATTTTATAAGGACCCTCCTTTCTTTCTCTATCCCCTTATCCTCTGCTTGCTTTTACAAAAAAAAAATATGTCTGTTGAGAAGCAAAAGGTAAAGATACCTCTTCCAGAAGCATGTGTATGAAAAGTTTTTCACCAAATGAAACTGCTTGAAACAATTGACATTTTTCTGCTTAGCCAGCCTACATCAAGACAAAAACCTACAAATGCAATACACCATTTGCAGCTACATTAAAACAGAAAAAAAAGTTCCCCTTATCCTTGAGGTAGAAGACTTATGAAAAACAAAGCACACTTGTAATTATGATTTATTTTGAGTGTGGTAGTTAAGTCCCTGGGGTTTATTTTGCTGAAGATTTCTTGCCAGTAATGTGCAAAACAGAAAATTTTTGCATCTGGCAAGGTTAAGCAGGGAATACTTGCTCTTCATTAGGACCCCAAATGACTTCAGCATCTCCACTGAAATTTGTGACCCAAATTTGCACAGAATGAATATATGTCTGAGAAATCATTGTTTTGGGATTTAAAAATATGCTATGCTTCTATGTGGAAAAAAAAAAAAAAAAAAAACTGGACAAAAAAATAATTGGATCAGTATTCTGGGTTGACTTTATGGAAAACTCATAGAGTTTGTAAAAGCAGTATTTAGATTTAGCTAAATTCTTATTATGTTGCTGTTTACTGATCATTTATTTGGTCTCCATTTTTTCCATTGTTTTCTTACACACAAGTTCTCTTTAAGAAACTAGACAACAAAATGTACTCTAGCAGGTGCAGACATAGGGTATTGAGCATTTATTTCACATTTTGTTCCTGCGAAATTTCACAGGGAAGGCTACTTATTACCACTTGGTAATTCCAAAATTATATATTCTCTGTGAGACACTGCAACAGTACACTTTACAAAAGGCTTCTCACACAAATGACTGCAATGTTATTTGTTTCACTGGAATATATAGATTATTTCCTATTATCACAGATGTATTATGCCTTATCTACAACTGTAAAAAAAAGGTGTTATTTTTTTTTTGCAGAAGTGTATGCAATATAATAATTACACGATTGTCTTTCATATGCATCAAAACTGCACTAATTAATTTAATTTTGACTACATACATCAACTGAGCAATTTTCTGAAATATAGCATTATTGGAGAAAGTACAACACACAGCCTGACAAATAACTCCTGCTTGGAAGGGTACAGGTTGAGCTGCTCCCCACACATGAAGTGCTGGCATCGAGAAATCTGGACACAAAGTAATAATAATAATAATAATAATAATAATAATAATAATAATAATAACAACAATAATACCTCAATTTCCTCAAAGCACATTTCAAGTGAATCAGACCAAACCTGCAGTGTGGCCAGAAATTTCCATTTGCCAGCACCTGAGCTGAGAATACACTGTATAACATATTAATCTCATTCCCCAAGACAAGGCTTTTCTTGCTGTCAAGCATATTTCTAAAGCTACAAAACCCAACCACTGTTTCTTAATATACAACTATTTGTGGCTGGGATCAGATAAAGCACATAACAAATTCCTCTCCCCCATTGGTGAAAACACACACAAGATATACACAAACTGAATTTATAACAAAGCTATTTGGCATGAGGAAATGTAAGATGTTCAAAATCTGGAGATTTAAGTGGTAGTAATGGTTACTCAACCTGATCAGAGATTTTGAAAACACACATATATTTTTAGATAAAGTTTAAACAAAATTGGGAATAAAAATTGGTCAGAGGTAGAACAATGAGAACTTCACTGATACTTTTTTGAATACAACTGTATGTATCAGTGGAATAAAATTTATCAAATCTGCAGATGTCTTCTTTTTTTTTTTTTTTTTTTTTAAACAAAAGTCAAATGTTTACTGCAAACCAGCTTGAGATGAAGTGTTTTTGGAGGCAGAGATAAAAATTATTACCAAAATGAAAAGGGGGGGAGTTATTAGTCTATGGAAGAGAGAAAAAAGTTGGCTATTTTATAAACTGGAAAGAGTTAAAAGCAACAGAACTTTTGCTAAATTTTAGAAAGAAAAGTATTTGTGGGGGATTTAGATCATCCGGATGCTTAACAATTTTTTTACAAAAATGTGCAATCATTTTACCATATTGATCATTAAGTATTCAACAAAACAGCAACTGAGAGCAACATCAGAAACAAAGATGTTATTAGATAAAAGTTTATTATTGAAATGTAGTTTTTAAATTCACATTTTCTCAGAAATTATTTTTGTAAACCTGTGAGCCCAAGCTCCATGGTCATAGCTTCATTGAAAATGAGGCATGGTAATTTACCTCAGCTGAGGTTCTCCACATCAGTGGAATAAAACCATTATTTCCTCTTTTACTGTGCCATGACAATGTTACAGGTTTGAGAGTTTGTGTTTGTTTATTCCTTGATTTGCTTGTGTTTTTTTTAAACTTCCCTAGATATTATTTTCCTTCTCATTTCTTAGCACATGCCCTCAAGGTATTTTTTGTAAATTTGTTCAAAATTCTTCACCTGTCTACAGTTCATTTGAAGGTGTTACTAATAAATAATTTTTTCCCTTTTTGCAGAGACTTATTTACAAAATACATTTACGTATATTCTACATCTAAAATATTTTTTGTTCCTCATATATTTGTGAATGACACCTTTATATCAATTCCAAACTAAAATCTCTGGTTTAAAGCTGCAATACAAGAGTATTGTCTACATGATGCAGACTTGCACACTCTTCAGTGTTTATACTAAAATAGAGACATTCAGTTCTCTGCCTTTCTTAAAATCAAATAGGTAAAATATTATTTGAGGTTTTCTTGCAGGAGAATAAAAATACTTACATGGTGATTAAAAGCTTCTTTCCTTACTCAATACTACATACCAGCTAATTAATATTTTAGCACATATGTTAGACAAGGTTTTTTTGCTTTTGCTTCTATTGGGGTTTCCTGCTGAAGGGGATTTGATTCAGAACCACTTTTCCTCATCAGATTCAATTTCTGTAGCATGGAGCGACTGCTATTCTGTCTTCACCCAGGATATTTCCTTCCCCTCTGTCTTGGAAGCAAGGATGTAGAGCAAAGATGCTGCCTCTGCAGCCCCTCACTGTAGTCTGTGATTAAAGAGTAACATACCCCTTTCACTCCATTTCTACCCTTACAGATTTACAGATGATGTTTCGAGAGCTTTTCTTCCAAAGGATTATTTTTAAATTTATTTTCTGTGTTTATTTGAATCAAAAAGATTGCATTTGGGATAGAATATAATTAGTCTATATTCATTTCCTAGGAAAGACCTAGTCCATATTCATCTACAGGCATTCCTATTGCAATTTCACTACAAGAGTCATTGTCCTGTCACAGAACTCCATGTTTTACCTAAGTCAGTATTTTAGTGTTTTTCTCTGGTAAGACTTTCCTTCTTTCTTAACAATTTCCTTAGTACTGAGGAAACAACAATTTCTCCTGTCATCTGAAATAGTTCTGCATGTACCTCTGTTCCTTGGGGTGCTAAGATAAAAGAAAATGGAAACAGAGAGAACTTTAGGTAAATACTGAAATGTAAAAGAGGGGAGATGAGCTGCCTTATTACCAGGTAATATGTTACCTGTATATTTTATCCCTTCTTTTATACTGTCTCTGAAACACAGTGCTTGACACATGAGTTTTAAAAAACTTGGAAAGATTTAAGAACAAACATGCCAAACATATCAAAAACTCTTCAAATATATCAAACAAATCCCATAAGCCAGACTCTGAATCTTTTAGACCACCAGAGTGCAATCAAAGAGCATCAAAAGTCTGTAGGAAAAGTAAGTGATTTATTAGCATAGGTCTGTACCAAAGAGGACATTACTATCCTCAGATTAGTCTTTACAGGTAATGAGAGTAAAGCCACCACAGAGATACAGGGATCAAAAAGAGTTGATGGAACAACTTCAGAAACATGACTGAAATCAATCAAAAAGACCAGCTTGTGTTCATCTAAGAGTTCACTGAAAACCAGAGGATGGAGTAGCCAAACTAGTAATATACACATGGCTTAAACTCATCTTGAGAAAGAACTAAAATAAAAACCAGTTTAATACCCTGAGTTTGGCCAAGAAATATTCTCAGGATGAATCTAGGAGTTTAAGAAAAAACCTGCACTTCTTTGCAGGCCTAAACATGACAAGCTTTGTAATTGATACTATTTATTGGGAGTCACATGGCAGATTGCTAAATGTTACAAATTACCAATAAAAGTGAAAGAAAAAACTAGAAGACAGTGTTTCTCTTCCATTAAAGGAAATTAAGGTTTAATTCTTTCCTGTCTCTTTCTTTCAGTCAGGAAAATATGAAAGAAAAACATATCATAATGCAAAAGTATATCATGTCACAATTATTCTGGAGTGGTTTAACAATATAAATTCACAGGAAGACTATATTTTAGGTAAACTAAAACCAAACCTAATTATAGAAATATATCATACATAAACATTGTCATGAAAAATTAGGGGGTGTTTTCTAAAAGGACTAAGTTACAAAGCCTTAGTATTAAAGAACCTTCTGAGAAATTATGTGGAAACTTTTCCCCAGCAAAATTTTCTTGAGGTGATTATAGAAACTTCACAGAGATCTTAAATGACTACATGTGAAAAAACCAGCAAGCCATGTTTCTGGTAGCCTGTTATGTTGTGATGCAAACAAAATATCTACTAAGGAACTATGACAGTTGGAAAGGTAAAGAAGAAAATGTTTTAAAGATTGAATTTTTGTTTGTTTTATTTTTTTTTAACTTGTTAATGCAGCTGCTTCCAAGATCTATCTGTCTAGATGTTCTGTTGTACAGACTTATAAAACTCAAATTGACCATGCCACTTCGTCACAAGACTGTTTTAGATATTTCCTTGTAGATACATCCTTCTTAACATGACAAAATGAAAATTATTTTACTTTTAAAATATTTTGCAATATTACATATATACACATGTTAAAAATCACCGTACATGTTGAAATTTTCTGAAACAATCTAAAAATCTGATTAGACTCAGACATAAAAATATGTAATAAAAAGGACACAAAAATATTGAAATGTAGTCTGGTTAATTCTACTGGAATACTTGAATATTAGAATATACTGACATATCTGTTAGTTTTCACCTTTCAAAGCAAATGTTACAGTCACCTGCAGAGGAATTCAGTAGGACATCTTAGGAAGTTTTCTGCATGGACATGGTCATTAAATGTTCTTTATTCGTTGAAGATTCATTTATGCACATCACTAACTGCAAGGTGGATTTTTTCTTTCTTCTGGTCAGACAAAATTACTTCAGCAATGGAATTTAAATTTCCATTAATTATGGCAAGGTCTGTCAGCTGAGATTTTCACTCTGGGTGATCCAGTGTGGTGTGAAGCCCAGAGAGCTCAGACCATCCCGAGACGCGGAGCGGAGAGCCTGGCAGCCGGCCACGAGGAGCTCCACGCTGTGGCAGCTGCCCTGTTAGCAGCACCAGCTGATTAGGGACATCTACCTGAGCTGCTGTCAAACCTTTGGCTGCCATTTAAACACCCTCTAAGAGAAAAGGAGCAGCTGAAAGCTCTGCCAAATCATGGAAGACAACTCACGCAAGATCAAACAGCACTTCATTGCATGGCAGAAAAAAAAGGGCACCACTAAAGAGAGCAATTTTTGGCAATTCACAGCCGTGTTTTCTCCTCAACTTGATTGTAGGATGCTAACAATGTAAATTTGGAGCAAATGTTTTAGGCATAAAAAAGTAAAAATATCATGTCTTTATAAGTCAGCAATAGGAAAACCTGAATGTAAGCCATTTATTGTCATTTTCAAAAGTGGCCTTACAAATACTCTGTAAGCAGTAAAGTGGGATTCCTTTAGCTAAAAAAACATGATTTCCAAATTTACATTGGATTCCCAAACACTAATATCTAATATGCTAAAGAAAAAACATTGAAAAATCAACTCCACCCTGAAATATATGTATTGAGGTAAAAAAACACAAAGAGATCCCTCAAACCATAACAGAAAGAAACCCCACCCAAAACACTAATAATTCTGTTTGGAGTGGGAAAAAAAGTAATAAACTTTGGCTGACAGAACTATTTCTAAAAATGAGACCCTGCAGACAGTAATTAAGCACAGATGTCTCTGACACTGTACTCCCTACTACTGCTAATGATTACATGAGAAAAATTAAGTAGGAAATCAGATATAAAAGAAACAGAATGATAACTTTTTATGTATTCTGTCATGAGGAGTTCAGGAAAAAAAGATATGTGAAGGGATTTTAGGGACTGTAAAAAAAATTAAGGTAAGATTTACTTATGTGTAATGCTATCCTGAATGAACAGTTGAATAAGGAAAGATTTTAGGAGTTGTCACATATGCAAAAATATAGGCCACATCAAGAAAAATCTCCTGCTGATATCAGAGTAAAAAGCACTATTTGAAAATGTAGTTTAGTTTATACCTTTTTTCTTCAAAGTTGCATCCTGTTCCAGCCCTTTTGTCTCACTTCCTGCAGACAGTTTTTACAGGAACAGTTGAGAACTAAATTGATGATGCATATATCTTATTTTTACTAGACATTATAATTTACAGAGTAATATATGACAGTAAGTCCTCCTTAAGGGAATAAGTTTAAGTCATTTACAGTTAAGTACAGTTCAGACATGGAGAAGCTAGTTCCCATCATCTCTGTTCAACAGCTTGGAAAAAGATAGTGTAAAAATATCACTGTCCCTGAACAAAAGGGCTGGACAGCCTTTGTCTGATACCCCTCTATTGTTGTTACATACACGAAGAGCATCAGCTGGGCATGATTTTGTACCTGCAAACATTTTATTACATGGAAAAATGGAAAAAAAGGGTTCTGGCAGTATGAGATGCTGATGTCAGAATCACTTGATCTTCCTAATGTATCAGGTTGTAGATAAGATAAGCAAAGTCATATTTTTTTGGGAGTTGCCGCCACTATTAAAAGTAGTGTTGAAATCATTAGATAAAAAATTATGACCATAAGCAGCAGTCATGTCACAAGCTCTTATATGAAGTGCCACCTGATATAGCCATCAAAGAGAAATGAGTGAGAAAGATGACCCAGTTTAACAAGGTACAAATATTGAGACAGAGAAGCCCAAGGACAGAGAGAAGCAGAATACAGTGATATTATGGTGAAAGTGCCAGCATATCCTCAGACCTCTGACATCTGAGGAAAAATCTTCCAAGAGCTAACTAACCATCAGCTGAGCTGTTGGACGGCTTATAAACACAATACATTGTGTGGCATATAAGTGTTGCCTTAAGTATTATATCATGTATTGGCAGGGAAAATGTTTTTTTAAAGACTGTGACATTGGGCTGATTTTCTCTGATACATAAGATCAGTTGCCTGAACCTCACATTTAGTCTGGTGTCACTTGGGACACCCTGATTTGCTGTGTGTATGACTGATGTGACAGAGGACTGACATGAGACTCATGTCATTGTGGACAGACAGCTGGAGCCCACATGGAATGCTCTGGGTTACCACTGAGGAACTTGGATGTCCTTATGTAGCCCACCTAATGAGGAGCGAATTCTTAAAGAGGAACATCTCCTGCAAGGGTGTTTACAAGCACCCAGAGCACTGGATGTTTACTGAATATAAAATTGATGGCATCCTCAGACACATGCAGTACCTTTTCTGAGAGAAATTGAAAAGCTGGTAAGCTGTTATAGGCTATTGTTGCATGAGGTTCATGAGCACCTGTATATTTTATCAGAGATGCATCAGTGTTCAGAATAAAATATTTTTCTGTTACATACTCAAGGAAAACCACCTAGAATTATGATTATGAATCAGCTATATATTAAAAGTTGTACAATTGCACTTATTTTCTGAAAGAAAAACCTTTGCCCCTACAGGTGTCTGGACAAAAAAACACAGAGATTAGGTAGGTTTAATATAATAGCTGGAATGTTTAAGCTTTTGATTAAATTAAGTTAAAACACTTAAATGCTAGGTCTACTTGCTTGCACAGCTAAATAAGACACTCGGGGTTAACCAACAGTGTCATGATATGCAGTATTTACAACATATTAAAAAGTGATGCTCTGTTTGTGACCTGCTCTAAAATGAAGGGTAAATTGCTTGCACAAATAAAAAAAAAGCCCACCAAAAACAAAGCCCTATTTTTTCAATGCAAGTATTGCAGACCAATTGCTATATTATTTGGAAAAGTTGCATAAATATTTTATCCATTTCACCACTGAAATTTCTTTTCCCTCACTAAGCATCCTTATGACTGACCCAAAATGTTCAGTGGCTAAATTGTCCCTGGGACCTTATTATTTAGGAATCTTCTCTGCAGGTATAAAGAGCTAGCTGTAAATATAGTCATTTGCTCCCTATACAATTCTCTCCTTTTCCAGTTTTATCCGTTGTCTAATGAAGGTCTCACAGCTCAAATATTGGCTATTTTCTTTTATCTACAGCAGTATGTATTTTATTTGTTTCATTTTTTGGATAACAGATTTATACCTTAAATATAACTCCAGGTGGAGTTCCCATAGAGTAAAAGTGACTAGCCCCATGTTTCCCTTCAGCTAGAGCAGTGGTTGCAATTGTTAAGAGAGCTGTCAATCTCTTCCAAATGCATTCAAGTCCTTTGGAGGAAAGCAGAGGCCAAAGGGGAAAACCCAGAAAGGAATACTTCTGGAGCTGATTATAAAGGAGGCTGAGTGCTAGTCAAAGGTACAGTTCCAACAGAGTCTGATTAACATTCTCCCATAAAATAAGGACCAGAGAGTAAGCCATTAATTTTATGGCTATTTTTTCCCACTGCTTGGTTTTTCATAAGTTGGACTTCCTTCCAGGCTAATTAACCACTAAACATTTTACAAGCAATCCAAGTGCGGAAGCTGTAAAAGATGAATTGCACTTATGAAGTAATTGACAAAGGGTATATTGGGCCTTTTAAGCAATGATATTGTGCATCTTAATACAGGAAGAAAGGATCCCTGGTACTGCAGTTTGATAGGTCATTAGTTAATTCTCAGAACTCTGCACAAGATAATAATGGCTCAAGGCTAGAATGAACTTGCCTGGGTTAAAGTGGGGAACCCTACCTCAAAAAAATGCTGAGAAAACACTCAATGTTTGTGTCTTGGTATTATCAAAATACCCCCTGTGTTATCTTAGATTAATTCCCTGGCTATTTTCGTTTCTTTTGACAGCAAAGTCAGAGCTGACAAACCAAGGCAGTTCTCAAGGAAATTCAATTACTGAAATGTCTGACAGCTTGCTTTGCTGCTTCTAACTAAAGTTTTGAAAGTTACATGCTGCATGTATAATATGGTTTTCACTACAAAGGAATAGATTTGCATTTTCTAGGGGGAAAATCATTTTCAAGCTGTAGGAGTTTAATGATAAAAGATAAAAAATGAAATGCTGAAGTTTGTATTTTGCAAAGAAATGAAGTGAGTTGAGTGGCTGCCACATGAAACTAGGAACAGACTGTGTTTTCTTAGAAGCAGAATTCACTTGCCTCTCCATAAGTGAGGGAATGCCAGTCTATCTGAATAGTACCTGAATATATAATTTTCTAATTATTCCATAAAATGCAAGATGAAAATGTTGACAAACTTTTCAAAACGCAGGATTTTGTTTTTCCCATCTCAGCATCAATAACCTGTGCTCTGGGTCCTATGAAATGGTATCTCTGTGTTTATTCAATTAATTGTTTTTGGAGATGGGAAAATTAAAAATTGCTTGGTCACTGCACTTGCGAAAAGCAGATTAGACCACATTTACTCTCTATTAAACTCATCCTTTGTCTTTTTATCCAAGAATCTGCAGACAAAAGGCACATCTATAAGCAAGGAATACTTTCCTACAGAGTTACACTGTTAGCCAATTCCAGCTAGCATGTAGAAGGGGTAAAAGTAGAAGCAGATTCTGAAATAAGAGCTTTGGGCTTTCTTGAAGTTCTCAAATCAAAAGTTGTGATCCAACAACTTCAGCAACAACTTTAATTCATGGGGTATGTTCCTAGTTCTTATTAAAGACTTCTTAGCATTTACAATTTAAAGTGTGAAGTGCCTTAGTTTGGCACAAATCTCTTGTTAATCATACAGTTGCCTACTTACTAGGTAGGTACCCACTAAGTGCTAACCTGCTGGTTACAATATGCTCCTGGGAAGCAGTAATTTCAATCTCTTCACTGTCCAAGCTGTAGGGTAAATGACTTGAAAGAAAAGATTTGTGCAGTGGGAGGTGGAACAATCCATTGTGCCAAAAGGAAATATATCTTAAAAAAGGAAAGAGAACTTATGAGGTATCAGCTTTTTTTATTTTCCCCAAGGCTCTTTACTCAATTCACATGCAACTGTCATTTGACTGAAAACAAAACAGGTTCCTTCTCACACAATGCAGAATGACAAGGAGTAGCTGCAGTCACAGTTGCAGTAGCTATTGCCCATTCTGCTGCACTGAATCTTGCATTACTGTCACATAACAGCTCAGATTCAACCAGGGGAGAAAAATATCTTTCCCTAATAGTATGGCCAACATAATGCTTACTGCACCAGCACATACCTCCTTTTGACTGGAATGAGTAGCTACAATTTATCACTGAAAAAATATATCAGGCTTGGTGTTTTTGACTGTGCCAGTTTAAAAATGTAGCCTTTGCTTCACTACTGTATCAGTCCTGCTTTATATCAGAGAAATTCTATTACAGAAAATGAGCTTATGCCAGCATAAAATTAGAATAACACAACGATGAAACAGCCTTGACTTCCAGAAAAAAAAATAGGTAAAGTAACAAGGAAGTGATAGGTAAAGGAACAAGCTGTAAACCTTCCCAGCATACAAAATGTCTCTGAAAATTTCTTTAGATTGCCTGGATCACCAATTCAGTTTAAATGCACATTCATTGTTACTGAATCATTATGGAGTGTAGACATTTGCTACATGGTACCCCTTCCACTGAGGCTGAATTACAATAAATACTATAATAAAACTACTCTCAGATAGTTTTTTCAGCCAAAATGTTAAATTCAGAGGTAAGTTGAAAAACTCATTATTCCAAGTGAACAAACCAGATAGGCCTCAATAGAAACACTTACCAAAGAATCTCAGTAAAAATTAGACTTCCAAATCCATTTTCAAAGAAGACAGAAAAACGATCCAAGAGCCTAAAGCTTTGGGGTTTAGGGTCTTCTGTTATTGAGATTACATATGTTATATATCTGATAGAGAGAATAGAGTGTTTTGGAAAGTTTTACCATAGTAAAAAAAAAATTACTGTCCTAGAGACAGAAACTCAAAGCATAGGCCCAGTAGGAGAGCAGGAGCCTTCAATTTGTAACATGAATAAATAACTTCAGGAATCAGCATACAAGGCATGATGTATTTTCCCACTCCACAACCAAGGGATGCATGTGAATATGGGGTTGTAGATGGACAATCTTCCTCAAGATTTGGACTTGAAGAATTCCATTAATTCCATTTCATTTCACTTCTTTCATTCAGGCAATTAAACCATCAACAGACCTTTCAGCTAAATTTGATCTAACAACCCTTGGTATTTTTACATTGCAGATTAAGCATTCATGCACAATCTGACTTCCACCAGCTAAAAAAGAAGCATTGTCTCCCAAAGGTTAAGCCAGTGTTTTAATAGGTCTGGAGAGGTGCAGTAAACCACCCCAGACCCTGTGCAGCACTGCATCTGCAGCTGCAATGTAACCTGTGATTGGGGTAGTTTGAATACACTATGAGGTATTCATTACCTTGAATAAAGTGTAACTCACATTTACAACTACAGCGTGGCCAACATCTTAGATATGAAAAGCAATATTCCCCAGCATCACATCTGGGAGTTTTCTTCTTATTATTGAAAAGTTATTGCTGAGAGCACGTTGTGTTATAGTGCTTGGACAACAGAACCACCAACCAACTTTTAAAACAGTGTTTCCTTAGAAAATCTAGATGTCACACCTAAGTTCTCCAAGGATTTGACTGTTTTATACAAATTCAATACACTATTTTAAGGTTTTGTGCTAATGATTTTGATGTATTGTTACACACGCTCAGTGTGTTTGACTACAGCAGGGATTAAATAAATTGTGTTTTAAGGATTTAAGGTTGAGAGGAAAGGATTTGTCTATGTAAATTGAGGTCTAGAAGGTCCTTGGTTCATTACACCTGTCTTTGGGGTTTTGTATCACCTTCACTCTTTGAGAAGACTACTATGTATATTTTCAAATACATAGGATCAGACAAAAAAATAGCTAGAGTTATTAAATTAGTTTTGAAATTAAATCTAAAAAATAAACTTGCCTGTTTTTTAGAGTCTAGAGCAACAGTTAACATAAACAAAAAAGGAAAAGAAAGGAATTACTATGGACTCAGTTAACTCAGCACAAATAATTGAATTTCCACAATCTTTTGTGGTAATGGGTGTACTCAGAAGCCCGAGAGTAAAAGTATTAAGGATTAGATTAACATATAAAGGAACATATATAAATATAAAACATATTTGGTCATAAATACACTTGGCTGAAAAGGATGCCACAGTGGCCTTCTAATACGGCCCTCCTCAAGTCTTATTTCCATTATTTTAGCGGGAAGTGGGAACTGGTTGCAATTTTTTTACAAGATTGAATTCCAAAGGCATAAAGTGCATTAAATATTTAAATTATGCTTTCCTGGAAAAAATATTTATAAATTACCTTTATTAATAATATGAAAAAACTAACAGTCAAAAATGAATGCATTATCTCCTTTGAGTATCAACCAATAATACTGCAGCAACCTTGTTGCAGGAAAATCTCCAGTTTAAAGCACTGAAACTTGATTGTGTGAAATCTGACTGAGCAAAAGACAGACCAAAGAGAAAGAACAAAAAAGGAGAAAAAATCTGATGCCTAGTTGATAACAAACATGTTGCTTTTCTGCATCACAGTATTCAGACTCCTTAAAAAGCCTTAGTTTTATTTCATCTCCTCAAATTTTAAGTCTTGGATTAATCAAGCAACAAAATAGAAAGAAACATGTTACACAGTCACAGCAACCAAAAATAACTTTTGTGTTATTTAATTCCACATTAATACTAGCATAGAACAGTTTAGACAGAAGATGGTGTAAGATTTTCATGGTGTTTTGAACAACTGTTCTGTCTTCACCTTCTTCTGTCCTCACACATATATGATAAAATATATGATTAATTAATCAGAGACTAATAATAAAGAACTACCCAGAGGAACCACTTAATTTCTGAATCTATATTTAGGTGGATGTACTTGGCTAAACAGAAATTATAGATAACAGTTTGTTTGGATGTTTCTTCATTAATATTTCAATAATATCCATATATCCAATATGCAAATGTGAATTATATTGCAGTTACCAGCATTTGAAGATTATTATAGTATGAGTACATTAGCACGATCCTGACTGAAAGAATCAAGAAGCATAGACAACAGACTGTGAAGTGAGTCAAAGAGAGAGTAAGTTAGGAAGTATGATTGTTACAATATATAAAATAGCTGAAATAATATACATTGCTCTGAGATATTATTCAAGTACCGATGTCAAGGACCTAGCTAGAGTTTGGTTTGCTTGTTCCTCAGTCCTGTTCATAAATACAAACCTATTTAGCAAAGAAGTTCATTGGACAAAGACTTAAATTGGATCACCACACTATTAGGTAATACCCAGGCTGGAGGCAGATGAATTTTGTGGCATACAACCATAACTACTGGATTATGAACAGTTCACTAGAAAAGCCACAAAGTAGAAAGGTGCTGTGACAGACTGAAAACCATAGGGCAAGTTACCATAAACTCAAAGAAATAGTGAAAAAAAAAAATTAATTTACTGAAGAAGGAAGTAAACCCAACAATTTCTCAGGACTTAAATGCGCATAAAATTACCAGTTACTTGACCTTAGCTTTGCCATGCAGTTGCTGTATGAAGAGCCTTGGAATCTGGGTTTCTTTTAAATGTGTAAATACATATCCTGAAGAAAATCATCATCTGACCTGTAATCCTACAACAATAAAACACTCATTTGCTTTTCTCAATGAATAAAGAGCAGCAAAGGCCACAGAGATGACACACACTCAAGTCCACATAATAGCAATCTGGCACCTCTCACTCTTCATCATGATCAGCATGGAAGTAGAGTGCAGAAATGCTGCATGTGTCCTCAAATGCAAACATACTGGGTTTTTTTACATAAATGAAAGTAAAGAAGATACCAGGTGCAAGCAATGTATCCTTATTTGGTATTTCACATTGGATGAATGTCACTATTCATAATGAATTTAGACTGGAATTCCATTATCAAGCTAAAGTGTATAGGAAATGTATGTTAATCTTTTCTCTCACTGGAATGCGAAATATGAAGTCATAAATGATCCTCATGCTTAATAAATACTTATAGTTAATTACACATGATAGGAGTCCAGATTGCACCATTCTTCCTCTTAATGCATGGTGTCTTCATTTTCAAGTGGCTGTACTGAAATTATTATTGCTATATCGAGGAAAAGTTATGGCTCAAAATCAAGAAGAATAAGAAATATTTCATTTGGGTTTTGGACAGTAATCATAATACCTCATATTATAATGTAGTAATACTCTATCCTCTCCATCAACAACTTGGATGCATCTATCAAAAGATGAAAATGCAAGGTTATACAAGGTGTGGATTACATGCACAGTGCTTGAACATTCCTCCATAGATGCCTGTAGAAAAATCACTCAGGTATGTAATTTTCAAGTATTTGAAGCTGCTGGTAAGAGTTAGGCTTAATGGCAGCGATCATCTATTTCTTTTGTCTTTTTTAGCATCTAAAACTTAAGCTTTTAAATTCTTGTACTATTAGACACTATAACCTTTTAAAAGTCTTCTCTCCATTTCTCTTTTTGTCACTTTATATGCACTCTTCTTCATGCCTTATTGTGTTTAACATTGTTTCAAACGTTGCTTTTCATCCCCAGAATAAGATGAGTCTGAAAGGGCTTTTGATGTCATCTATCCATTTCATCCTTCCTGTGTCATGTTGCTTCTTTTAATTTGCTTGGTCCAAAATCATCTCCAATAGATGAGTAGCCATTTCACCTTGAATACCTCTGGAGGCAAAGACTCCCTAAAATCCTTTGGCAGTTTGTTTCTTTGTCTGTCTGTTTTGATAGTTTCAAAGATTTTTATACTATTTAACCTACATTTTCCTTGCAACAGCTCAAATTTATTACTCTGTCTTGGGTGACTAATGAGAATAATTTCCCTTGTCCCTTCACATATCTGCAGAGAGCTATCACACTTTTCTTAAGTCTTCTTTTCTTTAGACTGAACAGCCAACTTATCTTATTAACCTTTTTTTACCCTCACGGATCTTTCTTTCCAAACCTTCTATCATTTTCTTGATCTCTCTTTTCTTCATTTTATGTCCCATTGCTCAACTGATAAAAGGAGAAGACAAAAGCCAAGAAAAACTGCAGGCAAGCTTTTGAAAACAAAGCACAAAATAAGAATTTGTTTTAATTCATACTCAAAAAATACAAGTACAAAGAATAAAACATCCAACTGAAAATCACCACTGGGGGGCTGATGTGTGCACACATGCAGGCTGTGTGTATAATTGTATGACTGTTCAAATCCTTTGGAAAATAGTGTGGCTGCTTGTCAAGATCTAAAGCAAAAGCACTGAGATTTCAAAACAGAAATACAGACTCAAACAATCCCTTGCCTATTGAAATAATTTGTCCTTGCCTCAGCTGCAGGTCTCGTTTGATTTTTTTTTTTTTTTTAAGCAATAGTTTGATGCTTTTGCTTCACAGTACTACAAAACAAAACAAAGGGAACATTTAATAGTAGAGAAGAACTAATTTAGTCTTGTTTGACTTAGGATATTAGAACAATGAAGCTCTGCTCCTGGTCAATCTTTAAAAAGACAAGAGCTGCATTACCAGGTCAGAGCAAAAAACCACGTGTGGTTTCCCTGGCACTGGTCAGCAAGAGGTGAATTTATAATATAAGAAGCAGAATATGTTGTACTGACAGAGTCTGATCAATAAATATTTTAGCTTAGAAGAATTTAGTTTACAATGGATTTATTGTTCAGTTTGACCTCTGTAGTTGGTTTATTCCTTGTTTCATTAAGCTCATCCTCACTCCCTTGTGCAAGACTTACTTCCATGGGAACTCTGCTGGGATGGTATGAATCAGTTTCAATTAAAAACATTACCACTGATGATGTTCAACTTGCCAAGAGAGATGATAAGTACTGATTTGAACTGGCACGTTCCCCTACCGAAACAAAGGCGAGTTTTCCATGACACAGACTGGGTGAGAAAGCAGACACATTGTAGTTCTTACTCAGTTTAGGATTACTTGGGAGGATTAATTTTCCTCTCTCCCCCCTCCTCCTCCGGCCTCCTTCAGTGCCCAGATGAGTCTCGTGTCAAGAAGAAAGTCTCATGACAGAGGAAACTGGAGTGTTATCACTACAGGGGACTCGTCTAAAAAGTAA
The DNA here is from genome assembly GCA_030060385.1 of Muscicapa striata striata. Taxonomy (NCBI): domain Eukaryota; kingdom Metazoa; phylum Chordata; class Aves; order Passeriformes; family Muscicapidae; genus Muscicapa; species Muscicapa striata. The sequence goes on from JAREIS010000146.1 coordinate 2,683,102, forward strand.
TTAAACTGCTCAACCAGAACTCTTATTACCATTTTCCTTCACAACTTGATCCAGAAAACACAAAGAGTGAACTCAAAGCTTAAACATCAGAAATATTTCATAATGCTGTTATATTCTTATGCTAGATATTATTCCATTTATATCTAAGGTATGTGTTAGGAAAAACTGCTATTTGACAATCAACTCTCATACTGCAGGAGTCATTAATAACCACCAGATCATTGCAGTAATATACTCTTCAAATGCATTGTGATAACTGGCACAGTGTTGCAGTAGATTCTTCAAGTGACACCAGTGACAGTGAGACTGTGCTCTGGTGCTTAAGGGCTAAACTGAATTCTGCCCAGGGAAGACAGTGGTTCCATTCACACAATGGAAATCTATGGCTTTCTAGGTGTCCCTTCTCTTTTCCAGGACTGTTAATGGCAGGCACATTATAATAGAAATTTCAAAGATCCTTTTTGAAACATAAAGTATGAACCACACACACACACTTACACACACACACAAACAAACAAACAAATAATTGATTGATTGATTTAGCATGAGGAGAAAAACCTGATCTGGGTTGTTAATTGTAGCATGGTCACCGGGATGGAATGTGATGGATGAGATAAAATGTTTTGAATCTTTATAATTCAAACTGTAAAAAAATTCAAACTTGTTACTCCATGTTAGGGAATATTAGAGCTGTCATTTCTGTTATATTAAAGCCATTCGAAAAGAGAATCTTTTCTGTTTCCGATTCTAACTCAAGACTTCGTTTCAACCTGATGGAAACCACAGAGTTTCATTTGCCATGGGCACTTTTGCCTGTGTCAGTTGGATACCCAGACAGTTGTGCTGGGTGAAGTCCTGCTGTTCCTGCACTCACCTCCATTCTTCCCTCCTCCTCCCCCTCTGCTGAGCACAGCTAACAGCTGGGCAGCCCTGTCCTGACAGGACGAACGTAGGGCTCTCACTCCTTTCCCTTCAATTTTTATTGCTGCCTAATGGCTATTATACTATATACTATATATACTAATATATATATATACACACTATATATACTAAGGTTGACAAAGTCCTTTATGATAATTAGTGGTTACGGACTTATGCAAAGAGTTAAGTTAATGAATGAAGAAAATGTGTGTTTTGAACAAGCAAGTGACCCTTGATTCTAGACAACAGTCTCTTTTTTATGTTTGCTGGGTTTTCCATCAAACAGGCTAGAATCACAAAGCAGTTGGGAAGAGGAGCAGAGAGAAGGATTGTGGGCTGTTTAACTCAGAGCACATGAAGGAACCAAACTATCAGATGTATTTCATAAGAAAATTCTAGGGAATGAGAGTGATTCAATTTTGAAGATTGGAAATGGGCATTGCTCTCCCACAACTTTAGAAGCAGCAGAGTTGAAGATGACTTTTCCTTTTAAAATATGGGAGGTATAAGTTAAGAGTAGAGTCTGCCATGCTACACCAGTCTTCAGCTGAGAGGTAATTCTTGGGCTAGTTCATTTTCACTGATCCCACATTAAGGAAACAACCAACTCAGTTACCGAACACAACGTCTATAAGACATTCCCAATAATTTCCTTAAGCCTGCACCTCCACTGTTTCTGACTAAACAGATACTTGACATATCACAGGCTTTGACCTCAGAATCAGTGTAAAGAATGTACTAGATGCTCTCTTTTTATATATATGCAGGTCCCATCAAGCCACTTCACAGATATCACTGTCTACAGTAATTATAAAAGTGCCATCCCCAAATGATATGCTGCTTATTCACTTCACAATATGTCTCATCATTTTTACCTTCAAACTTTGTCATAAATGAGATCATTTTGTGTGGGAGAAATTACTAGTGACAAATGTGACATGCAATACAATTGTTTAATCTATTTTCCAAAAGTGAGCTTAAGTTGCTCATTATTCATACATATTTGTATGTAATGGATTGAATTATTTTTCTTCTGAGGATATTTGGTTGTTTACACTTATTTATAATTAATTCCCTTTCACCCATCTGTCACCTGAAAGGAACCTCAAAATAAGTGCTTTCTGTGACTTTGAGATCCTTTTGTAATGCCAGAGTGGTGAATGGAGGCCTTAAGGTAAATGACAAAAAAGTGCTACTTCTATTTGCCATTCATCATTCACTATTTCTTATTTGTATTGTGTGACTTGTCAAATGCATTGTTTCTTTTTGATGAATGAGGAATTAGAAGGTTTGAAGCAGAAGAATAACAAAGGTGTTGAGTAAATAAAGCACTTCTCTTTTGTCACTCACCCTAAACAGAAGGTGGAAATTGGTATGTTCAAAGTAAGTGCTAAACCAGAAAGGAGCAGCAGGGTAGCCCATACAACAAAGCAGAAATTGAGACATACTTTACATCAACTCCTGAAAGACAAGTGATGAGGAAAGCTGTGCCCAACACTTGGGATAAATGAGAGACAGAACTGAAGTAATCAGGAATGAATGAGTCCCATAATTACCATGGTTAACAATCCATTCTGTTCTCTTTCTCCCTTGGTCATGCATTTTAAGTGAAAAGCTGGAAATCTGGAACCAGAGGAGACAGAAGTTTATGCTGTACTGGAAGAAAAGAAGATTCATTCTCATTCCTTGCCCCTATTGGAATGAAAATGGATCCTTAACAGTGCACTGATGACAAGCGTACTGAAGAGAGAAAATTTGAATAGCTCTACTGCTTTCATTGTAGCAAGAATAAGACTTTTTTTCTCTTCTGCTGGAAAAAATATCCTTAAGTAGAACTCAAAACAAAAAACTAAAACTTTAAACCTCAAATTGCCTCTTTCTGCTAAAACATCTTACAAGTGTTTACCATTTATAAAACAAAAAGACATCAAAAAAGATCTCCAACAAAAATAAATTAACAATGACTTCAGACATTAAAAATTCCTCTTTCTTTTTTCACTTTTCCAGGCAAGTCATTTCAGGTTTAAGTTGTACCCAAAAGGCTTGCAATTTTATCAATAGAAGAGGAAGCTATACTGAAGAGATAGAATTTTCATCCATTTTGTACTACTATATAATAGATTTATTTATAGAACTTTTATGAGAGAATAACACAGGCTACTTCACAACAGTTGTAGTTTCATAATAGACACTGAAATAAGGGCTTCAAAAATCATGTTACTACAGAGTTCTTGGAAGATAACAATGACTATCACTACTCTTCACTTTAGAGGACTTGTTATTGTTAACTTTTTGTCTCATTCTTTTTTGGCTGTTATCTCAAAGGTAATCAAAATACTTTTGGAACTCATGATGCATAGCAATATTTCTGATAAACACAATTTCCTTAAGAACACCCATATATAGGTCTCAAGTGACAAATAATAAATTGTCTGCCTCAGCAAAATACCAAATAAAGTGGGTTTTCTTCAGTGGATTTAAATAGGAAGAAAGTGGAATTTTCCAGTTCTAGTCTGAAGCAGTTCTGTCTGTCTAAACTATAACAAATGGTACTATTCTATTTTGTGCTAAAATCATAGTAAGTTCAACACTCTTTCAGCACAAACCTCTACTGATACCTTTCTCAAAATACCTAAGAGGATAGCTTTAACTCTTTGATCCCACATTTGCAATATGATTTTCCATTTAAAATGCTGCAATGTCATCAGCTCACTCTCCCCACACAAGTCCAGTAAAAAAGAAACAAAAACTCAGAGGAAGCTACAGAGATAAAGTCACTTCAGACCCTGCTCTACAGTGGTGTCCAAATATTTTTGTAGCAATCAAAGTAAAATCAGACTTTCTTCTCAGTTACAGAATGAGTTTTTATGTCCTTATTAATGCAGTGTTCCCTTTATTTCACATCCTGAGCTCATGACTCACTACCAGTTGGGATTTTCATCTCTGCAGCTGTGCTCGCGTTAGTTTTATCTTCTAAAATGATCTAGCTGAGGTAACAAGCCTTTGATTTGGAACCTCTATATTAGAAGAAAGAGTATTCTGATGGTCTCAAATATAGTTCTGCATCTCCCCCTCATAAATGCCAGTGTTCTAGGATCTGCAGAAATTCACCCAAACAGTGCTTTCCACTGGTGTTTTAGTGTATGAACACTCAGCTACTTTAGCATTTGTAACTCAATCTAGGCTTCATAATCACACACTTCAAAAAGAGTGAGTTGAGGCCTGTGTGTGCATTCCCACCAAGTGCTTGCCTGCAATAAAGGACAGCTTCAGAGCTTGTGTCTGTTACAACAAGTTTTTGGACAAGCCTCTATACAGCTGTTCAATTCAATTTCAGCATGCTGGTGAAAATAGATCTAAGAAATTTGGGATCCCAAGCATTAGTAAAAGTGTGCAAAAAAATGAGAATTATTCACATGCAAAAATGCTCACAGGAGATTGCAAGACAATGAACAGTGGAGAGGTTCCTCACCCTGCCACGCTTTGTTCCACCGAAAGGAGATGTCTCCCCTTCCTGGAAGAGAATCCCTTTTCCCCATCCCTGGCAAAGATGCAATGTGCTATCATGTCATGGCCATGCCCCTCCCACTGATGTGGGTCAGAATCATGACACCCTCCTTCTTTTTTAGCTTTTATTGCTGACCAGATGGCATATGGTATGGACTATCCTTTTGGTATGGTAGGTCAGCTGCCCAGGCTATGTTTCTTCTCAAGATCTTGCCAAGCCTCGGCTGCTGATGGGGGAGAGTGTTGGTGAGGCAGCACTGATGCTGTGCCAGCACTGCTCAGTGGCATTAAAATTAATGCTGTGTTATCAGTACTTTCCTAGCAAAGCATAGCATTGTGAGGGTTGCTATGGGGAAAATAAATTCAATTTCAGCCAGAATCTGTACGCTGATTCAGGAGGATCATTGGGGGGCAAAAAATTCTAGTACTGAAAAAAACCCAAAACCACAGTGAGGGGTTAAAGAAACACATACACACACACACACACACACACACACACACACACACACACACATGCATGGAAAAACAACCCAGAATAAATAGGTTTTGTGATAGAGCTACAATAAAATACCACTTGAGAATTTTAGCTTTTTAAAAGTCATTTTAATGAAACTGGATCAGAAGGATGGGATATTAAAAATTTTCTGTGTAAACAGTTATTCTCCATTGTTTATACAGACCACAATGAATGTCAGAAGTCAGTCTGAAAAAATGAATAAAACTCATTTTCAGAAGCAAATGCAACTGACATATAGACCTGTGGTATGAGGTTAAGAGAACTATTGTTTGTTGCCTCCAGACTAAATAAAGTGTCTAATTCCAGACAAACACATGGTCAGACTTCTGCTTAGTGTCCTTGTGCTGAAATGAACTAGTCACATAGGTATAGGTGAAGATGTGGCAATACAATAATAAAGAATGGATACCCACCAAATGAAACAAAAGCTCTCAGGGAATATTTATTCAAAATATCTATTTCTAGAAAAATAATTGTTCTTAGAACTGAAATGCTGACTCTGAACAATAAAGATTTCATCTTTTCAAACTTTCACAAGTAGCAGGATGAGTGCCTACATATGCCAGGATTTGCTGACAAACACTTTTAAATTTATTTCTTATTGCTACAAAGGTCTACTTGACCTGCACACAAGACAGAGCAGGAGATAGATGTATACATGTTAATGTGAGAGAAAGAATCTCGTTCCAGGGATAACTACAGCCCAAATAAAAAAGAAACTTAGTGTTAAAGTGTTGAACTTAGTTAAAACCATTATTTAGAAGGGAATAATTGGCACGTATTAAAAGCATTGGTTTGGCTGTGCTGGAAAAGATGTAAACACAGGCAAGAGTTTTGTGAGTTTTCCACATTTGCCCCAAAATGCTTTTGAGCTGACCTGGAAAGTAATTTAGTCTCATTCCTTGGCCTGTCTTCTGAGAGTGCCAGATAAGGCACTTAGTGCCTTTTTGGCAGTGCTTTCATGTGACTTGCACACTTCTCTAGGAGGCTTGGGGCTAAGATGGAAGAAATGGGTTTAATAAGGATAGAGAGAGAAGCTGAATGGAATGCAAGTGCCTTCTTTTAAATGTCAGCAGCTCAACTAGATTTGAGCCACATGGATACCTATGATAAGCACCTGTTATGGTTGTTACTACCCCACAGCTGATTATCAAAGCTTAGAGTTCTATTTTTTCAGGTTCTAGACTACAAACACTGCTTTTCATTTACCCATGTATATTCTCCTTTCAGCACTGTAAATTTACTTCTATGTCAAATAGTGAAAAACATAGTTGTAAAGAGTGTGAGGAACACCCTTCCTCTTTATCTCACTTCATTTACTTCCCACCTCCAAACTTAATCTTTTTCCAGAAAGAGGACAGGAGGATGATTTTTGCTGGAATTGAATTCAGTGTGTCCTTCATTGCACAATTTAATTACTATTCACATGATTTAATAGAGACAGGATGCATAAAACTGATTTATTACATTATTATTATTCTAAATAATAGAAGATGTGGGTATATTCCTGAAAATTTAAGGTAAGTGTGGATATCAACTCCTTTACTGAGTGTGACAAATGCAGAGAATTTTTGTTTCAGCAGTGAAATGCTGTTCCATGGTAGTATTTCCTACCCTAGTGTTTTACCCAGCCCATGATATTCTGCCATAATAACTCCAGCCTGTTATTTGCAGCATAGTATTCATGGAGTTAAAGCCAATACAAGACCTGCATATTAAACTATTAGCTCTTGATGAAAGCATAATGCAACAAATTAATAAAAGTATAGGAGTACCATGCCAAGAAGTTGGTGGTCTCAGTCAGGTTGCTGATACATGAGTTTCACATTAAATACCACCACCAGCAACAACTCTGTTACAAACCCTACCCGAGATGAAAAAGATTTAATAAATGTGGGGAATTACCCTGAGATCAGGATAAAATACTGTTTTCAAGGAATTAGAGGGGGGAATTCTCCACTTCTGTTGTTATCATGTAAATACAGACAGGGCTGGAGTCCGAAGGGAAGTCAGCTTGGCACTTTTCCTGCACCTTCCCTGAGTTCTGAATTGAGCTTACTATTTTTAAATCATATATATATATAACAAAGGTTTCTCTTCAGAATATTTTACTAGTAGTATTTTACAAACCTAGGAGAGACAAGAGAAGCCAAGTCACTTTGTCTTGATATAAATCAAGAGTAGTGGTAAAGAAACTGAAATAAGAAAAGAACAAGAGTTTTCAAGAAACATAAATCATTGAAAAGTGGGTAATTCCTACAATTTTAATTGTTAGAAGTATAGTAAAAAAGGGGAGTATGAGGTATAAAAATGTGTAAAAGTTATCACAAATATTAGGTGCAGAAGTTATGAAGTAAAAACAAACATATAAAAGTTAGCAAAATATTTAGAATAGCATATCCATGTTAAACCAGTAGAACATATAAGAGCTATTTAGTTTCTCAATCTTTATATCTTTATCAGAATTATCAGAATTATTTATATAGTTAGAAAGTTATGCCAGCACTAACTGTCTACAGACAAGATCACCAAAAATACTAATTGACAAAAAGCAAAAGTTTTGCTTAAAAAGGTAGAAAAAAGATTTGTTAACTTTCCCATTGTTTTTCTGAGGTGCTATTTTCTTATTAGAGATATGGTGATGCTTGACCTCTTTCTGGCAACTGCACAGCATGAGAGATTCAACATTCCTCAGGACTGCAAAACTGTAAAACTTCCAAAATTGGTTTTACCATTGACATACAATATGGATTCACAGCTAATCACTTATGATTACAGAAAGAACAAAGAGTAAAATCAGATGGAGTTCTTCCAGTTCTTGTTCATGCAATGGGCTGCTCAGGTAAGCCAGATTAGCCTGCCTTGTCTGAAGCTGTTTTGGTTCAAAGCTGTGATGGATGGGGACACATTATGGACCAGTTTATTGTCCATCTGTGTTTATTAATGGTAAAGGCATAGTAAGTAAATTACTCATGCTGTGAAAATGATCTTGATAATGGCAGTTGCCTCAAATTAAATGGAAGTACTAAGATTAAAATTCTGAGAATAACTAATTATAATTTTTTTCTGGTCATATAAGCACATTATTTCCATAAAGAAAAATTTTTTTTTTTCAGAAAAAAATGAAGGCATTTTTATTTGCCTAACAAGAAAAATAAATGTAGAACAAAATAGTAATATTCTCAATATTTAGCCTCTTTTTTCTTCATTAATATTTTATGAAATTTCTCCCAGAGTATTTTATTTTTAAAAATACTATATAAATAAGTCTAATATATATACTAGAATTTGAGTATTCTTGAAAATTTTTCTAAATCTTGTGAAAACTATTAGAAACTTGCTTTTAGGAAAAGAAGGACCTCAAATCTTGAAGAACAAGCATCCCAAGCTTAACAGTTCCTATAGTTATATTCCCTCACCATGGGAGACTTTAGAGGATCTCTCTGCAGTATTTCATCAAGTTTGATCATATGGTGTCTGTAACTACAGCCTAAAATACCTGGGCTTTTGAGTGCTTCCCCCCGAGCTGTTGTGAATTTAAATGCATTCTGTAATGCTGTTGGTCTTCCAGCTGCATGTCCTCACTAAAAGTCCCATGCACCTGTGCACCACAAATAGTTGGACCCAGAAAACTTCCCAAGAGTAACACCAAAAACCCTTGTGCTGAGAGACAATTGCTTTCTAAGATGTTATTGATAAAACAGTAGCTTGAAGTGAGATAAAAGAGTATGGACAGAGGTCTCCTGGATGGCAGGGAATGATTTCACCTCTAAGATGCTGCTTTTCATGATAGCAACAAACTTGTTTTGAAAAAGAAGGTATGCTATGATCAATAAGCAGAGATATTATTGATTCTTCATTATTAATTTCAGAGTTTCAAAAACCTTCATTATGATCAGGATAGTGACATTAGGCACACATGAAGATATATGGAGGGAATTCACAGAGTTCAGCCTAATAAGTTTAATTATATGGATAAATTGGGAATCACAGCCCAGAAAATCTACACTTGTTTCCTCCTTCAGGGTACAACATATCACTCAGCAGATTATACAGTCAATGGCTTCTACATGCCAATTCTCCAAACTCAAGAGCCCCACACTAAAGTTAGTGAGAATGCACATGGGTTCAGAGGGGTGTATTAGTTACCATTTAAGAAAAGTGTAAAGCTTAGCATCACATGCCAGCTAGCAGTAGGTTCTGTTTATAACTGGCAGTACCTGATGAAAGAAATCTAGCATTAGAGATATGCTCTGCTCAGAAGATCAATGCATCTTTCCCTGGTGAGATTATTTTTGAGCAGGGAAATTGTGCCTTTACTAGAACTTATTGGAAAACATTGATTTAAATTCGAGAAAGTGAGACAATAAGTGGATGCAATTAATGACACAAGGCAAGGAGACACTTAAAGTATCTCACTGTCTAGTTACATGCACAGTTTTATTGTACTGAAATACAAATACAGAACAACATATTTGCTGCAGCTAGGACTTCCAAAGACTGTCTAAGGCACATGACTTTCAGTAAGCCCAGGACAGTCCAACATTCTGAAACACCTTTAAAATCTCAAGATTAAACAAACTAGTATGCATCATTTAAAGGAGAAATTCTGATTCTACCATTCTTCCCAGTATTCCACTCTTAGCTTCTCATCTACAAAGCACTTGCCTTTGGACTGTGCAGAAGGGGGCCAGTGTCACTAGGAGGTTGATCTCTGTCAGGGGTACATACAGTGGAGCTGTGAACAGAGTCAGAATTAACAGGGAATACAGCAGCCTACAACAGAGACACCTGGGGTTCTGATTGTAAACCAAGGAAAGCTACCTTTGTTGCATTCATAAGTTAACATACTAGGGCTATTGATTTGCACTCACTTTAGCACTCATTTTAGCCCTGGTTTGCAACCAGAAAGAGTTACTCTTTCAAAGAGAACTCAGCCCTATTTTCCTTTGTGTGCAAGTGCAAAATGTCACATGCAAATAGATAGATAAAGTAGTTTTTGATCACCTGAGTAGACTTTGGGACATATATATATTTTATCACTAGTGCAAGCAGGTGACAATGCTCAAAACTTACACAGGGCAAAGCTCTGGGGCTCTGGGGTTTTACCCTTCTCTCAGACAGATGACTCACAAAAAGACATTTTTGAATACATTTTGGATTTTGTCTAAATGTGTATCTGGGCAGTATTTTACAGTGGCATGCAAGCTTACCCTTTTTTTTCCCCCTCCAAGCAAATATAAGCTCATTCTGCAATATTACAATCTGGCCAGAAAACAAGCAGCCTGTTCACATGGGCCTGAGCCTAAATCAACATAAATTCCTAACAGGATCTGATAGTTCACAACCAACACCAGGCCAGCAGAATCTGTACAATTGCAAGGTTACAGCTGGCACCCGTTTGATCCACACAGAGCTCACACAGTCAAAGCCTGTATCTGCCTCACAAACATTATGTTGGCAGAGCCTGAGAGACTCAGACAGCAGCTGAATGATGTAGCCAATTCATCTCACAGGTAGCTAATACTAGATAAAAAATGCTGCAGTCACATGACAGAAAAGCTTCTCCCTCACTCTGTCAGCTGTGTGAGTAGAAACTCACTTTTTCATCTCATAGTTCAAAACACTTGGGCACATACTTGTAGGCTTTTTGCTGGATCACAAGACTTCTGCCTTCCCACAGCAACAATAAACTTGATATAAAAGGATAAAAATAGCAAACACTGAGTTTCTTGTCCTTTGAGTCATCTGTGGCAACAATTCTAAGTTCACTTCTGAGTTGGTTCAAATTTCTGATGCTGGGCAATCCAATACAACCCAACACAATCCACTGTTCAGTATTAAAGACTGCAGAGGCTTGCTTCACCCTCAGGGTGAGATTTTAAAAAGGGTCTCAGTGTTCTGATAATTCTTCAACACATGAAGTCACTAGAAATTTTACTACAAAAATCACAGCAGATAGCTTTTACAAATTCTGATCTATTGCCTCTTAATATGTTAGATTCAAACCCCATGAAAAATAGAAGGCTGCATTTTGAACAACAAGCAACAAACATGAATATAATTAAAAAACTGAACTGACAGAAAAATGCATTAGCTTTTCCAAATAAACTACAATAAACTTACCATCGTAATAGATCTCACTTCACTGGTTTAGAGAATTCTGTTCCCCAAACATTGCATTGAGGGAGCTAGGTCCCTCAAAATTATGTCTACAACCACTGACACAGGTGTGTAGAGATATCTAAGCTAAAAAGAAGGGAACTTAGATGAAAGGGCACATCTTAAATCCAGTTCATCTCTGGAGCTTCCTTCCTTTATTTGAAGCCCTTGCTAGACAGCTTTTCATCTTCTGTTGGAGGCACCAAACCTAGAGAAAGTGATTCTTTCTAACAAGGTGGTGACAGTGCAGCATCCTTCCCTGACATGTGACAGTTCAGTGGCTAGTGTGGGAAGTCACAGACTACTGAATCCAGTCTCTTCTACTGTCTGAGAAGACTAAGACCTCACCTCACCACTGCACAGGCTATCCTGGTGTGAAGGACACACTTTCAGATAATTTTGGTTCAGTCTGGAAGAGTACATTAATATTCTCTGGTAGTTTGAAACAGGCTAGTGTGAGTGAATACAAAGCAAGTGCCTCTGTCTCTATAAAGCCTCCCTGAATAGCAAAGTCCCAAGTCATACTTCCTGCTGCATTTACATTTTCTGGTTTTGTATACTGTCCATTCTGCATTAAACAGCATCTCAAAAGAATCACCAATCATACAGATATTTTTAAATGTACTCGTTTTCCTTTCTCTGGTCACAGTTTAATAAACCTGTCACCACAGTTTGAAAGTGCTCATTCCATTTCTGTAGTTTCATCCTCTCTATTCATGGTCTTTTTCATGTATGTATAGTAATGTCTTGACATACATACACTGGCAGTTAATCTACAAATATTTTCTCTCAGAAAAAAATTATGAAGAACTTCTTTTTCCTTGCTTTTTTTCTTGCTTTTCTTTAGGTCTGTACAGGGATCTTTTTCACAGTTTCTCAAAATCCTATTTGCTTTCCAATATAATGTCATGGGTTTGATTGTATCTTGCAACATCAAAGCCTACAAAGCAGGTTACAGGGGAAAAGGATTTGCTTCTTGGAGTGCTTCCCAGAAGACAAAACAAAATTCTTATATCCACTGTCTGCTCTTCTAAATTTCCTACCTGCTGTCATTAAATGAGTCAGTGTCAAGATGTAAATGAGATCCTGTGGATCTAGCTACTGAATCTGAAAAACAAACAAACAAACAAACAACAAAAACAAATAAAAAAGAAAGCATATATATCAGAATACACCTTTTTAGTGTATTCTGAATATCTGTAGCAATATTTTTTTTTTGTTAAATTAAAATAGAGATAAAAAGGCATATACATTAACTGTACTAAGTGGAAAATAATTTTAAGGTTTTATTGTACCCTTACAGTGGGTCCCCACTAACTTTTTAGTTCAGTTTATGAGTGCATCATCATGTGTGTAGCCTTCACGGAGCTGCCTCTGAGCACATGAACTTAATTCCTCTTAAAGGAAGTCAAGCAATGGGATGTACCACAGAAAATAAACTTTGTGTATTTGTTATTAATGAACACCCAGTCAGCAGGACCAAAGGCTAGAGTAGGCATGAAGCAAAGCCTCACCAAAACAAATCCAGCATTAAACTTATATTGTGAACACCAGGACTGCCCCACTTAGTCTTTTAACTCCCTTACTGTGCTGCAGTGCTTTATAGAGGGACATGGCATCATGAATCTCTGAATCTCCTCCAGGAGAGCCCTTCTTTCTCCTCTGAAGAGAAATGAATGAGCCAGCTGAGGCAAGGAGACTTGTTGAAGCAAGAGTGTGTCCAATCATTGTCAAGTCCCACTCATACTACATCAGGTTTTACAGCAATTGATGGGAAAGTGGTGTTTAGATACAAGACCTGACAAAACAAATCCTCTCAAAACAGATGAGTCTACACTATTACACTCATGAACAAATAATTAAATTATTCATCTCAAGATAAATGGAGGTTTCATATCTTGTTATACTGTCTGTTGTTATGTGGCAGAATGCACTGCAGGAAAAGCACCTGCTGCAAAGAATCCTGATGATGTGGTTTTTTTTTTTTTTTTTTTTTTTAAGGTGAGCTAATTTTATAATCAGTCATACTAATTTATTTTATTAGTTAAACAATGTTAGTATTCTGGAATCATATATTTTGAAGAAATAAGTTTTCTCCATGAAGGCCAGAATACTTCAGTGTGGGCTGAAACATGCCTCTTGGGCTCCTTATTGCATTCTATACTGGAGCAAGGTTGGAAGCTGGCTTTTCTTATTCCATAGATCTAAAGTCAGAGACAGGGTGATGAAGCTGACTGAGAAACACAACGTGAAAAGAAAGAAGATTTTTAAAATATTAATTTTTATCCACCTTCCAGCCAAGATTCTGGTTTATAGACCATTATCTGGTTGCTTCTGAGTTGCTTCTACAGACAATTACTATAATCTTGCAAATTTTACATAATTTTTCAGCTTCAACAGGGCAACTAAATAGACTTTCAACTGGAGAATATACAATCGTTTGCTTTAAAGATTCAATTGGTTTCACTGTATATAGTTAATGAGCTATCTAAAAGTGTATCAGTGAAAGAGCTCATTGTGCTGTGTCTTATCCTATCTGTAAATGAGTCTTTAAAAGCTCTGATCACTATCTCCATACCATCCTCGAACAAAAGGATACATGGACATCAAGCAGCAAGCAAAGTATTAAATTGAAATGTTAGAGGAAAAAAGCTAGCTAATTGATACATGGATCTCTCAAGATGATAGCTCCTGCTTGAAGAAAATTTTCATGAGGGTAAAAAAAAAAAAGCCATTTAAATCCAGATAGAATGCTATGGCCCCAAAGCATTGAAAACTCTTCTTTTGAACCTTGTTTCTAGGTTCAAGTACACTTCTTACTGCTCTTCACTTAATAAACTCAGTAGTAAAGTACAGAAAGAATTGGTTCATCACTATCCTGAATTTGCCAATTATAAGAAAAACATGTTGATGAATATAAATGCTTTGTGTTTAATGTTGTTCTCTTTACTCTACTTTTCTTGCTATGGCAGGTAACTATCTGCTCTCCTATGGATTGCCGTTGGGAATTTTATCTTTCAGAGAGCAGGAACATGCTGGAAAATGATTTATTTCTCATCAAACAGCTAAGGCAATTTAGAATCCCCAGATAAGGGAAGGAATTCCCATAGTCCTTTCAGAAAGATCCCAGAGTTGTTGAAACATTTAAATAAGAAAATCAAATTTCCAGTCAGCTTGTATGTACTGTGAAAAGAACACAGTGCAATACTAAAAAAGATGTCCTCCCACCTAGGTTGTTATGTATTGGAACAGAAGGAAGGCTTGGCAACACGTTTTCAAGAGTCATAAGTAACCATTATGTCACATTCAAATAGTACTTTGAAGTATCTTAACTCATGGTGTGTCTTGTAGTTGATCCTATCTCTGTTTCTTCTGAGATTTTCTTATCTATCTGTCATTGCAGATGTTGGTGATGGACAATTCACATCCCCAAGGTCATGGGAGTGAGTGACCTCTTTGCTGACTCTTCCATGCCTTACAAGATAATGCTTAAAGGGTTAAGCTGATTTTGTGTGGATCATCAGTGACATCCAGTGGCTATTTGAGGTGATCGCAGGTGAGCTATCCCAGTCCGGACTCCCACTGTAGTGGAGGGATACGAACTGAAGAGGACGTTAACAAGCTGACTATGCTCCTTGTCCTGGCTGATCCCACATGCTGTGAAAATTATAATTATTGATTTATTTTTCAATACTATTATACTTAGCTGCATATTTTTCTTCTGTGGAGCCCATTTCTTCTAGGTATATCTTGTCCATTCTGACACCACAAGTGAAAAATGGAATTGCCCAGAAGAAATCTCTTACATCAAGAATATATAATAAGAAAAAAAGGACAATCCCATGAGGGGAAAAGGAAAGAAGAAGGAAAAAAATACTTAGACCTCTTTCTATGACCCCACCACTCTAAATTTCATTGTATAAATTAGATGTTGAACAGGAACACCCGTGCTGAAACAAACCATAGATGGTTTTTGTTTTGTTACTTCATAATATTTAATTCACTCTTTCTCTTAAATATCTTCTTCTGTTCATAACAAATGAGACATATTCCAGGTTTAGACCTTAAATGATCGAACTAATTTTCTAGCACAATATCATCCATTTCTTGTTTTGTTGTGTTTTAAATGAAAATCAGTTATTTTGAAACCCTTTTTGTCTTTCCCAGTTTCTGTTTCATTCTGTTGCATAGTCTGGGTTGTCTTCTTATATCTGTGTATTATTCCCACATAGTCCCTACATAGTCCCTTGAGGTTCTAAGTTATAACCATGTGTGTGTTGACCTTGATGACTTCTCAAACTCCACTAAAACTTTAAGTCTTTATTCTATCTATGCATGCTAGCTCATATTTTCCACCTCTACTGTATATATTTATGAGCTATATGAATAAGGTGCAGGTCTCTGCCTATCCTTGGTGGCCTGTCTGTTTACAGAGATTTATAAGCCTGTTGCAGGCTCTGGCCAAGGAACTGTCCTGTATACCCAATATTCTGTATTCTGCCTGTTCACCACCAAATAGGTACATTTTAATGTATACTCCAGGCAAACCAGAAAATTTTTCAGCTCACATAACCTGTGAATTGAAACCACATGTCATTTTCTTCTCCGGAATAAAAAAAACCAAAAACAAACCCAAACAACAAGAAACCCAAACAAACAAACAAAAAAAACCCCAAACAAAACAAACCACACAATGAAACTCGACCCAAAACAACCAAAAACCCCTACATATATCTTGGTACTATAAATAATTCACTATCTTGTTGTCTAGATAATCATCACTAACATTTTCATAAAACAAGCCAGTGCTCAGTAACATAAAAAAATATGGAAGTTTGGGTTTGGACACACAAAATAATCTTGAAATCCTACTAAGTATTTATACCTCATCCACATTTAACTATTGAAGTCCATGTACCTCAAGACACAGAGATTTTATCCAATCAGAATCTTTTGTAATAAAGGCCAGATATCAAAATTTGGCAGTTAATACCTGGCCAACAGCCAATGGAATACCAAGTGTTATACCATTTTAATATATAAATAATTATTTATTTGAAACTAAAATATCATGTAACAATGTACTTCTAATGCATCCATGAAAAAATTTGGGTTTTTTCCATGTGCAAAATACTCTAAAAATCAGTTGTTATAACTTAACCCAAAAAACAATGGGCAAAGGACAGCACGTGGAAGTTATACTGATCAGTGTAAATTCTTTTCTGTGACAGAAATATTGTGCTCTTTTACCTTGCTGGTGCTGTCAGGGTACAGCAAAAAAAAAAAAGAGTTTGTTCCCTTGGTTACAACAATGTATCTTCCCACTTCATATATACAAATTCAATTTATAAGCAATTAAGACAATATGGAAATCTGGTCAATTCATCATCATCATCAGTGCAGTGCATATTTCATATATGTAACTAGATAAAAGAAAATTATTAAATTGCTACAATAAATCACAAGGTTAGAATATGTACCAAAATGGACAAAATCTAACAAGAGAGAAAATAATCCTGCATTTCAGTCATCTTGTGTGATTATTTTACTTAATATATTGAGAGATATAATTTTACTTTTAGTAGTAACGGTTATCTGCAGACCGACTTTTAAGGGAGACAGTAAAATCATTCACACATCTTTTGAAATATTAAACATAGGTTTAGAAATTGATTAGGTCAATGCATCTGTAAGGCAGAACTGTCAAAGGGAAAGAAATACACATAGATTAAGGGAAAGAAATACAAATAGATCACTAAAACTAGTTAGATATTTCCTGTCAGGCATTTATATTCTGTCTCTCAAGTTCTCCTAAATATTTGCTCTGAATTTATTCTAAAACCTAAACATCACCACTAGTACTGAATGAGAAGGTAAAAAAAAAGTTATGTAAAATAGATAGCACAACTTCAAATCACAATTGGAAATATTCTCAAAGGCTTCCAAGGGATGAAACAGCATCAGATGAGGGAACCTCAAGGGATCATTTACAAAGATGTGTGTTCTTCAATCATTCTTTAAATTGAGTAAAGTTTTATGACTTAAGCCAAATGTAAATTACCTCTCATCTTAACAAAAGCAAGGCAAAATCCTCTTCTTGTATCCCTTTTTATTTCCTTTTTTCAAACATTAAGTAATTTTTTTTCCATAGCAAAAGGAGTTCAAAACATGTAGAAAATTGTTTGTAACAATGGTGCATTAGTGACAAATCCCATGTTTTTTAAGCAGAAAGAAATCTACATACATAATTACTGTCTTCTCCATTCATCACCTTACTGCAAAATAAGAGGATAGGTGTCAAAATCTACTCTGAAGTCTCTAAATTGTTTTGTGAAAAATGTGATGCTTCACTAATTAGGAAAAATTATACTCAATTTTCTTCCCACCCCTACCTCCTCACCAAGGATACGAATTATTTTGTCATAGCAATTTTTTCAAGCATATTGAGTTATAAATTCACAAGAGTTCCATTTGTCTGTTATTCTGGTCTCCTTCAAAACATGTTCAGTCCATGTTACATATGGATTCCTATGTTTACAGTAAACATCTATATATATATTAAAGACCAGAATGTGCCCTCCTTACTGAGTTCATTAAATTTGCCCTGTACCAGTGACCCTCAGCGTGACAAAAAGTGAGATGGTACTCCATGGGCTTGGTTTACCAAATTTCTCTAGTTTTTTGTGACTAAATTCCATCTCTAAGGTCCCTTGTGAAAACAGAGGGCAGATTCTGCTGCCAGGAAAAGGAAAAGCAATCTCTAATTTGTCTCTTAGGCCTGACCCTTCTGCTGAGACATGCATTCATCTTCACTCACAGCCCAGCAGTTTGACATCTTAGTGTCTGAAGCCACATGGCAGTTTACTGTAATGCTAAAGTGGAAGTGAAAGAGGGAGAGATGTCATTTTGTCACTAGATGGAAAGATGAGCAGAATGGGCTTTGACTGCATGCTTAATAATTGTGTTAGAGAACACTGTCAAAATGGCAGACCTAGTCCTTAATGCAATGATTATCCTATAGGTATTCTCTACTCTTCAAAGGCAGTTCTCAGACTTGATTCTACCATCTTTCATAAAAAAAATTGAGTAACAGCTTACTTTGAAACAAACCTTCCATCTCTGTTCAAGGAAGTTAATAGAATTATGTTCTTAATTAATTTGTTACCAAATGATAAAAAAAAAAAAAATAGAAAGTTTTTAGCCGGTCATGAGAAACTCATTTTTTCTAACTTTTTGTTACTGCTTACTAATTTTCATTCTTCATTTTAAAAGCTCCTTATCTAGCCTCTTATTTTCTTCCCTATTACAGGAGAGAAGGTGAATGTTCAACTCAATTTATTTTGATTATTATTTTTTTAATGAAGACATTCTTTGTTATATGATAGAATAACCTGGACAGAGCAAATTATCAGTGTCACATTGATTAAGAAAATCTGTCACTTTGGTCAAGTTTTACATATTGAATTTTAATCCCATTACTTTTTTAAAATCTCATTAAAAGTTTTGGGTTGTTTTTTTTTTTTTTAATACAATTGGTTCAGCAGCCCTCTCTTTTCTTGATATCTAATCTCGGCATGACAGAAATTGCAAGTATTTAGAAATTAAACAATTACCAGAAGGTTTGCAAGAATGGCAGAAGGACAAATATTGATTCATCATCTAACCCACTTTGCCTTCACTGGAAGTTAAGTATTTGCTAACTCTACTAACACTGGATGACACAATGATTGTAGTTTATGTTGCTAAACCTAGATCTTGAGACAATGTAAAGAACACATGATGTGAAAATGTATTCGAGCTTCTTATAAATATTATTATAAAGATATCTGCAATATTGTGAAGGCAAAATGCATTAAAAATGTGCCTATTCCCTTTCATAATGTAGCTACAAGGGTATACATGTTTGCATTTAAAATGTTTGACTCCATTTGCATATTTCATAGATTTACACTGCAGATTTATATATAGGAAACAACTATAGCCTTCTCATAAGTTAACTTTTTTATCTAAATAAATGTCATCTATATTATTATTACATTATAACCAAAACTAACAAAACATATTGTAAAGATTTAATCACCCTTGCTGTCTATAGATAAGAAAACCAATGACTATCTATCAGGGATTATTTTTTTATGTATTCTTTAATTTAGATAAGGAGAAATTATTCTTGATCTTTTATTTTGTTAAATGGTAAAAATCAAAGTAGAAATATCACACACTTTTAAAATCATTAAGGCATCTGTATGTCACTGAAATCAGACTTAACACTTTTTTTTCCTAAAGATTTGTGTTTACATCCCTTTTGATTTATTACCATAGAGGCATTTGCACTGTGACATAATTCTTTTGAGAAGCTGCCATTTCATTTTTGTTCACAGTCCTTAAGGGGCTGTATTCACAATAAAAAAATTGTATGGCTAAAATTGACCAAAATGTAGAAAGTAAAACAATGTAATTAGTATATTCATCTGGGAAAGAAACTGATTTTGAGATGCAGGTACAAAAAGTTTCTCCATAGAAATAAGTAATCTCCACTTTCAGAAGAAATAAAAAAGCTCATCAGATATTGTAGCTACTCAGAGATAGTATTGGTTCAAAATGTTCTGAAGAAGTAGTAAAAAGATGAGAGTGCTCTGATAACACTAGAAAGTAAAATAAAGGTATCTATCAAAACTGAACTTTTCCAATGCTAACATTCCTTTGTGAAGAAAAAAAAAATTAAAGAAATTTTTAAAAGCATAAAGCCAGTCAAGTTGAAGGCCATCTCATGGATGGCACTTCCACAGCCACTTGAAGCTCAAGAGGAGGCCTCTCCATTTGCACAGTAACATAAGCAACACATTACAACTTAGTTGCCGTATAGACATGCACAGGGATTTCTTCAGTAACATTCCCATTCAAAAAAAAAAATAAATATATATATATCCCTGGTAACAGCAAACAGAACAGAAACTCTTACAACCACACATATCATCAGAGTTAATTTATTGTACCTGGGGAAAAGTGTCACACCCTTTAAAGAGCTGTAGCAAATTATTTTCAGAACAACCAGGGACATCTAGGAAGTATTCTGCCAACCCACTATCATTTCATATAAGAGAAAAAGCCCAAAAGATGCTGTTTAGTCAAAGGCATTAACTACTAGACATAATTTAAGAACTCCTAGAGATGTGTGAAATCATATCTATAGGCCTGGAATTTAAGGAAATGAGAATATTAAAGCAAGAGTGAAAATGTTCTAAAATACACTGCATTATGAGTGATATGACTCCATTCCACTGATACCTTTCCTTCAGGAAAGAAAACATGTTTAAAATCTGGTGTCTCTATATGCAGGCAGACTATTATGCTCTGTAAATAGGTTTAAAATGTCCTAACATTTCTGAGGCTTTCTTATCTCTTGTTCATTTACCTTTCTTTAGATTGCTTTCACACTTTCCCCCTTTCCATTAAATTATTCAAGAACTCCTCTTTATAAAGGTCACAGTCATAAAAACCAGGGAAGGGGAGCAGTGGCATGTGATTCACAGGACCAATGAGGCAGCACACAAAGTGGATTGTGAAGGACTCATAAAATCTGAGGCCAGAAGGAATCATCAGATCATCTAATCTGATCTCCAGTATATGACAAGTCATTATATCTCACCTACATAGACCAGAGTGAAAATGCCTAAAATCCCTCAGCTTTTCACTAAAAATGCAAATGTTATCTCTTTGGCTACCGACTGTAGGCAGGGGCAAGTTGACCAAACAAATTGCTAGTACTTGCCATGGAATTATTTCTGTATCCCTGTATCCCTGTCTGAAACAAGATTCAGGGAGATTTACTGCTCAGAGCAGAGAGAAAACAGCACTCTTTCTTCCAGCTTCCTCCCAGTTCTGGCAGAAGTTCAGCCTGGCATCAGCACTGCCTTGATGATCAAACACAAACAGAGGCTTTGACCAGCAGAAACTGCTCAAAATAGGCTCATGAGCTTCACTGTGTGATTTGTTGCTGATAGAGAGCCCAGCTGATTCTAGCTAATGAAGCCATTGCCTAATTAAACCATATCTTTTGCTATTTTTCCTTCCTGCCATAGACAACAGATGGGTTTGGCCAGTACTCACCCTGGTGTACTCACTGTTTCCACTGGTGGCTTTGTTCCAGTGGCTCATAATTTGCCTTGTTGAAAATAAAAGTTAAATAATGTAAAAGGTGACCAAGTTCTTGTTTGAATTTATCTTCCTTCAGTTTACTGCCAGCAGTTCCTCTTATGACTTACCTCTAATGAAAATAAGCCAATATCCAATGGCACTGCTAACACACTTCATCCAGGTCACCCGTCAGTCTTATTTCTGCCATTCTGAACAGGTGACACTTCTAAAGTATTGCATAGCAAGCCATTTTTGTGCAGTACCTAGACAATAACTGTGGCTCTGCTTTGTGCCTTCTCCACTTTTACAAGTGAACACCAGACCTGTGTGGGGAAATACAGCTTGATTCCAGCAGCACTGAACACACAGGCACACTCCCTGCCTTCCCTACTTGTCCTCCCTCACTTACTTGTCCATTGACCACTGACTCCCAGGGTTGTTTTCAGTAAATCTATTTACCATTCTGTAGATCTAGTTCTCATTCTGTGTTTTGTTGAGTTTCATTCTTTATGCAAAATTTTGTCTATATTATTTAAAATGTCTATTTAAACCACCTTGTCATTTTAGGAGGGAGCAACATTTAAAAAATTCATCTTTTAAACTCACTGCCATGCTTTACGTCCTACATAAATTCTACCAAATCTATTCTATACCTATCTATCTATCTATCTATATCTATCTATCTATCTATCTATCTACCTATCTACCTATCCATCTATCTATCTATCTATCATTTAACATGAAACGTATCGAAAAACTCTAGATTCAATACCAAAAGCTTTCAGCAACTCCCTAAGCAAAACCCCTTTAACAACAATTTCCCATTTATGGGTTATTTTTTCACCAGCATGTTAATTAAGTTTTGATTTAGCTACATATTTCTCTTTGATATCTTACAGCATTAATCTTTTTGTCAGACTTTTAGTTATTAAATACATTAAAATTATACATTCATACATTAATGCCTCATTCATACACACTAAATGCCTCAGTAATAACTCAAAGATATAGTTATCTTTTTGAGGGAAATTTGAAAAATGTTGGTTTGACAAGATTACTTGCTATAAAGCCACATTGAATGGCATTAATTATATTCCTAAACAATACTTGCAGTAAACAGCTAGCTAGTGGACAAGCCATCAAATAAAATACATTTGCACACTGTATTTGGCCTCTGTCAAGAGAAGTCAGTAGGAGTGTTTCTATCCATTCTTTAGCCTTTGGATAAGGCCTTTCTCAAACACTTTAAAGTTTGCACATTCATTTCAAAGGCAGTCTGTTCAGTGACACTTCATAAACATGCAGAAGACTACATTTAGTGAAAAAGCTTACTTGCTACAAATGATTCATCCAGCTTTAGAGAGGCTATATCTACAGAGTACTGAAATACTGGAGTTAACACTATTTCAAGGTCTTCCCATTGCATTTCAAGTTTATAATCACTGTTCATATTTTGTTGGCTTTTCACAGACAGCATCACTAAAAAGAAGTGGAATGCTTCAAATGCAAGTAAGCAGATAAATAGCACAGAGCTCATGGGTTGGTGTCAGTAGGAATTCTTTAGAAAATGCGAGATGAGAAAAGGAATACCTTGTTGCTAAGTTACCTTTGTTTCATTTAGTGCTGTAATTATTTGTTGCGTAAAGAAAAAGCATTGACATTTTCCCCCTTAGTCCCTGCCATATGGAAGATAGGCTTTTAAGATTCTCTTATGAGAAGTGCACGTTTATAATGTACACCTTTATGTTCTCCAAGTGGAAGAATCAACATGCTGGGGGATAAACTAGACATTTCAGGTTTCAAAAACTTCTGCTGTTTCAAAATCATTCTGATATTCCTGACAGTTTATTTTTAGAAAAAAATATACTTCCTAGCTACTTGATTATATATTTCCCTCCTTTTCAATCAATCAGGAAATGTGCAGATAAAATTATCTGTCATACACTTTAATCACTATGTAGAGCTGTTTCTCCCTTCTGGAGGGTTAACAAAACAGATGGTATGAGTGAATAGGCTCATATTTCAGTTTTTAATCACACTCACCACCAGAGGTCTTATTGGGTCCATATGATTTTGATATATTTACCTTAAAAACAATAAAGAAATACTATAACTTATAAATTATGCCAAAGCAAATGCTATCTCAACTATGTTCAGTTGAAGATGTGTGGAAATGTTTTCCTGAATTTTGTGGCAAGTGATTTTTACCTGAAGACCTCAAAAAAAATTGATCACAGAGCTTCTGTACACGTGTATGTGTGTGAAGAAATATTAATCTTTTGTTCTTGAAAGAGAGACAGTAAAAGGCTACTTGAACCATATAGATAGAGATTAAGTGATGCAACCTATGTCACAAACTAAGCCAGTAGCAGAGTTAAGGACAGTACCTGGATTCAGTATTTAATTTTGGTTCTTACTAATTTATTTTAAACAGATTCTAAAGATATGAAACCTTTTGCAGTCTCTTCTTCTAGTGTCAATTACAGCCTGGCATCACAAGCATGTTGGAAGAGAAATACTGCTGCACCCAGGGCTGTGTGAGCCATGGGATAGTGTGTCCTGTGGCCATCAGCCTAAAGTGCTGATGTACCTCTTCAGTGCTTATACACAGTAGAAGCTACAGAAAGTGTCAATATGAGCAAATTAGTCCTTTCTTTCTATATTGCTTCTTGAATGATATTTAAAAAATGGTAAGCATAATTTTTTTCTGGTTTTGGGGGAGATTTTTGTTTTGTTTGTTTGGTTGGTTGGTTGGTTGGTTTTGTTTTGTTTTTTGTTTTGTTTTGTTCTCCTTTGCTTTGCTTTGATTTGTTCTTTGGTGTTTTTTTCCAATCAGATTCAGAAAAACCTATGCACAGATATAGATGTGATGAGTCTGTAGTACCAACATGGTATGAAGCCATCCATGACCCAAAGCAGAAATGCATGGTTTGTCATACAGATTTGACCAGTAATTTTAGTTTAAAAATCTTTAGGGGAAAGTGGGGCAGGGGGAAGGCTCCATAGTAACATTTCTTCTCTCTAATATCAAGGAAAGGAGACAATATTACTTCCTTCATTCAAAATTCTTGCTTACATAGTCCAAAATGCCCAAGCAATGAACAAAGGAGACACTGAGATAAACACATAAAAGAACATAAGCTATTTCTTCAACCAAATAAGTCACTTGTCCTTCCCAGTGAATCTCTTACTCACCCATCAGAGCCAGCTTCCTTATTCCTTGTTATGTGTCTCTATAAACAGCAAGTATTTCACTGTAATTTGACAATAGACATAAGCTCAGTGTTTGACAAGCATTCAAAAACAAGGAGCTATACCCTTGAAAAATAAACAGTGTGCTAGTGCATAAAGAGCAACCAAGAGAGAGAAAAAAACCCCCTTAAAATATTTCCATTTCTTTAATCACTTTCCTTACAGGGTTACTGAATCAAATAGAAAGTCCTGTTTTTATTTCAGTATCATTTCACCTTGCTTTCATCAACTCCCATGCTGCATTTTTACATTTTCTACCTATTTAAGGACCCACTGAGGACCATGTTCACACATTCTTACTCATTTATCTTTGTCACTTGTAATTACCAGAGTGGCCATTTCCTTGCTCGTGCATATTCCCGCTCTACTCCTCTTTCTTTCTTTCCTCCTAGGAGGAGTGTGACACTCTTCATTCTAGGCACCCTTGGCTGTACCATCTGTAGGAAGATCAAAGACAGGGTCATATCCATCTAATAACAAGAGAGGAAACAATACTGTAGGTGAACACTCTATTAGCCTCCTTCTTCATTTTATTCAGGTCAGTGCTCAGGGACTTTCAGATGTCTTTGAACAAATGGATGTGAAAATGAAAGACAAGTTATAAAGAAATAAGTTTCTTTTCTTACGCAAGTTAGGCTGATAGGTTGAACCACGCTAGTGTTATAATAGTCTTTTCCCTGGGCAGCTCAGGAGGTATCTTTTCTGAACAGTCCTTACCCTTCAAAATAAAGCATAAAAATCTGCTTCCATCTTGAGACTTGCAGCTATTAAAAAATGTCCAGAGGCAATAAACTGAAGACTTGTGTAGGATACTGAGGACATTTATTATTGACAGGAAATCAGTCTTCCATGATAGCTGAACTCCAAGATCTCTCTATAGAGAGGAATAATTTCTTCACTGGTGTAAACAGGCAAAGCTTTACTGACTCTGGTAGTGCTGCATTAGTTTATACCAGTAGAGAACTTAAACTAAAATCTTTAATTTGTTTTGGATGCCTGGAACTGAAAGTTTCTGCTGCTGTGCTGCAAGAGCACCCTGAGCACAGGGCTACAGTGGACAGGGGCTTCTGGCTGGGTCATGAAGCCTTTCCTCTGCACCACAAATGCACAGCATGAAAACACAGCAGAAGAACAGGAGAAGCAGCAGCCATTTAGTTTCACCTTAGGAGACCTTCTCATTTCTATCTCCTTCCATGAATTTTTGGTTCAGCTGACTGCCCCAAAGACTAAAGCAGCTATTGTGATCCTCTTTAGCACATCTGAGTGCTATGTACTGTGTGACAGCCTGTGTGTGCCTCATTGAAAAAGAGTTATATTAACTAAAATTCAGGCACTGCATTTCTGGCCAGAACAAAATTTATGTACATGAAAATATTTGGATCAAAAATGCCAAATGCTTTTGTCAGGTGTTCTTTTGTGGTTTTTTTTTTTCTAAGCATAAAATTTCTTATTTATTGCAGAGAAAGTTACTGAAAGCATGGAGAAATATTTTCAAAACAGGAGACAAAAAAAAAAACCCACAAAAATTCAGTCATATCAATATATGTGCATATGAGACATTTTCTAGTGCTGATAATGCTGTCTCAGACACTTTGTCTAATGCTGGTAATATTGAGTGTTGCATTAAAATCCTATAAAGAAGTGTGTCTTCAGCCTGCAAAGTTTCTAAAAATGCCATTGCTATTGACTTTAGCATCCCCTAGCTGAGGGCTTGCTCCTTTATTGGATTATTTTTTCCCCAGATGGAATTATATAAACTCAACTTTTCATCTGTTGAAAGGTCCCAGGCAGTTTAATAGAAAACATATTCCTACTGAAGTGTTGTAGAGGATGTTTCAGTGTTTCTTTCAGTAACAGCTTATTCTCCACTAAACTCAGATTTTTCTGTTTCAAAAACTACAAATTATTCATTTCTCAATTCAGTAGGCAATCTAAATAAATGCCTAATTTCATGAATATGGGTAGTTTACTTGAAAATATTGACAGTGCTTTATTATATCATTAGCTCAAAGTTAATGATAAGAGTTTTGCTAAATTAGGGCCACTGTACATATACATAAGATTTTTCCATGTAGATTCCCTTAATTTAATAAAACATATCATATTTATAACATATTATAAATAATATATGTAGAAAGTAATAAAATAGAAACAAATAGAATAATTTTATATAATAAATATATAATTCTGTTGCTACATTATCATTGTTTAAGAAAATCAGTTGATGCATTCAATTATCTTGTCTTGAAAAAGAGAAGTATTTCCTTTCTTTCGAGATTTCTTTGGGTAGTTGCTGCAGTTTATGATAAGTTCCACTTTTTAACTAATTGTGTCACTGTGGATCATAGAAGGGTAAGATGAGTCTAGGCCTGCTTGGCTGAATAGAACTAAGGAGAACTTAGACTTGACTAAGAAAACTAAAAATACCACATAACTTATCGTTTAGTGCCTACCACATTTTAATATTTCCTGCTATTAGTTATCAACTATATGTTTCAGAACAGAAGAGACAGTATTAAACAGGGTGTTCCCCTAATCAAGTTTTGTTATACAGCTCCTTGCCACTCTAGAGCACCAGATGTCTCATTTTCATTTATACAAATGTTGAGGTAGCAATCAATGTAACAGAATAGCTGCTGAGGCTAATGTTTTTGTGTTTTTGAGGCCAATGTTTTGTGGGGTTTTTAGTTTTTTTAAAGCTTGTCTTCTTTGAGGCCACTCACTGAAATCTAAGGAACTACTGCTAAGTAAGTACTAGCACTTCAGCAGATTATCATGGGGCTGCATTTGTTTTAGAGACTTATTTGAAACAGAGCCAGAGGTAGAATAATAGTAATGTAGACTATACTTGCAGCACACACACACATAAAAAATAGTTAGTTAGTTTAATAGACAAAGAAATTACAAGATGTGGATAAACAGACCTTCAACAAAACAGTGTCCCTTGCCACACTGAAGTGAGAACAAGCTGTCATTTTCCTCCAGGTTGTGAAGGAATAGATGCTGAGAGTATGAGTCTAAGAATTGATGCTGATGCAAAATACTCCTTTCAGACTTGAGATATTTTGAAGACGATGACAAAAGTCTATTATTTTCACGGCAGCTCATTAAAATGTATGAAGGTGTTGCCAGTATTAGAAAGATACCACTTACAATAAAGTCAGTAAATTTCAGAGAAGGTCACACCAAAGATCCTATATCAGGTGAAAAATACCTATATGGTGCTATAATGGGACTCAAGAATGTGCTGGCAGAAGTTCAGGTTTCTTAGGTCACCTGTCATCATAACAGTGACTGCTGGTTCTAAGAGAAGGATGAATGTATTTTAAGAGATCTCTCTGTGGATTCAGCAATTGTCTCCAGCTGCAGAGTGTCAGAGTCCTTGTCTCTTCCAAAATAAGTTCAGATCAGTAGCACAGAGGTATCTCACCAAGTGCTGTGGGCCATGCAATTCAGTGGACAGTGAAATAACGTGGTCAGAGATGCACATTTTGTAGCCATGCATATTCTGACACCAGAGCTCAAAAATCCATATTTATGGTTAGAATTATTGAAGGATTTTGTTGAATTGTTTCTGCATTCTGTTGGAAAAGGGCTGTCATTATTAATTGGTCTTTCATTTTGCTATTTTACAGGCAGTTCTCTAAATTGTCACAAATCATAGGCAAATTTTAAATTATTTAGGACAGGAGCTGTCATTGGCTTTCTATTTGTAAAATGCCTAACACAGTAGTTTGCCTTTTGGTCCACCTAGAATATCAGTTTCAAATAAAATAACCATCACCCATCTCAGCTAACCTTTACCTGGGATAAACATAAATAATACAACATGCACAGAGTTGCAGTAATAAGGTAAAAATCAGCACATATTCTCCATATGAACTCTCCTAACACAGATTTATAACCCAGGAGAGATGGTGAATTTCAAACTTTGAAAAGGATGGAGAAGTACTTAAGGTCTTGAATGAAAACTTTTCTTAACCCTGGATAAACTGTCTTCACAACACTTGCAAGGAGAACCGTATGACCAAATTTCCCACACAGTGTTGTAAAATGAGCCAGGAACATGTCTGACTGTTCAGCATTGCTAGCATATCCTTTTCCAGCAGAATAACAAAAACAAAACCAATTACAACAGTAATACTACAGTACACATAATCTATCAAAAATGTTCTAACAGGCAAATTGACAATTCATGTTGATGTATGAACTAGCTTCCATTTGAATTACTGTGCCATGTAATTTCAAAAAAGACAGGCCTTCCAAACTCTGCTTAAAAATACAAGAACTAAAGAAAATTAATACAGTGTTTCAGTTTGAAAATTGCTAAATTTTCTCAAATTATATTGTTTTAGTCAATCAAGGGATTTTTCATGCAAGCTGAAATAAAACAAGCTCCAAGTCAGATCACAAAGGCAGGTGTCATTTTCAGATGACTTCAATCCTCTGACCACCAATGGATTAGCCTCTTAAGCAATGTCATCCTGTAAGTCATAGAGCAGGATGCAGGAACACAAATATCCAGGATGATTGGCCAGTCCAAATGCTTCTAAATATATATATATCTATAAAAAAATTTTAAAAAATCAAGAAGCCACAGAATCACTGAATATTTTGAGTTGGAAGGCCTCACTCTCTGACTTGTGTTGATACCTCTAAAAAATCTTCTTTCAAAAGCAAATGGAGAGCAATGCTCCTGGTTCTACTAACAGGATGGGTAATGAAGTGTTTTTCTTTGCAATTTTTTTCTTAGGAAATAGTCTTGGTCAACAAAACACTGGAATAAAAGAACAGAATAAACAGGCAGCTTGTCAGCAGAAATGCTGATTCTCACATAAGAAAATCTCTCCTAATTCAATGGACAAAACAAAAATCTTGAACTTCTGTCTGACTTCCTGATGTCCCATTTGGAAAACCTTACAGCAAACAACTAAAGGGCAAAGCCCATATTTAATGGGCCTGCATGAGGAGCAGCTGGGTCTGTTCAGCCTGGAGGAGACTGAGGGGAGACCTCATGGCAGTTACTTCCTCATGAGAGGAAGAGGAGGGGCAGGGACTGATCTCTGCTCTGAGACCAGTGGAGACCAGTAACCAGACCTGAGAGAATGCCCTGAAGTTGCATCAGTGGTGATTTAGGTTGGATATTAGAAAAAAAAATTTCAAAATGTGTTCCCTTCAAACTCATAATATTTTGATTCTATGAACTGTACCTTGGTCTTCAAAAGACCAAGAAAAAGTTTTCCTGTTATCCCAATTTATAGGCAAGTAGGCAAGGTATCTCTTCTGACCTCAGCTTTTATCATAACTTAAGGAAAAAAGAACAGCGTCAGTATCAGTGTTGCTATGAATTTGTTACACTTTGTAGTGATCAGTCCTACCCTTACAAATGTTGATATGGAGGCCAAAAACTAAGACACTAGAGCAATTAAGAGCAAATTAGCTTTAATAACATTATGTTCAAGGGGGGTTCTTCTTGAACTTCTTGACTTAGATAGTAAAAGAAGAAAAGGCATCACTTTAATGGAAAATTGAAGATGACACAAAATTTTGTGCTGGTCAGTTTCACAGAAAAATTTGATAGTCATGCAGACATGCAAATGCAGTAGATGTCATATTTTTAAGCAGTTCTTCATGAAAAAGGCTGTTTCATTTGAAAAATCCATTACCTTCAGTGTCAGCAGTGGGTAATCAAATTCCATCAGCGCAACAATATTTTAAAGTTAGTTTTTGCAAATCTCTCATGTTATCCTGGCTTCCAAGAACATCAAAAGATACAAAAACTTTCCCCTTCACCCTCTGGTTTATTTGCACTCAGTATCTAAAAAAAAAAAAAAAAAAAAAAAAAAAAGGTGTTTCTAACTCTTAGAGATCTCAGATAATTTAGCCTCCAGCTGCATACATTTTTAATATCACAGACAACATGATAATTGACATATGTGATTCTGGATCACACTTTAGATTTTAAATTAATTCATTCTACTGAAATGTGTTTAAGTGCACTATCGAGACACTTTCAGCAATTCAGCTTTTAATGATTATCTATCTCGCCAGTGCTACCTTTGATGTTAAAATAGTCTAAGAAATAATGTAATTTTCCCACATTCTCATTGGGTTATATTCAGATATTTCTTAAATATTTTATTTAAGGACTCTCCGTGACCCCAACCACAGTAAAAATTTGAAAAGATTTTACTTACGGTAATTTCATGTCTTGTAGTTTGCTAAATTCATTCAGATGATTGGGACCTCAAAACCAGCATTGATTGATGAATCTGAAATAATATCAAAGGAATAAATCAAGAAGTTACAGCAGACATAAAAATATGAGATGTAGCAATGAGTTTCTAATAATGGGTGTTTCCAAGATTACTCTGAGACCTTAAAGATGTATGATCATGTTCCCATGGATCAAAAACAGTAGCTCGAGAAGTTTAGTTTCCCCATGTGCCATGGTCCACCAGGTCAAAATGGAACATGTACAGTCCTGTGCCAGATAGTATTTTATTCACTGGCAGTTAATAGATGCTTAATTGACTGCTTCAGATCCATAACACTTTGCCATAGAAGTCTCCAAACTCTATAGGCAAATAAAGACACTTAAAAGACTATACAAGCAGGACAGTTAAAAGAACTAGATCCATGCCTTCATTCATTATTTTACATTTCCAGCCATTGAGAGAATCTGTGAGGTTTTTACCTATTGAACAAAAATGAGCAAACAAAAAAAACCCAAAACAAAACAAAAAAACAACAACAAAAACAAAACAAATTAAAAACAAAGAAAAAAGAAAAACCAAAGAACTACAAAAGCAAACAGAATGTAACCTGGAATAATGGTCTAAAACACTCCAGTATAAATGATATTTCTAATGGAAAATTTTTAAACCATTGCTGTAATTTCTTAATTAAAAAGAGACAGACAAACTCATCAAAACCTTACTGAACAACCCTTGTTTTAATCTTTCTTTTAATTCTCTATATCAAATTAAGTTTGCAGCCAGGGCACAGTTTTGAAACCTAAGTTTTCTTTTGCTGATAGAATTTTTTTTTCATTAAGATGTTGCCTACTTTTGCTAATGCGCTCAGACAATACGAACACTAGAAATAGGATTCCACTGAAAAATGAAGTTTCATTTCAAGGGTTTTCTTCAATACAAAAAATAGATTTGTAACTTTCTTACTGCATTCCAAGATCTTGCTTTTCAAGAGCCACTCTCCCCTTTAGAACTGCTGAAGTCCAGGATATCCAGAAAGTTATGCTCTATCACCAGCACTTTTTCTTTTTTTAGTGCATTGAATTTGGTTTAGAGAATCTTATTTTTCTTTACTTGATATTTTTTGCTACAATCAGCCAGGGATTGCTTTATTGATTTTTTCCTAAAGATTTTGTTTGGTTGTGGACCGAGATGCATGACCTTCTTCTGCTTCAGCCTACCTTATAATTAATCACTATGAGTAGAACTAATCCAGAAAAAAAAGCCTTGATTTGACAAGTGGTTTTTCTCCATTACATTTCAGTTTATTTTTTTCCATTTTTTTTTTCTGAAGAATATTTAACAGTATCTAAGTGTGCAAGCTCAACTAACCTCCATGAGATTCCTGCTATAGACAAAGAGTCCCCACAAACCTTCCCCTCAGACAGAAAGACAATCCTTTTTTTAAAAAGACAAGCTTTGTAATATATCCTGTAAGTCAACTAAGCACTTCACAAGGTAAATCTCAAGTTGTCTAAGAATAAATGCAGTGTCATTTAGTCACCTGACAGGAATTCATTGTGAGATGTCACATTTCCACTTCTCAGAATAGATATCCCATTATAGAAACAACCAATCAATTCCTTCTCCAATAAGTTTCATTCAAAAAATATAGAAAATACATTAAAAAAAAAAAAAATAAAAAAAAGCCAGGTCTCACTATGCTGGCACTGATAGCATCAGAATTCCCTTTATCACTGTCATCATCTTTACCCTCCCACCCACAATTGTCTGTTGCAGTGGATGTCTCATTTCTGTAGAAACACTCTGGTACCACCATGACCACATAATCCTTTTCATAACACTTGTAGAAAAAGAGAGATGACAATTTGGGCAGAAATGGCCTGAAGAAAGAATGGAGGGCAAATACAAAGAACATCAGTAAAGTTTGAGAAAGTATGTAGAACCACTTTCCTGGGGGATAGATAGCTTAGTAGCATGTTTTTTCCCTAAAATCTGTGATTATCTGGCTTTTGGTTCCTGCCACTAGAACAAGTGAAGGAATGACCCATCAGCTCCAGACTGGAGTGGATATGGAGGGTGCAAACAAACCTGAATATCTGTGACTTCAACTTGCAGTTGCAATGGCTGGAGATGGCAAGAGCAAATTAGTACCAAAGTACTGCAAGCAACTCCAGAGAGAGTGAGAGAGAGAAAAAGTTCAACAGTGCTTGATCCATGACACTTACTTGTCTTTATCTCACCAAAGTAATGTGCATGACTGGCTTTCAAGGCACTGATATGAGAAGATGAGTTTTAAAAACTAGAGGGTAAGTAGGACACACAACACCTTGTACATGCTGAATTTGTATAACTTCTCCAGGCAGTGGGCAGGCTATTATAACTTTATTGTTTCAGGATATAAGCCTATTATACTCTGCAAATGAATACAGTGACATTTTGCTGTATCGGTTGAAAAGATTAACAGTTCACAAAGCAAACTGCCGAGTGCAGCAAATTAAATACATTAAAATGTGCAAGCTTAAAATTCTGTACTTCCTGTGCTATAAACTTATATACAATACAGTTTAAAGGGTCCCAGTGGCTCAGTTAATAACACAGTGGCCTGTCAGCTTTCTGGATGCAATTTAAGTCTTTTAGGTTGCAGTAAGCCATGACAGGGTGTGTTTTTCTCAGGCATTAATGAATGCTGTAGGTAAATTGTGCAGTAAGAAAGTGGCCCTGAGGTATATTAGTGTCACAGTAAATGTGCTAGGACTATTTTAGATGTTATTATTAAAAAGAAAAAAAAAGGGTATTTTGGATAAATATCAAACAGCTTAGAAGTTCACTGCGGAGAAGCACTGTAACATTTCGACACACTCGCAGACTAAAACCATGAGAGATTTAGCAGAGATTTAGTATTTTCTCTACTAGTACTCATCTTCCAGAAGAACTAGGCCTAAGAACTCTCTTTAATTTCAAGAAAATTAACACTAAAACGACCACAATTCCTTATGAGACCCAAAGATTTAACATGCGGTTTCCTCCAGTAGCTAAAAGAAACAATCTCCAACCTAGGAAACAAAATATTTCAAAACAAATGTCTTGACCTCAGCTAATATTAATTGAAATTAATATGGATAGAAATGCCCTGTTTCCTGGGGCAACAACTATTTGACCATTTAAATGCCCACACAAAATCCATGTTCCTTTAGACTGAAACTCCTTCGTGAAAGAGAATGGTGTTGAGAAATCAGATTAAAATGCTTAGACAACAAATTGAAGGAGACACACAGAAAAATTTGAGATTTCATTTTAAAAAGACACTCAAGATTTTGTTTACACTTAGTCTTTTTGGATCAATCTGCCAGTTTTCCAGGTTCTGAAAAAGGTTATTTTTAACAAGTAGAGAGATGGGCAGATTCCAGTTGGATCAGTGCTAGAAAATTATGTTCACAGCGTTTTGCATTTATCAAATACTATCTAGAGAATCTTATCCCAGCTGTGGGTCTAGACCAAAGCTGAAGTATGTTTTACCTAGAACAAGAAGATGATAAAGCCATGGGAATAAGTAGATTTGCAGAGCTACTTTCCTACTCTCATGAAAGATCAGATTTGGTTCTTCTGCTGAATCAGACAGAGGATTTGGCCTGCAGCAATTTTAGCCATGCTGAATGGTTACATATTTCCCTAAATATTACTTAATAGCTCTTTGTGTATGCAGATAAATCCTTTTCCTCACTCTGGCTTCCATGGCTCTGGTTCAGCAGCGCAGACACTGTTGACTGGTGGGAACTTGCATTTTGCAAGGATGAGATAGAGCTTAGCAGATCCTCAGCCACTTTCACAAACCTCTTGCTGCCACCTCTGATGTTGGTACAAAAATGTCTTGAGATTGAAATTTTGTTGAGTACAACTTGGGATTCAGATAATTCTGAATATATGTAAGTCTGGTTGTCCAAATTGTGTCAAAAATTATGCTCCTACAGTATTCCTGAGTTTGAGTATCCCAGCTGCCAGGATGGTGAGTCTGGCTAAAGTATCTTAATTTCATTTCAACAGAATTCAGGAGAGTTGAAGCAGGCCACAAGGTGAGTCCTGGCTCAAGAAGGGGGCACGATTCTCAGGGTTTTCAATTTATCTATTTTCTTATATATCCAAATAGTCTAACCCACTTTAAGAGTAAAACAACAGATACCGTCTTGATTTGAATGTTTATTTTTCTGTTTGAAGTATTCAACGAATTCACAGAATCACAGAATAATCTGAGTTGCAGGTAACCCAGAGGGATGATTGCTCTTAAGTGAATGGCTCATACAGGGGTGGAACTCACAACCTTGGTTGTTATCACCTTAGTGCTCTAACAAACTAAGTTAATCTGGGCCAATTTCTGCTCTGGTTGGGGTACTTATTTTACTGTTCTACCTCTGTCCCACCCCCCCCACCCTTAACCCTGTGAACAGCCATGACCTAAACCAGAGGTAGTGAGTGATATGACCAAAATTTTCCAGACTAACTTTAAAACACGTTTATGAAGTAAATTGTCTGAAGCTGATAACAATTTGTATTAATTTTGTCTTCTGTGAAAATTGAAAGGATGGTTTTACATAGCAAATGTTTAATGTTTCTTACAGAAAAAATAGAAAATAAATGCATTTTTTTTCTTCTTCCACTGAAATGTACTTAGCATTTTCCTCTGCAGTCTTAAAGTTTGCTGAACCCTGTGGGAACATTTTGTGTGTCTTTCCATAAGAATCTTTTTCATACCATTTTTCAAATATCCAGCCTTATTGACTGTAACTTTAAACCTCAGTTACCTGAAAATAACTTCCTAGCACTAGTACTGGCTGCATCTGCCAGGCGTCACCCATCTATGTTAGACACCCTAATCTCTATCAGAAATGTCACATGAAAAATTTCATGAAATTTACTGTACAGTAGGATTCTGAGAGAAGACAGAAGATACAACTTACAGGAATTGGTTGGAAATCAGTTCAAGTACCTTTTTTTTTTTTACAAGGATCAGCAATTTGAGTCAAGCTTCTAAAAGATTTTCTAGGATGGAAAGTCATGGTGCTTTGTAGAAACTAAAGTCAAGACTATTCCAAAATATGTGCATAAGTTTAGCTGCATGAAACATGAGTTTTGTCTATGCTTGTACTGAGTTTTTTTGATGTTGACTGACCTTTGCAAAAAGGCCTAGAGGAACATGTGCAAAACCTAATAGAATTTATCACAGAATTCCACATTTTCTACTTTTTTTATTTTAAAAGATGAATTATTTATTACTATTGAATACTCATTAAAAATTTTACAGTTTAACATATTTCCAGAAAGGCTGTCATTCTTCACTTTGTATTTATGTGAGAGCTTAGAATCTGACATATTTTGACTTGTCATACCAGCCAACTTTGTATCCCTTATACTTCATATACTTTACTCATATAAGAGGTGTGTAGATTGCTTTGGAGAGATCAGTAATGGCAATCCTTGAACTAAAGTACTATTGCAGCTTCTAAGGATGAAAAATTCCCTGGTGAATTTTATACGTGTTGTTTTGAAAATTCAGAATGAAGAACTATAAATATAAAAAAGTATTTAACATAAATTATAATAAAATCTCGCTAAAATTAAGTTATACTGATGATAAAGAGGGTGATGAAAATGATTATTCATTTTTTAAGATCTTACCAATATTAGTAGAAGCCTGTGTTGCTGTACTCTGTGTATCAACATTCTTCAGTACACAAACACTTTTAAAGGAGAGAAGTTCAGGGCTTTTTCCTAAAGAATGGTAATTTTGCACAGATACTTTAACGAAAGCAGCCCCTCTCCTGGAATAATTCCAGCTAAATTGATTTCCAAGGATCTGATCGAGCACTCAGAGGTAGAATCAGTATAAGGCAAGAGGAAGAAAAACAGAATTTACTTTAGTAAAGTAGCAAGGATCTTGGATCTTCTCTAGGTATTATTCAAATTGCTATTGTCTCCCGTCTTACTTCTTCATGCTTCTTATTTGATTAGCAAATAAAAGATCCTGAGTCTTGCCAGCAGTTGAAATAAATTATAAATTTTAATTGCTTTTTACTTCAGCATGATTTCTATTTGAGTTTCAGCTGGACAAAATTTACTTAAGAACCAAAGTCTTATTGCGAAAACTCAGTTTGTTTTCATTTAAGCATCCCCCAGAGGCTTTCTGCTGTGAAAACAGAGCCTGATAACAATGAAAATCTTAGCTCATGCCAGAAATCTCCAGCTAGATCTTTGCTATGAATATGATATCCTGGAATTCATGATGCTAAAGTTCACTTTATGAGACTATTATGCTTTCAGCAAGGCAAAGCACTTCAGTTGAATTAATATTTTCCAGTTTTATCTATAGGTATTTTGAAAAAAATATTTTTTCTTTTCAGGAATTCTTTATCTTCCAAAAATTTGCTAAAAATACATTTTTGTTTCTAAGTGAATTGATGTTTTTAATTACTATTAATCTCAGACAAGAATCCTGAAATTGAATGTTCCTGAATTTGTAGGGACACCTTTTAAACGTGTCAGGGAAAGGACAGCAGCTTGTGGTATGACTGAACAGGTTAGTAACAGAAAAAAAAAGAAATTCATACATATGAGATGAAAATCATAAGGGGAGAAGAAATAGAAGAGATGGATAATTCTAATACAACTTATGAATCATGCTCAATGCTACCCTAAGCTGAGTCACAAGACTTTACACGAGTCTTTGTGCTATTTAAAATGTACAGCCTTGCATATTCTCTACTTGAAAAATCACTGTATGGCAACCCTACATACTTTCTAGATCAAATACAGGATTCATAAAAGCTGGCATTTTCTATCAGCTTTAGAAGACATCTTCAAAAGTCAAGGATGTGATCTTTTACCAATCTCTCTTCCTGAAGAATGTTTCAAATATAAATTGTGTAAGCCTTTTAACTGTACTTGTAATTCTGATGGAAATGGAAATAAGTAGTTTTATTAGCTTGAGTTTAAAAACAACTTAACTGTAAGAAAAGGGTTATTTATTCACACACATGACACAGAAAATGCTTTGGATTAAAGTCCTTTCATTACAAAAGAGTTGGAAAGGTAAAATAAAATTAGATTCAGCTAGATCATTTTAATGTTTGATTATAACCCACTGAAGTGGGATAAAAATTTTTGTGGCAGCACTGGTGATAATAGGGTTACATACCCTCTGTAAAATAAAATGTGAAATTTACATGCAAAGTGGTGTGTTCTCTTGCTGCACACATATAATTCCCATTAGCATTAATGGGAAATATATGTGCCTATCAAGAAGCAAATATACCCCATTAAATTCTCAACCATCATGTCAGTTTCTGACGTCTTCTAATATGATCTATGCTCATACAGCAAAAAAAATTAATAACTCAGCTCAAATATACTGGGTTTCATACGTAGGATTTTATGAAGAATAAGTCCATGCAACTCAGAGGTACCTGTGAGGAAACTGGAACTTCAGTTATGCCTGTGGCAATCAATGCCTGGCAGGCATACCCCAAAAATCCGTGCAACAGATACTGAAAGCAAAAGAGCAGAGAAGTCAACACAGGTGAATATAGCACAACCCATCACAGATCAAGTATGTTACACACAAAACTAGCTTCTTTCTAAAAACCCATGCTGGGTTTGCTCTGCCTAAGTTCCAAATGCCCATCCAGCTTCTTACATTCCTCCTTGATGGGGTGGTACAGGGGGTAGAGGTGAAAAGGAATAGAAAATGATTCAGATAAAGACAGGGAAATTTGTTGTAAATTAGCACAATGGGCAAAATAGACTACTTTGGGTAAAAAATAATTTAAGTTATTGGCAGTTAAAAGAGATTTGGGTGGTGAAAAATGAAGACACCTGTTAAAATACCTTTCCTCTCCACTTCTTTAAGCCCAGCTTCACACTTATATTCCTGACTTTTCCCCACTGCCCCAAGAGGCATAGAGGGGATAGAGGGTAGAGGGGGCTATGGCTTCTCTCTGCAGACTCTTTCTACACACATTTTTCCCCTGGTCTAGAGTGGGCTTTCCATGGGTTGCAATTCTTTAATGAAATATTCTCCTGCTCCAGCATGAGAACCTCCATAGGCTGCAGCAGAGATACCTGCTGTGATGCCTAAAATCAATCCTACTTTGCATTTGCTTTTGCCTCCTGCTCCTCCTTCTCCTCCTGCTCCTGCTCCTCTTCCTCCTTCTCCTCCTCCTCCTCCTCCTGCTGCAGTGGGTCTGTTGGCACTGCCCCTATCCTCTTCCCACAGAGGCCACTTCTGCAGCCCTTCTGCTGCCAACACCTTGGACATATATCAGGATTTCTGCATTGTGCCAGGCAGACATATTCCTTAAAGCAGCTGGACCTACTTCAGGCTGGACCCACTTTCTGGCTAAGGCTGAAGTTTTCAACTTCAAAAGTTTTGTAACTATACTCTCCAAGAGGCTGAAAATCCTGTGCATATTTTATGATCACAGGTTTCCAGTCCTTTGCTCTGACTCACAAAGTAAACTGTTCTCAGCGTACACAGTTCTTACCAGTAAATTTGATTTTTCACTGGTTAAAAACAGACCATTTCCAATGTGAATATGTCTTGTGTAAAGGACTGTGACACTAAAGTCTTTTCCTGAAGTAATGAAATTGTGACTGGATGAACTGACTGCTATTAGAGTATATAAGGTGTACTAAATAGGCATTCTGGTTCATATCACTGACAATGAAGAGAAAGGATATCTAGATGAGAAATGGACTAAGTAGTTTGGCAGGAAACATGTAAAATTAAATGGGTTGCTGAGATTTTTTCAGACGTGAGAGAAAATATTATGTCATTTGTGCTGTTAAATGTAAAAAGAAAATCTATAAACACATATCCACAGAAAATCAAAACAAAAATAACTGATTATTCAGAAAAGTTTGGTCAGGAATCTTCAGGAATCTTTAATATTTAAGTTTTCTTTTGTGTGGAATCCTGTGAATCTAATTCTGAGTCTACTATGAAATATAGAAAAAGTGAGAAGCAGACATTTGCTTCATGGATTTTATTTTATATTAACATACCTGCAGATTATTTGAAATACTCCAAACTAAAGAAGAAAATTCACTAAACTGTGATTTCAAGTCTTGTAATATTTTTATATTTTTTTTTCTTTCCTTTGCCCTACCTTTTCACATTACATAGATTTTTACATTTTATCATTTATAACAGAATAAAACCCAAATGTCTTAGAGCAAGAATCTATGAAGTAGGCAATGTCCCAAGAAGAGAGAGTTATTCCCTTTCTTCACCATCTTAGCCTTCAAGGAATTGATTTTAAGGGCATGACAAAAATAGCTCAGGAAATAGGTCCAGGCTCTGATGTAACACAGCAGTTTTGTCATTTCAGCAGAGATATGCCAATTCACACCTGCCAGGAAATCTGGCCTTCACCCCTGAAGTGGCAATTACAAGATGTATATCGCTTCATGATGAGATTTATATTATCAAGCACATTCTGTGGAGTTTTCCTTGCAAGCTTCAGGGGAATAGATATTTACACACGAGTCATTGACATGTCTTGAGCTATCACAGGATCTCCAGAGAATCATCAACCTTTTCTTCACAGCAGGAAAGGTAAGAGAAGTCACATTTTCAGCTCTAAAATGTTACTGGTTTATTTGAGATCATGTCCTCTACACTCCTTCAGCTCTTTAATTAATACATTTAGATAATACCTACATTTTATGCATATACATCAAGCTTCCATTCCAAATTGTTTCGGTGACTATGTTATATGTTATGATTCATATTTACCTTAGGAAAAAAAGGACCAAAAAATGATTACGTAAAAAATTTGCGAAACACCACAAAAACAGAATGAAAGATACCAGAAAGTCAAAAAGACAGAAGCAAAAGGCTTTAGAAATGTTGAAAGTTCTCAGTCAAATTCTCCCAGTATTGAAATAATGGTCTTGTATTTGTATCTATTTTCTTTGTAAAGGTCTTCATAACCTTTTCTCCTTTGTAGTTCAACATTACTAAATCCCCTACTGAAAAAAACTACACCCAAAAGTGTCAATGAAAATATGCATCCTTTGACAAATTCCAAAGTACATCTGAATTATGTCCTTCAGATTTTCAAGTCTGTAATAGTGTATATGGCCATAAAATGCAATGGTTTTCAGGTGCAGCTTTGTTCAATTAGTGTATGTGCCAGACAGAATCTTTTACTATGTGTTGAAATACATGTTCTTTCCTTCTCAGTGAATAACTTTAAATATAGATTAAACAGTGTGTTCCCAAATTTTTCTCAAAAACATATTAAATAAATGGCAATTGTGTATTATTTTTACCCAAACATACTTATTTTCCCAAATAACTAACAAAAAAGAACTATTGAAACAGGTAAAAAGCTGCTAAAAGTCTCAAAGCAATTGTTATTTGCCTGCAAAATAGAATTTTAGAGACACTAATGGGCAGCATAAGCAATCCTATTCTACTTATGACAGAGAAAGTAAAACAAAACTGAATGCAAAACAAGCCCTTAACTGAATAAAAGCAGCTTGATTCATAATTTAGACTGTTGTGAACACAGGTCAGATGTGGATTTTGGCCTGATCCAACCTGTCATTTCACTATAACTTCTCACTTTTTATCTGCTATGAGGCTCTAATTTTCATTGATTAAAACTAAAATGATTTTCCAGAATACTGAAGAAAAGAATAACAAAATTGGAAACTTTGCAATATGTCATATTAATGAATGGAGTATAATTAATAGCAAGAAAGAAATGAGACACAGTACAATAGCTCAATTCATCACAATATCAGTAAGTCCATTTAGTAAAGCAGAATAGAGGGAAATTACAGGCTTCAGAAGTATGTGAATTCATATGACCATCATGAGAGTCTAATATTTGTATGATAAAAATAATAACTGCTCTGGATAGTGGAAGGGACAAGTAGATATGCAGATTTAACATATAGAGAAAAATTATGGAAAAAAAATGCTAATTAGAAGTTCCACACTTAGATATAGCTTTAAAGCCATACCAAGAGAAGTTAACCTTAGGGTTTACAAACTGTCTCACAAGCTTTGCAATTAAAAGTAAAATAACATGCTATCCACATTAAAAATGTATTTTTAAACTCTGTCTCTTCTGGGTGGATGTTCTTACCTTCATTGATGTGTAGTCTCTTGAATAACCTATCCAAACACTTTCTGACAAAAAGAAAATACCCAGGAAAGGGAGAATGAAGACTAAAAGAAAAAAGATTATTTTATTTAAAATCCACCCTTCCCTTTTGTTTTTATCTGAAGATGTAGCAGTTAAAATAATTGCTGAAAGATAAGAGGTAGAATTAATTTCTACATGAAAGATTGTATCTGTCATCGCCTAGAAGTGCTGTCTCATCTGAGGTTGAGCTAAGAGGAAAGGTATTTCTAAAACTTTTTTAAGACTTCTCTATTTTGCACAATATAAAGAAGAAGATTGTTCAGACCAAACCAGAGCAAATGACCAGAATTCCCCTGTCCTCTGACTGCAGTCAATAAGAATGGAGATTAAATTTTAAATTCTGTTCCGAGAAGTTTGTGAGTTTACAGCAGTTTTTACAGTGAATATTTGAATAGTTGCTCAGCAAGGACTGTTATCATGATGCTGACTATCATGGGTGATTTTAGAAACTGTGAGCCTACAAAATCCTGGCTGTATTCTTCATTTCTGTCTTTTCCTTGATGAGAAACTTTGCTATTTTTTCACATATCTCTAGGATTAGATGAAACTCAGCAGAATTTTGGTTTGTACTGAGTTACCTATGGGGAGGAGAGGTTAAGGGAAACTTTGGCACCTGTATCTTGCTGTAGATTTAAAATATACATAGTATCATGTGGCAAATGATAACTATAAAATTATGATTGCATGTGGTACAAGATGAAATCCTTACTCTTACTCCAGTAATTGTCAAAATAAAGGATTCAAGTTAGGCCATTTAGCATTTTAATTGCAGGCTTTGTTCTCAGTGTGGATTAATTTTATGCTGTATTATGTTCTTGTAATAATTTTCCCATGAAATGAAGAATTGGGGAATGGAAAATATATTGTCTTATGTACAATATTCCATGAATTAGAATAATGTACTCTAGTACCTTGACCTTTTCTATATTCTGTAATTTGACTGAATGGTCATTGCACTTTTCCCTCATTAACAAACTGAATAACCAATTGCTGAATTGATGACATGGGCATGAAGTCAAGAAACAGAATAATGAAATAGTCACAGCAGCATAGTATATAGATGACTATGTCTAAGAGAAAGCATGAGCCACTAAATCTCAGAATCAGTGAGAGGGACTGGAATAAGAGCAGAAAGTGCACAAGATAGAAAACCATTTCATGACAATAGAGCAAGCTTAGCCTATTCCTATTAAGCCCTTGTAAAATTATATTGTCATATAAAATACTAGCTCAAGTAAAATATTAAGGTTTAATTTAAACAATAAACACATCACTAGACTAGGAAAGGCTTAAAGTTTCTTCAACAAAGAACTCAACTCAAATATTTATAAGCGGATTTAAGGTCTAATGAACTGACAGTCATCACACACACACACAATAGTACAATGATGGAAGTATTACAAATTAGCCCTAGAAGAGCATCATTTATACCTACCCTTTCTACCAGACTATACCCACAAGGACAGCATTTCCCTCATGTTAGTATCATGGAAGCATAATGCACATACTGAAATTGAGAAAATTAGGTCACAACAAGATTGAAGAGATGTTATAATTGTATAGTTCAGAGAAGAGAGCTTTGCTCTCCTGCTGGTTTCACTTTGTAGTTGATTGCAGTAAACATCGCTTGTCTGTTTATACTCAGCTTTAAAAATACTTACAGTAATTTTGTACCACTGATTTCCATACATAGTCTTCTCCAACATCTAGTAGGGAGGTCTTCTGATCATGATTATCTTCCTTACTAAAACATGAGATTAATAAAGAGGGGTAGTATACAAGCTTGTGACAACCTTTTATCAGCTTTCTAGCCAGTGTTGTTTTGGTTCGCCAGGAGAAAGAATAAAATACCTTTAGGTCAGGATAAAAAGGAAGTAATGCAAATTTGCAACTAAATGTGAACTCTTGCTTCAGAAATGTTATTTCTAAACTCCTATGTTTCACCATTCCAGCTGGAATTAGTTCCATGGATTTGTATGGGGTTACTTTAAACTAGTATTATCATATTTCCTCCTCATACCAGGAAGAAAGACTCTGTGTGTTTACAGTTCTAAGTAACAACTAGATATTTATTACAGTTAGGTAATACTGCAAATGTAACCTTTCCAGATTGCTATCATAAGAACTCTGAGTAGAGTGAAATAGAACAAGAATTTTTATGTTTTCTACCAGTCTACATAAAATAGCTGAAAATTCATTTTGTAGGTTTCATCATTCATTTTGATGTTCTTTCCTTTTTTCCCAAGAAAGAAGTATATTTAAAATTTCAAGAACTGCCTCAGAGCTAAGTGGCATCCAAATATTTTTCTGTAAAAATAAAACATGTGCAGTGTCAGTGGTATTTGGCTGGGATTGATGATGTATTGCACAAGGATATAGAGACATCATTACTATGAAACTTGTAACATTTTAGTTTAGGGTATATTTAACCTTTAATACAAATAATTTTTATTTCCCCTGTGTGGATTCAAAGATATATATATTTAGTTTGTTTGTGGGGTTTTTTTTCCTATGTTTGCCTATACTATGGCTGCTACAATTTTTTTTTTTTTTAACAGAACTAGAATAGTGGACTTGATTGCAAACAACAAGAGTAATATAAAGAACTCCAAAAGCACCAGCTTAAGTTGAATAGATTTCAGTGTAAATGAGTCTGAAATTGGGTTCTCAATTGGGACTGGTGAAAATACATTTTACATTGGAACTGTCATCCAAATCAATCTTGAGAAAAGGCTAAGTCTGTAATTTAAACTCACAAAACCTCCCAGAAAATAGACTGGCACAAATACCCTGAAATTCCTGTTTCTCATTTTTCTCTGTACTTCTTTGATATGTCTTTCTCCTGCACTCAGGTCCCACATCATGATTAGTCCTTCATGTATATTATATATAGTCACTGGAGAGAATTTGCCTTCTGACAATATTTTCTGAGTAATTGAAATGCATAGTGATTTTCTGTTGTGTGTTATTAGTTGCTTGATCTTCATTCCAAAAAACAAAAGGATCTCTGGAGACACCAAGGATTAATATTTACTTAAATGTCCTTCCAGTAGCAAAGGTAACATTTGGT
Organism: Muscicapa striata striata; assembly: GCA_030060385.1. Classification (NCBI taxonomy): domain Eukaryota; kingdom Metazoa; phylum Chordata; class Aves; order Passeriformes; family Muscicapidae; genus Muscicapa; species Muscicapa striata. Next base: position 2,728,093 of record JAREIS010000146.1, read on the forward strand.
CTCAGTAATCTGCCCTTTCCAAACGTGCTGCCTACTAGTGCAATGACTTTATCTAGAGGCATTCCTCTGATCCATATCTGCCTCCAGAGGCAGTGGGATTTGGTGGCTGGGCAGAGACCCAGACTGCTGATCCGCCAGCCAAAATTTGTGTACTCTGAGATGAAGACCTCTTGGCTCTGAGTGATAATTCAGTCAGAACTGCAGCAAATTAGGCAAAGACCTTGAAGAATGAAGCCATTAAAAGACTCACAACAGCTGAGAATGTAATAAAAGGAAGGCAATTTAGCAATAGGTGCTAGAGAAAAGGAAGACAGGGAGCTATTCTGAACAATAGGTGGCTGGCTTTGAAACTTTGATGTTTCAACAATTTTCAATTATTTCAGGGCTGAGGAGGTTAACTATGAAATTCTATCTCTGAAATTTGAAGGGTCCTACTCCAAATAAAAATTAAACTTTAGGTCTTTTCTTTTTTTCTGTATTTTCTTTCCTTTTCTTTCTTTCTTTCTTTTTCTTTCTTTCTTTCTTTCTTTCTTTCTTTCTTTCTTTCTTTCTTTCTTTCTTTCTTTCTTTCTTTCTTTCTTTCTTTCTTTCTTTCTTTCTTTCTTTCTTTCTTTCTTTCTTTCTCTCTCTCTTTCTTGCTTTCTATTTTCTTTTTCTTTTTCTTTTTCTTTTTCTTTTTTTTTTTTTTTTTCTTTTTTTTTTCTTTTTCTTTTTCTTTTTCTTTTTCTTTTTCTTTTTTCTCTTCTTCTTTTTCTTTCTTATCTTTCTCTTCTTTCTCAGCATTGGGGTACAATTTCAGGTTCAAGGGGGCATATGTGTTAGGTGGTTTGGGAAGGCTGGACCTTCTCAGTGCCTCAGCCAATGGGGAAAGGGAAAGGGCACTACGTGGCCAGGAGTTTAGGATGAAAAGTGGCTGCACCCTCCAAACCTTGGAGAGAAGAAACCCCAAAGGTGTGTGTGTGCCCAGTGGACTCTCTCCCTTTATTCGAATAAAGTTGCAGGATACCTCTGTCTTCTTTCTGGACACTGGCTTTTCATAGTGTGATTTTCCATAGTGCTGATTACTATTAGCTGAGCATAGAAGTCACTAGATGAGGCTGAACAGAGTGGTTAGTTTCATACCTGGAGATGTATTAGAGAACTCAGAATATCCCCAGCAGAGAGACGTGTGTTCAGGTCCTCTACAGAAAGGAGCAGTGAATCTTCTGCAGGCAGAGTTCCTCCAAAATTGGTGGACAGTGAAAGGTCTCACAGCCAGCATATGAACTATTCAGTGGAGGCTGATCTCATATATTGCCAGAAGTCTCAAATCATGAAGCATAGAATAAAGTAGGTGCTACTGTCAGAAAAAGAAACAATCCCTTTAACACCCCTGCATTAATAAACCAGATTTTAAAAAAGGAGCACATCATGTCCAGCAACACAAAAATCTCTCTTAAAACTTCTGTGAAAATTGAAAATTTTGCAAAAAGTTGTATCACAGCTGCTTTCTTGGTTAATGTGAATTAGAGCCCTGTGATGAACTAGGTCATTCAGACCGTGCCTAATTTGTGGAAATGGGGAAAGAACTATAATGGATTGTGCAGCTAAAACCAAGAGATGACTCACATATTGCATAAAAATGGAACATCGAATTCTTCATAGTAACACTGGTGAGCACCACTAAAATACCATGTTAATCAAGGGGTGTGATACAAAACCCATGAATTAACATTAATTAATGTCATGCTGCTGCACCAGCTACCAAGACACCCAAATTGGTAATACTAATACTTAAAGGAGACACCAATAATAAAGGGTATATAGATATAATAGATAGATAAATAGATAGATAAATGTGACCTTTCAAATCATGCACTTCTTAGTTCCTAAGGGGCTCTACCTTGTTAGTGCATAGATCAAGTGTGGCAATTTTTGTCTCAAATATTTTGAGTGTTATGACAAGAAAGATGTGATTGGAAGATAAGGTCTTCTGGAGGGCCAACTTCCTGCTCCACCTTGAGACTGGTGTTCAGCCCCCCTCCAAGACTCACTTCCTGCAGAAGGGCTCCAAGGGCTGGTAGTGTATGTGTGAACAGAGCAGGGAGAGAAATCCTGTTTACATAACAGGTGTGCACCAAGTTAACTCTAAAATTTGTCCCTGTCCACCACTAGTCTGGACTTGATTTCTGTCTTTTAGGTTTTTTCTCTCAACTGCTAATCTTCACATAGACCCAATACTAAAATACTCACACCCTTTCACACAGGACATACCTAAATGACCTTGACAAGAGCTAGCACCCACAAGTCATCGGATCTGCCCTCTACCTTCCATTTGTCATTCATCTCCAGTAAGATTATAACTGCTCTGAAGTGAGATTATTTTCTACTATATAATCTAAACTAGTAAAAGGGACTTTGATCCCAAAGGTGGTCCCAAAAACACTGTAAACAATTACAGTGCCAAGAGCAAACACATTTTTTCCCCATACTTTTTTCAGTGTTGGGCATCCATTACTCACCATGTTTCAGAGAAAGCAGAGAAGAAAAAAATCTAGGTCTCTGGGTGGGAGTACCAAACGTAAAGCAACATGATTCTCTTGAGAAGAAATTGAAATTTATTGTCTCGATTTACTTTTGGTAATTTTCTTTACTGTTTAGTTGAAATTGAAGGAAGGAGGAAAAAAAAAAGCACAAATCTATTGAGCACTGTCAGTTCCACAAAGCTTGATGAAGGAATTGCAAATCTCACATGACCACACTGTAAATCTCACTGTACAAATCTCTGTTTTCTTCAGTCTAAGGATCTGAGGAACAATTTGCAGGAAGTACTTTAATGACCCAAGGGAAGGACTTTGTGTGTGCATTTTATATTTGTTTATGTTTCATTAGATTTATTGTGAGTTTGAGTTTTGGAGATCCTTAAGAGTTTTGTAATATTTCCATGAAGAAAGAGTAAGATCTCTGATTTCTGCTGCTCCCCAGTTCAGGATGTATAAGATTTACAGCCTATTCACATTTAAATGTATGAAAATATTTCTTTACAGATATTTTCATTTAAGACAGAAAACAGGTGGACAACTGTGTCTGCACTAGTTCTGTCTTTCAGACAATCTTAAAGGATAAACCTATGTTCGGTAAATTACAAGTATAGAATGAAAGTTACCTCTGTCTCTTGCTTTAGTTACTGCTACATTTATTTAGTTCTTAAATAATAACTTCTTAAAATATTTTGAAGATTTGCACAGCAGATTTAAAGAACTTTGCCCTCATAGTTATAACTGGTAGAAAAATTAGGGTTAATATTTTGCTTCTTATAACTATTATTTGCCTCCTTTACTGCTATTTTTTTTTTATATTGAGTGTTCAAAAAATCCTATTATTTCCTGAAAGTTAAAAACAATGTTATTCAGAATTAAAACAAAAGAGTGACAGTCCTGTCACCATTCACCTGGCTCACCTTTCAGCTGAACCTTAATCCCATCCCAGCAATTGAGTGGAGAAGGGCAACTTCAGATCTGGCTGAGATCATCTGTCTCCCATTTCTTGGAAGCAGGCTTCAGGATGTGATAAGTATTGTCAGCAAATGCCTTTTAATACATCTCTCAGCTATGACATGCCTCTAACTTAATTGCCTAACAGAGATCAGCAGGACTGGCAGGTTCAGAAGTACTCTGATCTCAGGAACCAAGATCAGAAACACCCTAGCACACTGGTGGCAGAGTTGAAATAAGGGGAGGTGGTACTTTGAGGACAGCACAAGTTTGGTGTGAAACAGTCAAGGGGGGCTCAGCAGTCAACTCAGATGGAGGGGACTGAGTGCAGCAGTATGCCAGGAATTAAATATTTTGAGGGATGGAGGAATTAAGAACTGGATGAGTTGACATTGTTAATAGCAAGGTTGTGGCAAGACAGTTTCAAGCCTATTAAATTATTAACACAAGACAGAAAGGTTTCAGCAAGAGTGAGAAACCACACAGCAGTTTGGTGGTTTCAATACTCAAGCTTCATTTTTCATCACACAGGACACAAATTTACATCTATATCTCCTATACTAGGACATTAATGAAAATCCATATTTATTCCAAAAGCTGTTTCTCTGTAAGCAGGTATAGATACTGAATGACAGGAGGAATTTCATAACACAAAGGAATAGCATTCATTTAGCCATCACTGAGACCTCTCCTCTGCATTTTAGTGGTGTTGAGCAGATTATTGAGGCTCCCATTCTGAATCTAATCCAATTCCCCATGCACTTTATGCACAACGGGTGGCTGCACTTGCATCATGTGTAGGCACCCATTTTAGCACCTCCAGCATTAAATAACCTGCAATCAGGTGAAACTGGCAGTCTTTGCAGCCTGAGAGATTTCCTTCTGATTTGTTTCCAAGCAAATCACTTTTTTTTCCTGCAAAACCGAAATTTCCTCTAGAAACACGTATGAGCGTTTCCCAGCCAGTTCCCCTCTAGAGGGCAAAAGCACCTTTGCTTATATGCAGTGTATTGTGTGGAGCAGTCCGTGCTCAGTCAAGCCCACAGTAAATGCAGATGAAGCCAGGCATCTGCATATCCACAGTCAAAGATGTCAAAAAGCACTGGAATTAGTTACAGACAGACAAGGTACATTAACTCATAGAGCATTTGAAGCTCAGAGTTTTATCTGTCATATTTTTTGGTCCTAGAGGTGCAAAAATAAATGTATCGTAAAATTTTATAATGCAGGGTTCTGCTTTGGGATTTTTGTGTCATTTGTTTTAATGTATATACCAAACAATAGTTAAATCAACACTGCATTCTGTGCAAGGAGAGAAAGGCACAGCTGTCTCTGGGGAGAGTTTTCCATCGATTATGCCAGAGAAGAGGAAGAACATGTATCAACTAGATCATGTTCCCTTGCTCTAAAAAAGCAGATGCAACTCTGGTTTATGCACTGAGCAGAAAATTAGTATGAGGTAATGCTATCATAAATAATTGCTTAAAGCACCTCGGTAATATGGAGGTTGAAATTTCAGAAAAAAGGAGAAAGGCCTGTAAATGTAAAAGCATGGTGAAGGGTAGCTTTTAAAGTAATTGAGGATTTTTCATTGGATGGTAGCTTTCTACAGTACATTATTTAAAATCTAAGTGTGGAGTACCCTCTAGCTGATATCTGAAGATCAAAGCTGCTATTAGATTTTTTTTTTTTTAACTGCTGTAAAGGTTCAGCTATTATAAAGGAAATTAAAGGAACTAATGGAACAAATAACATAAAATAGTCTTCCATCGAACATAGCAGATCAGTATAACTTGTGAAAGGGTGTTTGTTACAAAAGGCCCCAAAGCTTTTAAATGCATTTTTGGTCTAAAAATTGAATTTCAGGTAGCACAGTTGAAAAATCAAACATTGACTTTAATAAGTGCCATTAAAGATTCACCATTGTTATTGTCAGGATTTATTCTCTCTTCTCTCTGGAAACTAAATTTGAAGCTGAAATGCAAAGGAAACAAGCTACTGCGCTCTGGACAAGAATTCTTTGATCACAGAGGCAAACACAAAATGGCTTATTAATGATTGCAGCTCAGTGCTCTGCCTGACCTCAGGGCAAGCAGATTTTTTAGAATAAGCCTCAATTACATTATATAGTTTAACCCTTGATGGGAAGGCGATTTTTGGGTCTATAACCTACAGTAATTTGACAGGAGGCCACAGCAGCCATTCAAAGTCACAGTCAAACGTGAGGCTCTGCAGGATTGGCACTCCACTGTCAGAGAGTACAGCTCTGCTGCTGGACTGCAGAACTGTTGGATGGGATTACATGTTAGGCTGTAAGTTAATGAACCATGAAGATAGTCTGGTTTGCCTCCTGAATGAGGTAAAGCATCAAGCCACCTGTGAAATGAAAGTATTCCTGTTTTCATGAAGACTACACAGAAATAAAGACATTGGTATCTGATGAGATGCAATTAATTTTATAGATCTCTCCATTCACTCCGGGGCGTAGCAGAAATGATTAATCATAACGGCTCATAAGGAATGAAATAGCAGCTCCAATTCTTTATCTGCTTTTGACTAAGTCTAAAGTAAGTATTTGTAAGCAAACTCACATTTATTTGGAAGCAGAAATGCTTTATTCTGTGTGCCATGTTCATGGTCCTTTATGTGAGAAAATATGACAATCACAGAATATAAAGCTTTGTAAATTATACATGAAAATGATACAACCATAAGGTACTGAAAGTTGGACTGGGACATCACTTGTAGAGAAAAGAAAACCATTCTTCTAAATGCTTTGAGTTTTTTTTCTTTCATCTTGCTCTTTCTTTTTTGATGTTTCTAGTTCTGAAACATGACTTTTCTATATATGAAGCCCTGAAAGATAGATACACAGAACCTGGCCCCAGATTTCACTATATTTATGAACAGAACAAGAATAAATGTTGGACCATAAAACAACTTTAAGAGACAATAATTAAAAATTACATTTTCCCTCAGCTTAACTAACACAAACACTGAATATTTATTCTTTCCTCTGCAGCTGTGATTCATTTTCTTTAACCAGAGCACAAGACACATTTCTGCAAGGGGTGGCATCTATTAAGAACATTTTTGTCATATTTTGTACATGTGCATATTTTATACTCTGAGGTTGATATGCAATTTTCCCATAAAACCCTTGAGCAGGATTTTCCAAAAAAGAAGGAAACATGGTAAAAATTGTGGAAATGAACCACTGATTAATAAGTGGTGTAGGATTTTAAAAACTTGTGGAATCTTTGTTGAGGAGAGAGTCCAATTGTTTGAGTTGCTTTTATATGTTAAAAAAGAAGCATTGTGGTGGGACAGCAGTCTGCTTAGCACTAACAGGTTGGATGGGCAGAGAGGAATACAAATCAACCCATTAGCTCCAAAGCAAGATATTGATTACAAAATTAGCCAAGGCACTAAGGGAAGAGAAGGGGATGATACTTATTAACTATTTATATGCCACTGCTGAGAATAAATAGTAAATAAGAAGATTTGGAACAGTGCATTTGTCAGTATGCATTTGTTTCAAAATCAGAATTAAAGAAACCTGGAGGATTAATGACAGAAATATTAAAAATTAGTGGTTACATGCAATTACAAAAATAGTTTAGGGAAGACATAAGAGACATTCCTAGTCCAAAGTGGTCTTTTTTTGAGTTTTTAAATCATTGGTGGGTTGGTGCAGTTGATTTTGAATCTGTATGGATTATTTCTCTATCTTGTGCTCCTGGTTAGATCAATAACTAGCATCATTTACTGACTTTGATTTAGGTCTTGTAATCCCAAAAGATTGGCTTCTGCCTGTATATATTAGTGCTTATAGATAAAGTATGAGTAGAAGGGGAGAAAAACACTGAAATGCAGAAATGAGATTTAAGACACATCAGGAACCTTATGACACAAAGATAAATATATTTCACTTACCAAACTAAATACTACCTGGTTATGACCTCTACAGGGACACATGATGATGATTTGATCATATCTGTTCTATAAACAGGATTAAATGAAAGTATTGCTATTAACTACTACATGCATACTATACACCCCCCCACACCCCCCCAATACTTATGTTTATTAGAGGAGGAGAAAATTTTAAGCACAAAAATGTGAAATTAATAAAAATACAACACTGAAAATTTGTCTAAGACAAATTTTAAGAAAAAAAATTTGAATATTAGTAAAAAAGAAGCACTGAAATAATAAAGAAAGGTGATGTCTGATTTTTAAAAGTAGCTATTAGCTAGAGGATTAAAAAAATGTTAGCTCTTGGTCAATAGCTAAGTTAATAAAAATAAATACACATAAGATGTTAGAAATCATGGAAACTCACAAGGAATATGGAAAAGAAAATACTACATGTGGAAAAATCTATCATTATCAGACTGAAAATGAAGCCTATTTTTCAAGGAAAATATGGATCAAAAAGGATTCTAGCAATGAAATTTCTCGACAGCTGGATAGAAATGTCATTTATTTCAATGATAATGGAGAAGAAAAAAATATTCATTAAGCACTTGTTACACATTTCAGAAAAATACTCAGTATGTATAATGCGTATGTGTAATGCATATATATCATTTTATGATTATGAAAGCATATTACTCAAAAGTCAAGAAAATAATTTACATTTTGATATGACCAACAACACAGTTGTTCAGGAATGAACAAAGAATGAAAATAGAAGGGGTTTCCATGTTTGGACTGCTGATTATGCTAAAGACTCAAGGATACTACAGAATTGCCAGCTTTACACAAATTTTAAATAAAAAAGGAGCATATTCAGTGGGACTAATCCTCAGTAGAATTCTTCTTGCTTCAGCAGAGTGTGACCACTGGAGCACTATGGCCTTTTCTTTGCAAGTTTTGCAAGTACTTCTAAGAAAATGTTGACAAATTGAAAAATGTTCAAAGAAAACTCATAAAATTAATAATAGTGGAGACTGTGTTATGCAGAGACAGATGTCAGGAGTATAGTATACTTGGTGAGTGTGTGACTCAGTCCCAGTTTGTGGGAGGGAATATTTGTCATTAAATGTCCATAACAGCATTCACAGAAATGATTGATAATACTTCTAAGAACTAATTTGGTAGGATATTATAATGACTTTCAGAGGTCTGCACCCTTGTGACATTTTATAAGCCAGTTTTCCAAGGTTTTAAGAGACAGATTGTCATTAAATCAAGAGAAGGTAGATACCCAGTGGTTTTTTTGTTTTTTTAATCATGCTAAGATATATAAAAATGGTATATAAAAATTATATATATAAATGGTATATAAAAATGTTTAGAATGACATATGTATCAATTTACATAAAGCAGTATTGACATATAATAGCAGTATTAACTGAAAGACTTACAGCAAGTATTTATTTTGGATGGAGCACTGAGGAAGGGGAGGTCTGGAATTTATGCAGGGTAACTACTCCTTGCTGCTGAATGCCTCCTGTGTTCTGGATAACAGGATATGGTACATGCTGCTGGGCAGCAACCATCCTGGTTGGGCCAGGGATGTTTTGGGCACACTCTATTTCATAATCAGGTTTTCTCCTATCAGAAACTACCTTTAAATTTCAGTTCTGGTAATCTCTGCAATGTGAGAAGCACAGAAAATTTTCTGACAAATCACCCAGCCTGTTCAATTCTGGGGAATACTCTGATCTAAAATAGTTTCAAAACCAAAGAATCCCTGACTGAATTTCTGTTATGTGAACAACTTGGTGCTGTTCTATCATGGTCCCTTTAAGAATGAAAATCATACCCAGCATTTCCTGCTCCAGCTACACTTGAAATAATCATTACTAATACAGGCTGATAATATACTCTTACAATGCTCATTGGATGTAAAGATAGGTGAAGCCATGTGAAGTTGGAGTTTTGTTCTAGTAGGAGGAGATGCAGAGCACTCTTAGGAATAGCTGTCTACTTCATTGACTTGCAGTTCTAGTTTAAGCTCCTTTTGAGTACACAGACTCCTGATTTCTAGAATTCTATCACCTTCAGAGACAATTTCAGTTTTAGAGGTTTTTTACCAGATGTCAAAATCCTTTGTCAAGAACTTAAGCTTTCCACATATTTATCACTTTTGATAAATTTGTCCCTGGATTTATCACTGTTGATTATCTGCAATAAATTGTAAGAAGGTTATCTGCAACAGATTGTAGGAAGGTCCAAAAGTTGTACTGTGTTTGGAAAAATATTTCTCTTACCACTTACACAGAAAAATACAATAAGGCAAATGGCACATGAGCAAAAATAATTCTGAATGGTGTATTGAAATATATCAGAGTATTTACTCAGACATGCCTATCAAGGGAATGAATGGTAAAAGTGACTTAATCAGAATGATATTAAAGACAGCAACAGCTCAAGTTTGTATGTTGGGGAAGCAGATGAAGCAATGTTCAGCATATAGAAACAGCAGCACTCTAAACACTCTAGCAGGAACCCTGGCATTCAGGCAATTAATCTCATAAGAGAAACAAAGACCAGTAAGCAAATCTTTGGCAATTAGTGCTGTGTTCATATAAATGCAATTAGTCTATATGATTGTGACAAGAGCAAAATGAGTGTGTATTCTGTAAACAGCCAGCTCAGACAAGATAGTTTATATATTTTTATTCCTAGAATGGAAAAGGAATTAAGTTTTTTTACATCCCAAGTCATCATGTATCAATATATACAATATTTTCTTTAGGGAGAAAAATAAACAAGCAAACAAAGCAAAATGAAGAAAATAAGGGAAGGTTAAGAAGTGCACAGTGCAATTCACTTCTGCTCTGCCTCTGAAACACTCAACTGCTCCTAGTCATTAGGGTGTACAGGTATCAAAGACTTTCCTGCAGTCCTTGCATGTATTTACATAATGTTTAGGCCCATAACCAATATTGTGTGACTAATTGCACAGAACACATAATGAATTCTAGACTCTATTGGCTATAAAATATAGTCAGGCAGGCAGCTACTTTCTTTCTCCATGATTCTATAATACATTTTTCTTTGTAGTATCTCAGCTCTAGATCAAAAGAATCTGTAGGGTAAAAAATGTTCTCTTAAAATACTCAGCAAGACAAACTCCTAAAAATTTGCATCTATTTGCTGATTATTTGCAAACAAAAAGAAAGCTGAAATTTAACATTTCCCAACAAGTTATTAAAATAGCTCTGTCTAACACTGAGAGTCCTCTTTATCTCCTTAGCAGTCTCAGCATTTTTCAAAGTAGTTAATTGTACTGAAAATTCAATGCTTGCATACTATTTTTGGATGGTTTTTCCAGGCTTGGTTGCAGGGATGAAGAGATTCTTCTTAGCACCATCAATGCTAAGGACATGCCTAGTTTGATTTTGTATTAAGAACCAGTTCAATATTCTGGGAAGAGAGGTAAATCTTGGATATGAATTTTGTTCTCTCCTACCCAGCAAATGGTTTCTTGTAAACTCAAGTGCTGCTGCTATGCTTCACTGATGTGCTTGGAATGAGTTTGTGAGAAACAAGGAATAAAAGTAAAGTGTTCTACCAAGTATACATAGGAAACAGAGATGCAGTTTCTTCAGAAAATCTTTTGCATTTATTACTCGTATTACTAAGATGCTGAGCTAAACAGACCAAAAGGGATGAACCTCAATCTCAGACAAGCAGCACAGCAGCCCAATGCAGTCTGTGCCAAAAATAACAAGTATGATACAATGCCATCATAAACTATTGAAAAATAAATCATATACCTTCTGAATTCTATACTTTCATACTTCAGTTGTCAGCACAGAAACTTCTATTACTGCAACATAATTTGCAGAAGGTAGTCACTGCATTACTCAAGGTAACAGTGGTTTATATTACTTCTATATTCTACAGTAAATTCAGTTTGAGTACCTTACAGTCTGATTTCACTGCTTGTATTATTCATCCCCATTGAAAACAAAATAGAATTTTTGTGAAACTTGAGGAAATGACTCAAGGCTCTTTCTTAAGGGGTTTCAGATTCCAAGACTAAGATTTGCAGCTGATTAATTCATTATAGACCAAGTCACTTTTGCACAGAATATGTGACTACCCAACATCTACCCATGTGGACTTAGCAGAGCCAGTACTGATGGGTTTTATTTAGGTGCTTGCTAGTGCAGTCTTCTACCATATGAAATCTTGCAGGGGGCTGTGTGGCCCTGAGAAATTCCACTCAGCAGAAAACAAGTGTAATCAATGCATTCCCTAGGGAGAGGAGGAGGGATGTTTCACAGCAAAGTCTTTTTGAGCATATCCTGCTGGAACAGTAAAACCCACGAGAGATATCCAGTACCTTAAAATGTTTGTTACCAGATTCTTCAGTGACAACAAATCCACACTGACCACTAATTCTCTTTACAGAATGAGTGTTAGTATTTTAATAAATAGTGACACAATTAGCAGTGCTATCTTTTAGGAGTAGTATTTTGTCTGCTGTTTTTCCTCAAAAGAGGCTCATCTAAATAAATAAATCATTTAAGGCAAAAAGATATGATTATGCTAAGTTCGTTCTATCAATATAAAGTTGGCCAATAAAAGGAAAATCTTGGTCAGGACTTGAATATGTAAATAAATAAGTAAGCTGGGTTCAGGAAGAGTATTACAAAGAATAATAAGTTTTTGATTTAAATGTCTGAGTGCTTGCCATTAATGCTATCAAACCTGGACTTATTCAGACTGTTCCTGACAGGGACATTTTCAGTAATTTGAACAACAAATTAACAGTATCTTTTACTTATATCAAGATACCAACTAGAATTTTCATTCAGAGTAATGAATTCAGACACTTCTGCAGTCTTTGTCTTTTTATACAGTCAACAAATTAAAACCAATCTCTTTTTATCTCTGAAAAGTGGAAAATATTGTTGGTTTAATGGAGTTACTGTTTAGAGAATTTTACTTTAAATGAACAGACCTTTCAGATGGAGTTTCTTAAGTATCTCTTAAAAATTGTATTTTTATATTCTCCAGGTATTTTTGATAGTTTCTAAAGAAACAGTATTATTTTGTGAAAATATATGGAAAGAATGAAGAAACAGTGGAAACTTTAGAAAAATGCAGTTTCAAGCTTTATAAAGTCATGGTTTGATGATTACTTTCAGCACAATGATCTTTTATCCCTCTGATGTACAACATCATTTTTTTCTGCTTTGTATCTCTAGAGATAGAGAGTTCTTTTATCAGCAGCACACTTTAAGTAGAACATTCTCCTATGATGAACATTTTAAAGGACTCTTTTCTAGGTTGATGATTTCTGACTTCCAAAACACCAGGCATTTCTTCTGTTGGAAGGGTTTCATTTTAAGAATTAGAAGGGTTACTCTGTGTAATTCTCCACAATAAGGGTTTTAAGAGATAAAAATTCGAGTTATTCAATAAGCTCCTATATGTCAAGGTCCAGATGCATGGTAAAGCACTCACAAACAAGAATAGCAGATGTTTGTAAGTCAGAAGATTTATAATGTGGTTGTGTACAAATGTTCTTTTTTGTCATTTTTTTTTTTCCTTAGGTAGCTTAGGTAACAATATATTTGAGCCTAGTTTCTTGTATACCTGACTGACTGCTTGTAGTTCTGTGCCAAAAGAGAGATGATGGATTTTTTTTCACTCTGGTGATACTTTTGCAATAATTAGTTCAGGATGAAATACAACAGATGTAAAACAACAGCAACAAGAAGTTGTTGCTTAATATAAAAAAGCAATACTGAATAGTCAATATATACAATCAGCAATTTTATGGGAAATAGTATTCATTCTGTACTTCTTTTCAATACTTGTTCGTTTTTTGCACCTATTGTGATGGAGCTTTCTTATAGTATCTTTTATAAGTGACCATTGCAACTCACACTTCTCACCTGTCATGTCCAATGCATTTTGTACCAGTTTTCCCCTCAAGAGAGGAAAATAGATCTACCTCTTCAGACTGAAAGTAGTACTATATCTTAGGTCACCTAAGAATCATGTAGCTGCCTGATGAAAATGTTACTACTCTTTTAAAAAATGACCTAATGCTATTCTAGGAAGTATAATGTCATAAGAAAGAGTAGGAAAGACAAAAGGGACAGTGTACTATTTACTGCACTACAGAATTGGACAAATGGTGCCTTCTTCAGATCTTGCTGATTTTTTTCAACCTGTGTTTTTCTCAGCTTTTCACTGAAAAAAAAACCTCTCCCCTTATCCCTGCTATACCCTGAGAATTTTCAGATTATTTTCTTGGGCCTTACAGGATTATGTCTCTGAAACACAGCTTCCTCCAGAATCCAAAACCTGGAAACAAAATCATTAATTTCTGAAAAAGAGAAAAGTTTTACCTGTACTGATTCCTATGGGGTTTGGATTGCATACCAGGTAAATGCCTTTTAGCATACATAGCAAGTCTCTTTAATTGCAGTCAGAGCAAAGAAAAAAAAATTAGTTCATGTTTAGCTTCTCAAAAGCATAAAACTCTTTTTGTCAAATTAGTTTTAATTATGTTTCAAAGAATCTTGAAAAAGTATTTGGTTAGGTAGCAAAAGTATCATGTGTGGATCCAAATGGATGGAATCAGATTTCTTTTTACTCCAGAGTCAGTGCAGAGATTTTACTTTGCTTTGTGCTACAGCATGAATTTCAGGTTAAGCTGGTCAGCTGGAACAATGGCATGGCTTTAACTACCAAAATATTGTTTCTGGAGTGCAGCTTGACAATACCTATGTAGCTGCCTAGAAGGATTTTAGAATCTACGTCCACTTAATTTGTTAGGAGATGACTGCAACTAATGTAAGGTGTGAAAAACAGCCAGAAAAACTCTGACCTCCTTTCTTTGCTTAGTCTTGTGTCTTAATCTGATAAAAGGTATAATGAGTACTGCCACCAAAGGTATCATGTATGTTTTCCTTATATAAGAAAGGATGTTGCATGAGGCACATAAAAAGTCCCCAGCCAAGACATGTTTATATATGGTTGGCTAAACAGGGGTTGGGCTAAACCTTTCTTCTGAAAAGATAGTTAAAAATGAGATGAACCTAAGAAATATTTCCCTTTACCACTAAGATATATTTGTCAACACAATACAGTCAACTGAAATTTTATAGAATTTCAGAAGATACAAAACTCCTGTTCCCCAGAAAGTCTGAAAGGATTTTCTTACAAGATCAATGAGAGTATATAATTGTTGCTGGGCAATACTCAATATTTTGCAGAAATCACACCTGAAATATTACATTATGACTCAAATAATTTCTGCTTAATCAGTAGTATAAATTTCATTTCCAAAACGTTGAAAAAAATAGAAATATTCAGATTCAATTGGAAAACTGCAGCTCTGTAAGTGTTGGTGAAACACTGGAACAAGGAGCCCAGAGATTGGAGATGCCCCAAAGTGTCTTGGAAATGTTCAAGGTCAGGCTGGTCCTTTGGGCATTGGACTCAAGGACCTTTAAAGGTCCCTTCCTTCCCAAGTCATTCTATGATTCTGTGATTAATTTTAAATGCAGTAGACATTAAGTGATAGAATGAGATGGGCCTCACTTAGTCTTCCCATTCGTAGGGTTCAGTTACATTCCTTCAGCAACTCCGCCTTGTTCCTTTCCTAGGACTCTTGGATCTGCCTTATAAATATCTTAATTTCAGAACCTTCCTTCTCTCATTGACTTTAGCAACTCCAGACAAATCCATGACCATATTTATTCCTGTAAACAGATTATTTGGTCTTCTGTCTCACTAGATACCAGTCTGAAGTAGCAACATAGATATTTTTATGAACTGCTCATCTGAGGAGGTGAAAGTCATTCATTACATCATTATCAGTGTGACAGTAATATCAGAAAAACCATCTCCTCTCATCCATAGCACGTCAATCCAAACTGTGTTTAATAATATAGAGCCCAAGGAGAAGGAATGTAGATTAAAGGAAAACTATCATTCAGAGGAGTTAAGGAGAGGATATCAGAAGAAAGGGCTGATCAGTTGTGTTTTACTCTGAGCAGCAGGGGAATGTTGAGTACAACTGGAAAAAAATTGTTTAATTCTGCTTTATTCTGCACTGCAATGAATAGAGTGTCAAAAACAAGCAATATATTTCTAAAAGAAACTGCTATTGAAGCAACTTAATGTTTTAGTAGTTTTCAGTTAAATCAGGCAGAGGAAATTAACAGTGGACTTCTGTGTTAATGGTCTGGAAAGTGCTGTGCTTCCTCTGAAAATGAAGTGTAAAGGTGATTTGATTTCTTTTTCAGTGGTATTTTGGAAAAAGATGACCACAGAAGAACATTAATGATAATGATGAAGTGGCACAAAGGAGGAATAAAGGAGCTATAGATGCTTCATTAGGAAATCAGATTTTTTAAAAAAAAAAAAAAGAAAAATCCTGGAGGAGTGGTGCCATGAAAGACTCAGGACAAGTCCCTAGAAGTCCAGCATGAGCTATCATGAAGACTGCCCAATATGAAGAAGGACTTACCATGGCCAACACAAAAGAAACCAAACTAATTCAAAAAAGGACATTTGTGTTAAAATGACAATTACCTCAGTGTTATTTCCAAAAAAATTGGCATATTTTATGGTAAAAGCCAGAATTTGGGAGGGATTCTGAAACAGAAAGGACTACACTGAACTGTATCCATGGCAAGAGACAAGGAAAGGGGTTTAGAAAGGACAAAGTGTCCAGTGCTGCTTGCTCAGGGAAAATATTCAAAAAGCAAGCTTGGCAATACAAGACTGTCAGGCTGCAAATGGGACAGCTTTTCTTTTTAGCATCTCCCACACCTTTTAAAGACAGGACAGTCCTGAGAATGCTGTCACTACTAGGTAAGTCAGCAACAGGCAGATGACTAAAGTGAAACTGATGTTTTGCAAAGATGGGTTTAGCCCATCTTATGAAGCATGTCAGTTAAATACAAATGTGTAGAAAAATTTAGTTTTGGAAAAGATATCGTTTGTAGCAGTGGAAGGAAAAAAATTAAATCTATTTTTTTAGTTAAAAAGTCACTGAACTTGCTAAAGGACAGAAACCACGAAAAGTTATGGAAAACCTATATGGATTTTAAAAGCACATGACTACTGCTTTAGACAGCTCCTAGAAAAAAATATCCAGCCTGCAGAGGTTGAGGAGGAGTTGAAAGTGCATGTGCTTTGGCAGAGCCATCAGAGGAAACAGGAGGGATGCTCACTGTTCATTTAAAAAACCAGAAGTGAGATGGAATTATGTAGAACAGAAAAACTATACCTGCATATCTAAAGGATTGAATAGAGTACTTATAACAGGGATGTGTTTTTAGTAAAGGGTTTGATGCCAATAAATTTTTTGTGCTGGATCTTTCATTAGGGCTCTGATAGGCAGTAACACATCTGCAGGGATTGTTTCCAAGTCTGCATTGGAAATGCTGTTTCTAAAGGCAATTTTAATATTGAGCAGCATGAAAGATAGTTGAGAAAAAATGATTTTCATATTATATATATTGCAGAATACAAAGGTCTAATAGGCTGCATTTTGGTCTGAGGGAAACAAATAAAACAAGGGAATAAACAAAAACATTGAAAAATTTTAGATAGAATGTGGTGCAGGTCTAGAACTAAACAATTAAATCCTTGTGACATAACTTATTTATGAGACCAGTTACCTCAACAGTGTTATGCAATAATAATGAAGTTCTCAGAGTAAT
The DNA here is from genome assembly GCA_030060385.1 of Muscicapa striata striata. Classification (NCBI taxonomy): domain Eukaryota; kingdom Metazoa; phylum Chordata; class Aves; order Passeriformes; family Muscicapidae; genus Muscicapa; species Muscicapa striata. Next base: position 2,745,221 of record JAREIS010000146.1, read on the forward strand.
CTTCATTAGATGGAAAATTAAATAACCATCAAAACAAAAAATATTCTGAGATGGAAGAGCTATTGGCAATGCATGTGAAGGGGAAATTATGAAAGATAAAGAAAAATCAATTAACAGTGACTATAAGCTAGATGCAATATTAACAAGGAGCAGAAGGAATTTAGTGAGATGAAGAGTGTGTCAGTTAATGCATTCAGTGACATTTCCATACTGATTAAGGGGGGGAAAAAAAAGAAAGAAAATACCTGAAAATACCAGAAAAGATAAGTATAATTTTTGACATGGGTATTTAAGTCTTTTAAAAGTGCCATTTTTAATATTCATAGAATAAAAGAAGGAAAAGGTCATTCAGTTCTCATGCCAGTTCAGGCACAGACACTTTCCAGGATTTTCAACATTTCTCTTCCTGTATAGTTTCAAATGCTTCAGGCAGTGAGAGTCCTACCACCACTCTTTAGAAACTGCAGCTTCATATATCTCACTGTCAGAGAACATTTTCTAATATTCTGTTACATAGTTTTTATCTTAATTTCTTTCCATTTTTCATAATTATTACACCATTTACTATTATAAAAAATTACTTTCTTTCAATTTGTGCAACCTCGATTAATACAACTGTCTTTTCCTCTAATTTGTCAACAGATTTCTGGTAAAATGTTATCCACAAATGAACTCAATGTTGAGGATCTAACATAGTGATATGCCTACAACAACTGCATTTCAATAGAGGTGTATGGGAGCTGACACTAAGTGGGTACTGGAAGTTCTTTTAAATACCCATTTTCTTTTTCCTACCTGGCTCAAAAGCAGTCTGTGTTAGTGTGTGAAAAGCATGGTGCTAAAAACCTACAGTCCTTTGGAATGGCTTTTTAGTGAAGCACTGCCCTGACATGTCCTAGAGGTATGGAGATAGCAGATAGGCTGGACTTGCATGAAACAGATCAGCAACTCCACACATTGACTGAGAATCTAAGGCACCCAGATTGTGTTGTAGCCCCACTTCCCAGGAAGAAGCTGAGCATTTCTAGCTGATGGGGAGGAGAGAATAAACTTGTTTGGTTTGTGCTTGCACCCAAACTTTTTCTCCTTCTGTAGTAAATTGCATTATCTCAGCCTATGAGTCACTCTGCCATCTTATTTTCTCTGCCCTGTCCAGCAGGGATGGGGAGAGATAGAACAGCTTGGTGGGCACCTGGCATACAGCCAAGGTCAACCTACCACACTGCTTTACCAACAGGACATCATTCTTGAAGCACAGCAAAGAGAACCTTCCCACATTTTCCTCCTTAATTTTTCTTTTGAATGAAAAGAAAACCCCAACTCTGATTCCTGATTCTGCAAGCCTTTTTGGTTATTCTAGCTCCAGTTGAGAAAATAAGATAAATCCCACAAATTATATAATTTTGGAATATGTTTAGCTGAGCAATTAGTCTTTATTTTATTTTTCATTATGAAGAAAGCACATTCTTTAGTAAAAGAAAAAAATCAGTTTCAAATATCAAACAAATTTTAGAATAATTCCCATCTCCCAGACCATAGGCAAGAGATTACAACTGAAGAGTTGCTTGAGTGCATGGTGAAGCAAGAGGCATTAGATGGAAACCCTTTATTCATAAAATGAGAAAAATATTTCAAAAAATAGATAAAAAATACGAAAGAATAGGCAAGGGAAGAGTTCAAACAGGCAGAGGAACAAGTGTGCAAAACCAAAGCAGAATAATCATCTAGAGGGTCACCAAGGTCACAATAACATATTTTAAAATAACCTGCAGACAGTGCATAAAAGGCACTATAAGCATTCAAAACAAACTAAAAGGCATATTTCACAAAAAGAAGTTGAGTTTGAAAGCACAGGCTCTGGAGTTCCCTGTACCACTGTGACTTTCTATTATCCAATGTTCAACTTTTTCTCAGCTGTCATATCCATAATAATCTGCTCCCCAAAGCCTGGTGGATGTGAGTAAAAACAAAACACTCCCACTCCAGTTCACCAGATTCCATCACATTCCCACTAATGTTTTAACCCAGAGCATCCTCACAGTGAACCTGTGTAGTGTTCAAATTACTTAATGCAATTACTTGATCTGTGCTGGCATGGATAGCTAAGTGATTTTTTCATTGCCTTACTTTCAAAAAATTTGTTTGGCTGGCTTTTTGGAGTTTAGGAAACTAGGTGTTTTCCCTTGGTTTTGTATTTTTAACAGCCTTTTCTGTAACAACAGAAGTTATCTCAGTACTTGCAGACCTACCTTACTCACAGCTAAAAGGAATGAGACCAGAAAGTACTGGCTAACTTATCACAAACTAAAAAAGTTTAAAAAATGAGTAAAAAAAAAAAAAAAAAAAAAAAAGAAAACAAAATATCAAACTAGTATGAACAGTAAAAGAAAAACCAAAGAAATAAAGTAATGGATGGATAACCAAGCAGCTGAAACTTTATAACAACTTTATTTGGGGAAACAACTTTCCTGCTGAAAAATACATTTAAAATTTGCCCCAAATAAGGGATAAGAAAATTACTTAAAAAAAAACGTAAAACCATGGGATAAATTCCCAGGCAGTTTCCTTGGAAACACAATTAAATCAGCAAATTCAGATTATATTAATATTAATAACAAAAAGGAATTTGCAGATTTGTTTCCTTGAAAAACCTTTTTTAAAAGTGTAATTTCACTAGACAGTAAGAAAATGTATTACCATAACTCTTGATAAAACATGAAGATATTACATATGTCCAATTATGCAACAGGTCACCAGATAATTTTAATTTTGATGGTGCATTTCTGCTTAATGGAGACCTTTGTGATTAAAGAGGACTCCTTATTTACTTACACTTCATTGCACACTTAGATGTTTTACTGGAGCAGGTCTAGGTTTCTCAGTTATTATCTTCACCTTCAGCTACTTGTCTTTAAGAAAAAAGGAAGTGAAGAAGTGCATATGTGTACCAGTGAGTCCCTGGTAAGAACATCTGGTCAACAGAGGGGCCACCCCATAAATAGTGAGTCATTGTAGCCTGCTGACTAGATATCAGATTTTATAAATATTCTTGGTCCAGACACTCAGGTGTGGTTGGAGGCTAAAGGTCAATAATCTGCAAACATGTAAACAGAGAAATAATTTAAATATTTATGTCAGCAGCTAGTAAGTCAAGCAAACAATTTAATCACAGCTTGGTGGTCTGGCAAGGAGATAACCATGCATTAAACACCTGCTTCACATCTTAATCAATGGACTATAATTTCTCACTCAGAAGTTGCATTATCTGTTTTCAAACTGCTATCACACACCTTAAGCTTAAGGCTTAAAGTACTGAATAGTCATGTTGAGCCATGGACTTGTGCAGGGCACTTGTTTGTCAAGGCCAACAACGCATACATTTTGTTCATCCTTTATTATTTTCTGCTTAGAGCCATATATACGATTTTTTTATCATGGATTTCTCAAAAAGATTGGATTACTTAAAATGTCTGCTGAAAAAATGCATTGACAGGTTCTTAGGTCTATTTTCTCTTTACAATACTTTGTTTAACTACTTTATTTTGATTTCCCTGGAAGCCAAACACTATTTTGGCTCTGAAAAATGCAGTGCAACCTGTACAGGCTCCTTTTATTTATGTTGACTTAGACTGTGCAGTCTATAAATATTTTAAAAGATTAAGTAGGTGGATTACAGCCCACCCATTTTTTTTTCTTCTTCTTCTCAGAGACTCACACATTTAAAATTGCACGAATGTCTGTTGAGTGGGGCTTGAAAGTCTCCCTGGATCTCTATTTCCTATTCAGGAGGAGCAGGGAAAAGTCAGAAGTGAGCCTATCTGTGTAACCATGACAACAAGTACTTGTATATAATGCTTATCTATCTAGTGTAGTTTCTGATTCCTTTAAGAGTTCACACAGCCACGGGCTGGATTCTTTAGTAAGCTGTCTGAGCTGTGTCAAATGCTTCAGAGGAATCAGGTTAGTATTGCTGGGCATTGCAAACAGTTTGCACTGAAGAGGGAATGAGAAAATGGGCTAAATGGTGAAACAGAGACAGGCATGGGTCTGCAAGGTGGAAAAAGAAAAACAAAAGAGGCTTCAGTAATTTTCCACCGATTAGTATTTGGCGGATTGATTTGGAGCTCTTAAGAGAGATCTTCTGTTGCTATTCCACATCAAATTAGTGCCTAGCAGATAATATATATGGATTTTTTGAGAACTGGGATTTTGTAGAGATAGCAGACAGTGAGAGGCATTATGCCAGCTGAGTGTAAAAGACAAGTTGATCAATAATTAAAAGAAACATATTGACTTGAGGTTAGTGTTAAGTTATTTGGGGAATGAAGAATTCTCAGTTTTGCAACCATTATTTTTTTTTCCCAAATAAATTGTTTATTGCTTTGTGTAAAACAAGGATGAATTCTTGCAAGATTTTTGGAGTGATACATAAAATTACCAATGATTGAAACCTCAGAGGTTATTCTGCCTTTTACATTGTTAAAATTAATTGTTATTACAGAGAAAATATTATTCTCCTTTTTCATATAGATATTAATTCTCAATTAAAATTTTATGTGATTTTATAATCTACCAAGGTCCCAATATCCTCATGGCTAATGGTCTAGTACTTGGGGAGATGGTCTGCAAAACTATGCCTGCATCAAATTTCAGGTGCTGGGATTTTTCAGCAGTTAGAAGTCTGTCCTCACATTCTCATACAAACGTCAAAGAATACAATACAATAACAAATAACACTTTTCAGAATAAGCTAGTTGCTTTTATTCTTCTTTCCCTTTTCTTGTCTTCCCCCAAACAGTTTAGCCCAAGTAACTTTTGGCTTCTGAAGGATTTCTCTTGGTAAGAGCCATGGCCAGAAGCATTTTGCCTAGCAGATTTTAAACAGAATAAATAGGTCAAAAATCAGGCTAAAAATTATAGAGCTAATTATAACATTAATAGAAGAAGATGTGCTACCACAACCTGATAGCTGAGTAATTCTCACGGCTATAGGTTGAAAGAAAAAGACCCAGAAAGACAGACAAAGAAATTCCATTTTCAATCTACTTTAAGCAGAATGAGATAAATATTGACAAGAATCATGCAATATCTAAAGGTTAAAAGAAAGAACAAAATACCAAACTTTTGCATTCTTTCCTTTGTTTCATAGAGACAGAATGATTATCTCCAAAGTTAAAATTAAATAATTACCCTACTATTTTTTAACTTTTTGATAAAACTAAATATATTCTCTTGCTTTAATACATAAAGCACTCAATACGTTTCTAATGATTTTTCGCGGAAGACCACACAAAACTCTAATTTAGGAAAAATTTGTGTCTTCAGGGGAAAGAAGTCTGCTGGGCCACCAAAATTGCTTCTGAAAGGACAGAGAGACATTGTAACACCTGAAGCAAATGCTTTTTTTCTTTTTATTTTTTCCAGAAAATGCAGTACTTAAGGGAGAAAAATCTATTCATTTATATGTTATGCTAATTTTAACTTGGATATTTTAATTTGGATAATATGTCACTCACTAGGCCAAGCAATTTCTGAGCTTGAGCAAGAGATTTTTCTTGGCTCTCTAAAGACTCTTAGCTTTATTCCCAATGTGGTTACAAGGAAAGATGACTATACAGCAAAAAATCAATTGGCAAAATTGATTTCTACCTTTTTTTCTTCTTCTCTACCTGAAGATATGCAATTCAGAGTTCTGAATGCAAGTCATCAGGGCAAGTGTGACCTCATTTCATTCATGAAGCTTTGGTACAGTCAGATCACAACCTGCCCAGTGAAACATACCTATACAAGCAATTATCCTGTAACATCCTACTACTTTTCTTAAAAAATTACTGATGCTGAACCTGCCTCTCGGAAGAAGGTGAAACTTTTGTAAGTGTTTTACTGTAGTGTGCAAAGAAATGAATACTGCCAAAAATATAAAGAGTAGTAGAAAATTGGATGCAAACTGAGTGACTTATTGTTACCACATTGACTGGGATCATTTCAGGTAGAGTAGAAAGGGATAGATCAGAACCTTGTGTTAAAATGTAAGCTTAGAGAGCAGAGAGTGAGAAAACTGTCCATTCTACCCATCTATCCGTTTAAGCCAAACCAAGTGAAATCACTCCTGGACAATGTCATGGAGGAAGTTAGTTTACTGTTTGTTTGCAAAGGCTGCCCTGTATTGGTGATCTTTAGCAATTAGGATACAGAGGTACAGAGCAACAGAATGCTTTTGATCTTTGTTACCAAACCAGCAAGGATTCCCTCCCCCTTGATCCCCTTTTCTGTGACTTGCCTCTGTACATATTTCCCTTCTTCTGCCATTTTTTACTTCTGTCTTCAAAATTATTCCTGCATATGAGCAGATAAACTGTCTAGCCATGTAATGCCTGAGAATGATGAGTTGAAGAAGGGCCAACCAGACCAGTCAAAAAATGGCTTAGACAAAATAAGGTGCCCCAGGTCCTAGGGGAATAGCTGCAAGAGGCAACTTGTCAGTTCTAAGTATCTACCTGTGACTGATAAACCATCTTAAAATCTAATATTTAGTAATAAATTTTTCTTATGATTTATTATACTACCTACACTTCTCTTTCTGGCTGTCTATTTTGTCAAAATTAGAAAAATAACTGCTGTGCTCGTGGATTTTTCAGGGTTAAAATTAACCTCTTCCTTCCTGCTCATATGGGTTGCTTAGGAAAGAGAACTTTATCAGTAACCTCTCTGTGGCAAACAGAATTGAATTATTTTTGCTTTGAATAATTTCTACATTTCCTTTTTTTCTCTTCTTTTCATGTTGCACATTACTTTTCTCAATTTTGGGCTTGGGCTTCTTTTGCTTTTGTTTTCCACAGAAGTAAAGAAGCCTCAAACTAAAACCTTGAACCATGTTTAACTGCTTAATATAACATAGAGAAAAAGTTGTTTCAATACTTTTGAGCTTTCTGGGTCCATTTAGTTGTCCTGAATTACAAAAGTATCATCTTGCTAACCTTGACAAGTTCAAGACTTGCAAAGCATCCTCAGGAACCAATACTACAGTTTTGATTTGAGTGAAAATTATTTTCATATTCCAATTGCGTGTTATATTAAGGCAAGATTTGGCATTTTGAATTGTAATCAGATGAGGCCAAAGGTAATTCAACACAGATAGCTCACCACATTCAATAGAATTGTGTATTTGGTTGTAGTAAAATGCTGAAACATGAAAGGGGTTCTGTTTATGCATTTTGTTATAAAACATGAGCTTACTCACCTGTAGCTAGTTTTTATCTTCTTTAGCCACTAGCCTTCCTGTCTCACTCTGATAGATTCTTACTTTAAGAACATGGGATGAATTATGTATTGGCTGCATAACCTAAGGGTGAGTTCAGAGTCCTCTAAATATCTGCCTTTTGATTATCCTGGTATTTTCCTGACTTCTGACCAGCTTTTCCCATGCCATGTTGATCAATACCCAGCTGTCATAACAAGAGCTTACCCACCTGTCAGCTGTATTTGATTTGCCTATGAATTTTTCTATTTCATAGATCTGACCCTCTGTAATGGAAGTCTGGCAGAAGCAACCACAGTAAAATCCTATATGTATATATGTATAAAAAAATGTGGTGGAATGTGCTGAAATACCCTGGATATATGTCATTCCTGGATATGGTTGATAGATGCATGTAGGTAAATATGTTCTGGTGGGCATTAAGAGGTAAAATCCCCATGTCACCAGACAGGATATATGGTTGTGTTTGCTACATTAAAGAGCAGAGACATGGGAGGGAGAGGGAGGGAGGGTGAACTTTTCCACAGCCATGCTGTAGCTGTCCACCTGGATTCCACCCAGTGCTGCACAAAAGTCTTGTTCCAGCATCTGCAAGGATGTAAGGTTTAGTTTCTGCTTATAATTCCCTTCCTCTTTCAATGTCATTATTAAAGTAATTTACTATGTTATTTGTTGTCAGCTGCAAAACAGTTTTGGGTGCTGTGTTTAGACCAGGCTGTTCTGAGATGAAATGGGGACAGCAGCATTTAGAACACTCAAAGCCCTCTTCTCTGATTTATTACCTTCCATTTCTAGTTTGGTTTTGACAAACAGCAGCATTTCTTATACTCTTTTTGTAACTGGATCCTAAGAGCAAACTGAACCAACTCTGCTCTGGTGGTTGGACAGGCAGAGAATTTAGAAAGGCTGTAGATACATGTCATTAACATAAAGGTTTTTACTTATGGAAAAGCAGAGTCCTTCCTTATTAACTTCAGTGCTTTGTGCTCATTTGTTCTCATGCACAGATATTGCAACCCTTGCTTATCCACAATTTTTTTTTTTCCAGGCAGAGGCATGAGGGCTCTTGCCTTGGAAGCCCTGAGCTCTGAATTTAGTCCTTCCCCTTTGTGGAAATTCAAAGGGCTACATTGAAAAACATAGCAGGGTGACCAGAATAAGAAAGGTCATCCTGCAATGCATTTCTCTGCTTCCTCTCTGATCACTAGAAATTAATTTATCAGAGTGAAAAACAGTGTATACACAGTTGTTAAAAGTATTTCCTGAATTAACACTATCTTCACACAAAGGAACCATCACACTGGCTTTGCCTTGGCTTGTAGAGCATCCATACTTTCACAGCTTTTGGCTTTTTTTCTCAATTTATCCCAGAACTTCAACTATTCCATAGTGCAAATGACCTTTGCCAACTCAGCTGCACTGGTAAGGAGTGAATTGATAATTGGTGAATTTGTAAACTCTGGTTATGGAGGTAAGAATGGACATTGACTGCTGGAATTAGTGGTGTACATGTCCCACACAGAAGATTGCATGGTCCTCCCTGGCTATTCTTTGCTTCATGTCAGAATAGATATGTCCTCTGTAATTCTCATAGTACAAAGCCCATTTTTTTAAAACTTTTTTTTTCTGAGAAAGAATAGAACAAGCAAAAAAAAAAAAAAAAATCAAAAAACAAAAACAAAAAACCCCATACAAACAAAATAACATATGTACCAAAACTGAAATCCCACCTTGATGTAAATCTGTCACGTTAAAACAATGATTAAATTTTTCTAGCAGTGTCATGTGTGTTAGCAGTTTTATTTTTGCTGTCTTTACTCCACATTAGTGTTGCAGTAGTACAACAGCATATATACCTATGAACTTTTGTCTTGAGCATCATTCATCAAAATATTCTTAAACACAATTTTGTAAGACTTAAAGTTAGCTTCAGGCCTTGGGTATGAAATTTTCCAACCTATTTTGAAAATTTTAAAAAAACATGCAAAAGGCTGTTCAGCATTTAATTTTGCTTCTTTTACTGCTGTGCACTTTTAGGCACTTACAGTGCTGTGGATGCTGTCTGATTTCCTGTGAAGACCAGTAACTGGATATTTCCCCATGGTAGGTCTGCAAGTAGATTAATCTTCTGCATAACCCTTCTTCTAGATTACAGCTGTTTTCAGCAAAGGCAATGGACATTTTGCCTTATCTGAGGTTTTGGATGTGCATTGGGAATCAAAATGTGTAGCAATATTTTACCAGGCTTCTGTTTCAAAAATTATTCTCCTAATCATTAACTATACAGTTAGAACTAATCAAATAGATTTGAATAATTCTAGATCTTAAATTTATATTTTTACTTTAAAATAAGCAAAAATACACGAACTTCCTTAGGAAAAACATAGTTTTTACTGTTAGCATTTATTTTATAATACCAAAATAAATGAAAGGCATTGTATTTTTCTTTCTGGGGAATTTTTCCATATTAAATTGATATTTTATGGTAAAACACATCTGACAGCATTTACAGCATTATAATAAAAACCAAATATTCAGTTGCATCAAAGAAAAACTCTCTTTATCCTGCAAGGGTATACAGTAATGCCATTATTTCCTATTTTGCATTTGTTTCAATCAAAACACCACCATTGAATTTCACGTAGAAAGAAAATCACTTATAGTATTTGATACACACAAAGTACCCAACTGGCCATGGCCACAGGTTACATACAGTGAAGGGGTTTTTGTTGAAACAAACAAACAAACAATCATTAAATATGTGCTGTTACTGCTGCATTGAATTCCGTTGGGTTGGGTTTGGCCTGTGGACTTTATGGACTTTAAACCTCTGTCATATTAAATTTGACTTTCTCAAACTGCATTGCAGGCAAACTAATGTTTCTGATGATTTGGATGGAAAGTAACTGCTGAGTATTTGAACATGAGCTGCAGTTAGCATGGAGGGTAAACTCCTAGTGTTATATCAAAGAGGAAACTCACACTCAGTAAACTCTGAGAAATCCCTAAATTCTCTCAGTGCTTTCTTTTTCCTAGTAAGGCACTCAGCACCACAATTCTCCATTTTGGCAGAGCTGCCTGGTCAGGCGTGGGTAGAGCAGCTCCAGGTACTGCCCACACCTCAACCCAAGGGGATCCTCTTGCCAGGCAGAGAATCTCCACCCTGGCAAGGCTCAGAAAGCACCTACTGACCTTGCAAAAAGCAGCCTTTCCCTGCTATATAGCAACAGCCATTAATGAATCTGAATAGAGAAAGCTTCAACTTCTTTCTCTGACTGAGGATTTTACAGTCCTGAGAATGCTTTTATTACTGAGCTGTGCTGGGCATGGACATTTTCCTATCATTATCCTGAAAATGCACCAGAAATTTTTTCCATTTATACACATAGTAAGTGGAAAACAGAACTATTTCTCACAAAAAGAAAAAACATATGACTAAACCCCATTTAATCACTAGGGTAAAAAGTCCATAAACTTGTATAGAATGTTTTGCCTAAAAATATAATCTGAGAGGAAAAAGAGGCTGTATTGATGCTCAGGAAACTTATAACTTTGTAAGGTGGGACAGGATATCTGATCTATAGTAACATAGCAAAAATTATGGGGCAAAAAATTAACAAATTGAAATTAAAATCTAAAGACTCCAACCTTATATTACATTTGTGAAAGCAAGCTGAGTTTTATTTAAGACCTGAAGGTTTCACCAGAATATTTCACCTAAGAGGGAAAGAAAATGTGAAAACTTAGCAGTAAAAATAAAAGCTAGAGAACATAGATATGCCTACAGAAGAAGAACTGAAAGAATAATGATAAAGAAAAGCTGAAAGACCTTTCTCAGGAATGAAGGAAATAAATCAAAAATAATTAAGACCCTTGCTTGGGGCTAGATAGTATAAATCAAAAAAGCCTTAGGTTGAAAAGAAAATTTAATTCAAAAAAACCTTTCCTTGTGCCAAAGATTTATCATTTTTAATGCCCAGTGGGACCAGAATGGGTTTTTTTCCCTTAACCCTAAAGAGATGCACTTCTGTTTTTGTTGATAAGTCCAGATGACTTGTATGTTACTAGCCTTCTGAATTATTTTTAATCTCATTTTTCTTTCATCTTAAAGAAAACCAAAAATTATTTTAATATCTCAATATTTTGCATTTGATTGGTTACTGTAAAAAATAATTAGCCTTGAAAAAGTGAAATTTGAAGTTTATTTTTCCAAGATATTGTTAGTTCTCCATCATGACTATCACCTCACTTTACGTTGCTCTGTTTTAAATGCTTTTATATATCTGAGTCTAGCAATCAGGACACCACTACCAGCTGATAAGTACAATTCTGTAATTGTTACATATTCGATTGTTAATGTTGCAAATCAGACTTATCTGGACCAAAACATTCACTATTATCCTGCAAGGAAACCTCATTTGATTGCATAAGGCAGAACTTTAGTCAAAGCAATAGTGCTACCATGACAAGGGATGTGGCTGGGAAATGCAATCTGAAAAACACCCAAGACCATGAACAGAAATGTGATTAGTGAAATCTGTAATGTCCTGATACTTGAGCTTCAAATGGGCATTTCCAGCTAATGTGTCACAAATGGAAAAGCATGCCAAGGTGCAAGGGGAACAAGGACAGAACAGTGTATAGCAGCAATAGCATGAAAAAGGGCAGAAATAAGGTTTTCCTACTTTTACTTCTGGAAGCAATGCCATCACTACAAGAAAACTGAAAACAGCTATGGAATGTGAAGGAGAGGATAGGACCATAGTACAAAGGAGAAGGCAGGCACAGAGAGAGAGAGGAACATCAGGTATATATGTCTGAGATGAGATGGGTCTGACTATCTGAGACATGATCAGCCAGCTGAGAAAGGTAGAAAAGCTGAAGTCAGTGAGAAAGAACTTGATTGTTTTTTATGATTAAGTACTTGAATTATAAGACTCTTCAGTGGGAGAAAACAATGAACAATTCAATATGTCTGGCTCAGAATAACTTCTGTGATCCCTGGATACTAAGTCATATCACCCCCATTGTCAGGCAACTCCAGTGGCTGCTCATTAATTTCAGAACACAGTGCAAAGGGAACCTCTTGATTATAAAATTCTCCATGAGCTTGCTTCAGTCTCCCTCTACTTCCTCTCCACATCTAGCACTGCTTTCTCTTTTTCCCTCCAGACAGCACTGCTGGTGTGATTAAAAGCTCTTGTTTCTACTGTGCCACAACATCGCTTACTTTCCTGGTTTGCCAGTAGCTGTATGAAAACAGATTATTAATAGAGCTTGTGCTGTCAGAGCAGGAAAACAAACCACTACTGAGAAACTGTAGCATGTTGGATTTTGAGCAAAGAACAATTCATGCCTGAAGATGCATTTTCAGTCCTGCAGCTGGATATTTAAAAATGCAGCAATATTTAAAAAGTGTAGAAGTTTGTGGCTGTGATGTGACTGCTGTTGTGCATGATGTCCAGTGATACTGCAATTCACCTCATCTCTAACCAGTGAAAGCAATCTGATAGAAGAAAGAAAGGTACAATTACCTGTGAATTAGCTCAGGGTTAACTTAGTATACCAGAAAACAGGAATATCTAAAGTAGGCTTTCAAAAACACTTGAGAGGGGGCATACTTTAATTTGTGAAAAACTGTCAGATTCCTGCTACTTCCATTGCATATCTGTTGTTTGTTACAGATCTGATTTTCTCTCACACCTTGTTAAAAACTTTGTTAAGGCTCTCTGGTGTTCATATTTAAGCTGTTAGTTTGACTTTTGATACTGCTTTTGGGCCACTATATGGATTGATTTTTAAGATTAATTTTTTCATTATTTTTTGTTGGTAAAAAATATGATAAAGATGCAAACAGAAACAGAGCATTTCAGAAATAAGTTTGCTTTCCAAATGCCAGTGTTGTTAAAGGCAGCTAACCCTACTGCACATTTTTCTTACAGGCACAAGCAGCCCTGGTTTGGAAAGATTCCAAAGGAATGAAAATTAATTAATGAACTTAGTTATTTTGTATCACCTGTCATGAGGAGGCAGGTGCCAGCTCCTGCCCAAGGGATCTTTAACTGAATATAATACTTCTTTAAAGAAAAGAGAAGAACAGAATTTGGACATACTGTTCTGCTTTAAAAATGCTTTACTGCAGCATCTTCATGTCATCCTTTGATTCTCAGTTGTGACAACATCCATACACAACTAATAAAGGCTTCTGCCAAGCCCAGAACTCTTGGAGTCCTACAGAATTTGGACTTGGAACAACCAATCAAATTATACTCCTACTCTCTATGACTGTACAAAGACTGAAGATTAAAAATTATAGGATATGTGACAGTTTATTTTTTTCACGGGAGCGCAGTTATTACACAATCTCTGATGCATAAAGTAAAACTACTTTATTTCAGTTGAAAGTCTACCTAAGATCATCAAAGAGTTGTGATCCAAAATAAAGAGTTGATCCAAAATAAGTTTTTTCCACTCTCTAACACTGATATGGAGAAACATAAGCAGGATCTCAGATAAATGTGAGACCTGGAGAAGCAATATCCCAGCCAGAACTTTCCATGTGACAGAAGGAAATGACTGAATCAGATCTTCTCCAGCCACACAAATGAACTCTACCTGCTGGTTTAAATGCTAAGATCACATGAGGGAAAGGCTGTTGGTTTATCATGGGCAGCTGTCCCTTTGAGAGGTGCTTAAAAACCAGTCAGATCAAGCTGCTGTATTGGCACTGACTCATGTAGGGAAGGACGTGAAAGGTAGGTGCTGCATGAAGCAAACATCTGCCACCTAACTTGGTCCTAAGGAGGTTTCCAACCAAATCTGATACGGGTTATAACTGGGTTATAACTGCCTGTGGGGTGTCATTAAGGCAGCCCTCCAACACAGTGCTCCCTCTGAGTAGAATAATCATTTTCTGCCAGACAGATTATTGACAAGCAAGGAATTTCTATTCAGAGGTGAGGCAAAATATGTAAGGAAGTAATCTGAAAGACTCAACTGAAACCACAGAGTTGGGAGACATTTTTGCTGAAAATATAGATGTGTCCTAACAAAATCTGTTGACAGAATGAAGCAGAGAGGTATTATGAACAGAGGATAGGCTTTACAGAAAGAACATAAGCATCACCTTAAAGCTGAAATAAAAACGGGGTGAAAGGTACAGAATGTGAGAATAGAATAGTACAGAAAGAGTCAGAATGCAAGGCCTCACACTGGGAGAATAAAATAATGTTGATTTCTGCAATGAGCCTGGAGATAATGGACTGTGATGACTGAATAAAATAAATTAGTCCTTGTTTTGATCTCATTATGAGTATAATTCATCAATGCAGTGCCTGTGAAAAGTGAAAGTTTAAAATGCAGCCATCAAGCTGTTTTCAAGTAAGCCTAGGAAATCTTCAGCCTATTGTGCAGAAAGCCAGTAAGAGTTCAGTGAACACTGTGCAGAGCCATTACCACAAAAGAGGGATTCGGATTGGAATTGGTACAGACACATAAGAATGATTAAGGGACTGCATGGCCTGTCTTACTAAGGCACACTAGGAGACTGGGTTTGTCCAGCAGCCCAAAATGTACAACAAAAGGGAGAAGACTGATTTGTCTTTGTGCATCAAGAAGAGAACGTCAAGCACTAACATAAAAGACAGTGCTGAAACAAGGACAAATGGAGATAAAAATCCTGTGCATACATATATCATAAATCAGAAAAAAGTTTTTAACCTACAAAGCAACTGGGGGTCAAAGAGTAAGACATCAAAAGAAAGTGCTTGGCATGTTTTCAGAAGGATTCTCCTGTCCTTAATACAGAATCACATAATTGATGACGCTGGTATTTTGCACCATTCCAGCCTTCATGCTAAACCCCATGGGAAGGTTTCTGGTATCTTCGCTTATGTTTGACAATTTATCAGTCTGGCTTCTGTTATAAATTTTTCTGCACTGTTCCCTGACTGACCTGAGGAAGCCTCCATATACTCCTGCTTGATCTGTTTGTGTCACAGGACCTGGGCAGAAAGAGAACTGCAATTTACTCACAGGGTTACAGTATAATCTGTACAGCTACCTCAAGGAAGTCATAGGTGAAAGCAAGGCACTATCATAAGTGAACAGAAGGGATTGATCCCACAAGACACTTAATAGAGACAGATAGGTAAGTTCAAACCGTCACTGAGGACAGACCTTAAAAGGAAGAAATCAGAAGGTATTCAGTGCACCCATGAATAGAGAACTAAGATTATTTTTTTCAGGTTGAGAGTCAGGGACACAGTAAACTTTTAGAGTATATCAACAGACTGGCATCTGATTTTAAAGGCAAAAGTTTTTGCCATTCCTTCATTTTGTGATATAACCAGATATATCTTGTCTCTACACAGAAAAAGTTTAAACATATCCAACATGAAATTTATGTACTGAACTCTATATGTGTATATATACATACATATATACATATATATATTTATATTTATATTCTTATGACTAAAGGAAGAGAAAAAATAGAAATATTGATGTATGAAATTTTTAAAAATCAAATAAAAATATATATGCCAGGCATTCTCTGGTATTTATACACATTCAGTGAATTCGCAGATTTATAAGATTTTTACTTCTGTTCTACACCAAAACATTAGTAACACATAACAAAATGTGTTCATTATTTATTATTGACAAACAAATTATGCACATGCTCCTGTAGAGTGAGAAAACTGGAGATAAACAATCTGCAAAGAAAAAAAAAACATAGGAAAATCTAGGCAAAGAAGGAAGAAATCCTTTAACAACTGGAAAAACATACTGAGACAAGATAAACAGCCACCAGGGAGTTAGACAGATGATTTGGAGATAAATTAAATAGCTTCCCAAGAGAGATCAAGTGTTGGTACATATTCGTCAATAACCGTTCAGAAGTGATAAGGAATTCTCCATGGCCATGTGGAAATGGCTCTAGCCAGACTGGCCTGATTGATTTTATTAGCTGCACAGTCTCATTTTTGTTTGATTGCTTTATATCTGTATATGCACTAGGGGAGAAAGCATTTGCAATTTTCTCAAGTCTGCTGTTTGCTCCTCTGGACTACGCTCCTCTCCATTTTCAAAGTCAATACAATTTTTCTCCCCTCTAAGATAAGGCCAATTTTTGCTCTGCTGCTCATACAGAGATTTCAAAGTACTATCCTCCTGAAAAAGAGTGGAGGGGGAAAAGAGCAGGATTTCACATTTACCCTGAGGATATAAAGCAGAAAGGCAAGTTTGGTGTGTAGCGATGAAAAGGACTTCCCCAGTGCAATCCTGAGTGATCCTACCTGTTAACACTTGCACCGCAGAATTTACACTTATTTCTCACACCAAGCAATGTCTTACCCCCAGGAATATTTGAAGATGCTGTGAGTAGCCATGGAGAATGGGATTTGGCATTTCACAAAAGATGCAATATAAAAGTCACTCTGTTAAATATCAGGGAAAATCACCTAGTGCTTTAACGCATTTGAAAAGGAGAAGTTTCACAATACCCCTCCATCTAATTAGACCTCTATCATTTTATAAATTCGTTCTCCTTGTACACTCCTTCAGTGATTGCAATCTTAATTCCAAAACACATGTTAAACACTTTGGAGTATTTTCAATAGAATCCCTGTTCTCACAGCAATAAGCCATAAAAATATACATTTGCATTTACTGATTTAGAGCTATTAGTCCTGCTGAAGAGGGAAGAAGCAAAGAAAAGAAGACCAGATGAATAGTTTGGATAATATTTTTTTATTATACTAGTTCACTTAAGCAGATGTAGTAGGAGTGATCAGTGGGGATATATACAAATTGAAAGAGGCTGTAAAGTTACAAGACTATACAGCATGGATGACACATTTACATTTTTCAGAAATAAATACTTGGCACAAATATGCTCAGGAGGGTTCTTTAAAACATGGCACTGCTTTTTTACTAGATTAATAACTATTATTCTATGTATCAGACAAAAGCAGTGACAGTTATAGGGGTTTATTTTCTATATTCATTAAAATAGCTATAAAAATTAATGTAAAAATGTGATTATAAAGCATCACATAGAGGAAAAGTAGAAGAACTGAGGACACAGGAGTATTGGCAGATATACAATTGATAGCTTTTTTTGTAACTATGCTTACAAAATGCAAACACTCTCTGCTGTGATAGCTACAGGCATCTGCATGCCAGATATTTGAAAAGCAATCTTTGTGAAACTGAGATGACAGTCGGTAATGCTGATACTCAAATAGTGTAGAGCCCATTTTCAAGCAGTTTGAGTATTCAGCCAAATACCCAAAGGTTGAATGTTTCAGTCTTTCGAGGAATTAAGCCATCCACGTACCTCTCTTGGCCAGTTTCTTTGGAAGGTTTTGGTCTTAGTGGTTTAATTTTGGGGCCCAATTCATGCCTGAATTTGAGACTTGCTCCAGCTTTCCAGGTTTGGTCTGAAGGGGCATGAGAACCCTGAGGCTGGTGGGAGGGAGGACGCAGAGGGAAGTCAGGATGGCAGCTCCTGCACCTGGGCTGTCCTGCAGCGGGGTCTGTCCCAGCCCAGCCATCCCCAGCCATGCACAGAGAGCTTTTTCTGTCCATGCCTGAGTAGGGCTGAGGACAGCTCCACCTCTTAAAAAAACCAGGTAATTTTAAATTAGGAGTCAGCACTTAAGTGCCCTGGTGGGACAGAACTATTAATGACTTCTAAGAGCCTGGTCCAATTTCCACTGGCGTAAAAGCCAGCTACGGGTATGCTTAACTACAAGTAAGATATAAATAAGCTTAATTATGTGCCCTACATCAGTAATGAGCATGCTTAACTATTTTATTTGTGTTCAGCCTTGTTTTCTCTAGGGTAATTTTAAATTTTCTTGGTCTGTGTTCAAAAAGATTGTTGGTGTAACTTTCTATTTTTGTTCCTGTTTCTATTATTAAAAGGAGCAATGATGAATATCTTCCAGGAGAGCATAAAGAATTCCAATGTGTTATGTTGGTCTGTTATGATTAATTATCACTTAATGTCATTTTAATAACTTTATCTTAAATATCAGCTGTTAAAAATGATGTAAAGGTAATTCCGTTCCAAACAACTTTGTGTAGTATTTCAAATTTCAGACTTCAATAAAGTACTTAAAATACTACTGCTTTGGACTGTGTAGCTACATTAATTAACCATACCCATCCATAATAAACCATATTCATCTTTTCATGATGAAAAGGCAATTTCTTCTGCCTGCAGACATATCTTTTTACTTGGATATAATATATCTGACATGCATTTAAGTAACAGAAAATATCCAGTAGGCTGGCTCAATTCTTTCCATGGACAGGGAAGATTTGTACAATTTAAAGTGGTAACTGGGTCCTCTTTCACATGAAACATCTACTGCCTACTTGTGAAATTTCATTTTTCAGTCAAGGTCACAGTGACTTCTCTCCACAACTGTTTTTACAGCATTATATTTCCTTCTTTCATTACATTTTCAATCATTGTCCCTAAAATATCTCAATGCTGAAAACTTTCAAAGAACTTTATGATAAGACTATTCAGAAAAAATTACTAGTTTAACCACAATCCAAAAATTTAATACGTAAATATTTTTCTTCCATTTTCACACTGTTTTTAAGAACTAAGGATGTAAAAAGAACTGAAGATACTGGTAGAAAGATGGGAGAAGAGCTTGACAAGCATCACAAATATACTCCTTTGTTACATATACAATGAAGATTCCAGTTCTGCAACTTTTAGCAAGAGAAAAATATTAGCTGTGCACAATATAAATAATTTCTTGAGAAATCTATCTTGGCTTACCTATCCACATCTCGTTTAGATTACAAAATTTCTTGTGTGATGTATATAGCCTGTTTTGGGGATTTTTTTGTGGTGAATTCAGCAGCTTTCTCTTTTGCTGAGTTTTCTTTGTCTTTTTTTGCAACATATCAGTTAAGGTTATGTTTCTTAAGCAACTCATTGTAGAAAAGCTATATCTAAAACGTGTGCTGTTTGTTGGCTACCAGGGGCTTGACAGGTGGAGTGACAGATACTCCAGGACTACCAGAGACATGAAGGTAACTGACTGAGTTAGCTTCTTGTTCCACAAAATCTTCAGAAGGTGATTTCTTTATGTTGGTGATAAAATAGATTAAATGTGAAGGTTTTCACTGAAGCAAATACATGGGTGCTTAACTACACATTATCAGATAAAAGGTAAAGACAATTCTCTGACAATAATAAAGAAAGCCACCACTGTCAATATGTATTCAATGATAAATGTGAAGACAGGAGGTTGATTTTGTTCATTTTTGCATTCTCATTACAAAGAAAACTGCCCCAGAAAAAAGCCACCACCAACCTCTGGAGCCAATATTCTCAGCAAATGCTGCTGCCTGCTACTTGAGCTACAGAGGCAACATAGATACATTAATTATTCTGAGAACCATCTGCATGTTGTTAAGAAGTCCTGTAGATCCAAAGCAGCTACAACAGTATTCATCTGAAGAAATATTTAAAAGTGCTTCACTGAAGACCATAGGTTAGAGAAAGATCTTAAAGCATAGAGACAGGGTTGTTAAAGGGATACACAGTAATGTATTTTACCCCCAAATCAGTGGGTAAAAAAAGAAATATTTCAGTCCAACAAACATAAGAAACACGCTCTGTCAAAGCTATTAATGCAGCTAAAACAATACCTTAGGAATCACTTTTCTGTTTTCATAAGGTGTAAGGAGACATGGTTTTTTTCACCAAAGCCTCCTAATCTCAACATAAAATAAAGCACTTGGAAAAATCATTCTGTGCATGCCTTCACTGCAGCCACTTGGCCTACACAGGTGACACATAGCATCTGTACACCAGCACTGACAGTCACCACCAACCCTACAGGCTGACAGATTTCTGTGCTGCAGCAGCCAGATCCAGGGTGGGTGCATCATATCTTCATTTATATTACTGCTCATGCAAAGTAGATTAATGTTTGGCTCTAATTATAGTGCAGCTTCACCTTTGGTTGAAGTACAGATTTGCTTCTTGTCTTTCTTAGGGCTGGTAAAAAAATCTGGTTGTAACAAATTTTTCTCCTGGGATAAGTGGTTTCCCAGATTCTCTCAGTCATTGCTAAACAGGTAGTGTTTAATCTCTCATGGCATCTAAAACTTTCATGCTTCTAACAATCTCAAAAGAAACCTGAAAAAAAATACACCAACTTTGCTCATGTTTTTGCACATGCAGCCATGAGTTTCTATTTGAAAGGCTACCCAATTAGCTGGACAGGCAAATCACCTAACTTACTACAGCAAGGCTAACCTACTACCTACCTGGTGCTGGTAACTGAGTCCTAGGGGTGTACTGCCTATAAAGCAGTATTTCAGAGCTTGTACAAGCTTCTCTGGACCACAGGTCTCATCACGTTTGGGAACACTATAAATCCTTCAAAAAAGATATTACTGTTTCACATTCTCTTGGTTGTTAGGAGAACTTGCTCATCAGTGCTCATTGATGCAAAGTTCCTCAATTAACATATCTCTTTTTCACCTATTACCTGAAGTTCTAGGCCTTGCAAGCTGTATCTTTGCAAAGGGAAAAATAATATTCAATATATTTGTTTCAAGTTCCTATTTATTTGTAGAGAACCTGAAAGTTTCCTAATTGTAAAAAGAATCCAATAGGAGAGGAATTTTTCTCCAGAAACGTCAACCCCCTTTTATCCAGCATTAAGATCAAAAGTTCTCCCTCTTCTCAGAACCACACTACAATCTTCACTAACTCACTGGTATCTCTTACAAGTCTTGTCTCCTTGTCCTAACCTTCAGAGAGGCACACACCCAAGTATGAGAACCCTTCTGAAAAAGCACTCAGAAGTGTGCTTCAAGTGCTATTGTTTTTACCAACAGCAGGTGCTGGCATTCAGGATGGAACAGTTTCCATTTCATTTGTTTCTCTGCATTACAGCAAACCTTGCAATTTCTTATCACTATTGTTAAAGCAGTCTCTCTTCCATCCTCTTTCATGTAACCATTCCAGAATCCAAAATTTCAATCAAGAAGGAGAGTTCTTAATGGCTAAAGACACTTATGTAATTCCTGTCAGTGCTTATTTTCACTACTAGGTGTTTCCATAACTAAGTTTCTTTGACTACAGAAATGAGTGAAGTCAGTGTTAAGATCTTATACTGTAACTGGAAAGGCAGAGAATTATTATGCTCATGTAAGGGAATTATTATACAGGGTCATGTTTGAGATTGGTCTTCCATCTGCATGATGCACTGAGAATGATCAATCAGAAAATATGCAGGTCCTAATGAAAAGTATGATTGCTAAGCTTTCTACACAACTTAACTTTCACCCCTGCTGACTCTGACAGTCACAAAGATCAAATCTTTTCAAATTTCTTTCAGTGTCATGTCAGAAAAACCTAATTTATGTTTTGAATCTCTGCAAAATTGTTCATTATGCAAATCCTATTTTGTGAAATAGATGTGAGAGTGACAGAACTGATTGAGGCTGAAAGGCAAAAAAGGCTATAAGTTATGAGAGATAATGCACTAGAGTGAAAAGAAAAATATTTCTATTCAGGTGCTGCTGAAAAGTATTTAAAAGTCCAAGTTCATGTTTTTGTTTCTCAGCTTTGTGCCTTACTCCTCAGAAAATAAAGTAGCATACAAAACCCTTTTATACTAAACGTAGCTATTTAAACCCCTTTCAGCTGTAGGGAGATACTAAAATCTACTGTCTGCAGTACCTCTGCTCAGCTTAATAGTGTATGACTGTACTGCAGCATTGCTACTTCATAACTCTTCCTTGGATCACCTCTTGTCAGTCAATTTGCTCCAAATGCTAGTGCAAATTTGCTGATACAAGGGCTGCCTTCAGCCCTTTAATCAGATAAAGCTGCTATTAACAAAAGATGGCAGCAGGGCTCGTTTTATTGCAAGGCTCTTACTACATGTGTTCATATTTCCTCGAGTATGGCAACCATTGACCTTGGCAGGCTGGATTGATTCATCCAGTTCAAGGATCACTTAGCTTCTGTGCTGAGTGATGGTTGCTTGGCTAACTGCTGCCTTCTTCATTTCCTGTTGATTTAATAGTGTTTCTTATTTTATAGATTATCATAGCATTGAATTATAAGTTTGGATCCTAATTCAATTTCAGCCTCTCTCAAAGCCCTTTCCAGAACACCGTTAATCAAGGAAAAGCTCAGGTCTCTGGTTTATTTCCCGACATACCATAAATACAAGTATTAAAGAAAACATGCATACGCACATTAGAGGGAAAGAGAAGTCACATATAATATAAAACAGTAAGCTCCTCACTAACATTGATTCATTCTTCTACAGACAAGGAGCCTTTGGCTTTTAGAAATTTTCTGTGACTAACTAGAAATTTTTAATATATACCACAATCCAAAGCCAAAATTTAAAATTTGACATGAAGTAAATTTTATAAAGTATTTTATTGGATATGGTTATGAGAACAGAATCAGGAAATGAGAGACAAATAGTAATTTAGAGTATCTGTTCCAAATTATTTTCACCATTATTTAGTCTGGGTTTTGTGAGGGATTTTCCCGTGGTTATTTTCTGATATTACAGGATTTAAAAATTAGTATCAGGGAAACATCCTCAAAAGCGATAAATACTATAAAAATACAAAGGACTATTTTCCTCAGCCATAACAATCTAATTTCAAGCATAAACTCTAATAATGTGACAAGGATGGGAAAACTGGTAGGATAATAGGAAAAGCTCATGCAGTTACTCAGTTAAGAATCTGCCTCTACCAATATGCTGGAATGAATATTAACTTCTTATCGGTTTTCTGAGTTCCAAATACAGTTTTGGCTGATACAAAAAAATCCAGGATGTAACTAAAATGCCACTGTTATTCTTTTACAAGTAAATATGTACAATAGCTTTCAGTGCAAGGTAGCCATCCCTGAACTACATGTAAGTGAAGCTATATGCAAATGAAATAGTTCAGGCATTCTCAGCAGAGTAGCTGCAGCAGCATGCAGCTCCTTACAGGCTAATTTATTCAGTTTCTTGGCACGGATGCTGAGCTGAATGCAGAAGGGTACTTGGCACAGTGTGCTCTGCAGCACCACGACCTCCAAAAGGGCAGGGCCCCCCTGCACAGCACACAGACCTGCTCAGACAGAGCCTCCCTTTATTTCTCAGGCCACCCCCTTCACCTTCACCTGTGTGCAACAGAGTGAGGTCTGCCATTTGCACCACACTACAGCTGCTTATGGAAATAAGGGTGCAATTCTTTCTCTCTGGTCTATCATTCCTGACCTGACCCAGGATGCGTGTTTTGACCTCTTGGCTACTCTGAGTGATATTTAAGTTTCAAAGTTTGCTTTGGCTGACCCTCTCAGTCAAACGAATGACTGTGCTATGCTAATCAAGCTTTTGGAAAGCTTGCCTTTTCCATACTTCAGTGATTCCTAACACTTGCCTTTTGCTCCACTGGGCTTCCATGTTTTGATTTTTTTTTTTTTCTGATACGCTCAGTCTACTAGTTCTCTCAAATCAGCCATTCTACAAATTTCTGTCCTTTATCGGTCATCCCATCCATCTGTCTTCCTCTAGTAATTTTCAGACTACAGGACTTCAGTAACATTTTCTAGCATATCATTTCTCCCTGGAGCCTCTCTAGGCTACTCCATAAAACTGTCTTACTTATGTCTCACATCGGTACCTCCAGTTTCATGCCACGCACCAGTGGCCTCCGGCTCATTGCTCTGCATCACTGTCCTTCAAGCCCATACTCATGGATATTGGCCCACCCTTTAATTAGGATAAAACTGAAACCAAACAAGAAATATATGAAGTAAACATGTAAATTATGTTCAGTGAGTTGCAGGTGCTATCATTTTATCTTAATGAGCATTTGGTCAAAGCATATACAATTCTGCTTCAAAAATTCTTGTGGGCTTTGTTAACTTTTTGCCAACAGCTAAATTTTGGACCTAAAGAGAACAGACATCCTGTCATCCAAGACTGCTTTCCCAAGCCAACAACACACTCCTGTTTTGAATGATAACTCAGTGCTATAACAGTGTTCAACACCTCCTGTCCTGTTCACAATAAAATATGAACAACTAAAGTGAGAAATACACAAGGATGCTTTCCCATTCTCTGGTGCTGAATGAAATTAATAAGATATTATGAGACAAAAGCATAGCTAAAATTTTTGTGATATTATCTAGCAAGGGAAAGGAAAAAAAGCTGGAAGGTTGTCCTAAAGTGAAAACACCTACAGGGAAAAATAATTAGATTAATTACCTTGGAAAGACAATGTAGGCTATGCATGTTAAACCATGTTTCACTTTTTGGGTAGTTAAATTCCTATCAGTATGTATGAGCCTAATAGTTCCCAGACTTTACATCATTTTCACATTGGTGTTTACTTCAGCAAAATGCCAAAAATGAATTCCTTTTACTTGTTTTATAGGTATGTTTATAAAGCAGTATATTAGTTATTAGGCACTTACATAGTCTTTTTTTGTTCTATAGATAAGGGAGGAAAATTATGTGAAGTGCAGATCAATCACACAGACCTTACATCATTGAAAGTTGTGGTAGTTGTTTTAATCTCATTATTCTTACAAATATAAAATAAAAGTAATTTCTGTAGTAGTTTCATTATTAATTCTAGAGTAAAATCCATGGAAGGGAGAAGAAGCATCTTAAAACAATAATTTACATCCTTTTTTGGATGTTTCCAATATTTAAAATATTTAGCTAACTGAAAGCAAGAACACTCAGAAGCTAAGAAGAATTAATATATTTAGTCAGGTCCTATTGACAAATATAACATGAATTATAAATTTAATGTAATAGTCCCGCAACTATCATACCCATTAGAGTGAACAGGATTTAAATCAAACCAGCACAAGTCATGGACTGCTGTCTTAACAAATCTGCAGTCCACCTATGCCATTCCACAATCTCCATCTTGCACCCAAATGTACAGACAAATTGATCAAGAGATCACAGGGAAGGAGTCCTGTGAGGCTCTCTCTGCTGCAGTGTGAAAGACCTTCCTACCTGCAGAACATGCAGTGCTTCACACCAGTGAGAGCAAGGTCAGCTCAGTTACAGTCACCCAAGCAGCATTTTGCAGCCTTGTCAGTCTCTGTAGAGCTAAGCTAACTAATGGGACTCAAAAATAACCACCTAACTTTATTCCAAAGAGGGAGCAAGTACTCAAATATTTCTATGCTGTGGCTGCATCAGGTTTGAAATGAAAGACGTCTGTGGTGTTAACTCATTATATGCACAAGGTACTGGAACAATATTTGTCCTACATGACAAAAGCCCACAGAGTTTTCAGTGCCTCCTTGAGGGGAGGAGATCAGGAGGAATACAGTAGCAGGCACTACTGTTTAAAGTTTGGGTCATTTTTCTGACACTAATTAGGATGAAAACTCTTCTTTATTTCACGTCCGCTTCTAGATCATTCTGGATATGGCAATTCAAGCCTGCTTTTAAAGACATCAGACTCTTCAGGGGAAAAAAGAAGAAAGTAATGTCATAAAGGAAGTTAATTTGTCACACATGCAGTTGATCTTTACATCAGCCTTTTAGATTCAGAAAAGCGTTTAAATGAGTGACTTAAATGTTAAAAATTGAAAGGATGGTGTACAGAAGTTAAGCAAACTAGAATACTTCATTTTTGTCATCTCAGTCACATCACATAGAACAGTTGAAAAAGGTTGTATCTCATCACAGCAAAGATTAATTTTGTCCAACTGAAACACCTACTGTAGGCAAACAAGACACTTAAAAAAGTCAGTCCTGTTATTTTACATTCATTCCAAAATTTTCAGTGAGAGCTATATGCAAGATTTTCCCACCATCCACTAAATGAGAAGGGAAAAAAAAGGATGCTTAGCATTGACTTTCTGATGCCCCATTCTGCAAACTGGGATTTTGACCTAGATCCTGATATGTATGTGGTCAATATACATCCTAGACACATGAAAATTGAGAGAAAGAAAATATAGTTGGCATAATGCTGTTTTTTACAATGCCAAACATTTGTGTCAAATTCTCAATTTTCATCTAGTTTTGTTCTTCTTTATTTTCTCATGCTTCTAACTCTCAATGTTTGCTCTCTGCAGTAAATAACATATTCTTCTCACTTAGTCTTGCATCCTCCTGCCAACTCCAACCCCCTCCTCAATCAACCTATGTTGAGAAAAAAGTGTCTCTCTTGCTCTAATGGTGTTTAGTATCATTAGCCAGACATCATTCATTACTCAAATCCAACCTTATTTTCTGCTTCAGTGATGGTAGTTCTCAATTAATTTAGCAGGTTTTAGACAAAATAGATGACACGTTAATGTGTCCTTTTTTTCCCCCGCCAGAGTAAACTAGCATCTGTCTGAATAGTAATCATAGAGAAAAACATAATTTTAGAGTAAAAACAAAATCTTTATTGTAAGAAACATACAAAACAAAACAAATTGAAGCTGCACAATTCTTTTTAAAAATGTGTTATGGAATTTCGCACAGATTGTCTACTTTTTCAAGGGGGAAGGAAGGACTATAAACCTCCTTAATGTCACACACAACAGATCTAACATTAACATGGGTGTATGATGATCAGATGGGACATTGTGTTTAGATGAAAGGTTCAGGATATTCTTTCTTTGATGTTAACTCATAGAGACACCTAAAGATATACAAACAAGGAACACATCCAGAGACACTTCCCATTATGTCCTCTCAGCTTTGAGCAGTCTGTATTTCCTAGACTGGATGTGGCTGTACAGTGTTTTTAGGGTATTAAATTATTTTTCTTAAATGACATGGCCTTACTGGTGTTTTGAACACATATTTATTTAGCATCTCCAGTGTTTAGAGTCAGAGTTGCAACACTATGCAGCTGGCTATCACTGCAGCTTGTCTGTGCACAGTGTGGAGTGCAGAGTAATTCCCTTACGTTGATTTGATTCTGTTGTGATAATTTTCAGTTTGTATCCTTCTTTCTCAAATTAAAAAAACCCAATTGTTTCTAATTGTTCTCTCTGTATTGCTCATGATGCATAGATTTCCAGAATATCTCATTTTGCAATTTATTTTCCAGAATGAAGATCCCTGAATATTCCACCACAGTATGTAGTCTCCCTGCATCTTTCATTCACCTCCATCATCTCCCTCCATATCTTTTCTAGCCCTATCATTCCAGGAACAGTAAGCTTATAGGTCCAAGATGGGCTGTAATTGCAAAGTAATGCTCAGTATTTTGACCATAATAACATTTCCTATCCCACTCCTTGTAAATGCTACCTTTTGCTTTGTTACATATCACCCAGAAACAAATTGATCTTATTACAGAACAGAAAAATGAAACCGACAAATATTTTTTCAGAGTGCACAGCCCTTCCCTAAAAGAATATTTCCACATATTTCATTTTTGACTCTGGATGCTGAATATCATCTGTCATTTTATTGTCTCAGTACCATGAATACACCAGCAGTTCCACAGAGTCTTATGTTGCAGTTTATTAGCATTGGCACAGTTGGTCGTTTTCTTTTTTTCCAGACTAAATTTGTAAACATTGTAGGCCTTGACACTTGAACCATGCCATAGAAAATATCTTTTTTTTTTTTTTTTAATGAAGAGTCAACAACACAGAAATAAAATATAAAGATTCATCAAGAATAAATGAAAATGGATTAATAGTTAAATACGTAAGTTACTCTGGGGCAGATGGACTAATATAAATATATACAATGCACCAGCCATTGTCAAACAAATTGAACTTCATCAGTTCTATGAACAGCTTGATTAGGTAAAAATCCATTTATAGAGATAAAT
Organism: Muscicapa striata striata; assembly: GCA_030060385.1. NCBI lineage: Eukaryota > Metazoa > Chordata > Aves > Passeriformes > Muscicapidae > Muscicapa > Muscicapa striata. The sequence continues at coordinate 2,773,302 of JAREIS010000146.1, forward strand.
TTATGGCAAAGCATGCTTGAACCTTCATTAAAATGAATCCATGTAGAAAAAAAATTATAAAAAATTACCTAATGGAAGGTCTGTCCATCAAAAAGAGCTCTGCCATCAGTACCCCCAGAGACCACATCCAGGCTCCAAAAAAACCTCAGGTGATTTGGTCTTTTTCCTACAAAAAATGGAGATTGAGTCTTAGGTGGTTTCTAAGGAGATCAAAACAGTAACCATAAAGAGCTTTGTAAATCAAAATATGCTGCTGGTAGGAAAATTAGGGTTTGGAGGATAACTGAGTGAAATAATGAGTGTATGTGTTCCTTCATATCTTTTTGATAGCTGTAGTTTCATTTTTCTCTGTTAGTAGAGACTAAGGCTGAGAGAGATGTGTATTAAGCACATTTTTGGGGATGTAAAATATTTTCTGTGGACATTTCATTCTCTTTTCAGGATCTGTTTATTCTCTCTCATACAGTCAACTAGCTTTAAAAGAATGTCATCTGAGACTTCCCAACCACTTTCTCTGTTTCCAAACCCACAAGGTGTAAGCTGCTGCTACAACACTTTGGTTTAGAGTCAAGCTCTGAAAAAGGAGAGGAACCAAATTTCAGAAGGAAAACAGGTGAAGGCAAGTATCAGTTTCATGGTCATGGTGTAGAAGCTCTCAAAGGACAGAAAGATAACTCATCTGATAAAGTACAAAGAAAGTTCAAGGAAGACCATTCATTTCTGCTTCATTAAGATTATGTTTATAAGAAAATTACCTATGTAAAGCTAGCAGTGGTTAATGATATGAAATGCTGTGCACAGCCCAAGAAAATTTACCCTTACCATTAAATTTATTTGAAAAAATGGAAAGAGCCTGACAGCACTGTCTTCATATATGGTGGTCAGGGTCAGACTGAAAATAAGCCAGGAAGTGGGGAAAAAAATGGATGCAAGCAAGTAAGTAGAAGTAAGCTACTAATTATGTGGGGTTTTCCCAAGGTTATTAAGTGTTTTTCAGTTTATGCCTTTAGCTAGGTTAGATCTTTTAGCTCTCTGAGAAGACTCAACAATATTAAATGACATGTAAGTAAACTGAATTGGTAATATTTACATATGTAACCATTAAAATAAGATAAACTTCTTTTGAGGATTTGTTACAAAACTTGAGTGCCCTAATCTGGATAACAGACCTCTTACCACGTCCTTGGTAAATCCTTTCAACCATTATAATTAAAATGTTCTAAATTTTAATTTAAATACCTGGTTTCAATTGTGAAACCTATGTTCATCCAATTTAATTAGCAGGAGAAATATGAATATTTAGTGCTCAGTTTTTACAGTTCAATCAGCAGAAATTACAGGTTTGTGTTACCTTATCATTAGAAATCTTTTGCATTTTCCAGTCTCACATTTTATTACCTCTGTTATGTAGCAGGATCCCCCACTTTTTTGATAGAAAAAGTGAATATTTTTTTTTCCATTTACCTATAAAGTAGCATGTAGATTATTTTAAAAAGCAACAATTGCATAAGGGGTTTTTCATCTCACGAAAGAGAGACAGGGTCAAGCTGGTCATGTGTCTTAATTTCCCTTTTACATAAGTAACAAATGATCTTGGACATAGTTAAATGCTGGAAGATCTTTGAAGTGTAGAGATATCTCTGACTTTTTAGGTAATCCTAAAAAATTGTACTGTTGCAGAGATGTAGCTGGAATAAACTCCTTGCAAGAGAAACAAAATTTAGCTGGGATAGGGCTCTTTCTTCTCATCAAGTATGGTTCATAGAGCCTGTCAGCAACAGAAGATGCTTTTCTATTAAAAGAAACTCAACTAAATCACAGCTTGACTGTTCATTTAATGTTGCTATTAAACACAATACCAAGTTTCCATAGCATCCATTATTTTCTCACCAAATTAGATTCACATTTTTGAAAAGAGAAAACAATAAAAGGTAAATATGTAGCTTAAATTTTGTCTCAACCTTTTTGAAGGTTGAATATCTCACTAAAATATTTTCAGTTAACTTGCCAGTAATGATATCAGCTCCTACCTACTTATATTTGATTAAGACAAGAGAATTACCTTGCCCCACCAAACGCTGTATTAGACCACTCCAAAAATAATTCTGTGGAATTTTCATTACACAGAGATAAATTTTTAAAACTTATATTCCCATCCTTTTTTATTACTGTATTAATTCATTTAGATTTAAAATAATAAAGAAGTCCTTTCAGATGATCTAGATGATCTGTCATAACATTCATAATATAAAAATTCAGAAACATATTAAAACAATACCTTCAAAAAGAATTCAATGTATGTTTCAACTCTCTTCTCTTTTACATCCAAATGTCCTCTTGTCCTTCTATCTACTCTCTGCTTCATGAGGCATTATCCTCTCTCTGAGTATTTTCAGCCTTCCCAGAGTCCAAACATAAAGTTGTTTTAATGAAACCTAATTTTATGCTGATAAATGATAACAATGATAAAGTTCATTGTTATAAACCTTAAGATTTTTTTTTTTTTTATGTTTTACCACCTACTTTTAACTTTTGCAAAATACAAAGAATAAAGAAGGTTTCCAAATGAGATAGAATTGAGACCTCAGAATATCAGCAGTTTCAAAGTCGCTCCAGTTTCGTCATTTTGAAAAAATATTTAAGATCATGGAAAGGAAGCAAGAAAGTCCCAGGAGTACTTTGACAAAAGTAATCTTGTATTATCTCTTGCCTAAGTATTCAGAACAGGGAGACAGAAAGAGCAGGTTACTGTGCCAAACAAAAGTAGTTAATCTAATATACATACTTCACACTCTTTCTTTCACCTTTTGTAAAATAAGCAATACCCATAAGAAACAGAGAAAATTAAGAAATTGCAAAATCCTCTGAAGACAAACAAACAACAAAAATGAAACCTCACTGAATATTATGTGTTTTGTGTGCTTTAAAAGGTATCATGATCTTGCAGGCTGTTTGTAGGACGATCTTTTCATTCACTCATCCAGAACACTTTTTGCATCTCATCTCTACTGAGGAGATAGAGAAATAGGTCCTTTGTTAGAGGACCCTAGGTGAATTCCACATTTATACCATATGATTATAAGTCCCACCATTTTCTAAAACTGACTCCTCTGCAGCCCTTCCGGGTTTTATTCTCATTCTAGAAATGCAGACGCATTGTCATGATTATTATCATATTCAAAGGAATTTAGGAATGTTATTATCATGGTTCTTGTATCCAAATATCAGGAAATGCTAAACAAGTGTAAAAACAAGTATCATTCTCTACTACCAGTAATATGAAACAAAACAATCAAGACCTCCTTCAAATATATTTTAGTTCTAATAACCACATTAAAAAAAAAAAAAAAAAAGAATAAAACAAATACCTTCTCTTCCTAATAGAGTTTCATCATAAAACATCCCTGTAAAAACTATTTAATTTTCCACTACAGGGAGGAAGGATTTGATCTCTTATTAAACATTTTATGGAAAAATCTAACAGTGCTTTCAATTATTTATCTGAATTGAAATCTAGGCCTGGGAAGCTGCTGGCATTACACACACACACATAGTATTATCAGCCCACTGAGTGCTATTAGGTCATAAAATGCTGCTGTAGCAACATCTCTGTTACAGCTGCTGGTGCTCATGCAACTTTTACTACAGTTATAAAGCCATTTATTACATTTTCTTTATGATGCTAATGCATTGCGGTCTGTTATTTTAATGTTCCCACTGTGATAAAGACTGAAATGTATGATAGTGAGGAAAAAAATACAAACCTAATAACATACCCTGCTGCATTAAAAATCTCTTAGATAAGCTTAAGAGACTCATAAAAATAATAACAGGGGATACCAAAAGGGAAATATTTGCTAGGACATTTTCTTTCATTTCTTTTATTGTTCCCTACAGAAAGTTTTTTAATTGTGCTTTGTCAAAATATACAAAGGATAATATTAATGTGACTTCTTTTCTTAATTATAATGCCATCATTGTGGAAGGGTATAATTTGCAGTATGCTATGAAGAAACATGACTAAATAATATCTAAATAATCACTGAAAAGTGGAAAAGTCATTAAAAATAATCATTCCCTTATACACAGAGGTACATAGCAGTAGATAATGACAATTTGTTCAAATTGTCAACATTTACCTTTTCATTCATCAAGAAAATGCTGTTTCTTTTGCAGAACAATCAGTTCACCTAATTAACTATTAACCTGGTGCTAAGGCTTGTTTAGAGACTCACCCACCAAGAGTACAATAATTCAAATAAAAATTCGTTACTGTTCAACTAAGGTGGAGTCTTTAGCTTATGATTTGGATATTCTTCAGGATGTGGATTAACAAGTGTTCAACAAGTGGAGGAGGAATTGCTTCAATATATTTTTAGCTGAGAGACTGAATAAGCAAGACAATATCTTATAAGAAAGTTCTAAGAGTAGACTCCTATACTTACTAAATCTATTTATTTTTCCATTAAAACAATCACAGACCATTCTGAAATGCTGTCTCCTAGAAATAGCACTGTTTCTTCTTAGAATATTCATGTTAAAACGAGGATTGTGACATGGATTTTAAAAACTAACCATCCAACAAATTTTCACACAATAGAAACATAAAAATAATATTTGTAATTTTGAAATAAACATTATTCTCACAATCCTAGGAAAATTGAGTGGACCCTCATTTTTTCTGTTGCTTTTTCTAAGGTTTATAAACTTTCAATTTTAATCTACTGTGGCCAAACAATAAATGTTTTAAAATCTAGTTCCGAAAATATCTGATCTTGCTATCTCACTCTTGGCTGCATCAATTGACAAGAAATAGTAATGACATTCCACATAGTTTTGAGATAAAAACATATTTATTGACCAACACTCTCTCATTTCTATAAATATCTGGCTGCAAGTCATCTTTTTCAACAGATGCACCCACAGCTGCTCTATGTTGTTACAACTTCATCATTTTACAGTGAGTACTATCATTAAAAGTGTCAGACATAGACTATGATGACTCACAGAATAAAAAAGGTAAGAGGAAAGTTTTTACAGCTTATTAAAAAAAAAAAAGATGGTTAAAAAGCAAACACATTAAAGTTTAAGAATTATCTGGTGCTGTTTTGAAGATGCACAACGTGAAAAGCTTCTATAGCAGGAAATTTGTTACACAAATATTTCAAATTTTTTTTTTAATATTTCTGTGTTAAGCAAAATAACAGAAGGATATTTTCTGTGTTGTGAAGTACTCAGGCTGTTAAACTGTTGATATATTACCTGAAAGGATGACTGCTAAGAAGTAATAATTTAGCAAGATTCACCCCAGGGTGCAGTCAGGACTATAAAACAGTATTAGAGAATGTTGTGGGGAAACAAATAAATCAGCCATCAAAAAGACATCAGCAGGAAGATCCAGTGGCTGAAGTGGAAAAAACAGAGAATAAAGGAGAAAGTGACAAGTCAGTAATAATATATCTGAGCAAGAAAATAATTGAAACTTCCTACTGTGATACTTAGGTATCTGAGCTATTGAGATAATCAGCAAAGCTAAAGACAGAGAATCAGCATTATTTGGAAATTATCTTTGGATATTTTTCTGCTCATTTGATAAAGGAGACTGGGAATATGATGACTAATCTTTTTTCTTCTTTTTTTTTTTTTTTAATATATATAGTACTAAAGTAAAAGTAGAGCTTCTAGGTGCATCAGAAAGTGAGCAAGAAAGAAGGAATTCACATTAAAAGGAACACAAAAAAAGCACACAATGAAAGCTAAAAGCTCAAAACCCATAAATTATTTGCATATGATGTGAAAGAAATTTCTGATACTCATCAGTCTGTTTTTTTTTAATATAATGGTGTTTATTCAATACTAGAAATTATGAGAAGAATGATTGAATGTTGTCAGAGACCGGGAAATAATGAAGAATTATTTTATGGTGACAAAGACGTATTGAAGAATGTGAAAAACCTTTCATGTATGTTGGGTAGATGATATGAAGCTATATATTAGTGTGTCATGACTGAATTTTAAGAGTGGCTGAAATGGTGAAGATTTATGGAGTGTTTGTGTAATTTGTAATATATAATTGCTAAGATACAGCTTTGCTTTAAGAATAATGGTAAAATGCCAGATAAAGGAAGATAAAGATATGAATTTCCCAAGATGTTTCCCACCTTGAAAAGAGAAAAGAGTAGCCTTCAGGTTGAGCCATGTGCTTATCTTATCATGGTTAGAGAAATTGTAGAAAAATTAATGTAGTAGAAGTACAAAAAGGTGTAATAGAGCAACAATTTGGGAACTGAAAGTTTTTAGGAGTTCTTGACAAGCAAAAGGCTTCCAGACCACCCTAAAAAGTAAAGACTTCAAAAAGGCTGCTTGAGGAGTTATAGAGTCTGTTGGAAGCAAAGACAAGCTAGGAAAATACATTTCAGTCAATCAGTTTGAACCCAGTTTCCCACTGTCCCATCCAATCCCATTGTTTACAGTTAGTTATAGAGAAAGCAGGCCAGGAAAAAGTTTCAACTAAAGAAGAGGCCTGATAACTATTAAGTGTACTCTGAAACAAAAGTGTATAATTGTAGAAAGGCATATGAGATAGATCTTGGATCTGGTGCCAAAAATAAATGAGAAATTTAGTCCTACTGCAAGCACTCATTAGACACATAGCAAGAAGAAGTACACAGACATAAATTGATGGATAAAAGACCTGCATAGGATTGTGGAAAAAATTACAAAGACATTGTGGCTAATTATAAGAGGACGGTTAGCAGAAGACTGAGAAGAGAAACTGAGTTTTATGGCTGTGCAGAAAAAAGGTACCCTCATAGAACATATTGCTACAGATGGTAGGAAAGTTGTCAGTCCAGAGTTCAGGATAGGGGCCAAGCCCTGGGGACAATTAGTCTTACTGTAATTGGATTTACTGACAAAGAAACCAGCTATACAGCATAAACTGTCATTTCATTAGAATAAAAGTCATCTAAGCCAATAATTGGGAGTTTTAGAAACACTGCAGCAGTGAGATTCACAAGTGGGCTCCTATGAGCTAAAACAGAGCAGGTGGAGAGACAAGCAGATGTTTATATCCAGTTGGATTGAAACACCCAGAACAATCCTAAACCTGAGATGTCAAAAAGGGTTGCAACGATACTAAAAAAATAAAAATGTCTTGACCAATAAGAATATTTGAAAAATTATGTGAAATACTCTCATCTATTTTAGAACAGAAGATCATTCACAGAGGCAGGACAACGTCTTTTATTTCCCCTTCCTCATCATTCTGGCATCAATAGGAGTGTCCTATTGAGTCTTTTCTGTTGAAGATGTTTCTGTTTGTGTTCTGCAGTCACTGGAAAAAAATACTTGAATTTAGAATAACTCATTCAACACCTCAACTAACAACTAATTGTTTTGCAGCATTGCCTCACTTCTCTGGCTAATGAATTATAATAGTTTTTCAAAGCCCAGTAAAAATTTTTGTATGCACTTTATACAATATAAAGCAACATCGATTAAAATGTTGAAAGAGAGGTTTTTGGCAGGATACCCATTTGACTGTTTTTAAGGTATTCTAGAAGTGGGTACAATAAAGCTCAAGCCTTTTCTTCAAAGCAGGGGTTTGGCTCTCCTGTGGCCCACACAACTCATCTAATTGTGGCATTTGAAGAAAAGCATAACTGTTCTCTCCCAATTCTTCTTTTTCCCTCACAGGATTTCCCAGGTCTTTTTCTATTTCTTAGTCATTGACTTCTAAGGCATGAAATCACAAGTGCACACACAATGTACTCTTATCACACTCCTGACTCAGGCAGTCCAAAAGAGATAAAATGAGAAAATGCCTTATTTTTACATCCCCTGCAGGCTAAGGACACAGAAAAAGCCAGGTAATTAAAGATTTAGGCAGCTTTATACATGTCCTAGCAGAAAATTCAGTCTTGAGGGACTTTAGATATCACAATGGAAATGCAGCAGCTGAAAGGGGATTTTTTTTTTTTTTTGCATGCCATTGATCCTTAATTTGGAGTTAGTAGCCCAATTGCCTCCTTAAGAATCTAAGGCTCTGTAGTGAACCTTCATCTAATATATGTTGTTCACCATAAAATCAACAGCCCTGTGGTAACCCCCATTTTACTGTCCCCCATAAGACTGTTTTAAGTGTTTTAATATGTGGGGCTTTAATGGGTTTTCCTGTTCCAACTAACAAGTTGGAGCTGGTATCACAGCACCAATATTTTGATATAGCAGATATCACAATTGGCTCCATTGACTTTTACTAACACCTGATCTCTCATCTACCAGCCTCTAACATTATGTTTTGTGTTATTGTTATCACATGCTATGTATCATATGCAGCAGTGAGCTTATTATGTAGCTGGGAAGTCAGCACTTCTCTAAGCATTAGTGGAACAACTCATTTCTCATGCCAAACTTTCAACTTGTTAGTATGCTTTTGTCATATAGAAGAGCAGTGTTCACAAATTCAGATGAGGATAGAAAGGAGTAAGCTATGTCTTGTTAACAATACATTTAATACTCAACTGCCTACTTAGAAAAAAAAAAAAAAAAAAAAAAGAGGAAGAAAAAACTTTCAATTTCCTGCACAGAAGAACATCACCAAGACTTAAATCCCTTATATGAAACTAATTCCAGAAGCAGATGGTTGTATACAACTTTGATGGCCCTTCAGTTTCTTTATTGCAAATAAAATACTTGCTAGGTTTGGTAAAACAAAAGCAGAGCACAGCTGTCTTATTTGTGTATATTTTGACTAAGCACACATAATCAGTCTATAAATGATGTGGCACAGTTAAAATTAAAAAAAAATTACTCACAGCATGTCATTACTGAACATATGCCCCCAAATGAGTAGGCACCAGGTACCTGTCCTCTAGGGGCAATTCATCAAAGCAAAATAAAAGTAAACTACAGTATACTTCTTTCTAATAAGAGGAGCAATCCTTCTGACATATAAAGAAGCCTAAAGCATGGAGGTATAATCAAAGTTATAATTAACTATCATAAGCCTTGAGCAAATGTAAAGCACTATCTGATTTATGAAACTTTGATCAGACTGTGATTAAATTATTTTTAGAGATATGCAGTATGTGTCAGATCTCAATTATCCAGAGCTATATTACCTGCAGGGAACTCTTGTTCAATTCAGATGACATGTTTTGTATGGAGTGGCTCTATAAGGAGAAATTTTGGTAGGTTTCTTCCACAAAGATTCATTTTTTCCAGGCGACAAGTCTTCATATGATCTCAGGTTATCTTTTTTGCTGTTCCTGGAGAGATATGAAAGACAAATCCACTATAATTAATGTTGTATACAGGTTTTCTGGACTGGGAGAGATAAAAGTATTTTTTTTTGTGAGAGGAAAACAAATCAGCTTTCAACTTGTAAATCCTGATTGCCTGCCCTATCCTTATTACTGAGAGCAGTGACCAACAGCTGTACCTTGCACGGACAGAAGGACTGAAAAGGAATCTGTGGGGCAGAAAAGCCAAGAGTTAGCAATTTACATCAGCTAATATCCACCTTGCACAATGATGCAACACTGACTGTCACATGTCTTTCAGCACTCTTTAGACCTGGAAGAATACAGGATGCATACACTCTTCACATCTCAGACTTGTTTCACAGCATTCTTCCAGCACTCAATTTTTTCCAGGGCCATATGGCTGCCTTTCAGACAGCCCCTCAGCCTCCCTCCCCTGTTTCTGGTTTGTGAGCATGGTGGTTGCTTATGCAAATTCATGAGATTCGTGTTGAGCAGGTCCCAGACAAAATTACTTCTCATTAAAAAAAAGTAGGACACATTTAATTCTTGGGAAAAATTGCAGAGGATCTTATTTTCTTACAAAGGGTCACCTGTTTACATTTGTTTTCATTTCAAGATTTTTTTAAGTGAAATGATGATTTTGATGAAAATATCATTGACTGCTTAGCTTTAAATAGTAACATCTTTTTAAGATAAGAATTATGAATGGGCTGTACAATGTCAGCTCAGAAGGTAGATTTATACAGAACAGACATACAGAAAAGACTGCTATACCTTTAACCTCCAAACCACTTGCTCCCAATCTTTATTGTATCCACAGCACCAAAGCAAAGTTTTCTGTTCTACTCAAAAGCTAGTTCCCCAGGTCTTTTAGCTTTTAAAGTGAAGTTTACTTTATCACTTCACATATAGTAGGCACTTTATGTTCTAGTTTTTAAACATAGTTTTTTCCCATCAGTTCCAGGGCTACATACCATTCAAAGCAGGAGATCTACTGTGAAGAAAAACTCAAAACAAAACAAAACAATAAACTCGCAATAAAGACCATTTACAACAATCTATACTACTTTAGTGATTCTCTTGCATCTTCCCCAAACCCTCACTTCTTGTCTACATATTTTTCCTGGTGGATTCTCTGCTCCTAAACTTGTCAGCATTAAAGTGTTTAGTTGATTTAATTTTACTGGCAGAGCCCTGCCACTAAAACTTTCTTACTGATTTTTACTATATTTGCAAAAAAGTGCTTTTGCCAGTATCTCTTATTTCAATGAGCAGTATATGCTAAAGTGTCAAGACTTGGTAAATGTACAAGTTTGCTAAGGCTTTATTGGCCTCACTGCATCATAAAGTAGCTGGAAAATAACCAAAGTAGCTGAGAAAGCAAAATCTATTAGGATAAATCAAATATGTCTTCTTTTTACTTTAAATAGCTACTGGTATCCTAATCACCTTCTCCATTATCTTTTTTGGATTTTCATATTTTATGAGCAGGTGCATCCTTCACCAGTCGAGAAGGGGAAAAAAAAGAGATCTTGTTGCTCATTTTCATTGAATCCTAGAACTATAGAATTGGTTATGGGTTAGAAGGGACCTTAAATAACAGCTATTTCCAACAAGAGCAGACATTCTTAGGTATGCCATCCACTAGATCAGGTTGCTCAAAGCCCCATTCAACCTAGCCTTGAACACTTCCAAGACTGGGGCATCCACAATTTCCCCAGGCAATCTGCTCCAGTGCTTCATAGCCCTACAGTAAACAATTTCTGTCTAATATCCATTCTAAACCTACTCTCTTCCCCCTTCTTCTACCCCTGCCCACTCCAGCTCTCTTGTTGGCTCCCTTCAGCCACTGGAGAGCTGCTGAAAGGTCTTTCTGGCTCTTTCTCTTCTCCAAGGTGAACATGCCCAACTCTCTCAGCCTGTTTGCATTGGAGATGTGCTCCAGTCATCTTCATGCTCCTCCTCTGGACTCCAGCATGTCCACATCCTTCTTATTTTTCATAACATCAGTAAAGTTTTCCACTCTTCCAATGGTATTTATTATTGGGATTCCAGAGACTGCAAGTCTGATTCATGTGGGAGAAAGGGAAAAGGGGAGCTAAGCAGCCTCACAAAGCCATCTACAGTGCAGAGTCAGGGGTGGGTGTTGCCAGTATCAGGTCTGGTCAGTCAGGGGATGCCACAAGCCAGAGACTACCCATAGCATTCCCCACTTAACAATTTTCTAGCTATTTAACAGTTTTCTAGCTATTCTTACTGGCTTATCAACAGCAGGTTTTAGAAGTTTTGATACCTCATTTCCTTTCAAAGGCAGTTTCTTTGCCTTCAAAGTACAGGAATCATTAATTAAGCATAGTGCCCTCTTGGACACCTTTGTCATTAATTATGAATGAGAGCAGTCAAATATTCTATCCTCATAATAATGCCAAGATTAGATTAATATCAACTCTGAACTCTGGGATGCCCTCCAAAGTTCAGAAACAAAAGAGCAAGTAAGAAACAAGAAGTTTTAATGGAAAGGAGATTCTTCTCTGTGAGTTGGCCTAAGGTGGATGATGACAGGTTTTTCAGTGCTTCATCTGTCTCAGGATGTGCTCTCACACTGAATAAGCTACACTGGTTCATATGGGAGAACACCGAATATTCATTAAATAAGTATCTATTTTGTGACTTCCTGACTTAATTTTTTGCTCCATAGGCTCTCTTTTACTAGTAGACAAAGAATCTTGTCACAGATCTACAGAGCTACACTCAAAAATATGTAATCATATTCTTTTGATATAATACAAAATTTGGATTATCCATATCAATAGACTTTCAATGTAAAACTCTGAACTTCAATGAAAAATCGGGAAGTTTTCCAAAATCATTTACAAGTAAAAATATAAATATGGAAAATTACAGAAATCAATTATATTTCTCAATGGCAAGTTATGTCTTGCCATGGAAGACTTCACTTTCCCATCTCAGCCTTACTATCTACACCAGGTCTGCAATTCTAGAGAAAGCCAGACTGGAAGAGGAAGAGGGAGAGGGAAAATCCCAGTGCATACTTAATGTACTAACTCTGATCTATGTAACACTGCCTGCATTAAGGGCACTAGATGAACTGTCCTATTAGTTTCAGTTAGAAAGCCTAAAATGGTGATTTTCAGGGTCAACTGACTCACCTTGGTTATATTAATAAACTATTTTAATAAATATGAATTATGCATATAACTCCCAGATAAAATATATATTAAGATGCTACATGCAATAACCTTATCTCAGCTTTATAGTGACACGAGGCAATAACCATATGGTTATGAAAAATACATTTTAAAGTTTGAAACTCTGGATTAGATTTAGCAGGTTAATGGCATATTTTTTATTATATAGATAAATTCTTTTCTCACTAGGTATTACTTTTGGACCAAATTAAGACTGTGTAGTGACTTTAACCACACACTTCTGATTTTAAAATTATTAGAATTCTTGTAAGGGTAAATTAAGTTTAATTTGGAAGCCTCGAATCCTTGCAATGGAAGTAATTGCAAAATTCCTCTAAAGTTTTACTTCTTTATATTATTGATGTATTTCCTGCTGTAGGGCTCTTATTCTCTCCCTACAGAATTAAAAAGTAGTTGAGAATGCATGCTAATATATGCTATCCCTTGCTGGTTCAAAATACAGGTTGTTAGAAGTAAGTTTTTGTTTGTTTTTTTTTATTACTGACTGCTTGAAGAGAAGATTTACAGATGCATCTGGCCAGTGAAGAGCAAGTAGGGTGCTCTGATCCACGAACCATGCTGCTGAACCAGAGCAGGAAAATCAATGTGATCCCTAATTTGTCAGGCTCTGTTTGCCCAAGTAATGCCAAAAGCAGGAGCAGCCCAAGCCCTGGAGCTGCTGGGCTCTGTAACCAGAGGGTGATGCAGGGCATCAGAGCCACATGGAGCCTGCACAGGGCAGGTGGGGTTAATCCACCCCTCACCTCAGGGCTGGTCTGCTTTCTGTGAAGCTCTCAGGTGATTGCTCACCCTGCTTCTGCTCCTGCTAGCTCTGTGCAACTGTTTGCCATGGTCTGTACAATTACTGCAAACACAATAATATTTAATAAGCTAATTTGATTACCACGTAGACAGAATTTAGATGAGATTTCAATCCATTTCAACTATATAAACACAGAAAAAGATTCTATTCCTTTACTCTTATCTATAGTGACACAGAAAGGATGAACATAAATGCTAAATTTCCTAGAGGAGCCAGTGTGTAATTAATATAAGTTAATTATTGAAATCTGCTCTTTGCCCAAAAAACCAAATGTTGCAATTTTGTGAAGAGTATGGAGTCTTGGTCAAAGAAAGCAAATATGTTCAATACCTGATTTAAGCGTAGAATCAAATTCTTTAACTTAGGATCTATGGCAAAGGTCTTCATAACTGCAAGGAAGAAATTGAATCAATATATCAACAGTTAGCATACTGCTATGTAGAAATATGTTACTGTTCATACTGTATTGTACTTAACAGTATTAGAAGAGTTGAGAGGAATTTGATCAATGGAATAAGGCAGAAGACACATTGCTTGTGGCATTGGTGGATTGCATCTCAGAATTTTTGCTCTATATATATGATTTTTCATAATCTGTGTTTCCTGATGCTTAATTATGATAGCCTGAGAAGTGGAGACCATTATAAACTGAAATATTCATTGTATAAGCAGGAGGACAACAGGGATTTTTCATTTATTTTTCTATTTATTTTTCATTAATTAATTTGGTATGCATTTTTGACTCCTATTGAGTCCTATTGAACTGCTATTACCATGAGACTTTCTAGTGTTACCACAAGATCTCAGTCTTGTCACCTCAAAGTTCATAATTCCTAATGTGAAATTAAGGTGTTTTTTTCCAAGAACACCACTTTCCAGTGACCTGCAATGGATTTTTATATGCCATTTTGTTAACCAGTCCCTCATCTTCATAGTGCTCACCTTAATTATTATGTTCTCTCACTGTCAATGCTGTGAATAATTTTGTATCATCAGCAAATATTCCCATCTCACTGCTCATCTTCCTCTCCCAGGTCACTCTGACTGTTTTAAACAGCAGAAGTTCCAATACTGACCCCTTGCAAAACTTAACTGTGATCCCCTTCCTTGCCAGAAACATATATTCCTACATCTGCTCAATTTTTAAAACTATTTGACTAGTCAGTTTAAATGATGATTAACCTTCATGGGGAAACTCCTGAAATCACTGCCTAAATTCCTTAAAAGTTTTTGGTGAGGGATGTTTCCAGAGGCATGGAGAAGTCTGGCATGCTTTTTCAGCAAGAGTACTTTTAAAGACATTTGTCGACACCTTCAAAACCTGCAATAAGCAAATTTCCCCTTCACATTGACTCACTTCAGGTAGGTTATATTGATTTATGTAATTGTACATACATGTCTACTAAATTTGTTCTACTAAATTTGTTCTTCTCTTAATTGATTCTGATAATTGTCTTTGAGTTATTCAGGGACTTTTCAATGCTGAATATAATGTGTGCATGTCAATTTAATCTTCCTTTAGACATCAAAGACATTTGTTCACCTCTATCTCTGACAGCAGTTGATTGAATCTAAAATTAGAAGATCAGTCTAATTTGATCTGTGTGATTTCTTTCATTTTATATCCTTAAAATTGTCTTGAAAACTACTGACTAAAGTAGCACTAAGTAATTCACATAGTATTTTCAAACCATAATTATTATATAACCACATAACTATAACAACCAAATTTGAGTGTAAAAAATGTTTTGGTCCATAAGATACAAATGCTTTGAAAGACAAGCACAGAAAAATTATCAGCATTCTCCTTTGAAAAAGAGCTTTCACCTCTGAAATCAAAGAATAGTGGTATTTTGTACTTGCTGCTCATCTTTAATTCACATCTAGTTCACACATATACTGGCCAGAAAAAACATAAGCAGTCTGTCCCTTTACCATGGCAGACATCAAACACGGCATTTTAAGTGTTTACACTACAAGCAATTATTTTTAGTCAGCCCCTTAAAAGCTCCTAAATTTCACTGAACACCATTGATAAGCTTCCCATATGTCTAGTGATGTTGTTGCCATGGCTTCTGACATGATGACATTGGGATATTAAGACATCCAGAAAAACATTTGGGGGGTCATTTTCTGATAGTATATCTAATTAATTGATGTTCCTGTTCATGAAAGGAAGCTACTTGTACTGCAGACATGCTGGGTGGGATTCCACACAGGCTTGCCAATTCACCTGACTCATGACCCACGCCTGTTCCCATCTTGGCACCAAAGGACTTGTGACAAACTGTGGGCTGATCTGTGCCCAAGAGGCATCTCTGGTAGCTGAAATTATGCTGCAGCTACAATGCTCATTTACATCACTGTGGCCAAAAATAGGCTAAGAACAGATTACACACACTGACTGTACTGTTTATAGGAAGAATGAACACTATCAGATGTCTGACATTATACCCTGTGGTAATGTTAATAATGGACAACATGCAAGTTTAAGTAAATCATATACATATTTTAAAAAATAATAACTGTTTGAGCTCTGGTTCTTAAAGTTTGGAATTAAAAAAAAAAAAAAAGAAAAAAATCAGATTTCCAGTTCTGTTATTTTACATAGGTAGGGTGCCAGTCAAGGGTGTGAAAAGTCATAAATACCCTCCTCATAGAGGAATCAAGATATATTGCAAACCTAAGCAAACCTCAAGTCCTGTGAGAATTCTAATCAAGATTTATGGACGAAATTGGCCTGGATGTATTAGGATGAATGCACAATTTTTCATACTTTGTCCTGTGAAGCTCAGCTTCAAAGTATTTTAAGTTAATGCATTTCTAACTGGGAAACAAAAAAAAGGGATTTTCTTTCTTGAGATAAATGGGAGGCATCAAACAAGACAAAAATTCTGAATCCATCTTCCAAAATTGTCTTTAATGCATGTTCCATCAAAATAAATACTCATGTTATAAAGGTTTGTCCCTTCTATATGTTCTTTCCACTGTATTTCTAAATATTATTGACAGGGTGACAGAATGCTTGTCTGTCACCTTTTCTTTAATATTATTAAAAATTCCATAATGAACTTTTGCAAAAAAACCTCATGCAAAATTTTCTTCAAAGATCAGTCTGAGAAGTAATGGCAAGATATCTTTGTAACCACATAGACAAGCTCTTCAAGTCCTAAATCATTTACTTAACATGTCCTCCTTGACTACTGGATAATTGCATCCCACTTAGAAAAGGCTTTTTAATGTATCAACAATGCTGGTGTTGACATCTGCCAAGGCAATTTTGATGCAGTCTTTTATAATTACTCATTTTCATGAAACCCACATAGACTCAAAGCATGCCTTACTTTCCTTAGAGACAGCAATAATGGAAACATAACAGCATCTTGAAATGCTTACATTGTCATGATAGAAGTTGCTCAGGAATTAATACAGGCATCAAGGGAAAGAGAATGGATACTACACCTGAATTTCAACCATGCTAGGAATCCCTGGACTTTTGTGCATATAGGCTGAACTATGGATGCTATTTAGCTGTCTCCTAAATGAACAAATGATGTATTTCCCAGATAATAACATCCATCTTGAAAATGGAGTCTCAGAATAGATCTCTAGACATTTTAGGAAGACCAAATGATTGAAGAGGTCAATAACGACACTAAGAAAAAAAAAAACAACCTTAAAGTTCAGTATATACTACTTCAGCAGAGAGCTCCAAAATATTTCTGAGGCAGATAAATAAGGGTGCAACAGACTTCTTCCAAATTTACTGGAGCAGATGTGGAACTTGACCAAACAGATGCAGAAGCCATGCTTAAAATATTTGAGAGCCATTGACTGCTGATCTGCTGATCAGATCGATCTTTTCCACCTACTCATCTACTTCTATTAGACCTTGATGATTCACTTGAGGTTAGATGAAAGAAACAAAACAAAACAAAAAAAAAAAAAAAAAAAAAAAACCAACC
This sequence comes from Muscicapa striata striata, assembly GCA_030060385.1. Classification (NCBI taxonomy): domain Eukaryota; kingdom Metazoa; phylum Chordata; class Aves; order Passeriformes; family Muscicapidae; genus Muscicapa; species Muscicapa striata. Next base: position 2,790,568 of record JAREIS010000146.1, read on the forward strand.
AAAAAAAAACAGTTTAAAATATGACTACTTCTAAAGGCATCATCCTGAGAGTGAGACTACTTTTAAAATTTCTGATGATTTATCCTATCAGGAACTAAAATTAGTTTTAGCTATCAACTCAAGAAAGATATAAAGAGAAGGAGGGAGACAGTAAGGGCAAGTAAACAAATCACACAGGAAAAGTAATATTCTGGGAAAAAAACCTGTGATGACATAGAGAATTGTATCCAAAAAGTTTGAAGAACTGAACATAGTTGGAAAACTGCATCACTTTTCTATGAATCATATAAACCAACTCAGCTTTACCATTTCCTGTAATAAATATAATTTTTAGCAATGCCAAAGTGCTAGAATGAAATTATATACATATATAGTTACTGCAATGTGGGAGGTTCTCGTTACCAAGAGCACAGCTTTTGTTACTAAGTTATTGGTCTGGAATGGTTATCCTATTTAATGGTTTGATACACTCATTTTTTAAAGTATCAATATAATCTGCCACTTTGAGTGCTACAGACAGCTAAAATTTCAGAGACTTATTTCATAGTATGTTTTCATGTCTTGTGTTTTGAAAGGTGAACACATGAGGGGGATAAAAGTATGCAAAGTAAAATTCTCCCTTTGGTTTGCTCTATACCTGTGACATAACATCCAGAAAACGCCGGCTTTTGCTCCTTCAGTCAGCAACTGAGCCCAAGGACAACACTCTTCAAATGGCAGCATCTGTGCCACTGAACCTGAAGCCAAGGATCTGCTAAGATCTGTCATTTCTTTTGCTTACCTATGACTTAAGAACCTCTATTTCTTCATATACTGAAAAAACCCAGTGTAAGACAGAGCATAAACTAAATTACATTCCTTTGCTCTGCACAGAAACGTTTTATAAAAGTAATGGTGGATGACACTATAGACTTTGATAGTGAATATGAAGTGTTTTTTCTCATGTCAGTACACCATGAAAGAAAAATATTGTTATGCTTTTACAACCTGTCCAGTTATTGTGTGTATAAATTGCAATGGTTTACAGTACTTGGGCACCCACAAACACATACAACCTAAATGTCATGTTCACAATATTATCCCACAATTTAAAATATTTATTTCCTCTGAATCCCTCTTTATTTGATTTACCTCCTGCACATTTCTTCTTATGATTAGCTGTAACAAACATAAACCTGGAGTAGTAAAGAAAACATTTTGCTGTAGCACAGTAACTTTTTCTGACAACTTCTATCTGAAGCAGATGGATGACCTCAAAGAAAGCAATTGAAGAAGGAGTTTATAAAGATAAGCCCTCCTCTAGTATGAAATGAAAACACTTAACTTTTCAATGCTGAAAATTATGATTTCAGAAAATATAGGTACAGGAATCATTAACTATAAGTATAGTGAAAAGAATACTAACTCCACTTTACTTCTGATATATAACTCTTGTCCATGTTCACTGGAAAAAAATCAAGTCAAAATCCACATTATTGGCTTATTTAATTGATTACACACTCTATGAGAAAAGGGCGTAGTGTGTTTTCTGCAGTGCCACAGGCTAAAACATGCTTACACAAATAATCTGGTAAATGCTTAACTAATAATCATTTACACTCAGGGACACTGCGATTGATTCCTCAGTTTGTGGAAAGAAGGAGTAGAGAATTACTTGGGCAATGCATTTGCAATTACTCCATAGCCCCCTGCTATACAACATTGGTGCCAGCTGCTCTCCAGCTCCAGGAACTTAGTAATGGTGATTTTGTAAAAGCAAACAAAAAAAGATTTCGTTTGAACAAGTGTTGAACAAGAATTGGCATGACTGGCATCTAGGAGGAAATTTTGGACCGCAGCCTTGGATTCTGTGCCAAGTTCCAACAACTCCAAGAATGACTCCTGCAGGTGAAAGTTTGGCTTTAGCTTGTCCAGAAGCTTCAAGAAGGTGCTGCAGAGGGACAGTGGCATGCCAGCTATAGCTGGCAGCTTTTCATGGAGGAAAATGCGTTTCCCAGATGTTTCATTTGAACGCCTTTACAAAACACACCCACTCACACAAATCTAGATTACCCTCCCAACTAATATGGAATATAGCCTGCACAGCAGTTCTTCAAACATACAGCATTAATCCCACAGATTAGAAAGGGATAGGAAATTAAGAACAGATGTTTCATAGCAGTGCTGAGCTAATGATGACTGAATTAGTACCAAGAGATCTAATATATCCACAGGATATCCAATATTGCCAAGCCGGGGTTCTCAATTACCTTACACATGACATTATGTTTCCGGATCCAAAACCATCTAATTCAGAGCTCTGGGATTTCTTCACAGCAGTGCATTGCACTTTATGGGCATCTCTAGTGTCTCTTGAGATTCCTCTCTGTTCCCCTCATTTCACCATCTGCACTGTGCATGGTCTGCTACATCAGGGAACAGTTCAGCAGGCAAGGTGAGTCCTACCATTATGAGCTCAACTAATACCAAAAGGAGCATCTTTGAAATACCAGTAAACATCTTAAAAGTTGTTTAGTTGTTTTTAGTTTACTGCAACCAGGGTCAAATAAAATCTAAAAAGTAATAGAACCAATAATCCTATTGTTTAAAGACTAGCAAATATGTCCAAAAAGAGGGGGAAAGTAGATTAAATAACATGGAAGGAATAAAAAATTCATAGAAAAGGAATTCAAATCTTCAACTAGCTTTAAATCAGACAGTGAGATGTCATAACATGGCACAGAACTGACATCCATAAGAGAAATTTTATTTAACACAGGGTGTTAGAACCAGGATTGTCAGCATATTAAGACTATCCCTTTTTTTATAAAGGGAGAGGAATGTGGGGCTGGGGGAAGGGGAGGAAAATAGTACTGCTAGGAATATATTAGAGATATAAAAAAGTGATGCACAAGAAAAAAATATCAGCAATGAATGGGTGAAATGGAAACAATGCAGTTTCAAACTCAAAACACAGAATCTGTGTCTCTAAAGTGACAGAGCTTTAACCTTCAATTGGAAATCAGAAAGTAATGACTGCCACTACTGGTTAGTCTAAGAAATAATGCTGAACAGAGAAAATAAACAATTAATAATTGCCTCAGGTACATTCCTACACAGAGAAGAGAAAAAATCTCTCTGTATCTTCTGCATTTTGAGAAAAATGGGCCTGGTGATTTCTTACATTAATATTTTTCTCAATTTGTTTTTCAGAAAATATAAAATTGTTTGTGTTTATATAAAATATTTCTATTGCATTTGTTTCACAATTTGTGAAACTGCACTTGTAAAAAGAAAAAAAAAAGAGAAAATACAATTGAAACTCAGCATTTTTTAATTTTCAGCATAAATTATTTTGAAATAACGCTGCAGAAAACCTTAAAATCTAGAAATCAGTATATCTCATAGCAGCATATTTTCTGCAGGCAAGTTAACATGAAAAACTCAATGAAATATATCTCCTAGAGATAGTATAAAATAAATCCAGCAGAAATACGAAGCAGCAATACTGAACAAGTATTTTAATTAATAACAGTGCTCACATGAGAGACTCATAGAGTGATCTTCAGCTACATAATACCAAAGGATGATACTTAATATCTACATATGTCTTTAATGCTCTTTGAAATAGAAGAGTATGGCCCTTCGAACCCAGAACTCCTGCTTCTTCAAATAGCTTTTTTCTTTTCTTGTTAGATGGGACTTCATATCAAACACAATATAAATTATCTTTTTACAGATTGATACAAAATCACAGAATGTTTGGGGTTGGAAGGGACCTCTACAGATCACCTGGTCCGGCCTTCCTGCTAAGGTTCACCTTGAGCAGGTTGCAGACATTAGAATAGCATTTCCCAAAAACACAGAGGAGCAGAGGTCAGTACCTCTCTCCTTGGCATCAAGATGTTTGGCAATATGGGAGTTGTCAAGTTTCAGTTAATTGTGAAGCCATTTTATCTAAGGTTACCACAACATTTTTATCACTAAATATCATCTGGCATAAGTGTGTAATGCAAACAGTAGAAGTGATATCTTTTGCTAACTGTGTGTATTTTTATTAGTTCTACTTACCACTATTGGTTATTGGGATCAGATGACACATACATTAGTTTAATTTTTATGGACTAATGTTGTAGATGCTTCAAATCGCAAATTACTGCAATTACAGAAACTTAGTATAATTTCTCTAAAAAGAAAGGGCAAGCAGACTATAAAGTGACTGAGCAAGTAAAAGTGTATAAAAGACAAAATGTTAGTAAGAAAAGAGTGAGTTTTACTTCCTAGGGAAGATCTGGGATGCATTAATTGTGCTAATGAGATTGGAAGAACAGGCAGATGCACACATGTAATTTCAGTGTTCACATTCAACCCTGCATATAAATAATACAGTGGTTCTTTTGATATGGCACAGAGGTTATGTTTAAAGACATACAGGTAAAAGATAATCTGCCAAAAAAGGCAATATTGCTGTGCTTGTAATCAAAATAAAAATAAAATAAAAATAAAACTTTCTTAAGACAACCTGATAGCTACATCTGGTAAATAAAAATGATGCATGCATAATAGTGTTACTTGGCAAAAATACATCAGGTATAAGGCAGAGTTTGGGCATAAATAACACAAAGCAAGGAGTGTTTAGAGAAAAAGATAGCTTTATTGAACACTTAAAATCCCAGGGAAAGAAAATAATGATTAGTGTGTAAGAAAGTGTTAAAGACTGTAGAAAATCAATAAGTACAGTTGTGTCAAATCAGTTATTAATGTAAAGAAAACTATATAAATAAAACATATAAAAATTTCTTCTACTTAGCTATGGAAACAAAACACAAAAAGGGTATTAATGGGACATTCTAGAGTTTGAAATTGAGATGATTAACATGACTGGGGAAAAAAGAAAAAAAAGGAAAAAAAGGTGAAAAGGGAATAGAAACCAAGTGGAGAAAGCAAAATATTAAAATCCTTCCCCATTGTGCACTGAACAGGTAATTAGACAATTAGAGCTATACAAAGCAGTTGAGAGCTCCAGGCTCAAGGGAATTATGTTTTTTAGAATTTTGCAGAAGGCAGGCAGAAAGAGGAGAAAAGTACTGGCCAAATTCAATAGCACACGAACAGCAAGCAGTACTGGAGGGCACATAATGCCTCAGTGTTGAGGAATGAAATGAAGAGGATATGCAAAAATCTTAATAGAAGAGATACCATAGATATGAGGGCACCTGAAAACCCAAAAGCTGCAAGCTGCACTTGTAAAACCAAAAATGTGCAAGTCAGACAATGGCAGCCAAAATGGTTTCATATACCAAAAGTCATTGCTGGATTCATAAGCAAAGGTAAAATAGCAAATATGATCACTCCATATTAAACAAAGAAGTGTTCCTGTGCCCTCAGAAGAGATTAAATTACAGACATACTTTAGGCTGTGATTTCAGTTTCTACAGGACCCTTTCTTCTTACAATATTACTTTTTGTTACAAAAAAAAAGAATTTCACATGTGAATTTCCCTGATTATGAGTTTTCACAAATGTAAATTCATCATTAGATTTTTTTTTATGGTAAAGCTAGATTTGCAGTCACAGAAATCTAATTCATTTCATACCTCAAGTATGGATCATAAATACAACATTTGAGGCCAGGCTTAGTTGAGCAGTTGTAAATATACACAAAACTCACTTATATTTCTTTTTTTGTATATAGAAGGGTTTACTACTGTGCAAAGAACAGAATTCTGAAAACATTAGAGCTTGTGAATGACTTCATTCATTTAGATGTCAAGAGCACATATAAGTTTACTGAATAAGAATTAGATCAAGTGATTATTTAAATATCTGCCTAACTTAGCACTTTATTGAAAGAGTGAGATTTTCTGTGTTTAATTTCTGTCATCCTAAACTGAAATAATAATTCAGTTTTCTCTTTACCTCTTTTGTCTGAAGCATAAGGGCAGGCTGAGCCCCTGGCTTTGATTGCCATTTTCTAGAAAGAGCCATTGGGTGTACCTGGATCCTGGGTCCTCATCTAACTCAGGGCCTGTTGATTCTACCACAATGTAGGCAGGAGTTCTTAAACTTTACAGATTATGCATATAAGATTGCACAGGCACAGACTGAATGGAGATCATCAGCTTGAATATCAGGGGAAACTGGATTCAGGCGCTGAAATCAAATGATGCTTCCAAAAAGTACAATTTGTTTGGAAGGAGAAAATTCAGGACTCTGATACAAAACTGCTTTCTAGTCTGATTAAACTACATAACAGAGATTGAAGAAGCGTGACACTCACTCATTGCTTTTGTATGCATTGCAAATTTAAACATGGGCTCTTGTGTGATTTAAAAGCTGTGTAAAATTAATACAAATACTGTGAGAAAATACTAAGAAGCAGAAAAAAATAATTAATTTTAACAGTTTTAGTTTATGGATTGATAAATTGTTTCAGTTTATTAGACAAAGTATATGGTAATGATGAGACTAGAAATAGAATATTATCACAGAGACACAACTAAAAGCAGTCACAAAGCAGAACACACAGTAACAAAAATGTTTTAAGGTAATTATGGGCAGTCTTTAAGAGACTGAAAGTGCCTATTTAGAATTACACACTGCTTTTGTTTAATTTCTATAAATATATGCAACAGCATAGAGCTGTGCTTAAATGACAACTTCACTGCTGGACAGACCAGTTTATACAATAAATATACCTTTGTGTATGAGCAGCTCTTAAAAATTAACTACAGCTGATAGCATTTTTTCAAGATTTAACTGCTTGCAGTCCAGTTAAAAAGAATTTATTGTAGCACTGTCAGTGACAGTCATCTACTATCATAGTATATTTATCACAGGAGGTTTTACAATAATCACAAATGTAGATACATAGTTAGAAAAAGAAATCATCCTTTCCTTCCACAGCTTCACCAGAAAAGACATATCTCCTGAGTTTCAGGAGAGAGAAAATGATAAAAGTTCTTTAAGAATACCCTTTCCCTCCTAGCTTCTCAGGAGAGCTTATCCTTTACATTGCCTTGGGAGGGTGAAATAGAGGTCTCTATTTGATTAAGTGAACAGAATGCTTCTTTGGGAGTTTCTAGCCTTTTAACAACCCCTGGGGTGGCACCTCACCCTTTTTCTCTGTGTGGTGTGTTTAGTGCAAGCAGCTGTGGCTGTCTCCTCCTCCTCCACCTGAGCTTAACAAGCATTTGTTTGCATACCTTACTACACACTCTTTGGGTTAATGACAGGGTTTTTTTCACTTCACACTCAGAAAAACCTGAGTAGAGCAGGCAGACTTCAGCCTCCTTTTAGAAATGTTTAAATCTATGACGATTTAAGACATTTGAGTCACTAGAACTTAGGAGATTCCCGATTTTTCTCTGTTCCTCAATACACATAAATTAAGGGCACTGGAAATAGACCTATACACATGTATATGTCTCTTTTCCAGTCTCTTTTCAGGTGTAGGCACAGCCACAGTTCAGTTCTGTCCACCCACACAACTGTGAAATCTTCTTGTGAGTGAAAATTTTAATTTTGAAACAGAAATCACATTTCAAAATTGCATATTTCTTTGATACACACATGAACATTTCAGCCCTGGACATGTATCAGAACATGCTTGAATTTAGTAGGAGGCTTCTGAGTTTGAGCAAATTTGTGGAAAAAGAAAAATATCATGGTTACAGAAACAGCAATAAGAGAATCAAGTTATTCCTCCCCTGAGGGAAGCAATACAAATAAAAGACTTGTCACTTTGTAAGTAAAGAATCTGGGCACAGACACTAGACAGAATGATACATACCAATAAAAATAAAGTAGGAAGGGTAATGGCCAAGATATGAAACCTTGAGAGAAAATCTTAGTAAAGATACAGAAGTTGTAAACCGTTTATCAATAAAAGGAAAAATTTAGAAAATGGTGGGCAAACATAGAAAATCATGTAATTTTCTCTGTGTTACCTTTTTGATGTTGTTACGTGCATGAAGTGATATAGTGTTCCTGCATGACTAATCATGTGAGTCCTGCATCACTTACTGGCTTAATGAGTCCTACTGCAAAGGAGAGACAGAGTATCACTGCTTGAAAATATAAATTGCTCTCAACACTTGATGCACTTGGGGTGTGGCTATTAATGGAGCTCCATTCTTCCTGAATGTATGCCATATTTGGTTGCATAAAAAAAAACTTTTTACTCATTAACCATAAAGCAGACATTAAAACTTTTATACTAGTGTCTCTTAGGGCAACTTGACTAATTTTACTCCTTAGGAAGAATGAGTTTCTTAGAGAAACAAGGCTTGTTAGAAGATATTTCTTGCACACATTTACAGATAAATATATATATATGTGTGTGTGTATGTGTGAGTGTCTTTGTGTTACACTGCAGTAACATTTTAGACCACTGACTGACTTCAGGCAAGCATAAGAAGAGGAGAGAAATATGTAATCACTAAGTTACATACAACAAAATCTGGGGTTATTTTGTTTGCTTGTTTGTTTGTATGTTTTAATAAATGCCTTTTGTGGAAAAAGTCTGTGGCATCCCTTTCTGAGGATCTTGTTTATCAATTGATTCTTTTCACAGAAATACCTCCAGACAGGTAGGAGTCTTCCAACTTTTCTACACCATTTATCACTCATTTCAACTCCCATGGTTCTTGACATTAGATGTTAGGAACAAGGTATGAGTGTAAGGAGATTTAAAAAGAAAAATAGACTAATTTGAAAACAACTTTTATGCTTTCATTTGGAGTAAAAAACAATAGACTTAGCTGAACAGTGCACTAGAGTACAGCATGCATTTGTCTCTGCAAGAACTAAAAACTTAAAAGCATTAATGTGGTATTTCACTTCAGAACCTTTATGTAAATATATAACAAATTCCTATTGTTACTCAAAATTTTCTACATCATGCCATGCACATACAGTTATTCTCAAAATTTTGCAACGAGCAAAAAGGAAACACACCTTAAGTGTAATGGCAAAAATTATAGACATCTTAACTAATAATAATTTTAGGTCAAACCAAAGCACAGAAAAAAATCACTGTTGCAAAAGTTGTCTTAATAATCAGTAATACATGCACTTTGAAACTACAGCTACTCTATCCACAGTAAGTATGGAAGCAGAGTCTTCTCTGACTGCTTCCACAGCTACTGTATATCAGTCAGAGAATCACAGAGTCACTGAATGGGTCAGGTTGGAAAGGACCACCGTGGGTCATCTGGTCCAGCCTCCCTGTTTGATCAGGGTCATCCCAGAGCACGTGGCACTGGACTGTGTTGAGATGGTTCTTGAATATTTCCAGTGAGGGAGACTCCTTGCTTTATCTTTGTTACCCTAAAACTAATTTTCCTGAATTTCCAGACCCACAATTCTTTAACTATCTCCTGATGATATGTTTACAAAATCCTACTATTACAAACTCTGAGACTATCTCAGTTATTTAGAGAATGGTGCTAATAATGCCAAGGTTGTGGGTTTGATGGGCCGTTCACTTAAGAGTTGGACTTGATGGTTCTTGTGGGTCCCTTCCAACTCAGAATATTTTTTGCTAGTGTCTACCTTTCTCTATTACCATCTCCTTCCAGTACACTGTACCCTGCAGGGCACCTTCCTTTCATAACTTCTGCACCTATCCCATTTTCCTGTTACCCTACTCTCTATCATTAAGTTGCATGCCTAAATAATTCAGCCTCGAGAACATGAATCCAAGAAGTCATGACTGCAACCAAAATATTTTTTTCAAATAGCCTGAAGTAAAACAAACCAAGCCTACATACAAGGCCATTAGAAAAATTGCTGCTCCACTTAAACCAACCAAGTTCCAAAACTCCAGGCAAGGCAAAGAAAATTTTGACAAAGGCTGACAAAACCATCTGTAAAGGCTTGCAAAGTCATTACAAAGGCTGAGACCTGTTACCTGTTAGCAAAATTATACTTACATGATACAGTACCCTGCACTCTAAAATCCCAAGAGAAAGCAAAAAATTCCTGAAAACTTGTTAGGACCTTTCAGAATGTGTTGAGCATGATTCAGTGTGGGACAAAGCCAAAACATTTTGTCTTGCAATCTACTGTCACTTTGTAGAGATGGATCAGTTTCTCAGGTTCAGTACCCTCCACTTACCTAATTCCCTCTCTTTGTGCCATGTACCCTCTCACCAGCTGTTTCCACAGCACATGCAAACTTAAAAATACACAGCTGAATGGAATATGCTTCAAAGACCTTATTTTTAATAAGTCTTGCTTGGATCAATACTAACAATACTTTTTAAAAACCCACATTTTAGCATTACAAAAGATAGGATGTTAAAAAGTCAAGTTAACTGAAAGGACCAGATGTTTACATTGGTGCTCAAGGGTACCATACCATTTCAGTATTATGTTATTATTGCCTAAATTCTATTTCAGGCACTTCTATGCTACTGAGGTATTTGCTAATCATTTTAACAGTCAACATGATGGTTTGATAACATAACCAAGTGCAGCTGCACTTCTGATCTACCAGATCTTCTGAAATATGTAGCACTGTTATTTCATTCTGTTACAATAGCTCTGAATGATCAAGCCTAATATAAAAGGAGATCAAATTAACTGAGATTGCAGTTGACAACATCATTACACATGGGTTCTCATTGTCAGTAAAGATGATAAAATCTTTGACATGTTTCTTTGAATTATAATCAGTCCTATTTTGAGTTTTCCCTCATTGCATGTTTTATTTAATCATACAAATATAAATGTCAGTTTTCAATGAGGAAGATTATGGCAAGGTCATTAGCTTATTAGACCATTGCAGTAAGTAATATATGCCTTCAGAAAATGAGTAAAACTGCTATGTATCTGAGCTAGAAAGAATCACCTTGAGCAAATTGCTTCTTACATAAAGATTTCTCTAAGTAAAACATCAGATTGCCAAAGTAGATACAGCCACAGCAGAAATATACTTCCTCAAATTAAAGTTCTTCAGATATATTTTCTTGATATTAATTTAAATGTGACTTGAAATATTTTATTTAAAATGCTCTCTAGAAATAAATCCATTTTCAGATACTGTAATAATTACTTTGTTACAAAGTAAAGACATGGTATCTAAAAGACTGATTGAAAGGAAAGTGCAGTTTCCTTAAGGGAGTCCATGGTAATTGAATTTAATTATCCCATTGCAACTGGTGATAATATCCAAAGGGAAACTATTTTTAAATTTACTTTTTATTAAAACTTAATTCAAGCACAGCTAGCCAAATCTATACGTGCTGCAAAAGTATTTTAGTTTCAATGCCATTGTCCGAGTCATTATCTGTCACTTCAATGAGGAGACAGTCCTGTTACTCTAAAATACCAGAAAATAAACACAAAATACTGTGTAAAACCAAGAAATTAGCAAATAGAGATCAAAGCGATACGAGGGATACCTATTTCTACTTTCTGTAATACTTAGACTGTTGTGTGCTCCACTGGTGAGGAATCTTGCTCAGTGATTCTCTGGTATTTCTTTCTAACCATTTCCAGTGCCATTTTCAGTAGCAATGGCAGCTCCCTCTCAGTCATCTCCATTTGAATCCAAGTGCAGCACAGCTGGTAGCCAGCAGTGATTCTTTAAGAGACATGAACACATACATACAGGTTTGAAGGGAGAAAAACCCTTCTGAGGGCTGTTGGCACCAAATCTAGAGAAGGAAGGGATTGCTTTGTATGGTGCTGTACTGGTTTTCCACTGCTGCTCTTGAACTTGACCCAATAATCATCCTTAGTTACACACACCAACCCCTTGGGAGCAGATACTCAGTTTGGCAAACCATAAAAATGTAAGCAAACATGGTCATTAGGAGTTCTTGGCAGCAAAACTATTCAAAGCCCTTCTACCTAAACTGCACTGAGCTTAACTGGGAAATGCCCACTCGGCACAGCTGCAGCCAAGACTTATTTCCAGCTCTCCTGGAATAAATAGCTGGTTTTTTTCTACCCTCAAGGTGACATCTCCCATGTTGCAAAGCCAATTCAAAGATAAGAGATATTTTTATCTCTCCTTGTAGTTATTAATACAGTCATGGCCATTACATAGCACATTAGTTTTTCTGCAGTTCTCAGCAATAAAGTGGGCTTTGGGCCTACCACACTACATGATTTTATTCTTCTAACACATCCCTTTTTTTTTTTTTTTTGTACTTCACATAACTGATCTTGTACTGACTTTTTTAGGGTATTTTCTCTGATTTTTATTCCATTGATATTTTGAATTCTCTTCCTAATATCTTTTTCAGTACTGTTTCTGCTCTTCAAAAATTTAGCAAAAGTTTTGGGATTGAGATTCAGTATTTTGAAGCTAATGGCTCATTTATGCCACAAGAGTAATGCTGGAAAATGGGAAAAAAAGTAATGTATTGGCATATTCAACAGTTGGCAACTAGACTAGAATAGAGTGGTGTTCTGACTTCTTAGAGCTGGAGGCCATTCAATCCATCTAGTTAAATTGCCATTCTGCCTGAGTCTTGCTTGGGTGAGGTATCTTTTCAGACAAGACATAAAACCATCTGGTTCTGCTCACACCAAAATAAATAATCCATCAATCTTGTTCAAGGGTTGAACTGTTATCACCATTAAAAATATTTTTTTAATTTTATCTATATTTTTACTCATTTTTCAGCCTTGTTTGTTCTACGTGTTTAATTAATTTCTCCTGCAGCTTCTTCTGAGAAACAGAAAATTCAGTGTTTTTATAGGTAATTTTATTAAGAAAAGACACATATTTGTAAAACTTAGACACAGGTGTGTTTGATAGGTCCCAATTTCCAAAAAATCATGACCCTTCTTGTTTACTGTATAAACATCCTTTCATTCTTACATTTAAAAATCAAATCTCATATCACCTTTTTCATGTTGCCAGTTAGACTATGCAGTCCAGTTTTCCACTTGCCTTCTTTGAACAGCAGCACAGTTCTCAAAATTTTGCATCCTAAACTATAGCCAGATTTTAATTTATATATTAATTTTCACCAGTAGACCACAGATGTATCTGGACTGTATGCTACTGTGCAATCTGGAAATTGTAAAAGGTTGGCCTGTAGTTAATTTTATTCTTTCCAGTTAATAGTGGACCTGAAAGCATTTTATATGAATCCCTATTTTATATGAATCCCTATTCTTCCAAGCAAAGAAAGTTACATTTATTCCTCACTTCTGCATTTTCTACATCACTGCTAAAAATTTTACCATCTTCACCTATCAAACTTAAGATTAATTTTGTATTTAATACACTATAAAACTTGATTTATATTAATATCAGAAATATCAGTTATGGATTTTATTCTGACATCTTTTGTTTATTTTTTTCCTTTTAATCTTTCCATTTATAAAAGCCGTTGACTTATTTAATTTTAGGTTAAAACTCGCTAGAGTTTTCTTTATTTCTAATTGCTGTCATTATTGGTCTCTGAAACAAGTATAGGCATATAACAAAATCTGCCCTCTTTCTTACTGCAGTTGTATAGATTTTCATATTTATACAATTTTTAAAATTATTTTCCCTTTTAATTCCTATTCTGTTTTTTTTTTTTTTTTTTTTTTGCTAGTCATAGACAGTCACACTCTTCTGATTTTGAATCAATTTGCTATTTAGACATGCATATTTATGTATATACATATGTACACTGATTGGCCCTTTCCTTGCTCATTTGCACTGTAAGAAATCAGGTCATAAAAAATAGTCTCTAGGCAATCACAAAAATCCAGGTGATTTATATACCTCCAGAATTATCTTATGCTCAGTGCAATACCTTCTGCATATCAAAGTTTTTAATCATATTAATAATAGTGAATCAATGCAAAAACTATTGTATACAGAGTATACAATAAATGTTTATTTATGTTTAAATGTGCACATAGACTTTTGGTCCTTAGATGTTTTCATTTAAACCATTTTTTTTTCTTTTTTAATTTTATAGATCTTTTCATTAGTTAAAATATTCTCTTTTTTTTTTTTTGTCTGTTTTCCCAGTGCTCACTTAGCTTTATAATTTGCATTCTTGATCCTTTTTTTAATTATTTCTACATCCTTGTTGATAATTGAATTTAAATAACTTTGCATTTGGAGAGAATCTTATTTAATGTAAACTCTGTTTCAGTTATTTATACATATTAATAAATTTGCTCTCAATTTGTGTTGTTGGAATATTATTACCACCATTTCATCTTCCTCTAACCAATTTTTCTAACAGACATGGCTGGGAACCAAAATCATATGGTCAAAGTCACAGACTACAAATTTTCAAAATCCAGATGCTATGCTATAGTACAAAACTTGGTTTAACACACACACAAATCTGGTAAAGCTATACTCATAAAAATATTGCTGCAGAAAAGAGGGAGCTAGAGCCCTCCTTTCCTGTGCAAACAAGAGATTAAGGAAGATGGCTTCTACATTGTGGAATTGAAGATTTCTGCAAATGAAGAGTGAGGTTTACTCCAGCACCAGGGGATCAGTTCCCTGGATCAATTGCAATAAGCTAATACAGAGTTCTGTGCAGATACTGTCGTGGAGCTTTAGTTCATGGTAAAATGGACTTGGATGCATTCTATGGGATTTCCCCATAAATACTTCCTTCCTGGGTAGAGGAAACAATGGGGGTTTTTGCTCGTTTCTTTCACTTGTCTCAGAATAACATGATATATTGAGTTGTAAGCGACCCACAAGGATCACCAAATCCATAACCCAGCACAGAACCATTCCCAAGAGTCACGTCACGTATTGTCCAAATGGTTCTTAAAACTCTCTCAGGCTGGTGCTGTGACCACATCCCTGGGAGCCTGTTTTAATACCTAGCCATCCTCTGGGTGAAGAACTGTTTTGTAATATCCAACCTAAACCTCCCCTGACACAGCTTCAGGCCATTCCCTCCTCTCACTGATCGCCACAGAGAAGAGAAACCAAATGGTCTCAGCCAATACTCATATGGCTTCCCCTCCTTTGGATGCTCTCTAAAAGTTTAAGGTTTTTCTCATACTGTGGTGCCCAAAACTGCCCCCAGCACTGGAGGTGAAGTCACCCCAGTGCAGAGCAGAGAAGGCAATCCCCTCCTTTGCCTGGCTGTGATGCTGTGCCTGATGTCCCCCAGGACAGGGGTGGCCCTCCTGGCTGCCAGGGCTCTGCTGACTCGGGTTCAACTTGCCACCAACCAGGAACTCCAGGTCCCTTTCCATGGCACTGCTCTCCAGCATCTCATTCCCCAGTCTGTCTGTACATCCAGGACTGCCCCATCCCAGGTGCAGAATCTGGCACTTTCCCTTGTTAAATTTCATACAGTTGGAGATTATCCAGCCCTCTAATTTGTTGAGGTCTCTGCAGGACCTCCCTGCCTCTGAGGGAGTCAACAGCTCCTCCCAGTTTTGTATCATGTGTGAATGCTTCATATGCTTTCCAGTGCTGAGTCCAAGACATTTCACACTTGAGTGTCTTACTTGGAGCACACAGGAAAGAAATCTTCCAATTATGTCACTACAGCAGTGACTCAGAAAATTTGCTTGGAGTTCTTAGTCCTATATGCATTTCCAACTACAGTGTGACAGTCAGAAGGACCTTCACAGGTCTGAAGTCTTTGCTATAGCAAAATCACACTCATCAACAGGTACAATTTTTCTTTCCTGAAGTGATTCTTTCCTGAATCAACTAATAATTGTAGATATTTTCAAGGGAAGGTCAATTCTGATGATTACTTGAAAATTACTGCACATCTGCCTTGTCATCTTGCATTTTTTTACAGATTATCTCCGAGTAAAAAACAAAATCTAGTTGTAGTCAGTGTAAATCTACCTTTTATCAACCACTTATTAACCCAGTTTGGAGAGTTTCTATCTGTATTAAAGCTGTAATACTGGTTTTCACCAGATGAGACTCTAGCATGCTATTTTTAATAGCAGAGATAGGGGCAACCAAATAGAGTTGCATGTGAAGAAAATTGGGGATTAATAGCCTTCCAGAGCTTTTGTATGCCCCCACAAAATACTTGCCTAAACATAAGACAAGTACTTCAGTTCTTGTTCTCCAAGTAGCTCAGACATAAAACTATTACATTATGGAGAATCCCATGGAAAACTGATCAACAGAGAAGCACTAATTCCATTTTGCCACATCTAAATACTGTCTTTAACATCCAGGGTAAGAAAGTGTCCAACAAGACTGGATGTAAATTCATCACTGACCTGGGACATACAGTGCTGAACTCCTAGATCCTATGACCCACATTGCTTCTCTGTTACCTAGTGAGTATATTTGAAATGTTATTAAGACTATGATGTGTCAGTACAGGGCAAGAAAGAAAAAGGATGGAAAAACAAGAAACAATTAATACTCCCATCTGAAGGAGTGCTTCATGGCAACATTAAGGAGATGATGGGATCTACTAGGATTTTGAAATCTTCCTGTGTGAGGGGAGTCTTTGTCAAAAAAGAGAAAGCTCGAGAGTCAGGGAGGACCCAATAGTAACCAAGATGGACTGCCAAAGAAAAATTTCTGCCTGCCCCAGGCTGTAGAAGGAAAAAGACAGGAATACATAAGCTCTCCTCCTGGAGCTATGCATCCAATCTCTTTCTCAAAGAATTCAACCAGAAGTTATTTTATTCAACTGCCTAGCAGTCAGGCTTATTGCTCCATATAGCTTAGGGATAAAGGAAGAACAAGATACTGGTTGTAGCCTCTCGCTTTTGTAGCTTATATCATGTATTAATTGAAGCCAAGGCTAGAAATGCTAAGCTATAACTTCATTTTCTTGTTTGTTTGCTATGTCTGTCTTTTGTTTTGGCCCAATGAATATTCAACCATTTTTACACAGAGTTGTCCTGAAAAGAAAAATTGAAAGATTTCCCCAAATTAAAATATTGTTCTCTGGTGAATTCACTGTGTTATTTCTTTAGACTCATGATGGAAGCAAAATGCGGTCTCTCCCATCTTTGACCAGAATACTAATTGGTACAGTACAGGATGGGGAAGAAGGACACTCCTTTATTAAAAGACAGGAAGAAAAAAAAATCACTTCCTTTACTTGCACTTTTTCATTTTCCACTACAGTAAACATGCTCCATGTGTGCTTACACAACTGGAACGTAAACACGAAATGGACACAAACATTTCTGCACTGATTCCCAACAGGGTTTAGGCTTCAGCCCAAAGCTGACAAAATGTATATGCTTGCAGGTGTGCCCAGAAGCATTCATTTACATGCCCTGGAGTAATCTTGACAAAAATCAAAACATCAAGAAATTTTTGGTGTCAAGGGCCTTAATAGTGAATGTAGGTTAATAGAATAGTACACAGGGAAGCAAAGATGGTGTTTTTTACAACAGCTATCTTCTGAAATGGAACTTCAAGTTAAACTAACTAAATTAACAAGACTCCCGAAAGTCCTGCTACCATCAATACTCAGATACAATGTGTCTTTCAACCTCCCCTAGAATCATGAGCTAGCATCATAATCTTTCATTTGCTTTTGACAAGCTCCTCTGTCCTATGCTCTACTTGTTGGTCTTTTAAAGCATTTCAATCAAAGGGAATTACGATAAAGGCACAATAAAGGATGGAACAATACTTTGTCTCCTTATGACTATTTATTAAACATGAAGAACCCAAGACTGAAGAGAGTAAATTCAGAAAATAATTACTATGCTACAAATCCTTAAATGGATCTGAGTCAATACCTTACTGTCATAAACCATGTGTAAGGTTCACTGGCAATATATGAAATACATAATAGGAATGATTTTCCTTTCCAAGATCTATCTCAGAAATCTGGAATCCTATCTACCTCCTCATACTCTACTAAGTAATAAAGATATTATATTCATTGTGCTCACAAAGCAAAATCAGAATTTATTTGAAATCCATAAAAAAGAAACCTATTTCCCTTTTTACTTCAGATTTTTATTATAATTTTCTACTCATATAATTAATAATAAAATACATAGATTTCTCAACTAGATTCCCCAGAGATTTCAGTTACAAACTTACTTTGAAAGACAGTATCACCTTCAAAGTACATCTTTTTTAAAAACTCTATGCAATCAATCTCACTTACTGCTGTAAAAACTCAAGCATTTTATAAGTCCAGCTACTTTCATCTTTGTTAATTCATTGCTTTTTATCTCAACTTCAAAATAAAAAGGAATTAAATAATTGCTGTGTGTAGAAAGATGCCATTATATCTTCAAGTACTGAATGCTAACAATAGTCAGCCTGAACAACAAATGAGGAATTAAACACATAAACAAAAGCAATTTCAAGTTTTGGATTTTTTTAGATACTGGAAATATTTTTATTCATTGTCAGTTTCATAATTCACACTCAAGCCTATGGATTTTTTGTTGTTATTAGGATTTTTTGCCTCAATGAATTGACCCGATTTTGTTTCTGCTTATGTCTTTGAATTAGCTGTATGATGATTGAGAGCTGTTTATATAACAGCTACTAGCATAATAAAAACACATAAACAGCTCTTTGATTGTGCACATATGTGTATGAATGTCACTCCTGTCATAATGATTCCAAAATACAAAATTATTCTTTACTTCTTTATTTTATAAGGCAGTTAGTTCCAATTATTCTTTCCAGATAAATGGTATCTTCCACCACCCTTCACAAGGGTGAGCAGACTCTAGACAGCTAGTCAGCCTACCTACCTCTAAACCAAACCCCAGGCATCTCCTCGTGCTCCATCCCTTCTATTTTCTTGCTCCATCACACTTTTGCAGAAAAAGAGCGGGCAAGAAATCCCAGCAAGTTTCCCTGTGCTGGGAATAGATTCCACTGCACGCTGTGGAAGGTAGAAACTCTTTGTGGAGCCATGAGTATGGATATGTACAGTCCACAGGGTCCTTTAGAAGGTAGCTCTGGTGCATGTGTGTTGAATACACCACAGACCTCTTGTAGAACCCACCAAAAATCTTTGCTGAGGTCTGGCTGTGCTTTGTCATCAATCATTTTAATGGCATCCCCAAGGAATAACTGGTAGTAACTAAAGTTTTCTGTTATTTTCCCTAAATGCCTGTCTGATCTTTGTCAATGTATCACAGTCAGAATCACGTTGAGTATTCTTTTAGCAGCCAATAGGTGCAATAAAAATAATTGGAACCAGCACAGGAAAATGAAATGTCATAGAAAACATTTTGCATCCCAATACAAGTGCATTGTTAAACTCAGTAACTGGAGCTTGGGACCAATCAGTCAATTCATTAAAACCAAGGGATATGCCAAAAATTCCTCAGAAGGAACTAAGAAAAGCTAGAATGCTTTTGAGTTTTTATCTAAGAAAATAATGACCTTTAGTTGCCTAAAGCAGTGGTGAAAAAAAAAATTAGGTGTGAGTGAAACTGAAGTTTTCTGCTTGAACAAAGCAGATAAAGGGAACTGCAGTAAGAATTTAAAAAACACCTAGGAAAAATCATCTTCTGCATAGGGTGGATGGAAGTTTAAAATAACAAAACAACAGCTACAATTAATTTTTTTCTCCTACACATTCAAGAAGGCAGAAATCTGTAAGCAATTTCAGCATATATATATAAGATTATATAGAAATTGCACCTGGTTCAGATCCCTGAGTTCCTATATAATGAAAAAATACTGGTCCACAATTTCAATCAATGGAACAACAACACAGAGTTGAAGTTCAGAAACTTAATTTGGTCTAAAATGAAAATATATCTAAAGCACAGATTTTCAGCCCATTAGCACTTCTCATCCTTTCATTTTTATTTTTTTTTAGTTCAATTAGTACAGATAATAGCCTGCCATGTTAGACTACGTGACCAGATAACTCTTCTCTCCTTTTTTGAGATAACACCAGTGTTAACCAAAACCTACAGTCTTACTGCAATCATCATTACAATAGCTCTCTGACAGGCTGTCATATAAAAGTATACCTCATGAACAGAAAACCACCTATTCTTTAATAAATATTTGACAATTTCTTGCATATACGACTCCTACAGTATTTAATACAAAGGATTTGCAAAGGTTTTGTATCTTTCCTGTCAAAACTGTAGTAGAAAGAAATTATCTCACATTTTCACAGAGAGTAGAGGAAACGTTTCCCTTGTCAAAATTCCTTTGCTAATCATTATATACTGCAT
The DNA here is from genome assembly GCA_030060385.1 of Muscicapa striata striata. NCBI lineage: Eukaryota > Metazoa > Chordata > Aves > Passeriformes > Muscicapidae > Muscicapa > Muscicapa striata. Next base: position 2,810,656 of record JAREIS010000146.1, read on the forward strand.
GCTATACTAGTGGATATGTGGGTCTGGAATAATATTTTAGAGAGGATTACTGTGTTCAGATGTTGAAAAGGAACATGGGACAATTCACACTCACTGAGCTCCTGAACTCTTTGCTGTTCAGTCTTATTGTAAATATTGTTACCAAATTTGTCATTTAAGTGTATGCAGCCACTGAATTGATATTGCACATATTTATAGAAATTTAATATTGAGGTAATGAGAGCAAGACAGTTAAAAATTCTAATTTATGTATGAAAACCTATATCAGCTGGAATTTATTTTTGATTATTTTTACCAACTACATGAACATAAACATTGGAACCATTTAGAACTATAAACAAATGCCAAGTGTAAGATTTTGGTTTTTTTAAACTATATAACATGATTAAAATTGCTGATACTATAAATTAATTTCTATTTCCAGGCTCATACTGTTAAATTATGACAATTTTTTATAAATGCATTGATAATTCCTTTTTAAATTTCTGATTAGTTTGAATTTCATCAGTATAAATACATAGTGATATATATTACAAACTCAGATGGCCTTATTTTGTATTATATTATAAATATATGTTATATTAGAAATTTATATTATGTAAGAAAGTTACCTTCCTTATTTTCAGGGGAAGAGAAGTAATTATTAAATATACTTTTAAAATAAAAATTAATAACAAAAAACACCACCTTTGTTGCTGTTGGTAGCCAAAGTGTCAGAAGTCAGTATAATTACAGTCTTATAAAAAGGGCATTTTGAGTAAAAAAGTTGACAAGGGTTATTACTAAGCCAGATAAAAGGGTTGTTTGAGGGGGTTTTAACATTTAAATTTAGAAATACATCTGGTGTTTTGTCTGAATGAACAACAAATATTTTATTTTTACTGAAATTTTCAGCATTTCAAGAAATTCTCTTTGTTGTATTCATCTTTTACCTTAAGATGAATCCTAAAGTCTGGTTTCCTGACTCATTGGCTTACTGGAGTATCAGTCTAATCAATAGATGGATCAATTTGGATCTAAAGCACTTGTTTCTTCTCTGTCTTTCAATCTAATAGCTATTTTGTTAATTATCTCAAGGATAGGTACCATTTGTCTCTATTAGTATTGCCTTTTTTCCCCTCCTCACTTGTAAACCTGGGAAAACACATCCCAGCAAACCATTCTGTTCACCTTTCCCACAATGTACCTTTGCCATGAGACACTCGAGACATGGTTTGGCACAGAGAGGAGCTGTGAGCTGTGATAACTTAGCTCCCTGCCCAAAGTTATACTCTCTGTAGATGGAAACCTGTCAATTTAGCCACACAGGAGACACATAAACTCTGTGACACCCATTCATTACCTCTCTTGATTACCCTTTCATGGACTAATTGGTCCATTTGTATTTGTTATTTAATATTGCATTTCTTCAGCAGTTCAGGCTTGGCAGGAATGCAGAGTGAAACTGTGTAGAGAATAAGTTCACACCCCAATGATAATGCAGGTTAAAATTTGAGTTATTTGCTTTTTTAAAATCTTTTCCTTTTCCTTTTCCTTTTCCTTTTCCTTTTCCTTTTCCTTTTCCTTTTCCTTTTCCTTTTCCTTTTCCTTTTCCTTTTCCTTTTCCTTTTCCTTTTCCTTTTCCTTTCCTTTCCTTTCCTTTCCCATTTCCTCATTAAATGGACTATGACTAGCACAGGTGATTTACTACACTGCACCAGACACACACAACGTTTCCATCTCAGTAGGGCTTCTGCTCCCACATTCACAAAATGCCAAAGAAATGCTCAGTATCCTGGACTAATGTGTTCCTTCTCAGGTCTCAGGGAGAAGTGCAGAGCCAGATTCAGGTTCCTTACGCTGAGAAACTGTTGACACTACTTTCTGCCCTTTCCCCCCATCCAATTTCATCTGGGGAAAGGCAGGCTGGCAAAGAAGGCTGCCCAGTGCAGTGAGGGTCAGACAGTGCAGAGAGAGGGTTCAGAGGAAATTACATACAATTTACTAGGGTTAATAAATTTAGGAAAGTACAGCTTCCTTTCCTTCTTTCTTGGCTCCTGTGTAATAACTTCAGCTTGCAGCACAGCAGTGTAGGGATCAGCATTAAATTAAAAGGTTCAGTCAGGATAACTTCCAGAGTCAAATGTTATATCTATGAAAATAAAAAGTTGGCAGTGGAAGTGCTGACATAATTATAGCAAAGTAAGCAAACAATTCTATACTTAGAAGATTGTAAACTGATGCTTTTAAAACTACTTCCTCTAGGAGACCAGGGTGGCAGGGTTTCATATTAAACACAGAAATTGGGACTTTGGAGGCTCAGCTATCATTATTTTTGTGCAGAAACCTGAGTTTCTCTTACTTGAGTTTCATATTTACAACACCACGGGGTATGTAGTGACATTCAAACCCAAAACAAATACGTATTTTTTAATCCCAAGCTGAATGGAAAAACAGCATGGATAGAAAGTAATAAGGTGTAGCTCAAGTCTAGTGTGAAAATGAACAAATCACAGGCAAGCATTTTTTTAAAGCTTAGTTTCTGATGTGTTTGTGTTTTCTGATGAAAGCTGACAGGTAGAACAGTTTGCTTTTTAAGAGACTGATGGAGCCCCAGGAAGACAGGTGACAGAAGCAAACGAAAACAACAGAATATCAGATCTGCCTGCCCTATTTAAAGAAATTTTGTCACACATGATTCTTTCTATTTTTATTTTTTTTTCTCTTATGAGACAGTGATGGACAAAAGACATTCTATGTTCATTTTATAGTTCAAATTTTAGTTTTCTTTGGTTGCATTTCTTAATTGAGGAGGAAAAGATAATGGTATTTTTGAGTGTGGTGGGATGGAGAGACATTCACTGTAGACACATACAAGCATGACTGTGAATCTAAACTCCTGGCACTAAGAAAGCAGCAAATATTTTAATGGAGGCCTAACTAATAAAAGGAAATGAAGAAGCTGCCTTTTGTTCTGACATCCTTATAAGATGCTTCAGTAATCACTGTTCTTTAGAAAGCCTTCACTTTCATCCCACAGAGACTTTGACACAAGGTAGAAAGATGCTACTCCTGAAAGCTCTATGTGACTTACTTGAAAATAGATAGAGGAGAGAACAAAGCTTTCTCCTTTAAACACATAGAGGAATATTAAGTAGCTTATTACAGATACAGAGAACAGAGGAAGAAGAGTTCCTGAAAAGGCCTCTTCGCCTGGCCCCAAAGGTTCAGACCCATGGCTTAAGAATTCTTTCTTCCCTCCCTAAATCTCAAAGCACTGGTTTAACATATCAAGAGAATATTGTTTTAATTTTTAAAAAGTTATAAGAATGGTGAAGTATTTTCTTGAGATGCCCCTGAGCCATCCTTAGGCTGTCCTTTGCAGCATAAAAGACATAAGTATGGTTGTAAAAGGTTGAAGTTCTAAACTTTTTGTGCAATAACAGGAGTTCTAACTGTGAAACTTAAAACATATACAGCCTATTGACACTACAAGGACCAATAGTATTGAACATAAGCAAGGGATTTTATTTATGAGTATTAATTTGAACTAAACAAATACGTCCTCAGAACAACAGATCATTTAGACAGGTACATGGTGAAGCAAATAAGAAAATTCAAAAAAGATTTATTAATCAATCACCTGTATAAATAGCAATCCCTATTTTTGTAGGATATGTGTTCTGTCATCTCAGAGCTCTTACAAGAATTACATAATACTTCAAAGTAGGGAGGGAGATTTTGGAGAGGAAATGAAAGATGAGGAAAGGAAAACAACTCCTTAAAGAGGGCATTCAAGAAGACATAAATCAGTCCACAAATAGAAATGTGAGACATAGAGGTAGGGCAAGACTTGCTTTAATCCAAATACCAGGTGATTTATTTATAGTATTATTACTCTTGGCTTCAAGTGGTTTAGATATAAAGCATTAGTCCTATACTAGGAAGGACATGAGTCTCCAGTGTCAGAGACTCTTCAGGCACAAATGCAATAGCACACATTATTAAATCTTGTTCAGTCATGTCTTGCTACTATTTAAAGGACCGAACTGTGTTCTTCTCCACAATTACTTAGTAATTTTTACTTTAAAATCCTTCTACATGTCTATTCACATCATGCCATGCAAAGTATTGTTAAGTCTCACCAAAATTATATATCATTGTGCACTAGTTACTCACAAAGTTGTCATGGATGGGATGATGGACTTTACTTGTACTGTAGAAGTTGCATTATGTTTATTGATATATACCAGTGATTTAACAAAGTTTGATAGTAAATGTGGCAGTTTAACAAAATCCGATGATAAGGTACACTTGATTACTGCATAGAGAACAGGCTCAGGCAAAACTGCCATGGAGACCCTCCCAATGAGTCATGAGGTTCAGAAAGGATCTCCTTGTGGTCTAAAAATTCTCAGAAGGGAGTCTTGTGCTGCTGGATTCAGACTTAGCCCCAGGCTTGGTCAATGGTTTATGTTTAAAGGATTGTATATGTACAATCAATCCTTTCCATCACTTAGCTAAGATTTTAAAATTAAGCATGCTATCAATCACTTATTGAAAATCAATTGTAGCAAAGAACCTTCCAGACTTAAGAAGCAGCCTTGAGAGTCATCATTGGTATGCACCTGCTGCCCTGCTGGAGTGCTCAGAGGGCCCTTGGCTTTATGCTATGTATTTGGAGTGAGATAATTAACTAGGAGACTTATTTGTGTACCTGTTTTAGCTATATACCTGTATAGCTGTGTTTTGGAATGGTGAGTGCTCAGCTAGCTTGTATATGTTGAAGCAGACTTACTGAGCAAGATTCAAGGCCCTAAACTATGGTGATGTTATCTGTAAGCCAGATGCATCCACCATAACCATCACTGGAGGTTATTGCTTAAACAGGCAAAGGGGAGTGGGAGGATCCCATGGCCACACCAGGAGTACTGAATTCCCAAGCAGTAACTAACACACGATCCCCCTCCAGGGCCCCCATGTGTCTTGTGAGGTTTGTGCTATCAAGCATTTCCAAGGAATGCTTGAATAAAATGGGAGGGTGGTCTCTTGGATCAACAAAATACTTGTTCAAAGAATAAATACATTAAGTTTCAAATTCATTTTTAGGGAAAGAAAGGGTTCAGTCTTGCCCCCTTATTTCATGCATATGTACAATGCCAGTGCCTCCTGCGTAAAACGAATCTACAGAATCTACATTACCGTGTCTAAACACATTCCAAGACAAGCCAAGTGCTGAATTACAAGCAGCTTGTGTTCATAGACCCTATAGTTGGTATGCTAAATGGATTAATTATTCATATTGACTATATTGATCCACAGGGCCTCCCTGATCTCTCTCTCCGAAGCAAAAAAACCCCAAATATAATCCTACTGAATTTGAACTTTAGAAGTATATAATTTATATCATTATCTTAAATTTTTTAGGTCTTTTCATTTTAAAAAGAAGGGTTCAACTTTTCTTTAATGTGAAAATATCTTTCCTTAAACATGAATTAATCTGACAAAAGAACTTTGACTTTTCAGATCCAGGATGCATTGCATACCTGCTATCCATATCCTAAGAGGTTTGTCACTGATAGCTAGCCTCTTACACAGCTTCTATCCTAAAATCTCTCTACCACACTTATACAAAACTTTTACAATCATGTTACATGACTTTTGAGCCCAGGATGTCTCAAGGGTTTGTATGGAGCACGCCGATTTTTTCTTTAAGGCAGTTTCTAATCCGTTTCTTTTATAGTGGAAGTATAGCTGAGACCACAACATTAAATTTCTTTTCCTCTCCAGTGTCATTTTACAATTGCCCGAGTTTCTATTTTCTGTTTGCAGTGCTTATTCTCTGAGTTCCGATGCCCTGGAGGCCCTCTGTGGTTCATGGACAGCTGAATAATCATTCCATTCAGCCAGCACAGTTGGGATGGTTCTCACCTCCCCGAGCACAAAGCCCTGCCTCATGTGCCCTTACCTTGTGAGGGATCAGAGCCCTGCTGCCACCTGAGTTCAGCAAATGCAGCTGTGGGAAACACACTCAGCAGCAGCAGCAGCAGCATGAAAGTGTATTGGAAAGCCTGGCAGAGGCAAGGTTCAAATGTACATCCTCAGGATACCTGTGCAATGGCAATACCTGGCATGTTTTGTCTTTGTCCCTCTTTGGGGAGGAGTTCAGACATGTGCTAGCCTCAGGATTCAACTCACAGCTAATTGTTGTGCATTCTCAATGGATTAGCTAGATGTTTCCCACATGAGGCAGAAGGCACAGACAGCACCAATGGGGAAGCACATTAAAAAGAAAAAAAAAAAGTAATAAGTATTGTGTGGAGGAAAGGCACTTAACCCTGGAAAGAAACTACTTCGATGAAAAAATCTGGCACCCTTAAAGCCATATTCTGACAGGCTCAGAGAGAAAACTGTAGCAAAATCAAACCAAAAACTGAAACTGAAGTTTGGTAAGTGCCAATTCCACTAAATCATTTCCATAAGGTGAAGTGGGGGGAAACATTATATGATGGACAAATAAGAAACTGATAGCAACCAGTAAGAACAAGCTCTATTTAGCACAATCTAGATTTACTTCTCTCCATTCATCAGCAAGTTTTCAGTCATCAATCTGAGACTCTCCATGGATAGGCAACGTTATCCCCTAGGATGCAAAATCTGACCCTTTTTTCTGTTGCAGTTTAGTTCCAGAGGATTTGATCCTGATATTACCCTCTAAATTGATTCCAGTAACAGTTCTCTGGTTTTAGCATATTGCCTCCATTCCTCCAGTGATGCTGCACTACTGTTTTCTTCCTCATGAAATCTGAAATCACTTCCTTCTGAAGTGCACGCAGGCCAACGGGCTCACTAGCAGCAACTCAGAAAAAGCCAATGCTTAAAAACTAAACATTCATACAATAATTAGACGAAACATTTATCCTGTCTAGCAGACCATACTGTGAATTTTTAAAAAGGGCAACAAATACTCTATTCTGCCTTCTGCCAGAAATAGACCTTTAGGCCTCCTGGAAAAAAATTTGCAGCTGGGAAAGAAAACTAAAGACCAAAAATCACAATTGTCTTTAAAGAATCAATAGTAAACTAATGAGCGTATACAACAAAACAGGCCACAGCACTGAATTCTCCCAGGCATTCCTGAAAAGCAAGAAAACATCCGCATAAAACACCTCTCATTTCCATTGCACACTGAAGACTAGCCATGGAGATGATAAGAACACTCATAATGACTCGTTCAAGGACAGAAAATCCACTGTACTTCAATGCCACAGTTGGAGAAAAGAAACCTCATTCTCACAGATTCTGTGGGGGCATGGTCTAACAGCATTACTGCACCTACACTCATACAGTCACATAGGCAGTGGCATCTTTGAGGTTAAGGCCCCAGGCTATAACCATGCTGTAGAACTGCAGTTTCTTCCACCAGGAAATTCAAAGCCAGCATACTCACAGCTATGTCAGTCTACACTTGGACTTGGATCCTACCCTTCATTTGAGTGCTGTGCAACTGAAGGATATGAGCACACATCACAGATCTGTTTCCACAGAAGACATCCTGGTCAAGCTAGAATTAAACATGTAACATTGAAATGTACACTGCATATACCATGCACACAGTAAACAGCACCATGATACACTTGTCTTTGTTTTCACTCTCAATCTACTATATCAAGTCTTTTTCCTAATGTCCTATTTTGCCTTCAGAAATCACTAATTTAATATCCTCCCCAATATCTCCCTTGTTGTTTTTGATCCTCCTACTTACCACTTGTTCTGATTCAGATACCAATCAGTCAATATTGGTGAGAATGATCAGAAGCACCATTTGTTCAGAGAACATGAAATATCCTGCAATTTACAGGCAGTGAGGCACACATGAAAGTTTTGTCTCAGACTTCTGAGACAAGAGAACAACAAATAAAAGAAACAAAAGAGAGGAGCTAACTACAAAAGGGACAGAGCACCTCATGCAGGTTCCTGGCAAGCCTGACCATACACCTTGCTGGATTCTGTGATACAGACATACCATGAAAACAGTACTAAGAATGACAGAGTGGACAAAAACACAGATCTATAAAAATTTTGTATACATGATAATATACTCAATTACAGGCTTTTACTTTACCTGACAGAACTGCTGTTTTTATGTTTCTAAGGCTCAAAACCCTCCCATTTCTCTCTGGATACAGTGCAATGATAAACAGCTATTTTAGCTGCCATTTCTACAAAACTAGTGCTTAGAAAGCATCAAAGAAGGCAAGATTTCCAGTAAGTGTCCAATGTCTGCAGGTTTTCTTTGTTTCTGTTTCTTCTGCTTCTATTTTGATTTTTCATGCATGACATGGCTTTACAAAAGGCCATGGTGATGATAGGAAGGGTCTCTATCAGCAGACATAGTCATTCATCAATAGTCATCATCTGCAGAAAGAGTCATCCAGTCATGATTAGTCAGCATGACTGAATAAAAAAGTGTCTATATTCAGAGAAACACTAGCTAAGTCATCATTGTTTAGGGCAGACTAAAGGCTTCAGCACGCAATTTTCGTTTATTTTGAGTTCCCTCCATTTGTCTTTTCTGCTCTGAATCATTCCTTAGCCTTCTCTTTCATCAAACACAGAATCACAGAATATTTTGGGTTAGAAGGGACCCACAAGGGTCATCGAGTCCAGCTCCTGGCCCTGATCAGCACTGTCCCTAAGAATCACACCATGCTCCTGACAGCATTGCCACAGGAAGAAAGAAATGGTCAGTGCCTTCTCCTTTGTCAAATGATCCCCACTCAACCTCAACATTATCCTTGGATCATCTTTCTGATAATAGTTCACATAGCATTATTCCTCTCTCAGTGTGTAGTAACTAAGAACACAACATGAGGACAAAATACACTGAAAATTCCAAAAGTAGGATCCTTCTTTGACATCAGTCACTGATTACTGGGGGAAATTATTGCTGTTTCTTGGATCTAATATATTATGAAATGAAGGCATTACTTTGAACATTTGATCTGAAAAATGAATGCAGCAGACAGAGCTAGCAGATGCTAGCTACATAAACTGTACTCTGGTTTCAAGCACACAGGCGATTGTAGATCACCATTAAGATAACTCAGAAAAAGACTGGGCTGTTCAAGAGAAAAATTATTATTTTTTACTTGGAGTAAGTCCAGTTCTGCAACTGAATCTTCTGGAACAGCACATTGGTACCTCTTCTGCCTATCAGCTCTGCCATTTGCAATTTTTGTGTTTTAACAGTCTTGTAACTTGTTTTGGTACCCCATTCCATACATAATAAACCTTGCTTTGAGCTAACAGAAGTGAAGTGTAAATTGAAAGTTAATTATATACTTTTGGATACAGCATCAAAGTACACCTAGGCACACAGTCTGCAAAATGTCAATGCAGCAACTGTGTGAAAGATCTCAATGCTATTGCAATGTATAGGGGTCAGCAAGGCTATTGACTGGTCGCTATTGGAGGTCTCAATTAGACAACTAAAGTGCTATGAAACAATCATGGAATTCGTGTCTCAGAATGTCACTAAGAGCAGGAAATTTTTGCTAAGCAGGTTTATATTCAGTTGTGTTTCTAGAGGTCTATTCTTTGTTCTCTGCTACTTAACATCAGTATCAGTCTCCTGGAAGGCAGAGACCTGGATATGAGGTTATTCTGGAGGCATGAAAATTTTATTTCAACTTTTAGTTCACTTCAACAAGGCCAAATTTAAAGTCAGATATGGTGACAGCAAAAATCCTCCATGCTACTATAGTCTGTTCTGTCAGATAGTGACTCTAAAAGATTAAAGAGCTTCAGCGACTAATGGGCTGCATGTGAGCTTTTAATATGATGCTCCGTCCAATAGAATAGCAAAACCCTTTAGATGTAAAAGTAGGTGAATACCAAATAAGAGCACACCTACCTAACACAAGTATGATTGCTGTCATGTCTAGTCTTATATCCTCAGATCAAGAAAAATGTTGAAAAGGAGTTACCAAAGGAGCAGAGAATAACTGGAGGATGAAAAATATGTACAGACCAAAAGTATCCAAGCGCTAAGTGTATTTATCTCAAAGAGAAGCAAAGAGGTGAGTTGATCACAACCTGTGTGTGGATACACAGAGAACAGAGCACCTCACTCAAGCAGATGTAGGTTACCACACTTCAATGGCTAGAAACTGAAACCAGACAATTTCAACTTAGAAAGCAGATAACATCTGAAAGTAATTAATGATGAGGTTTCTAAGAATTGTGGAAAGGCTTTTATTCAACACAGGTCGCTGTTTTTTTCAAAAAGTGTCCTCTAGTTCAAATGCAGCCATCTAGGTTTCAACAGGAATGAATACTGCCAAGTCCTACAGTTTCATTATGAAAGAGGTTAGATTAGATAATCACAGTGGGTTTTGGAAGCCTTTAAACATATTAGACCTACCATGAGGAGCTTAAGATTATTTATGACAGGATAGCATAGACAGCATGGAATAAGATGAACAATGCAGAAACTTTTCTTTAGGAAAGAGAATTGACTTTAGTGATCTACAGAAATAGTTTGTGTCAGAATTAGCACTCAGAACAGATACAGGGCAGATAACCCCCCTCATTAAGGGCACATGTCTGTGAAATATTCCTGGAAGGGGATTATTCTTATTAAAATAGTTATCTACTGGACTCCCACAATGAGGTTCAACATCTTAATGTGCAGCCAGTGTATCACCATGGTCTCTGCTGCTGAAAAATGCTGGTGTGCACAGTAATGGCAATAGGGAACCAGCAATGATACAGAAGCTGCCCTCACACATCCTAGTATGGGAATCTGCACAGATGGCTCTAACTCACCAGTGTTCTCTGCTTCTTAATATATGTCACCTTTCAGCATAATAGAAGACATTAATCACTTGAGGATATCTATGAAATTTATGACATTTAGAATACAAGAACCGAATCCTGGAATATAAAGTCAGGACTATAGCATCTGCAACCCACCTCTCTCAAATTCAATTTCTATGGAACTAAAATAAGGACAACTGTCTTGCCCACATCCCAGTACTCTGCATCAGTCTCTTCTGAATTCCAGCTCAGGACAGCACAGTGTAAGTAGTACCAAAAGCATAAATCCATGCAAAGACATCAATTAAGAAATACAAGGAATGATAGAGACTAATTCCTACAGAACCCTAAAAGTTGAGTCCTCACAGGACTAAACACAAGCTCCTGTAAATCCTCCATTCTGATAGAGAATTTTTTTCAAAAAACTTTCCTATGAATTAATGAAACTTCTGCTCTTTTTTGTCCTCAGCTCTTCTTTCTCCCTTCCTAAGAATATTGACAATTTCCATATGTATTTTTAAATGATTCAAAATATGTTCTTCCCTCTGAAAACTGGAAATTAAGCATTTTGTGGTGTGACTTGAAATATTTTCATTTTTTATTAAATAAATGTAAAATAATTTATACATAATATGCCTTATGGGAGCTGCAGTGCCTGTGTGCATTCCCTCTTATTATGCAGACTCTATCAAAGGCAGTAAGCAAGCAAAGAGGAAAGGAGGAAAAATAAAATTTACCTGTACTCCACCTACTATTTAACATCATCTGCCTTAGAATACATTTAATACAGTCTCATGGTTGAGAGTTTTTATATTTGTATCATTTTCACATATTTGGCCTTTCACAGAAAGTAGATAGAAACCCTGATAATTTAGTTTGACTTTGACTTTTAGGTCTATGAGTAACTTTTGGTGGCCATTTCAAAAACAGTTACTGAGAAGAACCTTGCTCACAAGTGTTATAAATAGTGTAAACAAGAAGAAGTCATTCCCATTTCTTACCTAGTCAGCATTGGGATTAGAAGCATTTTCCATTACTATTAGCAGCTACTGTTTACAGAGAGATTCTCCTGCATTCAGCACAAGTTAAACAAGATCTAAGGTTTGGTTTTTTTTTGTTTTTTTTTTTTGTCTGTGGTCAATCTACTTCAAAGGCACTTTGCTAAACTGGAAACAAAGCTATAAACCCTTTCTTGCATGCCCATGTCCTCTAGATAGATAGATATCTAGCCTTCAGTTAAACACCACAGTAATTTAAACTTGTAATTGAGATCTAAACAACTGAATAAGTTTCAATTTTTTTTCATTTCTATTTTGCATACTCATCTTCCTGAATGAATAATCCATAGTAAAGTACAGAGGACATCAAGAAAATACATGAAGGAAAATCTAAAACTGAAATTTAGATTGATGAGATGCTTAGGCTTCACAAACCTGAAAATGCACGCTAAAGTCTTTGCATCTTCAGTAACACACAACAAAGACCCCATAATACCATTAATCTTTTTCTTTGTAGCTGAGCCACTTACATGAGTTTTATTCCCCAGCTCATTCTTGGAAACTGATTCCCACTAGGACATTAACTGTACAATCTGAAAACCCTTTTGTGAACCAGATTTTAGAAGCCTACTATTGTTTATCCTGCAAGAATGTCTTTAGCCCAGACCACTTACTGCATTCTGTTTTCAATGCAACCCAATGAACAAGTTTTGGCACAGCTGAGGGAAAAGAAATAGGATAAAAAAGAAAAGGATAAAAAGACTAGAGGTAAAGCAGATAAGGTTCTGTTTAGGCTGCCATTGTTACTTGGGGGAATATTTTTTAAAATGATACCTGGAACAACCATTTAGTCCTAAAACCCTTTTCCCAGTCATCTGTTCCGATTTGTTTTTCCATTTCTCTTCTGAGACAAGCAGGAAAAGTAGTATTTTTTCCCTTTTACCAGTTCAAAAATGTCAGAGAATGAAAAAGCAGGGGCTTTGAGAACATAGCATAAAATTTGCAGTGAAAATATCACTATTAACATTTAGGAAAACTGCAGGTTATGACCAATTTTGTTTAAGGACAGACCAGATTTGGAGGCACTGATAATTCTGGAAAATGAGTTGTGCCTCCTGAGAATTAATTTTCTTCCTCAGAAGACACTCCTCATCTGCCCCTTCTTGCACTCATTTAGTAGCTATCAGAGATGGCTAAAATCAGTGGCTACTCCCCCCAGGCTCTTTACAGCCAGAACAGGATGGGAACTTTGCCCACATTAATGCTTTTTGCATTCTTTCTTCTCTGAGCTTTCACAGGACAGCCAGAGCACACCTAGACTTTATTCTCCATGCCTTCATTACAATCAGTTCTAAGACATGACACAGGTATTCCCACAGACTCTTCTGCCATTGAAGAAAAAAAATAATTTCATGAGCTGTGGTACAAAACTCTACTGTATACTCTAGGTTTAAATAGCATTCCTAAAAAACGTACAGACTAAAACCACTTTGTCAGTAAGCAGAAATATAATGTTAATTAAAATGCATTTGGAGATCTTTCTATGCAAATTAAATTGCAAGACTTTTGCAGAATCACCATTTTTCATTCCATCTAACTGTAACCAGGATGATGCAAACACTATGCCTTGAATGTTTAAGATTAAATTTTAAAATTTGCTGAGAGCTAAAACTTCAAAGTTTGGATTTTGACCAAATGACTCAGTAGAGCTTACTACAGTGTCCTTTCTGGACTTCCTTGGTTTTGTTATGTAATAAACAGACATAAATCATTTGTTTCAAAACATTTCTTAAGTCAGGAAGGAGGTGATGCATACCTTTGCAATAAATTTTGTATTTCTGTTGACAGGAATGCAATCTGTCAAAAAGAATTTTTTTGTACCTGTTTCATTTTTTGTTAAAATTCAACCTCATGCTGTTACATGAAGATAACAAAATACATGCCATATGCCACCTTTCCCTTTTCCTTAATTTGTGTTGCAGTGTCTTTCCAAAAGGATCAGTAGCATTGATAGACATGTAGTGGGACACAAGCACTTTGAATGCCGCATTTCTGGCTCAGACTTCACCCAGGTCAAACAGCAAGGAGCGAGCAGCTCATGTTGCTATCAGAGAGGTGCCAGTGTCTCCAGTAAGGAGCATGGAGCTCAGCTCACTTCCCAAAGGCCAAACACGGCTGGCTCAGGAGCACAGCTGCCACATCTGATGCTAATTGGGATGTGCTGCGTCTCTCGCACGACAGCGAGCGGAGGAAGCGATGAGTCAAGGAGAAAGAACAAACCTGTCATTACCTGAGATGAAGGTGCAAGCATGGCACCTTGGTGATATACAAGCAATGTCACTGCCCAGGTGTATGGCTCTGTAGATAAAAGGTCTTCAGAGTTGTCACTGTAGGACTGTCCACAGACACGCCTACTCATTAAAACTAAACAGAACCATCTTTTTGAGCAAGACCACAGATTTTTCATAGGAACCAATTAAGGAGAAAATAATGTTTTTGCATTATAGGAAAAAGTGATATGTCGTGACTTTTACATTCCTATTCAAGTAGTTTTGTAATGCACAAGCTAGACACACTTCTTATTTAAAGTATTCACTGGTAAGTTGGTAGTTTGTGTTAATCTTTTTTTATTCCCGATCTCTTCTTAAAAGGCAAAAGTGCTTGCATTGTAATTTTCTATTTTTTAAACTACATTTCTAAGCTGGCAGTTATGAATCTTTTTTAGAATGTTTTAATTAAAAATCACTGCACACATACATTTTCAGAAAAAGAAAAATACAATTTGATTCATGTATTCCTGCAACACTTAGAATAATTTTGTGGATTCATTTCTCTTTTCTTCCATAACTCAACATGAGAATATCCCAGCATTGTCAAATTGTGCAACTGTGTAGCCTTTCATTAGATCTATGCACACTGTAAATTCCTGGTTATAAATTTGAAATATCTTCTGAAATAAAGAAGCTTACTTTCTTCTATAACTAGAGGGCACTTGATTAATATAAAAATTAATTTAATTCATTTAAATTTTCTGTAAATTAATATGTTGTAGAGCATTATATAACAGTAAACATATTTCAAAATAAGAGATTATCTTGATCATCACTAATATTCAATCAATGCTCCTGGGATTTTGTTGGTGACAAGTATGCTAAGTCATTTTCCACTGATTGTTTCAGGATAACTGGCCACCTGGTCACTTTGACTTTTGTAGAAAATATATTTGCTCCTCATTGCTTTGTTCTGAATAAAAATCTACAAAGTCATCATCCAGATTGAAAAAAATAAATACACATCTAATGAAACATAAACAAATTGAAGAGACATTTCTAATTAAGTAAAGGTGACTTTTTAGATGATTGCACAAAAATGGAAAAGAAATCTATAGACATGAGAAAGATAGAGAAAAAGATAATATTTCAAGAAAGTTCATTAATATAGTTAGGAAAACAAGTTTAACTTATTTTCATAGAAAAGCTGAATACCACTAAAACTAAGTGTTCCATTATATTTTTACACCTACTTTAATATGCTGAGTCTTCTAACATTTTGCAGCTTAAAACTACGTTAATTACTATAAGTTCCTTAAATGCTACTGAGTATCTCTGTTATGCTTTCATATAATTAACATAAACTTGATATATGTTAGTAATTAAAAAAAAAAAAATTAAAAACCCAATGAAACAAAAAAACCCACCACAACAGACAGGCTGCACTAAAATTGCTGATTTGCAATTTGCTCCTAAGGAAAGACAAGCTTAATCTCACATCTCCCAAAGGATCAAATTTGGGATGATTCAATAAATCCACCATTTAGAATCTATATAAGGAAACTATTAGCAAGTAATGTTAATGTCTAAATACAGTTAGATGTACTGTACTGTTTCATAAATGATATGCAAAAAGCCTTTACTCCTTAGGGAAAAGAGACTAATACTATTCAAATAATTAGTTTCAATCCTTCAATCCTTCACATTCCTGCTGATACAGGTTTAAAAACTTGGCTGCTATTTTGACATCCAATTGAAATACCATGTTCTTCAGTCCTGTCTACAAGATGACAGATTCATATTCTAATCTCAGAATGTTACATAAATTATTTCCTCAAATTTCTATATTTGTACACACTCAAGGACCTTAGAAGATTTGTTTTCCAGTCTTCCTTCTGCTTTATCTAAAATCTTTTATCCTTTTATAAGAGCTCATTT
Source organism: Muscicapa striata striata (assembly GCA_030060385.1). Lineage (NCBI taxonomy): Eukaryota > Metazoa > Chordata > Aves > Passeriformes > Muscicapidae > Muscicapa > Muscicapa striata. Next base: position 2,826,662 of record JAREIS010000146.1, read on the forward strand.
TAAAATTTCTGGGAATATATAATATTATTTGGACTTGGGACACCATCTGAGGCATTTTTAAACTTACATTCTTCAGCTATTTGGACTCAAGTCTAAACATATTTATAAGTTTCAATATGGTCTTTCTGTCTAGGCAAGTTAACAGATTGAAGTGCTTGATCATTTGCACTGAAAGCACCCTGATAGCCTATTTCATACAATCCAGAGTCCTAGAGGAAATTAGACAAATGAAGCAGACCATTCAAGAGAGGAAATACCACACCACAACAGGGGGTTTCCATTATAAAAGCTGAAGCACTGTCCTAGAATGGATATAAATAGGTCCCTTGATTTCAGCTAAATTTGTACATATACTTAGTCAAATATGTTACAAACAAATAATGATACTTTTAAAATTCCTAATGTAATTCATATCTTTTTAAACCTCTCCCCTACACTCAGAAACACATACATGTGTGCAACATTTTATCACTGTGAGGGTGGTGAGGCACTGGAACATGCTGCCCAGGGAAGCTGTGGATGCAGAAGTGCTCAAGGCCAGGTTGCTGTGAGCAATCTGAACCATTGGAAGGTGTCCCTGCCCATGGCAGGGTGGTTGGAACTAGATGAGCCTTAAGATCCCTTTAAACACAACCCATTAAACGATTCTATGATATACTAGAACTAATACAAAGAAATAAATATGTACATTTATTGAGATCCCAGAGTCAAATATTATTTTTTTTTAATCTCATGATTCAGTCTTCAACTGTCTTGTCTCTGTGACATTATAATATTAGTAACTCAGAAATGCTGGTGTTGCCACTCATAGACAAACACTTTTTGCATGTCTCAGGAGTCTCTTATTTGTACTGGGGTTCTACTCATTGTCCTTTGTTCATCATTTATGTTCTAATTACTAATTTTTAGGTGTTCATTCCATGAGACGAAAGTATGATATGCATCCAACAACAAAATGTGACTGAACAATAGATAAAATGAATCCCTGAATATTTTTTAAAACAATTGAAGAATGGAAATTAAAAGCATAGGTTACTTGGCAAGAATTAATAAATGCTTAATCAATTTCAGAACATATGACTGGACAAAAAATGCTACACTAAACAAAAAAATTCCTCAAGTAATTTTTTTATTACTATTTTAAGTAAATTCTCTTCAACTTGCTCTTATATTCATTATCTTATAAGGGTCACATACAAACTGCTGTCAACTGGAATGTCTTCAGTGACTTTAAACAGGCTGTAGATCAATTTCTGAGACTATGTAAGTACTGCTTAATCCAGTCATTTGTACTAATGCTGCTGGAAACATAGCAGAGGCCTTCATGATCCCAACAGAAATAATTATGGTCTTGGTAAAATACTTATCTGAAGGGAGACCAGGAAGACTAGGACATGCTAATCTACTGAGAAAGAAAAACCCCAGAAAAATTAGGGGAATATGCAGAAAATTGTGGACAAAGAATATCTCCCAGTGAAGAGGAAAAAGGTGTATTCATATGAGTGCTGCAGTACCTTCTGTACTTTCTCCATGGCTGTATTATGAGATGTATTATTTACAGTCTTGATTATTTTAATTTTTTTTTGTTCCCTTAGGTCCACATGAACTTATGTTGGCTTCACACTAACTAAGCAGAAGCTTAGAGATGGGGGTAGGGGTATGTGTATAAGTCGAGGCATTTTCTGATCTTAGATAATCAAATGGCAACTCCAAGTAAAAATTTCAGATACAAAAGCCATATCCTACAATGGCACGTGTTTGGGCACAGAGCAATTATTTCATTTCTGGTCTGGGGAAAAAAAGAAAACAAAAAACCCTCAAAGCTCTTGAGCTTTGGGATACCATCAGCACTAAAGCAGTCTCATGAGGAGTTCATGAAGCTTGCATTAACCCATATATTAGTAGCATCTCAGTTCATTTTCTACATAACAATGAATCAGATTAAAATTTTAGCAATTTAGCGTTTACGTATTATAGGCTTTTGACTGTTATCAACTATTTAGTTTAGTTCTGATACTTCTGTTTCAATACCAGATAACTTGTCTCAAAAATAACCATAACATAGCTCAAAGATCGCTATCCTGAGAGAAAATATTTTGCATGATGATAAGTAAGTATATAAATTCTGAAGTTACTAGTCAGGTTAAAGTAGAATTAAAGTACAACTGAGTATACCCAAAAGGATGAAGTGCTACCTCAAATATCCCAGTAGGAAAAATAATTAGTCCTTTAAAGTTATCTGAATTAATCAAGAATAATAAGAGAGAGAATAGATCAGATTCTCCTTCCTCTTTTCTTCTTTAATTGCCTTCATTTTATATGCAGATACAAATTAGCCTTAGATCACACTTGTAAAATATTAAAACTCCAGTGAGATTGCTGTTGGGCTGACTTGTATTCAGAAATAGATTGTACATTGGATGCTTCTTTTAAAATATAATAAGTAGAAATTGCTCATTTTATTTTAGGATTTTAAAAAAATGTTTGTATTTATTTCTTAGCATTTGGAGCAAATTTGCACACCTCTCTGTGAATCTGATGGTAAAGCTGTATTAAACAAAACAATCAAAGACCGGATTAGGTCATCCAGATAATCTCCTTCCAGTATGAGATAAAAATTGTTGTCATTTATATTTCTGTTGTCATGATAAACCAAAACACTGCCACAGACTCATTGTACAAATAGAGCAGTGATATTACTTGCCTGGTGGAATCACACTTTTAGAACACAGAAAATACAGAGGACATGCTAACAATAGACAGTTATAACTGGATATGTTAGCAATCATAGTGAACGCAGTAATCATGAGTGATTGCCAGAATAACGATTCTTGTATTTGCCTATGCTTAGCACTTCTAAATACATTCAGCCTTGAAAATACCATCTATAGAGCATGCTTTGCTATACTAAAGCCCCATGAGGTTGAATTAATAGCGTTCTTGCAATTCACACTTCCAGGAGTGGTTTTTTTTTCATCAGGGTAAGCCACAGTGATAATGCCCTGTATTTGTACTTGCATTTCAATGAAGAAAACACCTTGGTTTGTATTATTTAATTTTGGCTATGATCCAACAAAGCACTTAAATATGAGCTTAAACTTAAAGCATGAGGAATCTTGCTGATTATGAGACTACTCACGTGTTTAAGGTTAAGTATGTTCTTAAGTGTTTTGCTGTATTAGGACCTTAGATATTATTATCACTGATTTATTGGGGAATGTGCAGGTGGGAATGAAAGAGACAAAATGCATAGTTTGCATATTTTGAACTGTAGTGTGTGACTCCTTATATATTAATATTGCTGGAGATGAAATATATACTTGAAACACAGGGAAAGGTGAGAATGTTTTTGTTCTGCATCTCAGAAGTCCCAATAAACCTGCAATTGGGAAGATTGATTTTACATACACTGTCTTCCTGTTTCATTATAAAGCCACAGAAACTTCATTTTTTAAAAAGAATTATTACTTCTGTTTGATTTATCAATAATGCTCCTGCTGTAATTATGGCAGAAATAATGAATGGATCTCCTGTCTGCCATGAATTATGCTACCTTGTGCACAGCTAGCCTGGTGGGCTTTAATGATGCCTCAGACAAATTAAACATATTAAAGTTTGTTATGCACAGCTACTTCCAGTGTAACAGAACTAAAAATCAATTTCTGAGCCAAACTTTTATGCAAAATATTGCTCAAAAGAAAAGATAAAAGAAAGGTGCTTCTAATTTCTCCCATTATCAGAGTAGCAATTGACACAGTTTGGAGAAGAACTGGTGCTTGATAGCTCATTGCTCTACATCCCACCAGTGAAAGTTGTCCACCCTCTCCCACACTGCATCGTATCTTGTGGTTCAGGATGATTTAAATCAAGTGATGATTGATGGTGATATTAGCCAGTGAGAAGGAAATGTAGCAGGATCCAGCCCCTCAGAACACCATCAGATGCATCCTTTGAATGGAAGGCATATGCCACAATTTTTGTCAGACAACAGGTAACCTTCAAAAGACCTTACTGTTAATTTCAGAACTATTTTCTTTCTAAAAATTCCATGATGGAGAAGTAACTTGGCTACATTGATGGCATTAGAATGAAGGATTTCCCAGTCTCACTTTGTATTTTGCCTGGCCAGTTGGAGTGGTTCCGCCTGTCACCTCATCACTAAATCCAAGTAATGAAAAAGGACCTTTTAATGAGTTACATACAACACATAATTGCTGTAAAACTCTAACATCCTCCATGCAAATAATTCTTTGGAGATCATTAATTAGATTTTGAGGAATATTAATTTCTCCAAACCAAAAAAAAAAATATATATTACTACAGGGAAATGGGCTTGAATCAGTTTTAAGTATGATAAAATTAAAGTCTGTGACAATTAATCAAGTAGAGCACAAGAGAGCCTGGTTTAAAATGAAAAGTATACTGTTAATCCTGCTTCCCGTGGTTATAATTAATTAGTATGCATAAATACTATTTTAAGAAGACTATAAGTTATCTGTGCATCAGAATATTTCCTGTTTGCATTTTGATGTGAAAATAGCACAGACACCAATAGTTCAGAGCTACTCCTGTGGCATCATGATTCTAGGAACATGTTTCTAAAACATACAAATTTTAATCAGTGCCCCAAGAGTGCATCTATTTGTATCACAGGGCAGCTGCAAAACAGCTTGAGTTCAGGCTATTAAAAAAAAAAAAAAAAAAAAAAAAAAAAAAAAAGGAGAGAAATAATAAGGCTGATTCTACTCTAACAAAACTGTGATCAAGACACTTGAGTACAAACAGAGGTGCCTCTAGGGCATCATAGAAACTTACTGTAAAACACTGAAATAATGCTAAAAAGTTTATTTTATTAAAATTAACAGTGTTGCCTTCTCCATCATTCTACCATTAAATGAAGCACTGAGAAAAAGAACAGTTGGTCCAGTTTGCAAGATTATAAATAGCCACAGATTGTTTTCTGAACACTTGAAGGACTCTGTGCAACAGAAACAAAACAAACAAAAAAACTCAGCAAAAAAACAATCATGTTTCATTGCAATTAAGTGAAGCCTTTTTTTTCTGGAAAGCTGAGGTGAATAATTTGCTTGTATGCAAAAACAGAGCAAAATGTTGTCCCCAAATGCACTCACATAAATCCAGACTATCTTTTGTGAATTCTTTTAGAGTTGCTCCACCTTACAGCTAGTGTAACTGAGATGACAATTTGAGAATTGATAACAGTCTGACACTCCAATTCCTGTTGATCCCAAGCATTGAATTCTGCAGCTGAAGAACCCCAGCGTTGCCTTTGTACTATGCTGGTGGGATATCAGGGCTCTCCCATCTTTATCCTGTTTCACCATAGAGGTGTACAACACCCTCCAGAAATCTGAAATATTCTCAGAGAACTAAAACTGTCATTTCTACGTGCAAAGCAGTGTGGCAGTGGTAGTAGCAGTGATAGTGGTAGTGGCAGCATCTCTGAGAAGTGACATCCCCAACTCCAGGAACGGTGGCAGCATTGACAGTTTCCAGGAGCCAGCATTGAACAACTGTTCCCTTCCTCTCACGCCGTGCAGGCAGGTCTCTGAGGCTGTGTGTAATTTATTCATTATGTGCTCTGCTGCGTGTCCCAACATCAGCAGAGGCAGGATGGTGATGAGCAGCCACAAGAGGCACGATGTGCTTCCAGCTCTTCCAGCCCAGGCACAGCACAGGCACCTCACAGCTTGTTCTGAACATCCTTCAGGCTCAAAGCCCAGCTCTGGGGTGCAAGGCTCTTGTCATCACCCCTGACATATCCTTCCTTATGCATGAATGTATACTTTCCATAAACCTATACTGCCCTTGACTCCCTTGCAATAGCAACTGTGAACAATAATGACAAATAGTTTATTTGGGTTTTCTCAGAGGACAGCCTGAGACATCTGATTATTCAACATTACTTTTTATGCTCTGGGGTTTAAGATCTAAGCAACTATCTGTGATAGTTGAATGCTGTGGCCTTGGGCAATCATGACTTTTTCTTCTAAGAATATTTATCCTTATGTTAAACTTTAAATATTTATAAAGTCTCTGAGAGACAGGATAGATCTTTCTGAATAGTTCACAATAAATAAGTAAATAAACAAATGTGTTTTGCACATTGTTTGCTGCTAACTCTAATCCCTTCCCTTCTAAACAAATGCTTTTAGTGCTCTAAGCAAGTACAATACACTATAAATGGGAGCAGGCACTGCTTTTCCATAGACAGGCGTAATATGTTTATATCATGCGACAGACTTCTCATGGGAATGAAAACAGGTTTTTCTTTCTAATGATTTTTCTTCTTTTACATTAAGCAAATTATTAAAAAACACACTAATGACCAAAACTGAATTAACATATCTATGGGTCTGTAGCTCAGAATTCTCTTAATTACAAGGAAAAAACCATACCAAATCATTTGTAGTTGTTTGTACTTCAGTGTAATCTAAGAGCCTCACAAATATATTTAAATCACCATGACTATTAAATTATACTTCCTAGTAACACTAGGAATACTTTACTGCATTGAACATAAATTGCATTTAACATCATATTATCTGGTATTAAAGAGAAAGTAAGATGTGCACAAAACTATTCAGCAGAATTGAAGTTCAATAATTACACTTTTCCTTCAATGATAGACAGTCAATGCAAAATCTCTCACTGCAACAAAATCCTTAAACTGTATTTAACGTGTTCAAAGTAGAATTTCTTTCAAATACATGCTCAGATGGATTTTGTCCAAATAGGATGATACTGGGTGGGGGTTTTTTTAATGTCTGGAAGAATACACTAATATGTAATAATGTGCAAGCCAGAAGAAGCTGTATATGATCTGCTTTAGAAGGAAGCATTAGGACTAAAGTTCCAGGTGTATCCAAGATGAAGTGTCTATGTATAGACATGTGCCACGTGGCCTAAGGGATTGGAATCTCATTGGAGTACACAGCATCTGGGACCCAGAGAAACATGCAGCTGCCCTTAGGCATTCACCTTGGCTGTTTGGGCACAGGCAGCTGGTACCTCAGCTGGTACTCTTGCAGATATCCATGGGCACCCTTCCCACATGTCAGGTGGAGCTGCAGAAGGTCTCCCTCTATCAGATCTTGCAGCTGATAGAGGTGTCCCAGCCTGCAGCACTGCAGATAGCTCCAGGTGCCAATGTTTAGGCAGCTCAGTGAACCCCCATTTTCGAGTGCTCACTTTGAGATTTCTTTAAAAAATTATTGATTCTCCTTTTCTAATGTCTCCATAGAACTATTTTCTCCTGTGGACCTTCAGCAGTGGTCATCATGAATTGAGACCTTGGCTCCAATATGAATATTTGCTGTTTTCCTGGACAAAAATTCCATGTTGTTCTCATAGGTAACAGCCCTTATGCGACACCTTCAATTATTCACCTAGATTTATAAGACCAATAAATGAGAGAGAAATAGCTTCAGATACTTCTGATCCCAAATTAAAATTATCATTCAAAGCTAACTTACAAAATTACTAACCAACTTGTGATCTCTAATCTATTAGATCAGCACTGTCAGCACCCAATAATGAAGCAAAACTCATGAAATGCATTTGTCAAAAGTCTGTAAAAGTCTTTGTAAAGAAAAAGTTACTGCAATTCTGAACTGGAATAACAACTGGAATGTGGGATTCCTGTAGGAATAATGTGAGTGCAAAATCCTGACATCTGTGAGAAGTGTTCATTTTTCAAAAGATGCTGTCAATATGTCATTAATATTAAGAGAAATAAGGTTAGTAAAGTTCAATATATATTGAAGAGTTTCCTTGACATTTAACACATCATATTAAAAGCTTCTTCAAGAGGAAAGAAATATCAACTTGTCACCTAGAGATTGAAATTGAACTGCTCTGAGACAAACTGCTGTTTCTTTCCCATGATGAGATTCAGAGGATGGGCAAAATGTCAAGATAAAAATAAACTATCTGGGAAAAAAACATCAAAAGAAATATAGCCATTGTTACAGTTACTGCCAAAATAATCTAGAAAATCCAATTGTTCCCTGGTAATAATATGTGACAGAAGTCCCCACACATTCAGATCTGGTCTTGAAACACAATGGAAAGTATTACTAAAGATATAGTCTTCTGCTCCATATAATCCATTAAAATCCCTGGGAAGAAAATAGCTCAATTTTTAAAGATAGATTATATTTTCAAATCAGAAAGCATAAAAATTTATTTTCTTTTATTCAAAGAAAACATTCTGAGTAAAGAAGAAAAGCCAATTGCTAATATTAGTAGGACAATTTTACATTGAAAGACTGCTAAGTAATTTTTCTGAGTACATTCATGGGTAAAAACTATTGTGAGGATATTTAAACATATTGCTAAATGAGTAATATCAAATACAAATCCGTAATTCATAAAAACTAAGTGAATATATTGATAGGACAGATAGGATAAGGCCTATTATTTTTCGAAACAGATTTTGATGTCTGGAGCTACTACAGATAATTGCTTTACTACAGCTCAATCTTCTGCTTTCCGTGGACATGACTCTTCAGCAACAATAACAACAAAAACACTCAGTTCTTTTTTCAGGAACCAATTAAATGTGTGTGTATTTAAAATTTATAAGTGGAAACTCTGACAATTAAGAACAAAATGCACACTAAAACTGCCAGAAATCCAACAAGTTTTTATTATAAGTATCTCATTTTATCTAGCATATAAAGCATCTTCTGTTGTTTACTTAGCATGTTGAAAACACACACAAATAGTCTATCCTTTAGCTTCAATTTTTTACCTATGTATTAGTGGCATCTTTTTCTTTTCATCTAAAAATGGAGTATACATTTCTTTAACAAAGATATACATTCAAGAATTTGAGTTTCAATTTAAAATCCAAGCAAATACTTCACAACTTCCCATTCTTCCAAGTCCCCTTAAAATGTCCATTGTCAAATAAAGGCTCAAAACCTTGTATTTGTTCCTTCACTATACCTGCAAAGATGTTATCTGATAACCTCTCTCCTAGACCTTTTGACAGAGAAGTCAATATTTCAAAGGATTGGCCCTTTCTCCAAAATAAAGCAATCAACAGAAATTTGTTAAGCTAGTATCACAAATAGAGGTGTGACTAGGCATTATACATCTTCTATCATCTGATGGAAATGAAGCCTATCTGCTTGTTCAGAATTTTTTTGTTTGTGAACACACCTAACAGTTCACTTGAGGAGCAATTTTTTATGGGGAACAGTTCTTTTTAAATCAGCATTTTCAGAATAATCATATTAATCCAAGAGCCATAAAGTGCTGAAGGAAAATGGAATAAACTACTTCGAAAGACTCAATGTGTTTTCATCTTATTTATTGTTAAAATTGTCCTTGGAAAGGGCAGATACAACAGATTTAAGACTTGTTCATTCAAGATTTATCATGTCAGCTTTCATTAGTATATGTATTTTAAAGACATGGAAAATCTCTTTTGCCTACACACAGATGGCAAATACACACACAAAAATCCAAATTATGTTGAAAACATACCATAACACTATTGAAGAAGGCTTTAAATGTTAAGAAATGCCCATCTTTAATTTTCTTGCCCATCCTTCATTCTGTGTGCATCCTCTTTCCTCATAAACTTTTTGACAAAATCTAATTATGTGACCACTTCTCTCTTTCACAGGACCTCTGCTTTGCTCAGTGCACAGAATGTTCACATAATGAGCAACTACTCAATATTTTGTTATCTCCTCATTTTTCAATGTGTGACCCAAGGCCTTATTTACTGCACACTAGTCAAACCCTTCTCTCAAGACAGAATTGTTAATTTCCTCATAAGTTTCTCTCATGCTTATCACCACGGTACATAAACAATTAAAAATATTAATTATCCACTGTTCACAACACTCCTACAAGATTATAGAGAACTGAAGAGCAAAGAAATTAAGGTCAAGAAGGTCTACTAATTTAGCAACTGTAGACAATAGTTTAGAGTTTAGTGCATATTTCTTTCCTCTTGTACAATGACACAGACCCTTTATTAAAGACATACATATACTATATAGTTAAAGCCCACAGCATGGTGCATTTGCAGAAGGTAAGAGTATGATTAGAAAAGTAAAGCAAATTCTGAAATTCCCTGTCTATGAAATTATTTTCCTTCTTGAGTCTAATAAAATCCCTAAAAGGAAGCTTTTTGAAATTATGTAAAATAATCTATCATATGGTAGGAAACTGAGAGCAACAAGGATTTATATCAGGATGAGAAAGCTTGGTGCTACTTGAGGTGAAAGAGTGGCTGACAGCACTAATAATTCATCAGCTCCTGTGTGGACTTGCAGCAGGAAGGACCAGGACATTAGGTGAAATTCACAGGTTCTTGCTGATATCAGGGTAATGGCATAAAGTGGGAGACTAAAGCTCCAGTACAGACTGTGCGGGGCAATATGTTCATTGTGAAAGATGGCCATTTTTTCTGTATCCTTCTTCTCCCAAAAGAGTGATCCAAACCTCTCCCTATCCAATCTCTTCTCCATCTTTTCTTATCCATCTTTTCTTATGCTGAATCCATTTTGTCTTGTTGGAATGTCATATTATAGACTTGAAAGATAACACCAGAGAGCCCGCAAAATATTTAGGGAAAGTCGTTTAAATCAGCCATAACTAACAATACTTTAGTTTTTCCAACAGATTCAAAGCCAGATAGCCAAAAGTTCTTTCATTTCTTTTTGTTTCTTGGTTGAGAACTTCATTACATTTGTCCCTTTGTTGTTTTGTTTTTTTTGTACTGATAAGTTTTACGAAACATTTTCCACAAAGACAGATGTCTGACAAAGATACATCCACTAAGATTCAAGTAATCATTCTGCATTGATATCTGACCTTTCCTCTGCAATTTAACCTGTTGCTTGGTCTCTGAATTAAAGCTTATTTTTCTAAGGTAATTTAAGTTTTCCAACTCATCCTGTCTCACAAGGGTATAATCACCTGCTTGTCTGAAAACTAACTTATTTCCTTTTATCATGCCTGGATTATAAAGGCAAGTTGGAGTAAAAGTGAAATAAAGCAATATATCCTTTCCTTATTCTATTTATCACTCATCAGTGAGGCACAAGCTCCTGCATCATGAGGGATGGTCTCAGCTGAGCAGTTTCACTGTTGATACCTTCCCCATTTATACACAGGAGCAGATGGCTTCTCACCCAATGCTGTCTCTTGAGGGTTTTAACTGTAGTAATGTAAATGAAGTGTTCAGTTAAAATTAAAAACAAAACAAAACAAAACAAAACAAACAAACAAACAAACAAACAAAAAAAAACAAACCAAAAAACAAAACAAAAAAAAAACAATAAAAAACCACTATTTAGAGACCCTTTGAAATTGTTGTGTTTAGTGACCTCTAGTGCTAAGGGTCTGAGTTTATTTTCACACTACATTTTCTTCTAGGATAAAACCAATATACAAATACATGTTATGATCAACCACAGTCGTGTTCAAGGATACACATGAACATTATTTTCCTCCCTTATCCTGTTCTTTCTTTGTGAAATGAAAGTTTTTGTCATGTGCTTGTCCAAACCTGCCATAGAGTTAAGCCCATTAGAGATGAGTATAACGATTCCTATCCTCTATATTCAGAATGCAGGGAATAAAAGATTAATTAGAGAAGAGTCTGTGTTCTAGAAATTAGTCAGCTCATTAGAGAATAAAATTAACTCTTTATTTCTGCCTTTGCTAAATTAGATACTTCATGACTGCAATCTGTGAAAGAACCACAGTAAAAGCAATGCATGCCAAGTCAAATAGCAGCACACTCTTCTGTTACTCTTGAGTAACAGAAACTTGAAGCAGAAATCTAGACACCTTACATTTGATATAAAGAAGAATTTTCCAAACCAAGGGAATATTAGGAAATAATTTTAAAGTACAAAAGGAAATAGAAAAAAATGCAAGGAATGCAAGGACCACTGTAAGAGAGGAACAGAATGAAAACAAGAAGAATGGAATGCAAAGCCAAGCGAGTGGAGACCAAACTTATTACATTCTTAACAATCAAAACAAAAGACAAAAAAAAAAAAAAAAAAAAAAAAAAGATATTTGAACAGCAAAAATATGAATTAAAAAACTAGTATGACAACAGTGGGATAAGTTTCAATAGCAGTGATCTGAAACAAGCACTAGGTAGGGGCTTGAGGAATGGTGAGATGATATAGAGTGCAATTTTCCAAAGAGTTCACAGTAAGAAATTGAAGAAGTTTGGAAAATTTTAGCGGAATAGACGAATAAAAAGATGATTAAATCTTCAGCACTGCTTTGGATAGAACGAATTTGTAGATAAGCCAGACATGAAGAATGAGTAGCAAAGACAAATTAGCTGGAAATTATGAAAATTGTAAGGAGAAGGGTACTGGGGAACCTGAAAAAATTAAGAACACTCAAGGAGGATGAAGGCCTGATGGTGAACAAATCTTCCAAGAAACTTGAGTATGATGATGTGCCATGTCAAAAGCAGAAAAGGAAAATTCATCTGTTTGCTGACACAAAAACTGTTTCCATAAACTCAATTGAAAGCTTTGTAATTATGTTTCAAAGAAAGATTAAAAAGTCAAACTTTAAAAAAAGCTTTCTCTCAAGTGTGGGATTTTAATGACGAAGAAATGCATTGGGGAAAGCAATGGAAAAAGGTGGTTAGTAGCTCATTGGTTTAATATATTGATCAACCAGATGGTGCAGAAAAGCAAAGGGAAAAAGGAATTGAAAGCTACATTTCTGTAACTCCACACTCTGGACATGGCAAGGTAGGCCTAAAACTTTATTTTTCACTTAATTGTAAAGATATTTACTCCAATATACTGCCTTGAAAACATCATGCATTTTAACTAATGTTATTATAAATACTGTGCTTCCCATGGTTGGACTTCTTATTTGAATTCCTCATAATCCTGCCTCTCATGTAATTGATGTGCTTTTATTTTTATTTACAGCACTTACATAGGGAAAAGAATCCCTCACATCAGGAAACTCAAAGAGGTCTTCTAAATAAGGAAATAGACAAGAGCCAATCCAGCTAATCAATAGCCTAAATATTTTTTAAATTAAAATAATGAGCAAGAGCCTCAGACCTACTTAAATGTGTTTTAACTCCCATAGCACAATGAGCACTTAACAATGCTTTAAACAAGCAGCTAAGAGTTTCTCAGAGCAGGGAGTCCTTGAACAGCACAAAGGTAAGGAAACCAGATAATATTTCCTGCTTTAAACCCTTGCATGTGGAAAATTAAGAGGGAAGGACAACACCAGGAATGTGGGGGAGGAGGATGACTGTAGTGCTATTCTTGCTGCAGTACCTTCCCTGGCAAAGCCCCAGCCAGCTGAACTGAGATCACTGTAAATCACAGCCCTGACACCTCACAACCGAGTCAGGAGGTAGTGAATAGAAAACAATGTTTTTCTTTCTACCATCAATATCTTCTCCCATCAATCAGAGATGATTCAGATGTACACCTTTCACAAACATTCCAAAGACAGTCTAAACATAAGACTGAAAATTTCCTCTATTACCTGGGTGGAAAAAAAAAGCACACTGTAAGATTAAAAATTAAATATACGAGAATAATTGTATTAAATTGTTTTTTTTTTTAAATGTACTAAACATACTATGATCAAATTTCTGAGCTATTATTTGTATCTTTAAGAAATGTCATAACAGTTATTTCTCTTAGTTTCATACAAATTAGGGTTAATTAAGGTCAGTTGGACCAGTGAGATTTAGTCACCTTTTTCCAAGAAATTACTAATTCCCAGTATTAGAAAATAAAAGAAACGAAACAGTAAACCTGACCAAAATATGTCCAATAAGAACATAAAGAATCTCTATCCATACATATATTTGTACCAGAAACATTCATAATTGATTAATGCATAAGTTATATAATATATATACATCCTTATATAAAACTTATGTAACCCCTGTATAAAAACAAATGTAGAATTCTTCTTGTTGTGATTTAAATTTGCAGGTAAAGTATGAAGGGGAATTTATTTACAGCACTTTTTCCTCTGCTTATTGCAATAAACCCTTAACTTAAGAACAAAATGAATATTCAAATAAATCTAAATCATTTATAGTAGTTTTTTAAATAATGTCTTTAATCTAGTCATTTGCAGAATAATTGTAAGAAATAATTCTGGATTTCTGATAAACCAAAGCTTATTAATTTCTACATATGCATTAAAATGAGAAGTTCAAACTCTGAGAACAAGAAAAGTACTGACAAGTGCTGTTGAATTTGATCATTTCTATCTATCTCATCTGGGTGGTAATTAATACTTTATCAAGACTAAAGAACCATTTTAGTAATTTCTTGATGATGAAAGTTCTTCTATTTGAGCTTTTACATAATGTCTCATTCTGTATTAAGGAAGAACAGAAAGAATGGAATGCTTTTCTTATAATTGCAAACAGTCAAGGAGAGCACCTCTGGTGCCAAAAAGGTTATTTGTCTTTAGATCTGCCTTGAGGACTGATACCAGGATGTTTAGAAGGAAGCTGTCTCTCACAGTACCTAATTCTGTACTGGTGTTGATGTGTTCACCTCTTCCAAATAATTTTCAAGATTCAGTAAGCTGGCTCAGATCTGGAGCATGAAGCTGAGCAGGATCTCTGTCTACTGGGACACACAGCAAATCTGCACAGACCCTGGAAATTCACAGGGCATCACAGCTGCCAATATTCACTTGACCCTAAACAGAGCAGGTGCTCCCAGCCACATCTTCAGCACACGAGATGTTTTTCAGTTGCACCTGAGTGTTGCCCAAAGTGTCAGCTGGTGTGCATATGTTGCCTGGCACAAAACAGAAGCTGCTTCCACTTCCAGTGCTTGGTATCCCAAAAAATGGAGTCAGGTACAGCTCAATCTGTATTAAAATCTCAGGCTGCAGATGAGCAGTTGTCACTTGCTCAGTGCATGTTTGTAGTGTTATTGGCACCATGTGGACAGTTCATAACCTTGAAAAACATCACCTTACAGGAATTCAAGTATGGGGACTGGTTTATAGCGAAGCATCGAAATATCGATCTGCTGTTGACAGGGGTTTCAGAATGCTGATCTATAACAGGGAAAGAGCAGCAGCAGTGAGATCCTTTAACTAGCACAAAGTCAAATCAATATATTTCAAAGAGCAGTGCTGCGCCATGCTGATAATGCCAGTTCAGGCCATCAGCCTGCATATCCTGTGTAGGACCACATTTTCAAAAGAACATACCTCTTATTCTTGAAAATTTTCCATTGTTCTGGAATACTAGATTCTGTATTCATATTCTTTTCTGTACAGCCTAATCACACTTTTGCAAATGCATTTATAATTCACAGTACCTCTGTTTCTCCATCTGTCAAACATGGATAAAAATATTCTTAAATTACAGAGTTGCTGTGAGGCTTAATTTATTAATGCGTGTACTCTTAGATTCAGAATTGAAAGGAAACACAAACAAACTATTATTATTACTGTTGTTACCATTTCATTTCAAAAATATTTTGAAACAATAAAAGAACCAGCAAAAGATGGTATTTTGAAAGTATTGGTTGCTATATCTTTTTAATATTACCCTGTTGAAGTTTTCAATCTCATTTTCTCACACAGTTTGCATATATTTTGTCATAATTTCCACAATGTGGAAATCATAACAACTGATGCTTGGTTCAAAAGAACCAGAGTTTTCTGAAGTCATGAGTAAGTCTGTTTCTTAACTATATAAAAAACCTTAGACAGTGAAAGCAGGCAACATAACCATGATTTCTCTTGAGAATTCTTGATAATGACACTACTGTCTATTATACAGTGCACGTGTCTGACAGTTTGGGGTCTATTAGAATTTCTGAAACAACTCTTTTTTGCATGAACTCTTAAAAGTTGGCTGAACACGGCACCAGAAATTATAAACTATGGTTCTGCAAGCAGCTAAGTCAAAATAGTAAAATTTACAAGCCTGAAGCAAATCACCAAAGCTATATTTAGGACTGTAATTCAGGGGCCTTATTTCACAGATACTTAGCACTGCTAGTTGCCCTATATGCCATAAGCAATCTCATCATGGCAGAAGTGCCACCACTAAATGCCTTACATATTTGCATGTTGCCATTCTCATCCTCTGGTGCCCTGAATCCTGTGTAGCCACAGGTGTGCAGAACAGCATTGCAATCAGTTTCCACAGCTGACTAGAACTTGCTATTTATATCTCAGTAGCAGGATATCAGCTTCATAACATCCTACATACAGTTACTTTAAGAGGCAAGTTGTTATATGTATTATATTACAATTATATTCTGTATATTACTTTTTTTTTTTTTTTCCAGGAGGAAGTATATCCATAAATGAACAGAGGTTTAAAACTGAATATTTGTAGTAAATCCATTAATTCTGGATGGTGAAACTTTTATAAGTGCACACAGTAATTCTCAGGAAAATTTTCAGAGGAGCTTCATTTCTGCCAGACTTTACTGCACACAGTCTGTATCGTAAATCTTAACATCACTATTAACAGACTTAATTGATTAGGAAAATTGAGTGGCAAAGTTTAAGTGGATTCAGGAAACACACTATAGATCTGTATAAATTTTCATAATATTTTGTTTTCTCTTTGCCCAGATGGTAATAGAAATTCTTTCAAGCAGAGTAGCCACAGCTGTTGTCCTTAAATACTTGGCATTTTTGCTTACAGTAAGATTAAGTTACCTCAAAATTTGCAATATTGGATTTTACTTTGTACGTTTGAAATAAGAAATGTTTTAAATAATGCTAACAAATACGGTTAGTTTGCTGAAAATCCTTAGGGCATAGGCATATGCTGTGAATGTAGCTGGAGCAGTCTGAGAAATTACTACCCCCAGCTGTTTACTGCCACCCCACAGCTGGAAATTCCACCCCACACACAGCTGGAGCACCCTAATTGTCCATATGGGCAGTTGTAGTTAGTTTCTGTGAAAATCAGACAGCTATACCTCAGTCACCTTCAGAGGAACAGAATAAATCCTGACAGAGGGATAGATAAATGTGGAGATGGTAAAAGAATAGAACAGAAAAAGGAAAAACTATCAATTTTTTGTTAGAAAAGAGGAAGAACTTGGCTCTCCCTCCTTTGTTCATGAGCTGGACTTTAGCCAAAACCTTTGTCCTTGCCTGAGCTTTGCTGTTGGTATAGAATCATAGAACTATTCAGGCTAGAAAAGACCTCTAAGACCACTGAGCTGAGTCTACACACTAATCTAGTACTGCCAAATCCAGTATTAAACCATGTCCCTCAGTGCTACAACTACATGTCTCTTAAGTACCTTCAGGATGGTGACTCATGTCCATGTTTATATCCAAAAATTGTGATAACCATCCCAAAGCCATAAAAATCCCTGTCAAAAATAAACCTGGCCAGCAGAGCTGTTGTAAGGGAACACAGAAGGGCACTATACTTACAGCCTAGACCCCCTCCCCTCACAGAATCTTGTGAACTTTTTTCAAATGCTTACTGTCTAGGAGAGTTCACAGCCCTCAGCCAGGTACAGAAAAATAAAAAGCAAATAAAGAATTAGCCCTGTGGAAAGGGGCTTATTAGAACTTTTACGCTGGAGAGAGAGATGCTCCTACCAGCTCAAATGAAATATGTAGCACCTAGGGAGGTAAGACAAGTTCTAAAAAAATCCAGTGGAATAAAAACTTTTCTCCCATCTACTTTCCACTGCCAGGAATCATTCTTGGATCAAATGTCCTAAGTAATTGCTCAAAAATTAAGGTGCAAGTGCAATACGGGCACTATCATCCAATGTTTGAAGGTTGCAGCATTCATATTGGGTATAAAAAACATACTGAAATAGAATCATAGAATTGTTTGGGTTCAAGGAGATTTTAAAAGTTCATTTAGCCCAACCCTCCTGCAATGAGCAGGGGGATCACTGCCATGGGTGAGAAAGAGGATCCACATTTTGCTTTTTCTGAGACAAGATATCCTGTTAAGAAAACCCTCAACTTCCCCTCTGAAGCCATTTTGCTACATTTAAAATACAGAAAAGAATATATGAGCCTGCAGAGTGAGAAGGATTTGAGACTCTTGTGGGTATTACGTTCTCCTGGGAAACCTAGATTTCAGTCAGTGCTCCCATGAATATTTACATAAAGAGAAAAAGCTCCTAGAGGCAAGATTAAAAGAGACTCCTCAGAGAATGCCCTGTTTGGGAGCAAGCAGCAGAAAGGCACTTAGACACTGCTCATTGCTGTCAAGAGCCTGCAGTACACTGGCTTCAGAGAGGAACCCAACCAAAAAAATTCCCATGCTCTCCTCTTCCCTCCCTCATTCTCTAACACCTTCAGGTATGGGGCAATGTTACTTTGAGACCACACAGCTATAAAACAGTCAATTAAATTATTACAGCACAAGAAGAACAACAACAACACTTCACTTGTAGCTGCATAATTGTTAGATGCTTACTGTGGCCATAATTTACAGTATGCCAACACACTTTATGGAGAGATGAGCATTTCAATTCATCTGCCTTAGATATTGGTCCAGGATGGAATGAATCCCCCTCTGGAAAAGCACAGATGTCTACACTGGCTATGAAAGGAGACAAAACAAAACTATTATTTAGACATTCGATGTTTGTATTCCTGAGTTAGGTGACTTCACCTCCTAGGAATTCACTAATGGCCACAGTAGATGGAAGCTGAGAAAACATTTCCCAAGTGCCAAGCTTGTTTTCAGGATAGCCCCTCTTCCTTCAGGTGCCTTTATCCTTTGGGTGTACAGCCCCAATCTTGCTTGCTATCAGCTTCTAATGAAAATTTTGGTAAAAAACTGTGTTTTGCAATATTGGTACACCACTGAAGTAGTGACTCTACCTCCTTTCTGCATGGTAACAGCTACTGTAAACCACAACAGTACTGTGAACACATAATAACACTTGGTTTTCCCCATATAAATCACATTGAATATAATTACCCATACACAATTTCAACTATTCTTGTACTGTTCAGGCACATAAAACAGGGAGAGCCCTCTGCAGCTCACTGTCACTGCCTTTCTTTTTTACTGCCTTATATATCATAGTCTTGACAGTAAATATTATACACTCCCTTCTCCTTTCTTCATTGTGATTGGAAATGTGAAATAGCAAAGGTGTTAGTAAAGGCTTCTGTGGGTCTCCACTGATAACCTTCTACCACTGTACAACAGCTCATTTAGTCCTACCCTCTTGTTTCTGTCTTTCAGGTGGCAATTCACAAAGGGCCCATCCCTTCTTTCCATAGACAGCTTTGATTCCATACAAGCATTCTGCACAAGGCTTTTGTTAAACACATTTTGAAAATCCAAGCATAGTACATATACTTGGATATAGAGCAAGCTGAATCACCCTTAGCTACAGCACATCTGTGAAATTGCTTCTGTGTTTTATAAACTCCAGATTTTCAGGGTGCTTGTGTGTGATGTGGAAAGTGTATTTTTGGTTAATTTATATATAATGCAGATTTATTCATTCACTAATACAACTTGACACTATTTTCTTTTTTAATAAAAATGTCCCATAATATTTCTTATCTTTTAATAAAATAGAGATTATGCAAGTAATCTTGTTTCTTCCAAAGTCAAAATGGGCCTCATAAAAGTTGGTATTTAGGTGTAGATTATATATTATGCTGGAGATAACAGATGAGGTTATCAGTTGTTTTACAGTTACAAAGGAAATGTATCAATAAAAATGAAACAACACAAATTAAACCTATTTTTGTCAATAACATCCAGCCATGATGAATCCCTCTCTGCCCACCTGTTTATATTAATCTTTTAGGGAGCATGAAATTAACAGCCCGTGTTCCACTTATAAAATAATTTTATTGATAGGCTGTGCTTTAAAAGGTTTAAATTTCTCTTTTGCTTCTATTTTTTAAAGAGCACTTCCAAAGCAGTCGTATTTTAGCAAAAAATTCTCTCATTTTACAGTATGACCTTAAGCAAACGAGAGAGCAACATGTGCCTATTGTGCCATCTTCAGGTTATTTTTGGAATAAAGTTATCCTGGATTTTGCTGTCTTTCTAAAGGAGACAGTTTTTATATTTTCCCTTTATGACTGAAATCAATACTAATGACTTCAATTAGGGAAGGCTAGAAACAGAAAAAAATAAATTAGCTTTACCACAACATAAACCAGCTTATTTTTCTTCATCATGAGAAAAATGGCCTCAGATCACTACTCTTAGTTGAACTTTTGTTCTTTTTCCTACCAGGATAAGGAGACTCTACTGCTGTTGCTCAGTAGAGCTCAGTAGAATTTATTTGTGGAAATTCACAGTACTGTTGTTCGTATCTGAAGTAGATTAGTTACTTCATGGGACTTATGCTGCAACTTTTGCTTTTTGTTTTTTATTCTTTGTTTTTACAGCACTGAGCACCGTGGAAAATGACATCACCCCACACTCTTTTGGTGAATAACTTCCATTTTATCCTGTCCTTCTCATTCTTCAGTGGAATACTGTATGGAACAGAGCTGGAGCTTGCTTTTTTCAGGTTTTGACTTGTGCTAACTCTTTAATGCCTGCATCAACAAGCCTTGACAGAAGCAAATGTGATTTTTGCAAAATATATTTTAAAGGCACCTTGACTACAGAAGGGAGTTCTTCCTTCTCAAATAAGAGCAAGGACAATGAATAACCTCCACCTTAAAATTCAGCACAGCTCTGGCGATTCTGAAGACATAGGAGTGCCTGTTGTTCTTGTGCAAATTGGTGTGAATTAAGCTAACAAGCTCCATATGAATGGGAGCTATGAATACAGCAGGATCTGGTGTAAGTGTAGATTAGGATGAGCCTTATCTGAACAGAGAGGAAGTGCACAGAATCCAAATTAATTTTACTCTAACAAATTGATACTGTGAACGAACTACCACAAGATATCTGCATTTAACTGCACTGACATTGCACTTACCTGGCTCTCCCAAGTGCCCATGTGAAACACAGGTCTTTTCTTGCCAGATAAGTTCTATTCCACCTGAGGAGGGCACAGACTTTGTAAGCCTCACCCCTGCTTACTGAGAAAAAAAATGCTAATTTCTTAATAAAGACTAACAAAGCAAGAAACTTAGAAGGAACCACGAAATTGATAGTGGAGTTATCCCATGACAACAAGATCATGGCATGACTTGAATTTCACCTTATGCGGTACAAATACATAAATAGAAAAAAGCGGAAAAAAAAGAAACAAAACCAGAATTATAGAATCCACAGTGGATTTCTCCATAAGTGGTTTGTCTGCACAGACCAGAGTGATTGTCTGAACTCACATCTGTCTCTTTAGGCTGCTGATTACCTCACACAGGTTGCACTGGGAAGATTCATCCAGCTGAGTCATGTTTTGTCATCCTTTTACTACCAAATGACTGATAGTGCTTTAAAGTTTATAAGATGAAAAACTTAACACCACACAAAAATTCAGGTCTTCTAAATTGAATTCTACTAATGCAATTGGTATTGCATTTCAGGTGGGATACAATTGCCCTCTCATTCACAGCACCCCCAAGTCCTTCTCAGCAGAGCTGCCCTAAATCTCTTCATGCTCCAGCCGGTTTTGATACCAGGGGCTGTCTCAACCCAAGTGCAGCAGCTTGCACTTGCTTGGTCTTGTTGAACCTCATGAGATTCCCATGGGCCCACTTCCAGAGCTTATCCAGGTCCCTCTGGATGGCACTATGTCCTTCAGGTGTGTCAACAGCACCACTAATCTGCAAATTTGCTGAGAGTGCACTCAATCCCTTTGTCCATGTCATTAATGAAGATATTGAGTAGTATTGGTCCCAGTACAGACCCCTAAGGGACAGCACTTGTCACCGATATCCACTGACATTTGAGCCGTTGACCACTATGCTCCAGATGCAACCATCCTACCAATTCCATATCCACCTACCAGCCCAACCATGGGATCCATCTGTCTCCAGTTTAGAGGGAATGTCAAAGGCTTTACAGAAATCCAGATCAATGAAAGCTGTAGCCCTTCCCTTGTCCAGTGATGGAGTCACCCCATCATAGAAGACCCCTTGGTTGGTCAGGCAGGACTTGCTCTTGGTGAAGCTGTGATGGCTGTTCAAATCACCTCCCTCTCCATGTGCCTTAGCAGAGCTTCTGGGAGGATCTGCTCAATGATTCCTCCAGGCACAGAAGTGAGTCTGACAGGTTGTTGGCTCCCAGGGTTCTTCTTTCTACCCTTTTATAAGAGAGGTAATATTTTCTCTTTTTCCAGTCATCTGGGACTTCACCTGACTGCCATGACTTTTCACATCATGAAGATTGCCTTAGCAACTACATCAGCCAATTCCCTCAGCACTCTGGGATGAATCTCATCAGGTCTCCCAGACTTAGGTATGTTCAGATTCCTCAAGTGGTCACAAACCTGACCTTTAGTTACAGTGGGAAGCACTTTGCTCCTCCAGTCACCATCCTGTTATTCATCCATTCCAGAGGTGTGGGAAGAGAGGTTGCCATTAAAGAACGAGGCAAAAAAAGTTGAGTACCTCAGCCTTCTCCTTATCCATTGTTACCAGTTTACCAGCATTATTTATCAGGAGGGGTACACTTTCTTTGATATTCCTTTTTGGTATATTTATCTGTAGAAGCCCTTATTATTCTTTGCATCTGTGACACAAAATTCAGAGGAAAGCTGTCTGGACACTACTCTTTAAGAAATGTCTGGCCATCGGTTGGCAGGTGGTGAGCAACTGCATTCTCTCTCATTTGTTTCATATAGTCTACAAAACTACTACTACTACTACTACTACTACTATTATTATTATTACTACTACTACTGTGATTATTACCCCTTTCTTTTTGTCCTGTAAAGCATCTTTATCTCAATCCATGAATTTTACAAACAATATATCTAAAGTTGCCCACTTTTTGTTGAAAGCAATTTACACTTCAGTGGTCCTTACAGTCAGCTTTCTTGCAGAAAATACAGTATCTTCTTTAACTGTTTAACTTAAACTAAGTTAAATGAATCTCATGATTCACTAAATGTGTTAAATTATCTGATCATACATTGGCCATCATACTTACTCTAAATCCCAGCTGTTAAAAGGTTTTATAAAAAAAGTTGTGTATCTTCTACACATTCAAGCAGTTTAGATATCTAAGATCTGATTATCTGCATTTATAATGGACATCTTCATCTGCATGATGGATGCAATCAGTAACAGCTAAAACCCCTCATCAAGTGTTACCTTAAAACAAGGAGTTCTCACTTTATTACCCATATTCATAATGTTCATGAACTCCATAGATGAGAGCATAAAAATGGATGACTGTATAACATATACACAATGGTTCAGGCTGAGAGCAAAGATGAAAAACATTTCTCACACCTGAAAAGTTCATGAGTGCATGTAAGAGCATGTGTACATAAACTGAGATTCTATTAATCAAAATATCCACACATTACTCACTGTCACCATTTGCCAGCCATCACTTTTTGATTTATTATTCTGATTTTTATTTTAATTCTAAGAACACTGACAGCTTATATACACTGATGCCAACAGACCTCTCAGAGAACTTTCTTTCATATGCATTACATCCAGGTCAAACATAGGAAAGTTCATACCCTATTGAAATAAAAACTCATTCTAAAACTAGTAAAACTTGCAATCCCCACTTTCTGCTGTCTTCTTGTCATACTTTCTCCTTGTATGGAAACACATATAATCCACATAGATACATTACTTTCTGAACAGTAAGATAAAGGAAAATCTTGGAGGAATTTACACCTAGAAAGCAAGAAAATACAGTAGGAAAATGTACAGCATATCACTGCTATAATGCTTCCCCATATCATCTCTTCAAAATATATATCCGAAGACATGCTAGGAAAAACTTTTTAAATGGATGACCCTGAAGCAAGATACATGAATACTAAATGGTAAATGGGAAAGAATGGCACTTTGTGGTAAAAGACTGAATTCTCGTTTCCTTTCTTGTGGATCAAAACTGTCATACTGAAAGATATTATTTAGTTGCAGTCTCACATTTGGAATTTTCAGTGAATCTTACATTCTTACATTAATATTTTTTTCTTACATTAGGCTTTTGTGGTTATCAAATGAATTGCATCAAATATGTAGTTACAGTTCTTTCAGATAAAAATTTATTTTTGTTTTTACCTAAATACAATGAAAACCTTGTACTGAACTATTATTTCCATCGGATTTGAAAATTCTTAACAATATTAATGGTAGTCGTGATAGCATCTATGGTAGAAGTGTATCTTATACGTGAAATAATGATTAAATATTATGAAAGGCTTTGCAAGAGTAAGTATAGGGCAGAACACAAAAGTGCATTTTAACACCAAACTTCAAATTATCAAAATATCTCTACACAGTAGTGAGACCAAACAGACAATTTACTTATTCTCAGAGATTTAAAAAAATTTTTTTATTCTATTTGCAAAGTATTTGTGCATAAAAAAATGCTCACAATTCTGTTTTCCAAATATATGTTTGTCCAAGTTTGTTACTTGCTGTCCACTTCAGACATATAAAGATATCAGTAAAGTCATACCACCCTCTTTTGAGAATCAGAAATCATACATTTGAATCAATATTCTGTCAGATGAAAACAATCCCAGGAAAAAAAAAAAAAAAAAAAAAAAAAAAAAAAAAAGGGAAAAAAAAAAGGAAAAAAAAAAAAAAAAGGAAAAAAAAAGTCCTTATCTGGGCTTTGTGTTCAGGGCTGAAAATAAAAACCTTCATGAAGTAAAATACAAAGAATGAAGACTCTGAAAGAAAAAGAAAAGTAGATTTTCTGATGGCTCTAACCTAGTGAAGTAACAAAATCCCATGTAAAGAGACTATGAATTGAAACTAGCCTGACCTGTAGAATTTCATCTGCCTTTTGTGTTCAGCAGCTGCAAGGCAATAGAGCCTTCATAACTCTGAGTTTTTTTCTCTTCTGCAACACCAACTCTTTTATAAGAGAACTTAGTTTGGAAATCAGTTTTGTCAGTTTAAAAGAATAAGTTTTGCAATAGATCTTAAAAGGTTGTGATCAGGCATAATTTCTACTGAGAACAAACTGTCTGAAAACATTCTATTACATATTATTACAATTTGGCAATTATTTTAATGGCATTTAGCTATTTTTACTTATCTCATATGTTGCTTTTCCAGAAGAGGTTAGCAATCTTCTTTAAGTTATCATTCTGAGCTCTTCAAATTCTTAAAGACAAGAGTCTAAAAGATGATAACCTTGGAGACTGAAAACATACAGTACCTCAAATAATCTTTACAGCCTCAGTACACAACAGCTACTTAAGAACACTTAAATCAGAAAAATGAAAGCTCATCTGAGCAACCGAATAACTTAAAATGTGCCTTTTCTCTTCAGCTACACAGCAAAGAGAACCCAAGTTAACCCAGTTAGATTTAAGTCATTACATTCTCAATAGTAAGGCCCATAGCACAGGAATTAATTTCTGACGAGTGATGATTTGAAAGAATACAGTTTTCACACAGCATGTTACATATTCCATGTTCTGCCAATTATTCATTTGCTTCAGCGTGTCTTTTCAGGAACGTAAAGAAAAAATCTGAAGAGCTCTCTTAAAAAATCTCATCATATTCAGCAAATGATTTCTTTGAAAGGATTTCTCTGAACATCCTGCCAAAATAATTGCAGCTCATTTCAGTCTAGCATTACAAAAAAAGAATTTCACAAGGACATGTTTCCCTATTGATTATAACATTTATTTTATAGGTCTACTCTGACTGAGCTGATTGCTGAGCCTCATGTATTGTCCTCTGCACTGCACTTCTCCCAGGTAAGGTCAAGGTTATGGTCATATCCTGATCAGCTTTCTTGTATTTGAGGATTAATGAGTTCTTACCATGAGAGTCTTGAACAAAGAAAGTCCTTCCAGCTTTACTAGTGGCTCGGTTCTTGTTCCTTTCTTGTACTTCCATAAATGATACGTGTCTGAAAGTGTCAAAGACAGATGTTGGTGTGGTCAGGGTTTTTTGCCATTCTCCTCCATGAGACAAGTTCTCAAATTATGGAATAAGGCAGTGCAAAGAGGGAATGGCAGCCTTCTAATTTGCTAAGAGATGCGGTTATTCTACAATCACACATGCACATTGCATTTTTGTCACTACTAGATTTGCAGTATTTCATGGCCTAAAGCATCCATCACACACATGTAAAGCTCATTGCCATAGAGTGCTGCAAGTGGAGGATGCTAGATGGCACCTCAGTGAGCAACTCCAACCTCAGTTCTGGCATCCAGGAAACTCCTAGCAGGGTATAATTTTCAGTAAATTATACTGAGATGTTTACCTTTCTTTAGGTTTTTCATCTATCACAGGTTCCAGTTTTAAACATGGAATTCATACCTCTCAGGTAAAATCAATCTCTTACTTGCCATAGTTGCATAGTTGGCAGTATAATTAGTTAGACAATTTGAGTATAAAATACCTTTTCTAGTGTTGTTTATCCTTCTGGCTCCCATGAAAGGGCAACCTGATATATGACAATAGAAGCTGCTGAAATACTTATTTTCAGAGGAGTAAAAAAAAAAAAAGAACTTTTTATAAAAACCAGAAACCACACTTGAATCCTGTCCATCATTAAAGTCACACCTAAGCTCCTGCCTTATGGCTGACCTAGACATAAGTCTGCACTCATTTTGGAAGGCTCAGTTTGAAAGACATACAGATGGAAAGACAAGTCTGCACTTGTATGCATGGACAGTCAGCAATGCAAAACAATTTGGTTTTCTACATGTTCTCCTTCATAATAAGAGTCTTATTGATTTTGCATTTATCTAGAAACAAGACAGCATACTAAAAGAATTGCACTGCCCATGCTTGTACTTGAAGAAAGACATTTTGTTAAACTCTTAGTGACCAAATCATAAACTCTTCTAGCTAGTGCACATAAAAGCTTTTGCTTTCACAAGTTTACAATGTTTTACAATAAGATTGCTAAGGTGTAAAGTTTATTTGTATGTTTTCCACCTGAGATGAAATAAAATCTTATCAATTGTTGAGTCATTTCCATCATCTTGATTTTTAATGTATGCATAAACCTTTTTTATTGCATTCTATAATTTAATAAGTAATTGTATGTTTGCACTACATTTAAGTATACCTTAAATGTTTTATAAATGCAGTCAAAAACACTTTTTAAATGGCAGGGCAGCCAAATTACTGCAATAATCTCATCTGCTGATTGATTTGGATCCCAAGCTGCTTTTACTGCAAGGGAATGAAGTACCATTAGATCTAGGAATATATTTTCTCAAGCGATGTTTTGTTATACCTAATGAAAGACATGAATTGGGATATTTTTCTTAACTTCAAAAATGTCACTTTTCCTAACAAAAACACCATAAGAACTCCCAATTAATTTTTCCAAATATAGTCAATGTATTACAAGATAGTTCTATCCGTGTATAAGCAATGATGATAGTAACCAGTGGGGAAGGTCATTAGGAAGCCTTCCTGGGAATACTTACCAGCTAGATATCCAACATTTTGGGGTTTGGAGCCAGGATAACAAGGCTGATAGGATAGTAGACCATGGACTATAGATTATTTACTCAGCATGGGATTGCTAGCCTCAGCAAATAGTAGGAAAGGGAAAAGAGTTTGAGTTCCAGTTAAAATATAGTTTGAAAAGTAGGCCAAAAGATGAATCTAACAAAAAAGCAGAACATGCTGCTGAGTGTATGGCAAAAGCTTTTAAGAGGGTATAGTTATGAGATCTAAAGTCTTTTGAAAAGCAAAAGGTACCAAACATTGTTCCACATATTTATTTCGCCACTTGAGTAGCTCAGAGGCACCTAACGTACATTCTTCTACAAAGGCAACATTCTTCACAAACTTCACATTCAAGAGTCAAGTCTTTCTCCCTTCAGCTAGAAATACAAGGTTATGAACTCAATAACGGCCAACAATCAAGAACTCGGGCTTCCAAATTAGGAAATATGATGATAAAGAAGAGAGAAAACACTGGTTTTCATGAAATAATGACAGACTTTGCTTCTAGGAGTCATCTTTACGAGCATTATGGATGCCCAGACTATTAATTTCTAATAAGCATATGATAATTTTGGTAATATTTTGTGGTGTTCTCTTCTTGAATACCTAATACAAGGCTAAATGAGTTTAATGGAATGCAGAAAATAACTTTAGAACATCCAAAATCTGAGACAGATTTTAAATTATTAAGATATTAATGATCAACTTCTTGTTCCAGTTTTACAATCTGAAAGATATTTTCAACCTTTTCTTTATAATGTGGCTAATTAAACCCAGCTGATAGTGATCTTTTTTGAAATAGTAGATCTACTATTTCAAATCCTTTGGATCTTTTATTGATTCTGTGCTGATACTTATAAAAGACTTTCGGACAGGAAGAAATTGACTGAGGTTGGAAAAAACAGTGAAACTATCTATTGCATAGAGCAAAATGGACCATATTTTAGTAAAACTGCTGTGGCTTTCTGATGAAAAGTACTGCATAAAAGGTACACAGAATTGTCAAGCACAAAAAGTAAACCAATCAAAAAAGTAGAGATTTATTTTGTTATCTTTTTTCATTTATGATAGCCTTAGAGGTTACTTATAAATACATTCAGAAACAATTTTTTAGACAGCAAAGTTGATCATGTCCCTTTAAATAAATCCCATTGTATGTCTAAACCAAACACATGGCAGTGATCTGAAGCAGGTATTTAAAAACCTATGAGCACTAAAGTTTCTGTGTTTGTGAACATTTCACGACCTCAGCATGGAATCTTCTTGATAGACATCTGGAAAACATTCACTAACTCATTGCAGTTTTATTCATTTTCTTTACATGCTGTATTTACCTAAATTCTTCTAATTTCACATTTCTAAAAGTTGAGAATGTTCCTCTGATACAAGAGAATGCTCACTTTATTCTCTAAATAAATCGGAGAAAAATCATATACAAAAATACATGCACACACAACTATTAAGCAGAAAGAATGAAGCAAAGATCAAAATAAAAGTGGGTCTTGTATTCTTGATACTTTTTTTAGAAATTATTATGCCTGCCCAAACTAAATAAATAGAGATTTTATGCCAGAACATCTTTCAGCAATAATTTAAATACAAGTGACTGAAACAAAAAGGGAAAGCAAACTAAAATGGTAATACAAAAGAAATCAAAGCTATCCCACTGCAGTCAGAAATAAGATGGGCAGACTCAGGCTGCATATTTTAAAGCACAGAACTGTCTATGAACTCCATTGGGGGTATAAAGTCATGCTATCTTTATGGTCTTATATCATATAACATTGCTTTCATCTGTCATCAGAAAGTAAATTAGAAATGTTTTTTTCACCATACTTTCCCATATTTTTGTATAAAACTGTGATTTCCCTTTGAATTGGGGCACACCTTTTCCTAATTTAAATACTTGCTTCCACTTGGCTACTGCTCCCATTGTGAAATATTTTTCCCTGTGTGGTTTCTGATTTTCTAACACAGCACTCAAGCTAGAAATATTGTTGATGACTGGGTAACTCCAGCTCATAGGAGCAACATTATGATTGCATCTTCTCATTATATTTGACTGCAGTTCTTGGGAAACTAATCTAACAAAAAAGGATGATAGAAGATGCCAAGGAAACTTCTTTATGCACTACTCCAAGCATCCTTAAAAGTGGAAGTGACTCTGGGAGAAAAGCTAAGGCAATCAAGCATTCAACTTAACTGCAGTGCAGACAAACCCACACTTAACAATTCATCAATTTTTAGGAAATTAATTACATAATTTACCTATCTCTCCAATCTTCACTTATTCCAGTAACAGTTAATCAGCACTGAAGTGCTGACCCTTTCATTCAACGTAATAATTTGGCTTAATTTCCCTTTGTCATCTGTTGATGTGAAGGTTTAGATGCCTTTCATTTAATTGTTCCCCAGTAAGCATGTGCCTCTTCCACAAAATACTGAGTATCAGGTCAGCTGAAGCAGGAAATCACTGCGTACCAGGTACTCTTAATTAATGCTACTGCTGTGGATGCTCTTAATCCACTGACACAGTGCATTGCTGCAAGGTACAAGAAAACAGCTGCCACTAATCTCCCTGTATAGACTGCTTCTAATTACACTGTACTTCTTTGTTGCAGAGAGAAATGTGTTTGTCCTTGTGTATGCTGAAGTCCCACCTTGCAAAATATAAAAACTTTACGTAAAACAGTGTGAAAAACATTGGTTTTGCAACTGATTTAATCACATGGATGTAGCAGAATAGGTGTTCAGAGTACAGCATGGATATTAGGATGACATTTGATTTGAATGAAAAAGCCATCATCGGGTATTTGAAAAAAGAATAAGGCAACAAGATAAAAGCACAAGGAGTTATTAAAATTTCAGATCAAAATCCTAGATAATTTTGACAAAAATCTGCCATTTCTAAACAGAAATTCTGATACTGAAAAAAAAGATATATTTAAATATAAGTTATAAAAGCCATGATGGGAGCTTTTTTTTTAACTGAATGTCATTTGAATGCATCTATGAGCAGTTCATACTTGCTAAAAGTGAGCACAGATCCAGTGGCAATAACAAAAAAGACAAAAATTGAAAATTCCTGAGAGTGAGACAGTGCCTTAAAGCTGGATGTCCAGACAGAATGACTCATGACATAAAGTTTAGCTCTGACATATCTCAAGCCAGGAAATCACTCTAATTTGTGACATTGATTGCAATCAGTGAAGTGGCTACTGTACATAATAGCTGCTCTTCTGTGCAGCATATTTTGTGCTGCACTGGTGCAAGTGAATTTATAAACTGCTAGGTACTAAGCCCCCAAAAGGGAAGCAGACTTACTACCCTTATTCTCTGAAGCAAGGTTTTAATTTTCTTCCTTGGTTTGGGTCCATTTGTAAGACCCATTTGAACACCTCACTGTTCTCTTGTACCAGAGTGTACCCCAACTTTAACAAGCTGGCAGTCATATAATATAGTATGGGGCTGATGCAAAGAGCAATGAATAAGTGGAAGAAAGCCTACTGAATCAAAATTCTGGGGAATCAAGGAAAAAAAAAATAAAAAGGGCAGCACAATCTCTAAAGAAAGTGTATTTTAGGTTTCTGAGTCTCCAAAATACCCATCAGTGTTACCAGGAATAACAAAAGAAAGAACATGATTTTTTCTTCACTTTACTTTCTTCACTTTTATTCTTTTCTCTGAGTGTAGCTTCGTCTGTTACACTTGGGGTTTGACAGGCATACAGCTATATATAAAACATAATAGACCAATGTATCTAATATACCAAATCAGACTCTTAACATTAATAGCAAAAAAGTAGAAATTGTAATGGAATTACAATCAGCCTGTCTAACAGGGAGAAAATTAAAAATTACAAAATGCTTTCAGAACAGCATACACAGCCTTGCAGCTTCTTTTTAAAAATACAGACTTGTAACTCTCAGACTGGAAATGAGGTTTCCTAAGTGCATGAATTATAAGGTCAGAAGGGACTATTATTATCATCTAGTCCCCTCAGCCTCTTTTATTTGCACAAGCCACAGTATTTCACCAACTCCTACATCATGACAGAACTCATTGATCTAAGGTATATGCTACATTTAACAACATCAACAATAAAGTAATTACTGGGGCATTGTTCTTGAAATAAATTCTTTCAGTCCCACAGTTAGGAATATTAACAGGTAGACTCTTTTCCAATATTGCTTCAGAGAATGTGCAGAGAATCCACCTACCACCAGGTGAATTGCATATAGTGACTTACTTTTTGTGTTATGTGGCCCACAACAAACTGGCACAGCAAACTCAATCTATCCAGACACCAAAGCTCTGAAGAATTGTAGTGTCTATACCACATTTTTTATGTGAGAAAGGACAAAGACCTCTTGAAATCATAAAATGAAGGTCCAAAACTGAGTAGAATGGATAAAGGACTGCTCTGGGCAGTCATTGTTTGTCCCTCTTGCTCAGTACCAGATCTGAAGTTTCCAATTTCTTCAGACATCATCTAGAACCAAAGCATGGTGGCTTTTGTGTCTTATTTCATCCTAGCTCTTACCCCCTCAAAAGCAGCTGCTGTGGGCATAGTGGCTTGCTCCATCTTAGCTGCTATTGCCATGGCTTGGCTGGGTCAATACAGCCTCTTTGCTGCAGGTTTTGTTCTGCACTGTGGGGTTTTGACAGCAGTGTCTTCAAAGGCTTATTCAGAGTTTCAATCCTAGATATCAGATCTCAAAGTATGTACCTCAGAAGCTGAGTCCTGGTACGTGAAGCTTTCAGGCAGCTGTGGCTCTCTCCAGCTGCTGGCAGGGGATGAGAAATCACACAATATGAATCCCTCCCTAGTCCTGGGCCTTTCTCTAGATTCAGCAATTTCAGGAGAAAAAGGTATGGAGACACAGTCATCCTTCACTGTGGAGCATCTCATCATGCTCTTCCTGTAGCACACTTATGTTTTTTTACTTTGTTCCTTCTGTCCTCTCGTCTCAGTAACAATAACCAGAAGCTGACATTATATTGCTTTAACATATATAAGAGATTCTGTCAAATATAGCTTCTTCAGTAGTCACTTTCCTTCCTGTGGCCATCCCTTTCCTGAAGCATATTTCAGTCTCACAGATGGAGGTGAGCAGTCTGTCAAGCTCTGGGAGAGCCACAGCACCAGGCTATGCTGCCTTTGGGCACCAGGATGAAAGATGGCCTGGTAGAGCTTTGTCACACCTGACACTTGTGACTTCACCATGTAAGTACTTCTTGTGAGCTCCATCTTGCCTGAGAAATATGTGGGGTTTTGTGACAAGGTGTTAAAATTGAAGCTAGTGGCAGAGTGCTTAAATTGTTCCCAAGGACTTTAGCACTTTAGAGTCTGAAGGAAAAACAAACAAACTAAACAAAAACAAAACAAAAGCTCCCAAACTTCAAAGTAAAAAGAGTGGAGAGAAGAGAAAGTCTATGAGATGAAATTATATAACCTACAAAGAAATGAGACTTTGTAATCCAAAGGAGAAGAAAAGTGCCATTCAAGAGAGGAAAAAAGTGTTCTTACAAAGTCCTCAAGAAGGGGATTACTACTGCTGTTCAGTTCAAGGTTTACTTAGAAATATTCTTTTAGAAGCACTAGAAAGTACAAAAGTTGCCTTCTGAATAAATGAATTATAATTACCAACAAGAAGGTGCATCTCTCTTAAGGTGAAGTGTAAGAGCCACTTCTTAAGGTCCACTTCTTTCAGTGTGAATACATTGGTGCCCTGAATCTGCAAAGTGACTGATTCAGTAAGTGCAAATATAGTACAACTTTTCTTAAAGTTCAAAAATATCTTTGTCCTTTTCTAAAAACTACTAGCTACCCTGTCATCCTTTCCTAAGTAAAAAACAACTATGTAAAAAAACCCCATACTTATTTTAGATGTTATCATAATTTTCCACTAAACAAAATTTTTGCAATGTCCTATGACATATGTAGAAAATCTGTATTTGAAAATACAATTAGTTCTATAGAGTACACCATTAAAGCACACATACCTGTGAAAGTTTACCATATAGTAATTATGTTCAACTGGTGTTCATTTCAGTATACCCCTGAAAAACATGTTATCAACCAGGAATAATAATGATCTGAAACCAGGGGATTGGTAATGGAACATTACCAATGTTTTTGGAGTTTTGTGATGGTAACTTTGAAAGAGTCTGGCAATAGAAACACTTAATACCAGCATTTGGGTATATTCAGAATTATGAGTAACACTTAACTTTTAGGATACTCATTATCAACAGGACAGTTCGAGAAGCATGGCAGCCAACTCATATAAGGGAGAACTGCCAGGGCATCAGTTTTTATAATGTACCATAGTCCATTATTCTCCCCACAGAAGTCTTATATGCTAATTCTATTTTTTAAATACAATAATAACTTAAAATGTATTCATTTATATATATTCAATTTATTAAAAAATTCAGAATTTACAATTCATGTAATCTTTATCATAAATATAATAGTTTCAGAGAAACTGCTGCTATCAGTAGTCTTCTCAGCTAACAGATGTTTATTCTATGTTTCAGTTCCTCATTAAAAGCAGAGTGGGGATTCACAGTGTACTTTGTATACCTGACATGAGAATCGGGCAGGAATTTTCAGAAATACCTTCAGAAATTATTCTAGGTACTAGTTTTCCAGATATTCACGGGAGACATTCTTTTTAAAGTCTTGTTGGACAGGCATTTCAGACTCCAGTGTTATTAATCACTTGGGGAAAACCTCAGCTAATCGATCATGTGCTATAAATGGAATTGGTACCCTGCTGTTTGTGTTTCAGGCCTGTTGAGGGATCTGGCATAACTGTACATTAGGGATTTTTAAAGTGTGTACATGAGTTAATGGCAAGCAAAGAAGGTACAATAGGGAAAAGTAATGTGGGGTAAGCATTAAAATCCAATTACATTAAATCAGTATATTTCACTGCTGATGAGCACCAGTTCTGTTTCCTATCCTGTAAACTGGGTATTGGGTTGTCAGGCTCTGAAGCATAACTCATTGAATTTGAGCTGCTTTTCCAGAGAAATAATCAACCAGCTGGTTTTATTGTGTCTCTACCTCTACAGAGTTGTCAGGGAAACAGATATTTCCAAGAGGAAGAGAGTCAATTTCCTCCACAGATGTTCTGCACTTATCAGCCCTATGAGCTAAATATCTCTCTTCACTGTTGGGGGAGTTCATCTCATCCTTCACTCAAGTCCTCTCTATTTGCTCTTGAGAACAAGGCACAAGCAGTCCATCCATCCAAACAGGATTTTACAGGTCAAGGAGCTCTGCAGTTTGAGGAGATGGGCAGGTTCCCATTGGACAGCAGCATTCTCTGCCCTCTATAGCACCACAGAGAGAAAAGAGGAACACCACCTCCTCAAGCCTCTTGTCCACAAGGAACTGTCGTGTCTACCAACAACAGATAGGAAAAGACACAGATGGTGCTCAAAAAACCACAGATTTTGAACCACAGAGAGGAGATCAACTCCCAGCTCCCTTTGCACCAAATTATTTTCCTTCCCTATGTCATACAGTAAAAAAGAAAAAAGAATTAATAAAACTGTTCTAGAAACCAACTCTGCAGAACAAGGCAAAAAAGTAGATTTGTTATCAGCACACCCTTGACAATACATGGTCTAAAAAGACTCAGCTGTGATATCATCCATCAGAGCTTACACGGGATAATCCCCCTCACTGCATTGCACATGCCTATCATGTGGTATAAAATAATACTAAAATGATTAAAAATAGTAAAGAAGACAATAGACCCCTGTACACATGAATGGTGTACTAATAAAGAATAAAGAAGTTTGGTGAGGAAAAAAGAAAAGGATAAGTCTTTTCTAATTAGCCTGGTTATTTTATACCAAATCCGGGGAAATTATTTCCTTTACATACTGATAAAATATTTCTACAAACTCTTTGAAAGCTGACAGCAGAAACTTTGGAAACACCTCCTACTTCTACAGAAGCAAACTGGTACACTGGAATAAGTCCAGAGGATGAACACTTTAAGATATGTGCAAAAGAATTGCATAGTTCTCAAAAATTGGAACTACAGATGTACATAGGAAAAGAGAATATTTAGATAATGGGCTAATTCAAAATTTGACAAAAGACAAATATTGTGTGTTTAAGTACCAGCTTGAACAAAAGCAAATAAAGCAAGGAGCAATTGTACATAATGATAGAGAACCAAATCAGACTTGTTTTTTACCCAAGTTCAACATCAAGATGAAGGAAATTATATTAACAAAGCAACAATAATTTGACCTAAGATGTTTTTGAAAAAGTCCCACTTTTTTTCCCATTGATTGATGTAAATTAAGATCTGAAATGAATATTTCAAGTGAACAGTGCTACAAGGGAGAAAAAGATTATATCTGTATGCAAAATCATGTCCTGAAATTCAGTTTTGAAAAAGGAAGACAATAGACAAGTAACAAGATAGGGCAATATAAAATAAGCATCTACAACATTTTAAAAACATGGAGTGTTAACAAGGAAAACTCTTACTGTCAATTAAGATGTCAAGTAGCTGCCCAATTCCTGAAGTGGACAAGAAGGCAAAATCTGGGAAAATTAACTGGGATAAAATATGAGAATAGTAATAAAACATGCACAAATCAGGAAAGAAGAAACTGGGAAGGGAGAAATGCATCCTTGTACTTTGAAAAGCAGAGACATGATTAAGGATGTAGAGCAAAGGTGGAGGAGGAACTAAACGATAGTAATCATAAACAATTTATGTTTGAAAGTAGGATTGTGGACATATATAGGTGGACATAGGGTATAACTAATCAGAATAAATTTTGGAGGTACATGGAAAACATGAGGATGGGATAGAGCCATAGAGTAGGGAGCTACAGTGGGGGGAACAGAAAATGCAAAATAAATGTATGCCCAAACACTGTGTGGCCCTTCCCACAACGAATAAACTTTTACAGAAAACTAAACTGATGAGCAAGCAAGCACAAAAAGTACTGAGAACCAAAAAAATCCTAAAGAAGGATTATAGGATTAAGTTTGCTAAAGGAGGATTATAGAATAAAGCCTGCAAACGAGACTGAAGGAAAAAATTCAGAATACAAGAATGAAAGTTAAATTGCACAAAGGGTTAAAACATACAGTAAAAGATTTTCTAGAAATTGAAGAAGACACTACTAAATGTAATTGTAACAAACTACAAGTGTTTATCCAGTCCAAATTCTCTCTGTCATTAACACATGTTGAAATCAATGAGATCAATGGGTTCAGCTGAAGCATTTGAGTCACTCCTGTTCTCCTATAAAAGATAAAAGATGTCTTAAGCCATGGGCTAGATAACTGGTGTAAAGCCTGAAAATAACAACACGTGAAGAAATAAAATGCTTTCTTTTACAAGTGCTTATTTTGTTTATTTGTCAGTACTTGAGAATTATCCACATCACTGGTTTGCTGAGAATTTTCTTCATCTCTGCAAAAGTGTATACGAATAAAAGCAATAGCAAAGGTGGAAGTCAGAAGGTAGCAGCAAATTCATATAATACAGAAGAGTGTAAAAATTCATGTTAAGAAAATTTGGCATGCTGCATACACTGGTGTCCCTTAAAGGTAAGCTCAGCAGAAGAATTGAATGAGATGGTGTGGTGTAAGACTGCAATAGCCCAGTATGTGAACCCTGAAATACTACCTGTCCTGAATAATGAAAAGCATGAATACCATGAATATCACAAAAATGGTGCTAAAATCAGAAAATGGTTGAAATATGTCAGAAAGAAAGAACCACACCTGTACTCCATTTCCAACAGACTTTTTGTGCCTACCTATGTTAATTTTGGTAAGACTTGGACATACCACTGAGTCTTTCAAGAAAGAAAAAAGACCCCTGCCTTGCTTGAAGAATTTTGGGCCTCCTGCCTCTCAACCACCTAATAGTGACTCATTTTTTTCTTTTGGCAGAAAACATTCAGCTCTTGAGTTTACAAGAACAAAAACCATCTCAGCTTTTTTATCCTGTGGCTGTTTAGACTAAAAAGCTATCCATTTAATATGCTGTAAGTTTTGTTCATATTTAACGATAGGACATAGTAGGATAATTTAAACAGTGATTTAGAAGGGAAACATTAATATAGAAACGTTGAGAGGTATAAAGCTCAAGAAAAGACAACACCCATAAAATTTTGAGCAGAGTTACATTGCAGAGGGGAAAAACTTATAAAGTCATAGCATACAGCTTAATAGAATTTAAATTATTCTATAACCCACAAAGCAGGGAATCAAATCTAAAATGGAGAAAATAGATCCAGCACTAAGAAAGTAATAGAGAATAAGATCTTATTTGGAATAATGGGCATCATTCTGGTCACCGTATTATGGAAGTGTTGAAACCTCATTGGCTGACATCTGATATGAGGCAGTTTTGGATGTTGCCCTGTTTCTTCCATTATTAATTTTGTGCTCGAGGGCAAATGCCAGCAGTGCTCATTTTAGTTTTTACCTCCTGCTGCAACTTCAACTGTCAGAGAGACAGCAGGAGTCAAAAATGAAAGGAGCCACCTTATAGAAATGCTGTGCCACTATGTCATTTTTAAACTGACAGCTTTTTACAGTCCAATTTCTCAGGGAAAGAAAAAAAGGACTTTCATTTTCACCTCCCACTGCTGCTTTGACAGAGAAAGACATTTACCCAGGTTTGAATGCTGGTGGGAGGCAAAAATGTAAAACTGCGTTAGAGTGTTTGTAAGTGGGCTTTGACTACCCTGTAGAAGGATAAGCTGATTTGGGACAAGTTGAACCCTAACCTTTGCTTTCCAGGTGGCAAAAGAGAAAAATGTGTCCATCTGCCCTTAATGCAATAGATGGAGAATATTCTGAAGGATGTAAGTGAATACAGAAGAGCCAGATGCACCTAAGGATTTCAGTTCACCTGAAAACATACAAATGGCTGGTTATTAGTTTTTGGCCTTCAAGAAATTGACAATTGAGACGACTCTTCAATGAGAATGATTGTTGAGGAAGGTAGACATGTTTAAAAGGAGGAATTTAGGAAAAAAGTGTAGTCCTTACTCTAGTAGTATATAGTAAGGAAAATAATTTTCAATCAAAGGACTCAGAGAAACAAGGTATTAAAAAATGAATGCTGAAGAACCATGCAAAGTAACTTTTCTACAATTTTTAACAGGTACAAACACAAAGTTTTTATGATGGTGAAAGCAAAGTAATAAGAAACAGTAATGTTAAAGTACATCTACTAGAGGGATCTCTCTAGCATTCTAATCTATCTAGCTTCTGTGACATATACCATTTAGAAAACTCAGACTCCAATATAATAAAATTTAGTATAGAATATAAAAGTAGAAATAGCAGCTCCTACTTGCTGCTGGATTCAGCTTTTCATTTTCAAAGTATCTGGTTCAGACTCTTCTGAGCTCAGAGTTAAAATTAATTGCAAGTGACAATGGTATTCAGGGTAAAGAAATTACTCTCCTATCATTTAAAACTGTCTACTCCTAATCTTGTACTCCTTGTTTTTGGTCTCTGTACAATGTGCATGACCTTGTCAGGCTCATAAAGATACATTGGGGTAGAACATGCAAAATGTTTGATTCTCAAGGACAAGAACACTGAGTATCTCCAAATGCATTGTTTATTCGCACTCTCTGGAATAGCAACAAAGTTATGGTAGCTGGAAAACATAGATTTCCAAGAAAAATAGCATCTACATAGATGGGGTACACACTTACATTTAAAAGTGTAAAAGAATGTGTGTTAAACACAAAAGTTTTACCTGGAATTTTCTAATGCAAGTCAGGAAATCTAAGCCCTGTAAACATCATTTATTGTAATGATATCTCAATTTATAATTAATGTCAGACTCCACACATCATTTCAAATTCATGGACAGCAAAACAGCATTCCGAATTCTGAATGTTAGACATTTTATTTTCTGTTTTAAAACAGCAGAGCGAACATCATATTTGAAATATCAGAGAGCATCTTTTTATGCAGATGGAGCTTATTTTGTAGTTGTGGCTAAAAAGGATATAATTGGCTTCTTTTCTCCCTTTATTGGCTAGCCAGTCTTCCAGAGAAATAAGAGGCAGATAGTGGGAGTGGAGGCAAAGTGAGCATGGGACAAGGCTTTGAGTAAATGGGGAGGGAAGAAGTACTCAGGATAAATGCAGCAATTGTCTCAGAGACATGAATCTCAGAAACAGAGTCAAAAAGACCAGATATGTTCAGAGGTAATTGTGTGGAATAATAGAGATAGATTTGTCCTAAGTAAGAACCTTAGGAAAGAGAAGGTTTTTACCATTTATAGCAAAAGCAAGGATGGCTGTAGTGAAATTGCTTAAAGAAGGGGTTTGGGTTTCTCTTTTCCTCTCATGTGCTTAATACAAACTTTTCTCAGTTTCTATCTGAATTAAGAGCATCTCAATATGCCTTGCTGCCTTCCCCACTTACACTACAATTGGTTTACTTTTCCAACATTTTCCAGTGGTACATTTATTCCTGAGTCAGTTTCAAACATCAGCTTCAGAAAGCAGTACATCTACGAAGTATCTGCATACCCAGTGGTTCAGAGGAGGGCAAGTGGAACTTCTGTTTTTCAAGAAAATCCCATCGAGCACTAAAATAACAGGGCAATTTTGAGAAATTTCTGATATACACCCTTTTTGGTCTAGAGTACTAAAAACTCTGGTTCTTTACCAGACTGATAAAGTCACAGGTCAAGTCCAACTGAGTTGGGGGAGGTGATCCCACCCCTTACTCAGCCCTACTGAGGCCACATCTGGAATGCTGCATCCAGTCCTGGGCTCCACAAGTACAAGAGAGACATGGAGCTCATAGAGCATGTCCTGCTTAGGGAAGCAAAGATTATTGGGGGTCTGGAGCATCTCTCTTACAGGGAAAGGCTGTGCCTCTTCAGCCTTGAGAAGAAATGT
This sequence comes from Muscicapa striata striata, assembly GCA_030060385.1. NCBI lineage: Eukaryota > Metazoa > Chordata > Aves > Passeriformes > Muscicapidae > Muscicapa > Muscicapa striata. Next base: position 2,867,132 of record JAREIS010000146.1, read on the forward strand.
CTGAGAGGAGACTTCATCAATGTCTGTCAGTATCTGAACGGAGGGTGCCAAGAAGATGGAGCCAGGCTCTGCTCAGTGGTGCCAAACAGTAGGAAAAGAGGCAGTGGGCAGAAACTGATGCTCAGGAAGTTCCACCTGAACAGGAGGAAGAACTCCTCCGTCATGTAAGTGACCAGAATAGTTTGTGACTGGAACAGATTGTCCAGAGAAGTTGTAGAGTCTCCCTCACTGGCGATACTCAAGAACCATCTGGACACAGCCCAGATGTGCAATGCATTCCAGGATGATCCTGATTGAGCAGGCAAGTTGAACCCAATGACCCCCTGTGGTCTTTCCAACCTGACCCACACTGTGACTGTGACTCTGTGATTCTGTGATAGGTGAGGTGTATACTGTGACTAAAGGGATGGGGTCGGGAGAGGGGAAAAATCCAGCCCAAAAAAAAAACAAAAAAAAAAAAAAAAAAACAGAAGAAAAATCCTAAAACAATATTGGATTTGACTTTGCACAGATACCTTCTGATAAGAATTTTAATACAACATATATGAAGACCAAATTCCTCTTTTATTTGCAGTGATAGCTAAAGAAATATTTTGACTGACAGGAATTCAGTTCATGTTCTGATATACAGCTTTTCATTACTATAGTTTTATATAAGTTCAGAATGAATCCCTGAGAGCAAATCCCTTGTATATCCTAGCACATTGTTCTTTTCACTCCTGACTGCTGAAACCCTAATTGAAATCTTATGTTTATTTATTTATTTTCTAAATCTTTCTTTCTCTCGCTCAATCCTCAAGTGATTTCATTATGATTTCTATCTTTTAATGACTACTTGACTAGCTCTGGATCTTGCTTTGTCCACACTAATGCAAATACTCTGATGAGTTTTACAGGTTCAATGATAGAAGCGGCAAAGGCTCATTTCAGTGTGTTTGCAGGGTTGGACTTTTGGTTGGTAAATTATTCAGTTTCTAATATTAAAGGTATTGTTATTTAACTGCCAGACTGGTTGAATTATATAACTGCAAGGAGCTATGTTTTTGTCTAGTAAATATCCTATGATGAAATGCTTCAGCTATGAAAGTCACCAGGATCTGGCTGGAATATTGTCAGAGATGAAGCAGCAGCTACAGATTTCACTTGACAAAGGAATTGCAATGAGCCAGCAAGAGAAAGGTACAGTTCAGCAGGAAAGTGGATGCCAGGGTGACCAGCAAAGTATCATAATGAGAACTCTTTCTATCAATACATTACCCTCCCCCAAAAAACATACACAACCAACCAAAGAAATCAACAATAACAACAACATTTTTACCCAATGGGAAAATCAGCTTTTTCCAGTCAATTCACCAAGGTACCCCCAGAACATTAATCATTTAGAAATGTGTTAGGGAGAATCACACCTGAAAAGAAACTTTCACTGCCATTTCTACAAGTAGAAAAAAGTTCCATGTAAATTATCCCCTCTGCATCATTGCATTACTTTTACTGTGGATTATGGAGTCACACAGAAAATTTGTTTTCTCCAAAAGACTAAACAGAAGATGACCTGAACCCAAGTTGAAACTCATGACTGATTGTTAATGATAACATTATACATCTGACTCACTCAGAAGGAGTTTGTGATTTCTTTTTTTAAGTAGTATTTGAAAGTTTTGTGGTGGCTTCTTTTCCTGACAGAAAGAGAGAGAGAAAACAAGAGCTCACGAGAAAATCTCATACTGTACTCTTCTATAACCAAGGGATTCAAAGGTTTGGATAAAGACTCATATTTTTACTCCTTTGTAAACAGAGTTGAAAATAAAGCTATCTTATTTTCATTTCATGACCACCCTGGTGCGATTTTAATTAATACATATGATTATATTGATATTCTAAGGCACAGACATGCAAGTTACTTAGCAAGTCTAAGCATCTCACAGCAGCGGCAGATTACACTGTTGTACAAATTATTGAGCTATTTGGGTATGTTTGAAAGCACAGTACCAGAAAAATGTTGAAGCAACAATAAAGGAGGACTTAAAGTAATGCATAACTTTTTATTTCAGGCAAAGCTACAAGCTTCTCCAAGTCATATGTATATACGCATTCAAACAGATAAAGACATACATATAAATGTATTTGGATACCGTTTTTAACACAGCACAAAATTCTTAACACAGAAACCACATCACTGCCATGAGGATGAGAAATATGCATCAGTATTAAATAATAATACTTTTAACTTTTCAAATTAAGAAAAAAAATTCTCATAAAGTTGTCTCACTAACCTTTGTTTTGAAAGACTTGCTCAACAGTTAGAGAAGGAAGCCGAGACAGAGTAGTAAATGTCACTTCTCTAGTAATACTGCTAATTTCTGATTCTGCCAGAATAATGCACAGTGAAGCAGTAGAACTGGGCTGCAATTCTGTACCATTTAAAGAAAAGTTTATTCTACATTTTATGGAAAAATCATTCTATTGTCACACTGATGAGGAGTTTTTTCACCTTTTTCTGAAAGCCTAGAATGTTCCTCAAAGTGCTAAATGTCTTCTAAAATAAACTTGATCTTAGAATAGATACCTCTATTAAATCAGAAAGAACCTTGGGAGCATCTATCTACATTTAGAAGAATTTTAATTACACAGACATTTGTATACTCTGATTCAGCAATCCATTTGCTATTAATCATTATTTTAAAACTTCAATAATAGCACGAAATGTAATGCACATTTATTTTCAGTCAGATCTGTAAAGATCAGATACTAAGTAAATTGAGGCAAAGTTTAATTGCTATCTTTCACTGCCTAAAATCCACAGAAAAAGAAAGGTAACATTGTCAGTGTTTTCTGACTTTAACTCAGTTGGGAGGCATCAGTGGCAAGTTTCAACTGCTGAGATGCATTTGATGAAAATCTTAAAAGCAATTGAGTAGTCTAAACTGTTGACTTTTATGAATTTGTATTGCGAATTACTCTTTGAAGGCTCTTTACCTGGAAGACTTTGAACTGCCATTGTTGTGCTAAGCTTCCTGTATTTGGAGATAACAAAAAATTAACTTTTCAAAGATTCAGTAGTCTGGAAACTGGGAAGTTATTTAAAAGATTTCATTCCAAGAGTATAGCAAACCCTCAACCCTTAATGATTGGAGAAAATCTTTAATGCTTATCATCCAAATAAGCACAGGTCTATTCTTTTTTCTTTTTCTTTTCTTTTTTTTTTTTTTTTACAGATAATCTTAGCTCTTTCATTTGTGGATTAGGTGGATATTGTTTTCACAGAATTTTATGGATGATTTGATATTGGCTTTGAAATGTGGTGGGGCACTGCTGCATTTACTTCATTTTCCTTTTATCCCTGTGGATTTTTTTTACACAGTCATTAGGAGCATAAAAGTAGCTTCATGGTGAGTTTTCCCCTTTCATTTTTTAAGGCATTCCCTAAAGGTAAGACACATTTTTTGTTATTATTTCAAAACATAAAGGACCTGATCCTGCATGGTAATAAGTGCTTTTAGCTCCCTTCAAAACTAACAGGCAGTGAGTTTGTTTGGCATACTGCAAAAGACACCCTGCAGGATGCAAATCTGGGCTCAGAGTGATTTAAAAAGACAGTATGTGTTTTGAGTCACATTCAAACCCTATTTCTGCACAAGAAATCTATTTCTACATGACCAAAGAACTAGTCAGGCATTCACCTTCTTTCTTCCTTTCTTGTGGCACATGAAATCACAAATTTAATAAACTCAGAAGATATACAGTTTAAGGCAGCAGGATGGTCATTGCAGTGCAAGCCTATTCAATCAACCTAGTAAGAGAAGGAGATGTGGGAAAAAACTCATTAGCATCACAAGCTTGCCTGAACTTGCAAACAATGCAATTGTTTTTAAGATCTGAAATACAGATGTTTGAGATTTTGCCTTTGGCTCAGCATCCAGTGTAAAGTTTGAAAAGAATATGCAACTCTTCCAGAGTATTTTTGTTATGATTAGGGCTTTTCATAGTGTATTTCACAGGAATATTTAATTTTCAGTTTTGCAAAACAGAGGGCATGTAGAGTGCTAACATCTATCTAAAAACTCAGAGAGCTAGCAGAGAAGCCAAAGTATGTCATGCAAATCCAGAATGCAAGTTTCTGACATGAAACATCAATATGATACAAAGATAGTGCTCTTTCAGGAAAAAAAAAAAAACAAACCTGCAAGACACTTATTTTTAAAATATAAAATACCAAAATGAAACTAACACTTTTGAGACAAACTGACAGTTTGAAACTGCATAAAGAATTCTAGAAAAAATTATAATGCCTTCCTTTATAGACACTCTAAAGTCCACAAATGTGAACAAAATGTTTTGGTTAGCCAGACCCTACCTGCATTGCTGAGAAGCCTTAATACAGATGCAGGCCTCTCAGCAGCCATAATTCAAATCTGTTCTCAGGTCAGAGAACAGAGTCAGCAGAACAGAGCTGAACATTACTAAGTCAGATATCAGAACAGCTCCAGTTAACATACAGCGTGAGTAGGACAACATTTGTGATCACTAATATTTTTCTAACACACCTAATCTTCAGATGATAAGTGGTATAACATACAGCAAGAAGGACAGAAGTCCACAAAGCTGAGGGAAATGAATGAAAATCCTTTCCTCTCCAATTGACAGGATCTAATGCCAGATGGCCTTGCCCTTTAAATAACTGTTCAAACACACGTATATAGTCTGGGAGGTGAGGAACAGACAGGATGTACTATTAGTACTGATTTCCAGCTGTTGACTAGGGGAATAAGATCATCTGAGCTTCCTCTTCCTTTCTCCATCCCCTCTACCTTCCTCAGCCTGTTAAACTTACTGCCTCCTGCTTTGCCTCTCAGAAGGAATATTTGCTTAGACTGACTGGCAAAAACATAGGCAATGCAGCCCAACACAAGGCTCTTCTAACTACTCCCTCACATTGCAATTATATCTTATCTGAAAAGAAGTACAAATGTTTAGCACACAAAGAATTTAAAAAAATTTTGCTAGGTTTTATCCTACCTCTAAAATACAAAGTAAAATCCAGGTTATAATTTTAACAAGCTTAACTCCCAGACTCCCAGAATTGCCCTGACCAGGGATATTTTTGCATTCAACATAGCATTACACCAAGCAAAGCAAATTAGATGGAGAAAAATCTGGAACCAGCTAAACTAGATACAGTCGAAAACCCATTCAAAATCCACAAAACAACTGGACATAAATATATTCAAGCAATGCTACAAAAGTAAAAAGAAAAGAAAGTATATTTTTTCTTTTCCTCCACACAGCTGCAAAATCATGACTAGCATGGATCAATATCAATTCACTGGATGAAACACGGGAAGTATTTACCAAACCCAGGAAGATGAAAATCACAATGATAAGGGTGAAAAGATGCTTCAAAAAATTACTGGAGCACTATTTTTCTTTTCTATTGAAAACAATTGCCCTTTGTTCATCAGATGTCAATCCAGCTCGCTACAGCTTTCATAATAAGGGCTCATGAGTAGGTGTAAATGAAAGAAGAGTCTCTGTTATTTAAATTGAAATGCTCTCGCAATTCCTTGGTATGTAAATTGCAGATTATATTATACCTTGATAGAGGTGGTATAAATAGATCTGGCAGAATCTCAAGGGACCTTTTGAATTGCTCTGAGTAACACACACCACGTCTGAATTTGGCCTTGATACAGACACAGGGGCAAACACAGAGAGGTTTAACTGCTGGAGATACTTCAGATGTAAATGTGCAGAAATGAACAGGAATAGCAAGGAAGATGGTACATCCTCCCTTACACTCAGGGTCAAACAAGAATATCAGTACACTTCAGGTGGAATAGAACATTTCACAAACCACTTAAGATTGAACAGGACTATGAGCAGTAAAATGTCTCCAAATGGCATCAGGACTGTAAGAGCCGGACAGAGAGATGGAGACTTCAGATGGCTCCTAAGATGCTGTTTATTGCATAGACTAGGTTACAGCAGTTGTGGGTTGTGGGTGGGCCTGTAGCTGATGGCTATAGACAAGCCGCGTGTCCTGAAGCTCTGTTCTATTCATGTTACAAAGCATTATATTTCTTTCTTTGCTGTGCATCTTATTACTTAACAACTAATCAACACCATTACTATTACTTATAACCTATCATAACTACTAACATTACCATATTCACGTTACTATTTTCCAATCACCAAAAAATTTAAGTTTAAGCTAGAAGTTATTTTTCAGTTTTCTTGCAGTGAAAAATTCTGAGATCTTTCTTCTACTTGCAACATTGGTTTTCTTGCTTGTCTGAAAATCTTTCTGCTTGGTAAAAACATCTTTTGTTTGAGGTGGATTTATCCTTTGCTCAGAGTCATAAAAGCCCCTTCCAACTCACTTGCTCTTTGCCTTCTTAGTTACCCAGTAAAACTGGCTCAGCAATTCTTTTCTTCTATATCAAAACTTGCTATCTCTTCTATTCTTTTTCAGATTCTACATTCCAAGATCTTTCTGTTATACATACATATCTGTGAGACCTTCCTGTCAAATCCTTATCCTTCCCAAGACAGGACCTAACACCTTGTGAAATTCAGCCCTGCTTAGTATCACTGGAGATGTAAAGCATAAAAATCCATAACACAGAAAACCTTTAAGTCTATAATGATGATAAGGGGCTTTTTGTCATAAAAACTTCCATAGAAGTATGAGTTTGTTAGTCTTTTGGGCCATAACACATGGCCTAGCATTTTATACACCCTTGTTTCTTAACCCAGAAACTAAGCACTTCACACTTGGAAACTTCAGCAGCTCTGCTACCAGTATATTGAACTTGCTCAGAAGTTTAATACTCAGGCCTTTCTTCATCTCCTTTAGATGGTATATGCTATGTAAGAGGATAACACTTTCTGCTGTTCCAATCATCAAAACTGCAACTCACAGGAAGAAACTAGAGGCTGGGCTAAATAAAAAAGGGTATCCTGGCTTTGAAAGAAATGTTACGTATGCATGTAATAGGATACCTGTATTGGAAGGTAAGTGCTATAAAAATGACAGAAAAGTAATTTACAGAAAAATATACAGTTTCCTGATGTGAGCAAGGATGACAGAATGATAAAGTACTTAGGGGTCAATCTGTAAGATTATTCAGGTGTCCATCTGCCAATGTTAACTCATTTCAATGGAAAACCTTTCCCCTTCCCTTCCCTTCCCTTCCCTTCCCTTCCCTTCCCTTCCCTTCCCTTCCCTTCCCTTCCCTTCCCTTCCCTTCCCTTCCCTTCCCTTCCCTTCCCTTCCCTTCCCTTCCCTGAAACTTCCCTTCCCTTCCCTGAAACTTCCCTTCCCTGAAACTTCCCTGAAACTTCCCTGAAACTTCCCTGAAACTTCCTGAAACTTCCCTTCCCTGAAACTTCCCTTCCCTTCCCTTCCCTTCCCTTCCTTCCCTTCCCTTCCTTCCTTCCCTTCCCTTCCCTTCCTTCCCTTCCTTCCCTGAAACTTCCCTTCCTGAAACTTCCCTTCCCTTCCTGAAACTTCCTTTCCTGAAACTTCCCTTCCCTGAAACTTCCCTTCCCTTCCCTTCCCTTCCTTCCTTCCCTTCCCTTCCTTCCCTTCCCTTCCCTTCCTTCCCTGAAACTTCCCTGAAACTTCCTTCCTTCTGACACTTCCCTTCCCTTCCCTTCCCTTCCCTTCCCTTCCCTTCCCTTCCCTTCCCTTCCCTTTCCCTTCCTTCCTTCCCTTCCCTTCCTTCCCTTCCCTTCCTTCCCCCTTCCCCTTCCCTTCCTTCCCTTTCCCTTCCCCTTCCCTTCCCTTTCCTGAAACTTCCCTGAAACTTCCTGAAACTTCCCTGAAACTTCCCCTGAAACTTCCTGAAACTTTCCCCTGAAACTTCCTTCCCTGAAACTTCCCTTGAAACTTCCCTTCCTTCCCTTCCCTTCCCTTCCTTTCCTGAAACTTCCTTCCCTTCCTTCCTTCCCTTCCCTTCCCTTCCCTTCCTTCCCTTCCCTCCTTCCCTTCCCTTCCCTTCCCTTCCTTCCCTTCCCTTCCCTTCCCTTCCCTTCCCTGAAACTTCCCTGAAACTTCCCTTCCCTTCCCTTCCCTTCCCTTCCCCTTCCCTTCCCTTCCCTTCCTTCCCTTCCCTTCCCTTCCCTTCCCTTCCCTTCCCTCGATGATATTTTTAACTATTCTTGCTAAGCAACCATGCTTAAGAACACTATGTTTCAAATTGCAGTCAGTGACCAACACACAATGGCCAAAAGAGGCATAGAAAAAAAGATAAAACTATAGCAGCCAATAAATCTGTGTAATAATTTTCAAAGGAAAACTGATTTTATAAGCTGTTTTAGATAAAAAGGTCTTGTTTGCACAGCAAATTCTGTAGGCATTTGTGTGACGTACACAACCAATATAAGCAAATTGGTTTTTATCCTATTCCAAAATATAGAAGGAAGAAAGAGCACAAATGCACAACTAAAGATCTTTCTAAAGGTTTTAATTGAAGTCTTTAGTGTCCTACCTGGGATATACAAAAAGTGTAGGTAAGGTAGGTGCATCCCTTTGACAGAGAACAACATCCATATTAGAAACACTTCAGTTACTTTTTAAAGTTTCCTTGTGTTAAAAATTTTCTTGTGCCTCACAAAATCAGAATTGCCAACACTTATTGGCACTTGAAAAGTCCTCTGGTAGTCCTGGAAGTCCTTCATGCTTCAATTCTGAAAAAGTTTTAAGAAAAGGAAACCCTAGAATGTTCTATTAAATATGAATAGATACTGGTGAAGAAATGCTGGTAAAGAAAGAAAAGTTGAGCAACCCACCATAGTCCTGACCTCAAGTCAATGACAAAACCGACACTCCAAATCTGTTCTGAAAAAAGCACATTCCACAGCTGCCTGAAGAAGGTATGGGACACAGTGGTTTGTAATTCTCTGAACAAATGAAAGCACAACATTTTTACACTTCAGCAAAATTGGACCTGGACAATAGGGAAGCTAAAACTCATTTGGATACATGTGGTGTTTTAAAACACACCACCAGGACCTTCAAATCGATCCGGTACCTGATGGCAGGCAGCACTGAGATCTCAGTACAGAGACATATGATGACCAGGTATTGTATATGCCTGAAATCTCAGTGGTCACATTATTGTACAAGTTTTTATTTTGTGAAAGGAGGGTGAGTGAGACCTGCAGGTAGGGAATTACAGTAATCCAGACGATGTCACAGAAGCATGAATTAACGTTTCAGTATCTCTATGCGACAGCGCTCTCAAACTTGTTATACTTCTCAGTTGATAATAGGAGTTTTGTTCCCCCTGAATGCACATGATCCCCAAAGAAAAGCCCTCAATTAAAGTTTACCTCTACATTTTGCACAGATGAAGACCAAGCAGTATTTATGTGCAGTACAGAGAAGGGACAAATCTTCAGACATTGTGTTAACAGCATTATTAAGCACAGTGGTCTCATCTTTTTCATGTTTAAAGCAATTTTGGGGCAGTCAGAACTACACTTCACAAGAAATGGGGATCAGATGCTCCTATGGAGTCTGCAGCAAAATAATGTAAGTCTTCTTTTCAATAGCTGTGCAAGCTTTTTAGTTCTACTCTTCTATCTTCCCCTGGATCTTATTATCCCCTTTTGTCTACAATGCTTCATCAGAGACACAGCAGTTTAAACTGCTATATGACCTGAGAGATGACTTCTTTATCACCTCTGCACTTTTATAACATAAGTAAGTGACAGATAAAGTATATACAAAAGCCTAGACTGTGACCTGAGCTAATAATTTTTGCGGGCTAAGTCTTGGCATTGTAAGTCTTGCACAGTGCTTATTCAGGCAAAACTCGCACAGGAGTAAGACTTTTATCAGAGTCAAGCCCAAATGAAAACAGATTAGGGTCCTCAAGATTCTCCCCCTTTGGACTTCTGCTGAGAATTTCTTGCAAGCATATTGGGCCATGTTTTTATAAGCACTCAGAAGAGTGAAAGTCCTCTCTGCTACTTTAAAAAACTCAACAGTTCTGTACCCACATTACTGGGGTATGTACTAGGAAATCCAATATGCTACATAATATCACTTCAGGTTTGCCACTAAAATAAAAATTAAAAAACTTCCGAGTGGCATGCTCTGTACATACATAGGTGGGGGGTGTATCCAGGTGCTCCATGCGCTTGTGCATACTGGAAAAAACATCTTCAGACTTGTTATTTGAACCTGGGGACACTACAGGAGCCTCACCCTCCTCAGGCTGTCAGACTTAGCATAACACAATTTCCTCTATCAGAACTAGTACATTAATTTTGTAGCTTTCCTTTTTCTTCTACATCTTTGACTTAAGTCAGGGTTGGGTCTGATTTCTGTCCTAATTCATCCATTCTGTAAAGTTATAAAGCTGGTTAAAGGTAACAGCAGTTCTGCTCAGCTCAATAAATATGGATTGAAATGGATAAAAAACAAAGCAATTGCTATTGTTTGCTATTACCATTTACATGCTTCCTCAAGAATTTTTGTTATCAATGCTCAAAAGCCCTGTGAATCCTTCAAGAAAAACCTCTGACCAGTTTCATTCCCTGGTATGCACAATGTAAATACCATTGGCTTCTATATCCTAGGAGTGCTAGCCTTTCTTAGTGGCATACGTTATGTTAAAGCAAGGCACTAATTCTATTATTACCAAAAGCAGATGTTATCTTATCTGCACTTGGAAAGTCAGCTTCATTGAAAACAACAATGCACAGGATAATTTTGCCTGCTAGTATTTTTGAATGATTTTCCTTTGCTTAAAATCTCTTTTGTTTGTCTCCTGAATATCCAGAATTCAGCAATCACCCTGAGCCCAAAACAGAAGGTTTTTCTTACACACCACAATAATTTTAAATAATTTTAAATTTATCTTTAGCCTACTGTCTTTAAAAGCCTTTCAAGTCATAGGATCAACATTTGCCTCCCACTAGCAAGATAAAACTTTATATTTGTGTTTCCCTGAAATCTAAGATTCTTTCTTGATGACTTGATTCACAAAGTGAACTTTCAAGAGAAACAACAAATATTGCAAGCCTCACAATGCAGTAATGATGGATCATGTCACAGCATATATTGTTTGCCCATGTACAGAATGCAAAGGAAGATGACAATAGACAGTAAACTTAACAGCAGGCACAGTAATATAATCAAAAACAAGGAACAATAGGGAAAAAAAAGTCAAACTATCAGTTATACCCTAAGAATTCAAAATATACATAGCTCTTAAATTTCTACTGCATTACATTGCCAGTGGACTTCCCTATTAAAACAGAATGACAAAGAAAGACTTTAGCAGGGTTTATAATGTCCTGGTGGGGATGGGCCTCACTATCCCCAAAACGAGAGCCACTTATGATTGCAAAAGACTTCTGACATTTTGGGAATTTGTTTACTTTTAATATGGATAGCAAAAAGAAATCTAAAATATAGTATAAATCCCAAATTCTCCTAAATTTGCAACAAGCATTTTAACAATAAATAAATTCTTAGTTAGTCACATAAATACATGAATCAAAAGCACAGGAAATTCTGAGATACATGACATGCCTAATCCAAAAATAATTAAATGTCCTACATAATTATTGTCTATTTGAGAATTACAGCAGGAACACAATCTATCAAATGAATAGATGTATAATTGATACAATTTGACTCAGGAGCAAGCGCTCAGGACAAAAGATTTCTGGGTCAGACAGACTAAACTATCAGGGTTATAAAGCATCATGGCAGCAAAACCTTCTAAATATAAACTTTGCCACTTTTACTAGAGTCAAAAGTACAGACAGCTTAAAAGACAAAAAATTAACTGGTCAAGCCACATAATGAAACTAGAGAAATCAAAAGGCTGCCTACAGAGAACAAGGCAAACAGCCTTGCATGAGGACATTCTGAAAACCAACAAAGATTGAATGTGACTGACATAAAGTATTCATTAATTCACAAGACAAATGAGAAAAATAAGAGCTTGGTCCTACAAAATAGAATGTTTTTATCTTAACTCTTTGCATCTATCACTACAAAAGGAAGATTCAATATTGAAGTGAAGCCTATCCGTTGCACAGGCAGTAGGCTATCCTATCCCCAGGCAGCCTATCCACTCCATGCACAGTGGATCTTACAAGAGGGATTGCAACTGATCCTGACAATGGTTTCCAGCTCTGCAGTGTCCTCTTCTGGCCCCACAGTGCAGGCCACAGGTCTCCAAGGGACAGTTCTGACTAGTGTCACTAGGTTGGTGCAGCTGCTACCTCCATCCCACATCTTTGAGACTTCTCTGGGCATTTTCTAAAGCATCAGTGTTAGAAGAGAGAAACCCAAGGAACTCATAAACAAAGCAATACACATTTTTCTTCTGCTGTTAATCAGTTTCCACATCGATGCTTACAGCTCCAATAGGATCAGAGCAGATATACTTCAGCAACTCATTCTAATAAAATATTTCTAATTCCTGTCTGTAATCAGGTTTCTCTCACTGACTGAAATTAACTCCTTTCCCTGAGGTAACTAAGCTACATGTGCTCCTTTTTACATCACACTCCACCCCTGCCCTGGCACTTCCAAACTCAATACTAGAGATTATGGGGTCCACTGAGTCCGTGTGACTCTTAGGCATTTGCAATCTACAACAACCTCAGGTAACAAAGTATAAATTTTTATGAGTATATATTTTTAAAAATAGACTAGGAATTAATTAACATTTCTTTATTGCAATCCCATGTAAAACATTCATGTAGTGCAGTTATTTCTGATCAGTTCCACTCTGATGTAAATTTTGGACAAATGACATACTACATTGCCACCTAGTGTATAAATTCAGAAATTCAACTTAACAAAAACCAATTGAGTATATAGCAGCAGTCTTATGATACAGATAGCCTTAAAAATAGCCATCTATAGCTCCCTTGTGATAGTCATGTGGCTTATAATCAGATGTTCACTGTCCATGTTAATCCTCATGCCTGTGTGTGTGTGCATGTTGCACTGCCCTGCCTAATCACTATGCACGTACGCATATCTGATGGACATTTGTAAAATATTTGTGCACTGCCACCAGTGTCAAGGAAGTAGAGAAACCTTATGTGGTGCAGTCTGTCCTGACTGCCATCAAACCCCTTATGTCTAGATAACATTAAATCTGATTTGTTAATAGTGATAAGCCAGTCTGAATTCTGCTTGAACACATAGTGCTCATCAGAGTGTGCCATTTACTTGGATTCTGATGCCAACAAGCTGGACTACCAGAAGATTTTCCATGATTTCTATGATAGACTGCAGGGGTAAAAAAATCTATGGTAAAGCTTCTGGACTGACAAATTGCAAGTAATATCTTGACAGTTACCATATGAGCTTTCATGACATGCACAAGACAGTTTCAGAACTTACACCAGAACACAGTAATACTAGACAAGAGGAGACTATATGAAAATGTGCTAATCAAAAATTATGAAGGCATAAGGCAGTATTGTACTGAAAATTTTTGAGTGTACTCAAACACCCTGACTGCCAGCACACTTGTTTCAGAAACCATCCTCCTCACCAGCACCTCCACCAGGCAGGCAAGGTCATGACTTGAGAAGTTCAAGGACCAGTTTTTAATTTTTTTTTTTCCAGCAGGAAACATTCAGTTCCTAAGCAAAAGATGACAAAATTACTTACATGACAGAGATTGCCTGTTTGGAAAATTCTGCATTGTTACAGAGAAATAGCTGTTTGCATATTTTGTACCTGTGTTTGTATAGAAGCATACATCCATACAAAATACAATGCCCAATAAACATGAAACAAGTGTAAATTACTAATGGCATATATTTGAGCCCAGAGGTTTTTCGTAGTACTGCTGAGGATTAGAAATTAGGATTTTGTATTACTGGAGTAGTAAAAAAGCAAAGTATGCTTCACTAGCAGCTGGAAATGGAAGAAGTTCCTTGCAATTATGTCCTCCATTTTAAGTGGATATATACAGGCATCACAGAGCAATTATGTGTTAAGTTACAATTTATAATGTACTTCTGTATAATTTTTGTCCTCAAAACCTGTTTGTCTGCATGCATGTATATATTTACAATCATAATTGTAATCGCAGCTGATCCAGCCACGCACCTAATTACTAAGCCATTTGCTGATCAAGAGTCATTTTCTAATCTGGATCAATTATTTTTATAAAATAATCAGAACACAGTCAACTACATACAGTGTGTGGAACAAGATGCTGCGTCTGTTTCTCAAGTTAAACAATGAAAAATGCTGTTTGAAAGTCCATACATATCTTAAAACACCAAATGGAGAGGAAGTTCCATGGCCCATCTGGTTTCCAAGAGAATTTTATTATAAATTTTAGATACATTTTTCAGCTTCTGTGTATTACATTTATTACATGGATTTATCTGTAATCTGTTTTCCTCCTTGACTGCAACCTGGTTTTATGAGTAAGACACTGAAATAAAATGTCCTTTCATCTGCTAGTTCTTACAGATTGTAGACAGAATCATAATTTCATACTATCTGTAGACTAGCAGGAGTCTATATTTGCTACTTCAAAGCCAAATATGTGCAAAGATAATGAATGTAAGTTCTTTAAACACAAGCAGAGGATTGCTTATAACTAAATCTTAAATAGTCTTGGGAGTAAACACTAGTCAAAGATGACACTTTTGTTGGTATATCTTTTAACAAACAAAAATTAATTGCAGGGAAAAAAAAGGTCAGACTTCTAAAACTACAGACTCACTACACATTATTTGATCCATTTGATGCCTGATTAATATTCCAGATTTTTTATCCAATTACTGTAGAGACTTAGTCTCTATGTATTTTACATACTTAGTTACCACATATACTTAATAGATATGTCACAGAATATATCAGAAGACACAGAATATACTACAGAATAGCAGTCCACACATGTCTAGAAAAAAAAATAAAAATAATAAAAAATAATAAATATAAATGACTAAAAAATTAAAAATTTAAAATTTAAAATAATAACAGTTTAACTCTGAAAATATACAATAAAGAAAACTGAAACTACTGAGATGATAAACATCATAAATTGAAATGACACCAGTTGTTTTTTAAAGGTTTTTTCACCTATGTTTTCAATAAACATCTGAAATAACAGCTTATTCCTACCATGCCTTGATGGATACATTTTTAACAAAGCCCTGGAGGGTATTTCTTGTATTAAAAAGTAAGGCAGTCCCCAGTCCTCTATTTTTTGTGTGTGTATAGTAAGCAAAATTCATACTAATATGGACTGATACACTATTAGAATGTATATTTGATCAGAGCAAATTCTGGTAATAATAATGAATAAAACATAATACAGAATTTTAGAAACTGAGTTAGAAAAGCGACAGCACTCATATGACAACAACCATCTTTGTCCCCAGAATGGTTTTACTGATTTAAGTAGCAACCAGGTAGTACAGCATTTAGCCATGATCATGATTCCAATACAAGGATTACTGAAATTAACAAATGTTAGAAGAGATTGTTAAATACTTTTTCTCTAAAAGTCTGTAAGTAGTTTAATCTGCAGTAATATTTGCTGGGATAAGCCTTCTGGACAAAATTTAATTAAATAATGCACCAGTTATGGATTAAATCAAAATTTAAATTTAAAAAATAATTATATGGAAAAATCAGACACATTTTGTTCAATTTGTTGTAACACAGGGCAAGGGCAATACCTTAGGATTCCACACTTGTCCTCCCTGCTGCCATACATGCAGTAACTTGTGGTTTGATGAAAATACATTAAATAAGTACATTTTCAAAGCATTTCAGCTGTCATATGTTTTTGTTTTCTGAAGAAACTATGCATTATCTGTTATTTATGTGTTATGACAATTATTTTTATTATTATTATTATTATTATTATTATTATATGCATACAGTTCTTTAATGATGCCTTGAAATAGACACATTTTTTGCACTGAGATCATAATTTATAAAATAGACATAGAAAAGAAAGACAGGCAAAATAGAAGAGAAAAATAGAAGAGGAAAAGGAAGTTCATGTAAAGTGACTTTGATAGGTAGAAATGAAGAATACTAGGTTGTTAAGAAGCAGGGTGGAGGTACTTGAGTCTTCCATACCTCATTCCAGATAGCTCTTTCATCCTCTCTTCTCTAATGTGTGCTGCTCCTCCTTAGTGAATCTCACAGTCACACTAAATCTCAAGTTTTCATTTGTCTTCCCTAGAGATGCTCTGCAGCTGTGCAGGCAGTGGTGCAGGCACTGGTGCATGCCAGGAGATAGAGTCCTCTGAATGTACTTATCCAGGGGTATTACTGACATGGAAGATACATGGGCTCAGAATGTTCTGCACATCTATCAAATGTAGAAAATGCAGATCTAGCTAGAGACAGTGTCAGCCTGCCCTCTATTTAAGTTCAGGGTGCTCTGTTTAGACTAACAGAAACATGGAATTATTTAGGATGGAAAAGACCCTTAAGATCAACAAGTCCAGCCATTAACCCAGCACTGCCAAGTCTACCACTAAACCATGTCCCTAAGAACCATGTCAATTAGTTCACTGCCGTCTATTCTGGGGATAATATTTCAAAGACACATCTTTGATTTAAGTCAGTTTTTCAGAAACTACCCAGGCCACACTTACAAACAGATTTGGGTTCTTCCTCTTGTGTCTGTACTTTCGTCATAGTTTGTAGTTCAGGAACCAACAAACATGAGTCAGGAGCTTAAAATAATTTTGTAGACCTAGGCTTAGCTCATGACTATACTGCAAACTTCATATATTTGAAATGTCATATGGTACAAATATATATTTGCAAATATAAACTATATCTTCTCATACTACATCTTTGGTAATTCTGCTTACAGCAGAATCAGACATGATAAATTAGTGCTATTATGTAAAGCAACATAAGCATGAAAATCCTGGGTATTTTTCTGGTGAATTAATTGCCAGTACAAAGGTTAATCCAAGCAAAAGTATATCTATTAGTCTTAACACAGATTTAACGTAAATAAGCCCATAGAGTAATTCCAGCAGAATATTAGACACCCCTATATTTGTATTGCCTGTGATTATGGATTTGAATTTCCAGTGCAATATAGTCAGCTAGTGCCAGCCCAACAGATAGTCCCCCAAGCTACACAGCAGTTCCTCATACACATGAACAAAAGAGCTCATGGTAGAACATACAATACAACAAATACATTTAGATAAATAGAGGGAAAGCCAGTAATATAATTTACCTTAATAAAAAGTGCGTAGTGCTTGTGCACATATCCATTTTAAGTGAAAATTCTGGCAAATTCTCTTTACATCCTAAATCCAAACAGCATTAACTCTATTTAAAAGCTTGATCATTTTTATCAAGTCACAAAAGAGGTGTTTGGTACCAGGGTAGCTCAAAATTAAGTCCTGTTCAAATGGAAGTCTGTGGTAACACCATAGTTTCAGTACAATATATCCACCTTTTACAGCCCCATTAAGTAAAGTCCAAGTGATGTTATTGCTATAGTGATTGATAAGTTTGTTAAATTTTGGCACAAATCTAGATTTCTTATAAATAAAGAGTACAGAATATTAGGAAAGTTAATAGACAATGAAGACACTGGTCTTGACTAAATTTAGCAATTTTAGTTTAGTGATATTTCGGTTTAATATTTTGAATTTTTTTTTCTTCTTCTTTAAAGGTGTATGTTAATGTTTTCCTGAAAGTCAAGACAATGTAATGATGACCACAGACTACTGTAATTCATGAATTCAGAAATGGTGTCTCACACACCGTTACATGTGTTATTAGAGACCAAGGGAGTTGCAGGTCAGTAGGTTAGATATGCATCCTTTTTTTCTCATATGGCCATGTCCCTGCACAGCACAGAGCTCCAGGCAAGTGCCCTGCGTGCCTCGTAGCTTAACAAGTGCTGCTGCTGATGAGGGAGTAGTCATTTACCAGATACTTCTCCAATGAAGCCGAAGGGGCCACCAGCAGCAGTAAGGGTCTGAAAGGTCAATTAAATTTACTTATTCAAATCTGAATTCATATTCATGCTACAAAAACAATATAGCATCTCCTTTCAAGTCTAAAAAGTAATTGTGAAGTCCGAAACTGAAGAGAAGTAAACTAGGAAGAAATATATTTTATTGATATTTATGCAGGATATGTTATGAGTCTAAGTCAAACCATTATTCCAAAAGTCAAAATCAAAGATGACAGCAAATGCATGAAACAACTTCTTTCTCTCAAGTAAAAGCTTCTAGAATTTGAAAAACATTTATATAGGATGAAAACACAAAATCTGAAGCAAAATTCTGCTCTTATTCCAACCTACATAGTCTCCTTTACATTCTGTGGTGATGCACTTGTGTGACCAGAAAAGGTTGAGATTATTATACTCATATAACCAGACTAAAGCCTCACAAAGTAAGTAAATTCAGGCTCACACCTGCTGCTTAACCATTGGCTTGCCCTCTTGTCTCTAGACATTTTATCTTATGATTTAATCAGTAGAGAAGATCAATTTCTGGCACAAAAATGAACTTAAAAATATAGTGGTAGGTCACAACTTTGCATTTCTGTGCTTTGTATCTCAGACATCTTATCTTAAAATATAGCTAGTAAAATGTTACCAAGAAGATTTTTGTTCAAGATTCTAAATTGTCAATCTGAAGTCACAAAAGTAATTTCCTACTTAACAACCCCTGTGATTGGTATCAGAATTCAGTAGAACTTCCAAAGGACATTAATTGAATGGCTGGTACATTGCTGAAACAGATTCTTGAAACTACCTTGACCTGATTTGTACATTTCTTCAGTGGTTAAGATACAGTGCAGTGCTGTGGATATATCCAGTTCAGACATCATGGAGAAGGAACTTGCTCTTTACTACTTCTTAAACGCATTCTTAAAACCTATCTTCAAAGTTTTACAATAGTTGAACTGAAGTTTTAGTTTACACTAAACATTATGGGGATATGGTACTTCAGCAAGCTTTACCTGGCAGAACTTAAGTAGGAAACAAACCAGCATAAAACAAGAGGGGTGGTATACACAACGGAATACATTGGAAAAACACAGAATGACATTATTAGTGATATTAGTCCTATAAAAGACTGCAAAAAAACACTTTGGAGAAAGCACTATGCAGAGAAAACACACAGTTTTCTTTTCAAAGATGGGGCTCACACATTTTAAGTCACCTCCTAAAGCAAATACTTACTGCTTTTCCATGGTCTAACCATGGAAATATCACAGTGTTGCATGTGTTGATATACACTCTAGTGTTAGATAACCCTAACTCAGTGAGAACTCTGGTTAAAAACCCTAGTAGGCATATTCAAACCATTTGAAACAGATACAGACATCATAATTTGCCATATTCCTAGATTAATATTTGCATAATAAAAGTTTGCAGTTAGCTTTCTTCTGACACTGAAAACTTTAAATATGCTTATTTAATAATGTCAAGACAACTTTCATACTTGGGTGAAGTAAACAGCTACTGACTGCAGTAAACTCCAAAAGTTTATTATTGACATGGATTACATGTATGAAGATATCAGAAAAAAATGTACTGTAGTCCATATGAAATGTGTGAATTTTCAGATTTGTACATGTTCCATATCACAACTTTATTACTGCAGTGGATGAGTATAGCAATTACAAAAAGGAAATGTATTACTCATAACTTGTTTTGAGACAGAATGCAACAACAGACCAAATAATACTATAGTATTATAGTATGTATAGATAGTAGTATGTAATATATACATTTTATTCTGTGACATGATGTGACAATAATTATTTTAAGATTACAAAGGAAGAAAAGAACTGTAACTTAGAATTTATTTTTTAAGAAAGAAGCAATAACAAAAGGAAATTTAGCAATGGAAGCATTGCTATTATTTTTTAGTTATTATTGATGGCTGTTTGGTTTTTATAATTAGCAGCTGTATTTTTTTCTCCTTATCAGTGCTAATGCTCATTAACATATTGCCAAGGACAGAGACTGCTAAGGTAGCACACACTAGTGCTATAAAGCTGTACAAACATATAATGGAATGACAACTCATACCCAAAAGATCTGACAGTAGAAGTGAAAGAGAACATGTAACACATTGGAAAAGATTGCTGGGAAAGACATGAAAACAGTATGGGAAGCAGAGGTCTGGATAATTGTGTGATTCAAATTTTATACACTTTGACAGATCACACACTGATGATGAGTTTTATGGGGGATTCAGGTAAGCATAACTAAGTAGCTTTGAAAATGTTTACATATAGCTCTTCTCAAGCATGAGAGAAGGCATAAGGGTCTTTCCTAGTAGATTTGAGCAGTAGTTGATAGAGACATTCACTATGAATAAATCTGCTCATTTTTTTCAGTGTTGTTCAGTGAATGAGTGAACATATGCATTTTAAGAGGCCAAGAAAAGGATTGAAAGAGAGAAAAAAAAGAATTTTAAAACCCAGGAGCATAGTGCTTCTACAAATCCACTTAAAAGAGAAAACCACAACACAGTTATTTACAAATATATTTTAACTAGCAAGTGCTAATCAAACTTGATTACTTTTATTAATAAAATTATTCTCATATTTGCTTTTCATGTGTTTATGTTAGTGTTAGAAAACATAACTAATGAAGATAAAAATGTAAACGAATTATATGACTATATAACTACAAATCTTAATTAGATTTCAAAGCACACTTACAGAAAATTTGAGACAGCAAAAAGGAGCTAGGCATGCATTTTTTAACAGATGGTGCTAGATTAGGTCACACAGATATAATTGAGGTCAAAATTTAGCCACTGTAGGAACGGACCCTCTCAGTGAAAGAGGTGAATTTCCTCCTGTGTTTTTCATTAATTACTCAATGCCATCCAGTCACAGTGTTGTCTGCTGTAGATCCTCTCAGTAATCCCTTGTCCATACAAGCCTTTCTCTAGAATGTTCTTTCAATATTATACATTTGAACAAAAATTATCCTTGTAGGAACACTGATTTGCTTTTTAGCAGCAGAGACAAAAGCTTATTAGCATCACCATTTATCTTAGCTATAGTTTCTAAGATAACAGTAAGTATTGGGGACAAACAGATGAAGGGGTATTTCCACTGCTGATGTAGGAAGGACTGATATAAAACAACAGATACTTTTTAAGAAAATACAAAGAATTTTAAAATCCCAAGACCAATTTTTAAACACTTTATGTGAAAGATGGAACATAAATCAAGAGCCCATGGATGTAGCAGAACAGACTTGCAGAGTTGTTTTGGACAGACACTACTCAAATTCTCCTTAGCTTTCAGGATGTAGAAAGAAGAGTTTTAATGACCTTGCTGTTGGTTTTATACAATGTATCTGAAAGCAGTACTTGCTTTGTTTGTTCACAGTATAAAAATATATAAAATAGCATTGTATACAGTAAAGCATGGATTCAAGATTGCTCTCCTTTCTAGCAGGAAGTCATTCACATTTGAGTGCCAGTTAGAAAGCATGGCACAGAAATCAAACCAACTGAATTTCTGCATGAGCATCAAAGCATAATGTTATGCTGTTTCAAGTCATACAAAACATTCTCTCCACAGCTGTGCAGGCTCAGCCTGCAGATGAAACCATCACAGTCAATACTTTTACTTGAATGACACCCATATTAAAGTGGTTTTTTTTTCCACAACGGTCCATTTTATTTCACTAAAAGCAAACTGTATTTGAAAAATGTCATTAATGTATCCACTTTATGAATGTGTTGGATTATTTTTTTCTTTTTACTTATCACTAAGTTTATTTCCTGAAAATATTTTGCTCTATTTCCCTTCAGCTAATTAATTTGGATCTGTGTTTTGGCCTATCTCCCTTGACTAACAGCTTTAAAGAGAAATACATGACAGAAACAAGAACAGTAATAGCAGAAATAAATCAGCTAACAGTATTTACCTGAGTAAAGGTTTCCCTAGATTACTTGCAGTTTTGCTTTTGGGAAATGGCTGAAACCAAGGCTATACTATCACTGAAGTCAAACACAATACTGTACATCATTATTTTGCAACTTCTATTATAAATTATAATACATTTCTTTAGTGGCAATCATTTAATTCCAAAAGCTGTGGAACATTTTGTTACAATAAAAATAACATTGCTTTAGGCTTCTTAAACCAGCCTAGGTGCACTCACAATTTATTTATGCCTAGAAAACTCAGGTTTCAACACATGACGTCCAAGTATCCCCTCTCAGTACAAATACAAGACCAACAACATTGCTGCTGAAGAGTAATGGAGTTTGGCCAATTATATATTGAAGAGGAGTAAGGAGGACCAGCCAAAAATGTATCTGAAAAAAAAAAAGAAAGAAAGGAGTAGATTATATATTCACATAGAAGCAAAAGTCACCTTTTTTCATATTGTTCAGATGTAATAGCTGGTTGATGATCAGCAACTCCTTGAACCTAATCAGCCCTGAACACAAGCCAGTGGATTGCACTTCCAGCAGGTAAGCCTTTGGACCTGGAAACTGTCAGAGTGCTATGGCAATGGGTCAAATGGCTTTAAATTATTTCTAACTGTTTATCATTAAAAGCTTAAATGGCAGGGGCAGAATTAAGAAATTATTTGTTAGAGGTTTTATGATTTCTGTAAAGCAAGGCTTTTCACAAACTTTCTCATAAACTATTTGGCTGTAGTAGGTCCCAAAACACGTCCTTTCACAGAAATGTCTCTGTGCCATATGGCGCTTTTGACAAAGAGCAAGGTAGCACATGAAGATGGTGCAAGTGCATCTTGTGAGTTTAGGGGGAGATCGCTCGCACCCTGCACAGCCGCCACACCACCACAGCTCAGCTCCCGCACTCCAGCACCTCTGGCGACCTCACCGGCAGGAGCGGGCCCTGCACAAGCCAGGCTCAGGAAAAAACTTCATCAAAAGCTGCATGCCCAGCAGGTCGAGGGAGGTGATTCTGCCCCTCCCATCTGCTCTGGTGAAATCTCACCTCAATTACTGCATCCAGCTCTCTGGGACCCCAACACAGGGAGGAGATGGACCTGTTGGAGCAAAGCCACATGAGGTTCATCAGAAGGATGGAGCGCTTATGAGGAAAAGCCTGGAAAAGAGAAGGCTTTAGGATGATCTAACTGCAGCGTTCCAGTACCTGAATGAACTTACTGGAAAGATGAGGCAAGACTGTTTAGAAACGCACGTAGTGACAAGGCAACAGGAATGGGTTCAAATTGAAACAGAATAGGTTTAGATTACATGTTAGGAATTAATGAATTACGGTGAGCGTGGTGAGGAACCGGAACAGGCTGCTCAGGGAAGCCGTGCACGCCTCATTCCCAGAAGTTCGAGACCAGGATGGATGGGCGATTTGGTCTAGTAGCTGTCCTTGCCCACGGCAGAAGGGCTGGAACTACGTGATCCTTAAGGTCCCTTCCCACCCAAGCCGTTCTATGATCCTGTGAAATACAAATTGCATTTGTGTGCATGGGCCCCGGCCTTTGCTGAAGGTTTAGCATTTCCTTGCCACAACAGCGCTTCCCGGGCTGCAGAGCCCGACGCCGAGCCGCGGTCAGCAGCGGGCCCGCCCACGCCCGCCTGCCCGCGGGCAGCGCGGTCCCGGCCGGGCCGTGCGCGCCTGCGCCGCCAGAGCCGCCCGGTTGGTGGCGGCGGAGCGGAGCGGAGCCGGGCTGGGCAGAGATGGCGGCGGGACGCGGCGGGGACTGGCGCGGGGCGATGGTCGCGCTCTTCTTGCTCGCTGTGCTGTCGCCGGCAGGCGCCGCCTCAGCTGCCGCTCTGCCGGTAGTCATCAACACCTGGGCGTTTAGGACGGCCGCAGAGACAGGTGTCCCGGCGGGGCCCGGGCTGGAGCGGGGCGGGTGGAGCGGTGCTGTGCCGCGCCGCTCGGTGCCTTTCGTGAGCGCCCTTCTGCTGAGGGGCGCCCGGCGGATTTGGGTGTTGGTGTTGCTTCAGGAAAAAGGAGTCTGTGAGCCGTGAGTGGCTGATGTGCGGCCAGGAGGAGCTGTAGTGACCCGGCTGCCGAGCG
The DNA here is from genome assembly GCA_030060385.1 of Muscicapa striata striata. Taxonomy (NCBI): domain Eukaryota; kingdom Metazoa; phylum Chordata; class Aves; order Passeriformes; family Muscicapidae; genus Muscicapa; species Muscicapa striata. Next base: position 2,891,142 of record JAREIS010000146.1, read on the forward strand.
GCGCTGGTGCGGAGGGCCCGGGCTCTGCTCCCCCGCTGCCCCTCACGGCTCAGAGCCAGCCCCGCTGCCGGCGGGGAGGCCGCGGGAGGTGCCTCAGCCGCCTTTGAAAGGGTTAGTTACCCTTCTATGGGGAGGCCAAGCCCCGGAGCTTGCTCTTCATTCTCTCTGCCGCTGGGAGCCTCCGGGCAAATGGTTTCACTTTCCACGTTGGGAAGGAAATAGCGCTAAAAAAGCCCGACCAAAACCCACAAAAACTAAAGAGGGGAGTTACGAACTGCGGAAAAGCTGGATCAAAGACATTTGCTAATAATGTGGTTTGCACTCTTGCACAGTGATTTTTAAAGGGTTTGGTTTGGTTTGGTTTGTTTTTTTTTTTTGAGATTCCTTCTTGCCCCCTAAAGAATTAGGTAGTTCTATTATTTCTTTGAAACTGTTGTTTTGTGATGTGTTATTGGCAGTCAAAGCAGGCTTTCCTATGGCAACATTCCTATGGCAACATGTTTATAGTAATTTTAAAAGACTTGTAGGCTATTTTATTAAAGCCGAGTTGTAAACGACCCGGTGCTACAGAATGCTTGCTTGTCAAACGAGTTACCAATAAAGCCTTGTAATGGTCAGAAGTGAAATACACTCAAGAAAATTGCAAGGCCCTTGCTTTGCAGCTTCTGAAAGCCTGGCCTAAGGCTACTCACGGCAATAAAGGTAATAGGAATCAGAGAATACTCCTTACACTGAGGTTTGTAATAGAGGCAAGCATATGTGGGGTTGGATGCATGGTATTAAGTCTTACTTTTTCCCCTGGTGAAGGCAACTTCATGCAGTTGGCATGCAGCATCTGTGATCATGAGGCTTCCTGAGGTGGTTTACTTCAGCAAGAGGAGCTGGCCTGTGTGCATGTGCTGCTGTGCTGGGTCTGTCAGGTGAAGGAGCACCAGAGCCAGCACAAATAAGTAACGAGGGCTGTGACTGTCAGTGGCAGCAAGCTCAAGCACCTTAGAACGTCTTGCCTGAGATCCATCCTTGTGAAATCTTGTATGTGCAATGCCTTCAGGCTTAGTGTATTCAAGTCATGTCATTTGACCTGTCTAATGTCTTACAAAGCTGCAACATGATCTAGATCCTGAAGAATAGAAGACCAAGGGTTGAATAGGAGAATGTGGAGACTTAATTTCCTGTATAGAATTTTCATTTTGCTTTTGTGCTTATGTAGTTACTGATGTGGGTTTATACCTTTTTATTCTGAAGTTGGACACTTAATATTCTCAATATGAAGCTTTTGAGGGCAGCTTTTTGGCCTTTTTTTTTTTTTTCTTTTTTGAGTTGAAAGATTTTTCTCCCCCCTCTTTCTTCTGCCAGAAGGCTTTAAACAAGTGATAAAGTAATTATTGGTTCTGGGCAGAGAAGGCTATTTGATATAGAGAACTTGTGGTAATTGTTAATAAATAATGCCTCAGAAGAAAAGCTCGTTTCTCAGTCAGAAACACTTATCAGACATGCAAGAAAAAGAATATTTAGAAAAGTTATGCTTTACGTTCTTTTGGTTATATTTATATTTTGACTTTATAATCTGTAATTTATAGTCTACTGTTTTTTATCCACTTATGTAGTTCACGTGCATCATGTCCATCTTTAAGCAGCAGTGGAAACTGTTTTCCCTCCTGACATTTAATTATTTGTGTTGATTACAGCTTGGAGAGTATTAGAGTCGGGAGGTTCAGAGCTGGATGCGGTCGAGAGAGGCTGTGGTCAGTGTGAGATCGATCAGTGCGATGGGAGCGTGGGATACGGAGGAAGCCCAGATGAAAGTGGAGAAACAACTCTGGATGCAATGATTATGGATGGGTAAGAAAACTGTATGGAGAAAAGAGTGATCCCTGCTTTTATAAACTACTCAGACCCTGAGTGGGAATGTTTTATGAACATTCTGTTGAGAACAGTAAAAAGTTCACAAAGCAAAAGCAGCAGTGTTGAGAGCATAGCCAAATGCCAGAGCCTCATCTACAAAATGGCAGCTCAGCCTTTTATACCCCTGGTGTTGCATCAGCTTGATGTGTATTTGTTTTGATTTTGCATAGTCTCACCCCATGTCACTCTCCCGGCCCTCGGGGAGAGTGGTCGTCGGGGCCATCACTGGATGAAGTTCTGCTCCTTTTAAGGTCCTGTCTCAAAGATTTGGCCAGCAACAGTCCATCCAATGTAAACTCAAACACACAAAACCATTGTCGTGAAAACCAGCCTCGCAACTAGGCCACTGCAACAACATCAACCACTCCACAGTATATCTCTATCTCAATATTGACAACATCATGCTGTTTTATCAAGAATGTAATTAATAATATAATACCAATTTGTGTAATACCTGGTGAAAGCCAAATTCCATTAACTGGTTTCTCACACTTGCCATTTTTTGCACACTTAAGGGTTGTTGCAACATCTTGTTGATTTGGGGCTGACTATGGCACAAGCTAACTTGTGAAACAAGGAAAAATAACATACCTGATTGTTTGAAGAGTAGGAAATGACTCTTCACTTGTAGTGCATTAATCCAGTTCTCGGTATAGCAGTTGAAACAGATGGTTTGTAGCATTGTTAGCTTTGCCTTTACATTCAGTCCATAAATATTTCCTTTTGGAGCAATTGTCTTCAGTAATTTATTTGCTGTTTAAAGCTGTCGTGATTAAAAAGTAATTGCAAGTGTGTGGTTCATGTTATGAGTTTATGTAACGAAATAGTTACTCTACTGAAAATATTACTGTGAATGGAAGTACTGTTGTTTGAGCAATATCTATATGCCTCTGAAAGGAAACAAGGTATGTAGGAATTCTTTCCCTACTAGTGTGGTGACATCTGTCTGTGGCATAGAACAATTAAAGCACTATGTTAAGGGAGCAAGCCTTTTGATTTAGAAGATAACAGATTTTGTCTACTAAGGAATGTGTAATTATTCTTGTAGTTTTAATAAGTTTAAAATATTCCTTGTTTTCAGCAACACTATGGAAGTTGGGGCTGTTGCGGATCTCAGGCGTGTGAAAAATGCAATTGGTGTAGCACGAAAGGTCATTGAATACACTAAGCATACATTACTAGTGGGAGAGTCAGGTAATTATACCTTTAACTGTTTCCAAGTCAAACCCTCATTTTAAAACACTTCCTAATAAAATTGTGACATTTTCATCTTGGTAATATAGGTGGAAGAATTCCTTGACAGTCAAATAAATCTACTCAAATAGTTCAAAAGTGTTTATTCTTTCACTCTGTGTCTCTGAAATAGGTTTATTTTTAGAAGGAAAAAAATAGTTTTCTGGCTTTTTCCATCAGCTTAATTGCAAATAATGACTTGTAATCTCAAGGATTTGCTAATATCACTGATATCCATGTTACCAAAGATGATTTATAAAAGACACTATAGAAATTGCTAAATATAAATGTTGCATTTAAAAACCATGAGGTAACTTTTTTTAATGAATGGCAGCATTAATAGACACTAGAGTTAAATTCTAGTATTTTGGTATATATGGAGTGTGATTAGTGTGTTTCACAGTCTAAAAGTATTAGTGAGGACTTTAAAAAGCTTGTTAGAAGCTGTACTCCCAGGCACAGCAAAATAGCAGTAGCAAATTGGAGGCTTAGTTGAGCTTTTTAAATACAGGCTGCTGTTGGTAGAATAGTACTAGTTTCAAAAAGAGATGTTCATTCCCTGGAGGTGTGTGACTGGTGAACAGGTTTCTTAGCTTTTAAGAAGTCTGCTTGGAGCCTGTACCTGTTCAGAAAGAAATACAGAGATAAGTGTGGAAAATGACATGTGAGCATTAATGGTGATTCAAGTGCTTTGAAATTGATGAGAAAAGATAAAATATTCTTGAAGGAATTAACATGTACAGAAGTAAGTGCTCAAGCAATTTTTTGATGGAGTAAAATGGAACAATTTTGGGAGGTGAGGATACAATTTGACTGAAGGTCTGAACAGAGAAACCTGTAGATTTTGTTTAATTTAAGGCAATTGACCATGATTATGAGTGGCTTTTCTAAGAGATATTTCACATGTAGTGGAGAAAAAAAAATTGGTCAGGTGTCAAATCGTGAAGGGAGAGTTGCTCCTAATACTTGTTTACCCCTCATTGCTAGTTATCAATAGTATTTTTAAATTTTAATCAGGGAACGAGCAGGAAGGAAAAGGAAAATGAGAAAACAGAAGGATTAAAGTGCTGATTGAAAGTACATCTTTCTACCTAAGAAGATAGCTCTTTGTTTAATGGAGGCATACGTACAAGTTTGTTAGCTGAGTCCTTACTGTCAATGATAGCTTGCTCAGAAGAAAATGTATAGCAGTAATGGCAAAAGAAAGATGTGAAAGCTAAAGATTTATCTGAGTAAAAATTGGAGGTGGTGTTTAATGTCAATGAATTAATGACAGCAGTGGAGAAATTGAGAAGGACTATTTCTTCTGAAGAAATGTATTTTTTGTGGAAATTGGAATTTGGATAAGAGAAACTCTGGTTGTCTTCACCAGATGAAGATGAATAAAAAGAAAATCCATTTGAACCTTCAGACTGGCATGTGAGAGAACAAACAGTTTGTTTTCTAAATATAAATACTTATATTACAAAAAAGGTAGCTAGAACAGTAAAATCTTTTTGTATAAATGCATGTAATCTCTGCAGGCATTTTTTTGTTCAAGATGCAAAATTAGGAACTCTGCTTACTAGAATAGAAACAATGTTTCAAAAATTATGAAAAAATTCCTGAAAATCATGCACAAGCACAATTTTATCTTACAAAAAACCCCAAAACATAAAACCCCCAAATTCTGCCTGTTCTGTTCTATAAATGGGAAAATATTTATTTAATTGAAGCTGTCAGTTTTCTTTTCCTCTGCATGCTGATACTTTACTTGTGTCAGATTTTAAGAAAAACATAGAAAAGCAGTCCAGAAATAACTGAAGGCTTCTCTTAATTCTTGGACTGGATAAGTTTGTTCAGCTGTGTATTACCGTGACATTGTTATCAAGGATTGATAATATAAATTCAAGTATCTGAACCTAGCAACAGTATCTGTTACTGGGTAACATCAAAGGTATCTACAGCTGAAAGATGAAAGAAGAGTTGATTTTTTTTCCCTTTGCCTAATGATAAGTCATTCTTAGAAGTGTAGCATTCTTTCATTGCTTGTGTTAGTATTTCTTTTGCTCTCTTGCCACGTACTATATAAATTTTCAAAACAAGGAAGCAGAAACTTTTACATCTGCAAGGAAGTGCAATGTGATGTAAGCTGATGGATTGCTTTCTTTGAGTATCAGAATTTTAATAGCAAATGTTGTGCTGCTATGTTATTTATATTTGATAAAAACTTGCTTTTTAAGGAAAATATATTTGAATGACTTATTTTTTTCTGTGACCCACTCAGCCTAGGCCATTCTTGCTCCACACTCTTAGTTGTGTCCAGTTGATTAACAGATAAGAATTTGTTTCTCTTTCAATGGGAAAACTTTTATGTTACTGCCTGTGAAGCGAGAGTTGACTACTGCAGTTGTACATCACTCTAATGGCTGATACTGATCCCTGAAGATGTATTTCTTATCTCCAAAAAGTCTGTAGAATTTCTTGATTTCTAAGAAAACATAACATGAATGCATTATCGTAAACCACATAAAACTGGAATAAATCAATGTTTCTTTTTTACTTTGTTCTTGCTTTTCAAGCCTCCCTGTTTGCTGTAAGGATGGGGTTTCCATATGAAGATTTAACTACCCAGAAATCCCTTTCGCTGTATTCAGAGTGGCTTAATCAAAGCTGTCAGCCAAACTACTGGAAGGTACAGTGCAGTGATGCCAGTGAGGGGGGTTTAGAAAGTCAGTAGTGCAGCATTGCCTCTTCCTTTCAGCTTATACTGAAGTTTCACTTTACATGGGAAGAAAATGAAGTTTTGCTTATTAGACAGAAAAACTTTATATTACTAAGCACTTGCTAGACTTCAGAGTATATGTGTCTAGTTTCTTAGATCCTGCTGCTTTTGACCTTGCTGCAGTATTGTTTTGGTGTGGGTTATTTTTTAGTCCTTAATGGGACAGGACTTACCAAAATTAAGCAGTGTGTGTATTTTTTGATGCATATATAAATTTTTGAAAGAAAATCTTACAGTAGTAATTATAGTTAGTTGAGAAGCTTTATGCAGACCTCTGAATACATCAGGTTAATGCAGATACCCATTAAACTTGCCTGTTAAGGTGAGCTTGGCTTGTTGTTTGAATGGTTTGGTTTTGGTTTGGTTTTTTTTTTTTTGCTTTGGATATTTCAGGTTTCTACGTGTTTGTACACTGGTTTGGGGTTTTTTTGACCAGTCAGTTGTGTAGAGGAGAGTCTTCAATTTGAACAATATAACTTTTCCAAGAAAATCTTTTTACTGTATAATACCAGAAATCAGTCTTAATTACTCATTAAGCAAAACAATTTGTGAGATCTCAGTAGATCTGTGTGGTGTAAGTACTGGGCATCTAATGCCTTTATGGTAATTATAGGTATTGATTGGATTTTTTTTTAAATTTGTCTGTATTAAATATATTATTCATGCAAATCACAAACTAATTACAGAATGTGGTGCCGGACTCTTCAAAATCCTGTGGACCGTATAAACGGCGTGAAGAAGTAACTTACAAAGAGGAACAGACCAGCTCACAAAGAAATGTCCATAACCATGATACTATTGGTAACAACTTTTGGTTACTCTGATGCTGATCTTTTTTTCTCATTCCTCTAACAATTAAATCATACTTATTTAAAGAAAAATATTTCATGCACGAATTATTTCCTATTTATAGTGGTTTCAAGATTCTGTTACTTATGTGTTAGGATGGGGTGCCTACAAGTAGGATTTGGTTTTGGTTTGTTTCCAGTTCACTGGCTGCATAGACACTTGATTCATTTTTTTGCCATTAACTCTTGTACATTGCCCTGCTGCTTTTCCCACAGATACCTTGGCATAATTGCTTGGGCAGCTGTGGATGCTTAGAAAACTGACTAAGTTAAAGATAATTATGTTTATCTTGATTATGGTGTGCTGTAAGACCAACATAAAAGGCCTTGCAGTGGTAGAAGAAACGAATATATCGTTAGTCCTGTTGCCAACTAAAAGCTGTGTTTGTCACACTCCTTAAGCTTATAAAATAAATTTTACTTTCATTTTTCTTTTATTCTGGCTTTTTTCTAAATCAGTAAATGTCTACAGAAACTAACATTAAAACAAATTAGCAGTAGTAGTCCCCAAAACTTCTAAGAGTATCCTGATTGAGGACTGTTAATTGCTAAGCCTATACATTGATTAATGAGCAGATCAGACAAAGGACAAGAGTAGTTACAGATTCATGTCTTTCATATCTTTATACTTTGTAGTCTTGAAACTTGCACTTTTTGATTTAGTTTGGATTTTTCTCAGTTTAGCAATCCAGAACTTTTTGTCTGATGGTCTTTACAATACCAAGAACTAACAAGTTGTTTCAAGTGTGAATCTTTCTTTTTTGTTTCTAGTTCATCCTACTAATAATCAATTAATAGTCTACAAAAGTCAGGCGACCTACCAAATTCTTAAGTTGCTAGCTAACTTACTTAGTGGGGTAATTCAATAGGTCCTGGAAAACTTAGAAATTGTGGAGTGTCAGGAGAGAGGAATCTGATAAATACAATTCAAGAATTGATCTATCATTAAGTAGTCCTAAGCTGTTTAGTAAATGGTGGTATTTTGTATTAGTATTTCAAGTTCCCTCCCAGCCCATTGTTTTACATATGAAATATCTTTGTGATTAGTACATTTTGAGAAGAGTCTTCATCCAGCCTGCATTTAGGACCTTGGAAGAAACCTATGCCCTTCCAGTCTTTTTGCAGAGGCCATTGAGTCTGTGCCTTTGTTTTTAACTCCTACTGGTGAGGAAACCTTTCTATGAGAAGAAGATACTGCTTAGTGAGGTCAGAGAAACAGAATTTTTAATTTATCTGTATTAAATATATTATTCATGTAAATCACAAACTAATTACAAAATGTGGTGCCAGACTCTTCAAAATCCTGTGGACCATATAAATGGCGTGAAGAAGGAACTTACAAAGAAGAGCAGACCAGCTCACAAATTCTTCTTCTTCTTCTTGGCTCTCAGTTTGTTCTGGAGTTTTTTATGTCAGCAGCAATTCATGCTCTCTCCTGCTCTGTGAGTGTAAAGTCTTGCTCTATGGAGAAGCAACTGATCCCAAATCCAATTCCAAGTGACAATCTAAGCTTCTTTAATATGAGGCAGTGGTTTTCTTACCAGCACAAAGTTAGCAAGGGGTAGGCTCATCAGTACATTTAGTTGTCCGTCATGTAATTCTAGTTACTTTAGTAGGCAATATGTCATCTTCTGCCAAATTCAAGCTCATGCTTCTGACTTTTTCTAAAATTTCCTTCAAGTACCCTTGAAAATTTCTAAGCTCTGTTGTTCTGATGGTATTGGTGCTCTATGTGGTGACACCAGGTACTTGTTCTTGGCTGGTTAACAAAGGTGTATATGGGGAGGCAGTGGCTGTATGGGCAACAGTAACATATAGCTCAGAACAGTGTAGCACTCACTGTTTCACGTTCGTTTTTGAGCTCTTGTGATACATCATAAAAATTTTCAAATCTCTTTTAAAAAGAACTTGTTTTCCTGTATTTCACTATATTAGTCATTTGAATCATCTGGGCATCATGATTCTGTTTGGTAAGTGTAGTGCTACCTAAATAAATACAATAGTAATGTTCCTGAATATGTTTTGTCTCTGTTGAAAATCTTAGGTATGGTTGTAATTGGTGTGAGTGGAACTGTTGCTTCTGGGACATCTACTAATGGTGCAATCCACAAACTTCCAGGGTTAGTATCTCTGGTTTTACAAACAAGCTTTTTTCCCCACCTTGTTTCCTATGTTAAACTTGTCATTGTGGTTCAAAACGTTAACCTTTAGATCACAAAATGGCTTTGCTTTTTTTGTGCACTTGTCATAAATCCTAATATTGAGAATCTGATTCAGTTGCAAGACTGTGTGTTTATTTGAGGGAATGCTTGTTTTTCAGCTTGCTTAATTCACCATATAGAGACACAAACAACTGGAACAGTTGTGAGACAGCTTGTAAGGTGAAGCACCAGAGACAAATAAGCATTTTGGAGAGGCACACAATCTCCTAAGAAATGTTCAGAAAATCAGAGCCTCAGGCTTGTGTTTTGTCTTTGAGATACTTTTTCTACACAGTTAGAACAACCAAGTCAGTTTTCTACAACCAAGTCAGACAACTTCTGGATTTAGCAACAAGTTATTGAACATATTAATGTCCCCTGCGGCTTACTGTTGCCCACAGGCTAAATCTCACTGGCTTAGCTGTAGTCAGTATAATAACAGACAGTAACGCATTGGAGGTGGATTAAGCCTCAGGTCAGTCAGGTTATCACAGATCACTTTTACAGGTAGTTTCAAGACAAGACTTTTGACTGCAGTGGATTGACCTCTTTACCTGTTCTGTTCTCCTTTGGGTTTAATGCTAAGTCAGCTGGAGGCAGTAAGGCTGACAAAGTTTGGTTTTTATTTTCCGTTGTTCACTTCAGCCGTGTTGGAGATTCTCCGATAGCTGGAGCGGGATCCTACGCAGATAGTACAGCTGGAGGAGCTGCAGCCACTGGGGATGGTGACATCATGATGCGCTTCTTACCCAGGTTTGTCCTTAAGGCAGACTTTGCTAGATTTCTGCAGCAAAATGTGGACTCAGCAAATGAAGAATTGATTAAAAATATGGTCTGACTTAGTGGCTGCTGAAGTGGGAGTCAAGGCAGGAGTGGAGGAGGAAAGAACAGTAGCAGAACCAAGTTACCCTTATGATCTGTCTTAAAAGAAGAGACTTGAATATCTTGATGACAGATCCCTTAATACTGCCAAGCTGTGAGCAAAGAGGCAGTGGGTAATGAGTACATTTCCAACCTGTATGCTTTTTAGCAGAACTGATTAGCTTTCTTCTCCAAAGCATTCTGTTGTGTGGAAAAGTATCATAAATTGTAGAAAGGATGAGGTGTGGGTCTCAGCTCACTCAGGAGGTATCACTGCAGCAATCCTTTGTAATTGCATGTAATTTGAAACTGAAAGAGGTGTTTCAGTGTTGTGGTTGCAGTTGCATAAATGTGTAATATATGGCTGTCTTTGTGAGCATCTTTGTGAGTGGGTCTCAGCCAGAATCAATTATGGAAGTCCATGCTGAACATAATGGGCACTGATGCTTGAAGGATAATATAGAAGTGGCCTTCATATTGCTCAGGAAACTTTTCTGAAACTCTTGCAGCCAAGAAAGCCTGCTAGCTCTTACATATTTACAGATGTCAGTGAATTTCAAGCTGTTCTGAGTTGGTCTTTCAAATACAAGGCAGTTGACAACTTCATGAATTATCTATCTTGTCATAAAAGATACCGAGATGAGTAGTGAGTTGATCTCCACTATAAGGTTAGTCAGTAAAAGCTTAGATTGCACTTAAGCAGCATGAAGTGTTTGTCTGTAATGCTTGAAACATTTCATGTTGGCACCAGTGGGTTAACCGCCAGACTAGGGGGTTAATTACTGGTTCCTTATAGATAAAGATTTTGACTCGTGATTTTTAGATATCCCACATGAAAACAAAGACAAGAATTAACCTCCCAGAAGTGAAGTGTCAAATAAAGGGCAAAATTGCTAATATTTTCTGTATGCCTTCCTTGAGGTGGTAACTTCTTTTTGAGTTTTTGATTAGTGAAGAGACCTCTGTGAAATACAGCTTTATGTTCAGATAGTTATCTTTAGACAACTTGAACCTCTTTGATTGTTAGAATAAATCAAAGATAATAAGAGTCTCAAAATGCAAGAGTTGTTCTTTTCTGCGGTACTTTGATAACATCTGTAATTAATGCAATCTGTAGATGTCTTAGTGCAACAAGCTGGTCTTGGTATATGCATCTTTCTCAAAGCGATAAAATGTTTGCTTGTAAGTTATGTCATGAGTTACCATTTAATCTTCAGGTTCTGAAAGAAAATGGCAATGTAAGTAATGTTGTACCTCAGGACATTTTGGAAATGCAACAGGTTCATCTCAAGCAATTCCTTTAGATATAAAGGAAATTAATTTTGAATTAATTAGAATAAGGTTTTTTTAATCACTTTGCAAAAAGTTTGAAAGCGGCTCAAAGTCCTGATCAAACATGGTGCCTTCATATCTATAAAATAAAAAAATGTGTCAATTTTGATGTTTTCAGAAACTTAATTATTTTCTGAAAGATTTTTTTAATGCTTACTGAACTCAATAATTTATCAGTAATGTAATACTGAGTTTTCCTCAAAAAATTACCTTGACATTAGCCTTTCTGAAAACTAGCAATTACTTCTAATGTTAGGCTCAATCATGTAATGAAAAATAGAAGCCACTAATTCTTCTAAGCCACTGTGCCTTGCAGTTCTTTAACTGATCTTTTGCTTAGCATCTTCTCCTGCAAATGATCAGAGTTCTCACTTGGCTTGGCCTGCCAGAGAATGATACATGGTATAGATGTCATCTTGTAGTCCCTTTTAGTTTTGTTTTTAATTGCTTTTTATGTAGAATTTGAGTAATAATTGCCAATATGAAGTTGGCCTAAAAATTATTTATCATGTATTTCCACTATTCAAAGAAACCAGGGTCACTTCTGTGGTATTATAAATAATATAAACAGAGAATGGCTAATTTTCTGGATATGGGGTTGGGTTTTTTTTAGTTACCAAGCTGTGGAATATATGAGGATGGGAACAGACCCAACTGTAGCCTGTCAGAAAGTTATTTCCAGAATCCAGAAGTACGCTCCAAAGTTCTTTGGTGCTATCATTTGTGCCAATACAACTGGAAGTTATGGTATGTATTTTGTTTCACAGACAATGGTGGTTGACCCTAACTAGGTCACAGATGTACAAAACTGAACATAGATGTTAAAGGCATATTTAATTATTCTTTGGAGACTGCAGCAGCACTGGCCATTCACAGTATGGAATGCTGGTTAGCAGGGCAGCTGTGTCCTAGTGCAGACTGGAGATAATTTAATTTTGTGTTTTGATGTCTTAGACTTTCACAAAATTTATTGAAGTCTCAGCAAAACCCAAAAATATTTACAACTTTCATTTGTTTTCCTGGACTGTATAGGATTAATTTGAAGGTTTTAAAAAGAAACTGCTTTGACTTCCCTAGATATGGCATGAGGGAGGAAGAGTATGAATGTTAAGCATAGCTTCAAAGTGATCTAAGAGTAGTCATTGTGCCAGGCATCCCATTAGTGAACTCTTAGATCAGTAGGAAGTACAATTTCCTAATCAATGTGGATTATTTAGTTAGGCTGCTTTGCTTACTCTTTGATCTCTTACATCCTATAGTTCTGTGTTTAAGAGATTAGTCTTAAAGGAACTCATTAAATTAATCAGGATTGAAAGAGAGAGAGATTTTCCTGACTTGTGTTACTGTTTTGAATTGTAGTATAAGTGCATTAATTGCACTACAGCAGTCAGTAGTACTGTATTTTAACTTAAAAATTAGATACTTTTAAGATATCTTGGGTTAAACAGATTGTAAAAGAATAATTATACCACTGTAGTAGAATTAATAGCTGGATCTTTAGATGATAAAATACAATGACAGAGACACTAATCCCAAATGTAGCAAATTAGAATTTCTTTTTCTGTTTTTCCTAGGTGCTGCATGTAATAAAATTCCAGGATTCACTCAGTTTCACTTCATGGTTTCAAGCCCTTTGCTAAGTCGACCAACTGAGCAAGTAGTAGACTGCATTTAATTTCTTTAGTCCTATTAGAATCTCAATTTAGAAGAGGACAGTGCTAAATTCCACCTTAAAATTAATTCTTAAAATGATTATTTCTAGCATTTAATGGATATTATGCTCTGCTTGTTTTCCTAAGAACTGAGTAGCCAGAAATGATGAATAGTAACCATTGAACAGGCCCTTTGCCTTGCCATTTAGAAATATATTTGTCAGACATTTGGAATAACAGGCTGGAAGTGGAACTAGGACTCTACACATAAGACTCATGTTGAGAATATTTAATTGTCTTTCTAAGATTTAGTTTTTCTTTTCTCTTGAAAAAAAATTGCATGAAAATGTTAACAGGCAAGGAAAGAGGCTTGAGGAGTAGTGGAGACTATTTCAGATCTTTAATGGAACTCATTATGGACCATTTTAACTTGTTCCACAACAGCTAAGAATGCATTTGAATACATGCAAGCATCCCTGGTAGTACAAACCTTCAAGGAATTTTGGTTGACTGACTGGATGTGAAGACAATTGGAAATCATCCTGTCACCTCTTTTTTGTAGTGGAAGTTAAGTTATGAACCATAATCACAGTGATTTCATTGTCAGTAATATGCTGTGCACTCAACCTGTCTTACAGCACATTAGCCTTTGCAAAGGAGCAGTTGAATTCCTGGAGTGTGACAGTTACCTATGGGTTTTGTCACTTTTTTTGTCACTGTGTCTAGAGACACCAGGATTCATTTGTAGTAGAACTTTAGCATCATGCGGATTATTCCACAGGTATTTGAAGATTTGTTTGATCATTCTTCTAAACTGGTGGCTTGCTAATCATTTGATGGAATCTTTGCTAAACTTTGCCAGGAAATGGCAAAAGGGGGAGCGAGTAAAAAGAGTGTGTCTTGTCACTTTAATTATTCTCTGTCTACTTAAATAAAATCATTGGGTAATAAAAGCACACCTTAATGTATTAGTGAAGTTGTTTAGATGCTTGTGTACTGTGCCTTAGATTGATTGTTGCTTTCTGTTTCAAGTTGGTATCTTTAAAAGCTGGAAATAAACCATTCAAATTAGATTGGCTGTTTTTAGGCCTGCTATTGAACTTCATCAACAAAGTGATTTACTCAGTTCTGTCACTGGATCCTCAGAGCATGTTGTAGCAGTATTTGCTGCAGGCCACAGAAAGCTTTTGTCAGAGAAACTCCTACTGAATAAATCTGTAATGGCTCTAAGATAAGTTTTCTACCTGTGCTACCTACAATCCTTCTGCCATGGCTGCTCTGTCTTCAGATAACTCAGGCAGTCAAGTGCAAATAGATTAATAAAATCCTAGTAATTGCTACTTTGAAGATTGCATTGTGGATTATGAACATAGAAGGTTCAGTACTGGGAGCTGAGTGGTAATGTCTCAAATTGCTGCTGCTGAATCCTCCAGGATTCATTTCTGAAATAGGTTTGGGAACATCCATAGCTTGCTTTCTAGAGTGCTTATGTCACTCTGTACTAGCTAGTCTGTGGCAGTAAAAGTGCCCTGTAACAGTGTACCTGGAAGTCACTGTTACAGTGCTAACTTCCTACAATCTCTGCTGGTTGACTGCAGCTGAATGTGAGCCAGCTGTGCCCAGGTGGCCAAGAAGGCATCTTCGCCTGTATCAAAAATAGTGTGGCCAGTGGGCAGAGGTTGTCCCTCTGTACTGAGCATGGTGAAACCACACTTTGAGTGATGTGTCCAGTCCTGGGGCCCTCACAACACAAGGGACATTGAGGGGCTGGAGTGATTCCAGAAAAGGGGGTGGATATGTTGAAGGGTCTAGAGAGTAAATCCTAGGAGTGGCTGAGGGAGTGGGGTTGTCAAGCCTGAAGAAAAGGAGGTTCAGGGGAGACCTTATTACTCTACAATGTCTGAAAGGAGAGTGTAGCAAGATGGAAGGCAGCTTCTTTACCCAGACTGCCAGTGACAGGACCAGGGAAATGGCCTCAACCTGTGCCAAGGGAAGTTCAGGTTGGATATCAGGAGAAGTTTCTTCACTGGAAAGGTAGTTAAGCATAGGAGTGGGCTACCCAGGGAGATGGTGGAGTCAGTAACTCTGGAAGTGTTCCATAAAAGACTTGACATAGCACTTCGTGGTATGGTTTTTTTGGCATGGTGATGTTTGGTGAAAGGTTGGACTTGGTGATCCTGGAGATCTTTTCCAACCTTACTGATTTTATTACTCTATGAAAATTACTTGACTCCATGAGACATAGGCACTAATACATGTGGTTTGATAATGTGGGTTGCTTTGTGATGATGCCTTAATTATAAATGAAAGGGTTAGTTTGTGTAAATTATTTGGATATATCATTAATTTGACAATATATTAAATCATAATATTAACAATGTACCATTCTGCTGTTATGGACAGAATTCAGAATTAGAAAAATAACATGCTTGATATTTTGTCTTAAAATATTTCTTTAAAAGTTGTTAATAGTGTTCTGTTATGTTTAGCAGACACAAATTCTTTCAGGAAAGATAAATATCAAGTACAGACTCTTGTCAAAAGTAAGCAAAAACTGTGACAATTTCTGTTGGGGTTGCAAAAACGTATTTTACTGTTTTTGATTTCAGATTTTACTATCCAACTTTTATGACACAGAATATGAGGATTTGCAACTTAGCGGTTCAATTAAATGCATCTGTCTGTAAAGCTGTGGGGCTTTCTTAAGTTCATTAGCTTCTTTTACCCTTTGTTCCTAAAGACAGAAAAATAATCTTTGCTCAATGGTCTGACTAAAACTGAACTATGCTCTGTTTTTGCATGGTATCAAATTATTCCTTAATAAAGCAATCTCTGTGTACCCTGGCAATGTTTCATATGCATTTACTGAAGAAAGCTTACCTGTCATTTCACATTTGTGGGTTACCACTGAAACACGCATTTGTACCTGCCTCAGTCAGGAATAATTCAGAATTTTAGAGAATTCAAGATTGATTTTTAGGTGGAATCTACAAAACTATATAAACTGAAGTGAATCTATCAGCATTTATTGTTTAATTTATCACGTGACTGTTGTAACTCATTAACAGTGCTGTTCATGCTTGTTTTGAAACACAGAATGTGTGCAGGATTTCTGTGCTGTTATCTATAGTCTGTTAGTCGTGCATGAAGAAACATCAGTTATATAGTTAAATTTACTCCAGCTCTAATACATAGCAGGTATGTTATATATTAAGCGCTGAAGTACAGATGTTTTCACTGGAGGATCTGTTCATTCCTCCACATAAATTCCATTAAATTTACAGCAAAAACTGGAATGTTCATGGAGAAGAAATGACTGAATCTCAGGATTTTGAGATTAATATTGTTATTGTTTAAGCTGATGAGTCAGAAGCAAACATTTATGTTTGTGCATTTAGCAACCTTAGCTGTGTTTTCATTTTCTTTTTTTCCCCTGACAGTTGGAATCAGCATAAGTAAATACAGGTGCTGGTGCAGTGCTGTCTTAGTGTGATTAGCTCATACCTTTACAGTGACAGGTGGGGGTCTGTGAAATAAAAGCAATAGCAACTTCAAAGGGTGCCAGTTCAAGGAATCCCTGCTACTGGTGACTTTTTTTTTCTTTTTCCTAATAAGATAGGGAAAAAGCTTGACAAGAAGTTTTGATTATACTTTTTCCAGGTAGAGCTTTACAAAAGTAATTATATTGTAAATGCCAGGGGGTTTTATTTGTTAGAAATGGTGATTTTGTTGCTCTGCATAGAAAAAAAAACCATTATGTGTTAGATGAACTGGAGATTTCCTAAGTTCACCCTTTGCATACTTTTGCCATACCCTTTGCCAGACAGACTCTGAGATACATTTTTACCCTTATTCTGTTGGTTGGTATGTTACGATTTTGGTTGCTGGTGTTGTGGAATTACATAGAAAGTAGTGGACTTTGCCACTTGAATGTAGTTGGAAAGTTGGGTTGCGTTTTATATTTCTAATTTCTAAACATTTATCATTTAAAGATCTGGAGATATAAGAAATTCAATTTAGCAAGAAATCCTGTGGCCTTGGTTTTTTTTAATATTCTTTTATGCAGATGGGAAGACCCAAACTTGTTATTTTTCCAATACAACTATAGAAAGATTGTCTAAGCTAACCCTTCCAAACAGGAGAAAGCTTTTTCCCCTGTAATCAGAATTCCAGTGGTGTTTTTCCTGTTCTGTCATTAATGGTACTTCATATTTTCCTCAAATCTGTAATTTGTCAGTTTATAAATGTTTTCTTTATATTCATTTTGTTTTCTTTGCTGTCAGCAGACAGCTTTCTTGACACATTCTGGCTATACCCATCCAGGTTCAAGTGTTGCTTAGTTTTCTTTTGAAGTATACTTCATGAATGGTGTAGGCTGTGTTGTAGTATAATTTTGTCATGTAGTATTTGGCAGGGAGGATCCAGTTCTATGATATGACCTTTTAAAGGTGGCATAATTACTGAAGCAGTAGATTACAGTATTGCAGCAGTACAGGTTTAGAATTATACTTAGTGAGATCATGAATGCTTATTGTTCATAAGTAGATGCTTGATGGCATATGTGGTTATTTATTAAATACAGTGTGACAGGCTTTTTGAAAATAAAAACAGTTATGCTGCTAGCTTAATGCTGCTCCTGGATAGGCATTGTTACAAGAAAAATTCCAAGACAAATTATGGATCATCTGCGAGATTTGTGGTTGGGTTGGCAGGCTGATACATAGAGAAGGAAACTTCCCATAAATTAATATTATTATCTGCAGCATTTTTCCTGAGCATCGGGTAGCAATTTAGAACTGACAGTTCCCAGTTTTCTTTGTTGTAATTATTTCTTTAGATATGTGTGTTTTTTTCTGAAGGACTTACAGTAAGAGATGTGGCAAAATATTATAGATTTAAAGGGCGAATGTAAAAGTTTAATTAATATGCCATCAAGTGTGTTTTGCTAATCTGGTTGTTACTGAAGACTAATTTGTATGTTATAGAGTAGAAAATAAATTATATTGGAGCAGCTGCAGTGTAAATGAACTGTAGCTTTTGACATTCCATCTGTACCCATTCTTACAAATCTGCCAACCTGAAAAGTCCTGTGATCTCACTTTTCAGCTAGACTTAGGACAGTTTTTTTTAGAGCTTAGTGAAAGTGCTAGCCCCAAAAAATGGATCTTTGCCCACCATCACTTTGCCACATGAGCTTAAGGGTGTTACCAGCCTTTAACTGATTTCTGCAGTGCTACTTCTCCCTGCCTGCTGTGTCTCTTTTCTGGAGGTTACTGACTTATACTGTGACTGACAGACTGGTGTATGCTTCATTCCAGATCCAACAGTTTAGCCTCTCTGACCTCCCTCTGCACTTTGCACTGAGAGTAGCAGCTGCCTGCACCCCATTCCATCAACTCTGCGGTGGAGTTCATAACTTCCAATCTAAGAGCTGCAGGAAAAGGCTGCAGAGCTTGCTGGGGGAGCATGCATCAGGTATGTATATCATATCATCATCATTCCTGTAAACATCCAAGCTCCAGAAATCATAGTTACACCAGTGCTAATAAAATTCACCAAAAGCAACTGTATTGGACAAGGAACAATTAAGTGTTAATTAATAATGAAGAGCTGAAGACAAGGTTTTATTTTATCCATCTCTTAAGGATAGTTTCAGCTGAAGAAAGATTTTGCTGCTCAAATTGGTGGTGCTACACACATCTTGAAGTGTGTTCTCAGTTAGGCAGCTGGTTCTGGCAATTGTGCAGCTCCACAAAATGGATCAGCTTGCTGTCTGGCTAAAAACAAGTAATTTTTTTCTTTTTCAGAATGTAAGCAAGCTGTTCCATTTTACTTCAGGGCCACACAGTTGCTAATACCAACAAAAGGTAGAATGCAGGAATATACAGTAGGGGACTGAGGAGCATAGGAAATTATCCAGCTGGTGACAGCGCATTCCTAGTTTGACAAAAGAAGACTCTTCTAAATTTTCCTGCAGATTGAAGTAAGGTGCCTGACTCTCTGCAGGTTTCATGATTCAACCCTCAGGCTAGAGGCCCATCTACTGCTTTTCCCCCAAATAAAACTCAATAAAAGATATGAAAAATCAGGATGAGCATCTAGTATTCTTTTATTTCTTTACCAACAGGTTATTGTCATGTTTCCCTTATTCTCTCTTCAGTCATGTAAATACTTAATTATCTACCACAGGTTTCCCATTTTCAGGATGGGAAAGTAGAGTCTCCATATAACTTTCGGATCACCTTCTCTTTGTTAAAATGTGAATTTGAATTTCTGCTGACTGAGGAGGCTTTACTGCTTCAGAACAGCTGCTGCTACTACAGTTCTTTATGAAAATGTGAGCACTATGAATTCAGTCTCCTTGACTGGCTATTTAATTGAAAGTCACTGTGAGATGTGCTTTGTATTAACACCGCTGTGTTTGGACAGACTGTGAGATTGGATTCTTGGGGAGTTCTGTCACAGGGATGTCTGGTTACTGAATCACAAAGAGTTTTAGGGAAGAGACAATCACCAGTATGCTCAGTGGAGCTAAGATAACATCTGCAGGCACACTCAAGAATAGAGCTGTAACCCTGTAACTTAATTTGAAAAATCAAGACTCTTTCAGACTTGGGAATAGAAGTTTGATCTTGCATAGAGTTGTACTTTTATAACAATAATGTAGTTCCTCACTATGAGAAATATAAGTGCTAATGCCAGATAAATATTCCAACTGTCATTTATAATTATAATTTTTGCACGTTGGTCAGGCAGCTATTCATAATATGCCAATCAGTGTTGAACTTAACCATTATATTCTGCTTTGTACCTATGACTTTTCCAGGTTTGGCATTTGGAAAGAACTTCAAATGCATACTGGAAGTTGAGGTAACGTGGTCATCCAATAGACTATCTCATGTAAGGGCCTCTAAAGTATTTCTCACAGCACATAAAGTATATACTGGTTTTTTGCATAAAACCAGTAGGTCCCACTGCTAATAAGATAATGGGTCCTCAAGCTCAACCCCAGGGCCTTGTTGGATGGACCTGTTGGCACACTGAGTGCTGCTCTGCAGGCAGGGAGTTTGTGCATCTGTTACTTGTTGCATTTCTTCTGATGATTGTGCTATTTTATGTGGAACATGAAAATCCATGTTCAAATAATAACCTGCCTAATTATCCTAGAATGCTGCAGCCAAAGAATCTTTTTCTCCTCATTTTCCTTTAATAAGTAGAAACTCATTTATATACTAGGTGGAACAGTTTCAGTAAGAAACGTGAGATGATGAGGAAGAGCATGTGAAGATCAGCTTCTTTAGGAAGATGGAAGATTTCACAAGGATACACATCCTGACCCATGTCTGTTCCTGTCAGTGCTGGTTATAGGTAATGTGTGAATTAACACATACAGGTAACCAAAGCAACCACCAAGCCACTGTTGAAATGCAGAGTATATTTATATAATTACCTTGTTCACAGGGCAGCAGAGACACACAGGGACACAGGCTCCTTGGGCTTAGCACATCCTCCTGGGCACTCGGAGCGTCTCTGCCTGCCTCAGTACTACAGAAGGCTTTGTGCAGCTCCATGAGAGTGTGTTGTGTTTACAGGAGTCACTTAAAACAGGCAGAGGATAAACCACACTAGACATAATAAATGGATATATTTTGCCCATACTGACATTTTTAGCAATCCCAGCTGCAAGGTCACTTTGAGCAAAACTATTCCCTCCTCCTCACCACGTCTTCTGGTTTTAACCCTTTCCTCCCAACAGGTAGTATGTGGTAGGCATCTGGTAAGTATTCCTTGAATACTAGCAGAGCTCAGAAAACAGACCAAATTCCTGAGTGGTTCACTAATAAGGCATTAAGGCAACTTTCTGGTAAAATTCTGACAACAAGAATTTGCTGTCAGTGTGGTTCTTTAGCTTCCCACTTACGACATTTTCGTTTTAACAGGTGTCTGTTCCCAATAATGTTATGACTTAATAGTGAACAACCAACAGCATACATATCTCATGCCTTGGAATTATAATCTAGGAATTCTTTTTCATAGAATGAGAAAATTTTATTCTTCAACCAAATACATGAGACTACTAACCTAGGCAGAACCATTTTCTTTATGCAATCACAGTTTCAGGTCTGCTATCTCGCATATGAAATTTACAGTTAACAAATTTCAATATTTGTAATGATGTTCTGGCAATGTTAGCAACCTGTCCACAGGAGAACAATTTAGCAGATATCATTGTAATCTCAGTAATTAATTAATGATCAGTAAATCTGCATCGAAGAATATTTACTTTAGCCTTACTTAACAGGGTTATGGAAACATGTGTTGGGAAATGATGCTTCAGGGTGAGCTATCTGATAAAGAAGTGTTACAGCCTGAAGAGAAAAGTGCACACTGATTTAGGTGAGAGATTGTGACTGCCATCTGTCTTAATCATATGGCAAGCACATTAAATTTATGTTTCAGGATATTTTATAACTGAAAGAGCTTCATTCATTCATTCATTCACTCATTCATTCATTCATTCATTCATATTACAGGGAATAAGTGGGAATTGTTCAATTTTCTAATTGTTCTATGTTCTATTTTTGAGGCAGTCAAACTCCCACCCTTATGAAGTTTTCCAAAACATCTGGAAAAGTTATAGTTCTAGCTGACCCAAACAAATTGGTGGACTTGTTTTTGTACCAGAGAGGAGAGTTAGGGTTATCTGGCAGATCTGAAAAGAAATTATAGAATAAATTACCATTACTACAATATATTCATCATGGTGGCAAAATTGTAAGTGAATAGACATAAAGAACAATTGAAGGTCTTATCTTTTTCCTTACTGTTTGTTTGCTGTGCAAAATCCTTCTATTATTTGCAGTATCTAGTAAACAATGTTTTCAGTGGACATATACAATATTCTCTAACTTAGCAGCTTTCAGTAAAGCAAGGTACTTACAGATACCCTTGATTTTAAATACATAGTTGGGTATACTTTCAGTTGGGTGTACTTTCATTTTCAAAGTTGATGTAGTTCTGCTTTTTTAGCACTTAACACCATGTATTGGCTGGTTCTTAACTCACTCATCATGAGCAGATGCAGCCTCTGCCAGTTGGTGGCTGAGCCTGCAGTTCTGCTGCTAAGAGTAGAATCCAAGAGCTGCAGATTTTTGTCCCCCCCCCAGTCATTCTTGTTCCTAGGGAACAATCCCAACCTCAGTTACAGGGAGTATTTTTTTCTGTTATTTTTTCAATCAAGCAGCCCAAACAAGCTCTAAATATAGCGTGGATATAATCACGTAAACTGTCATTAAAAGACTCGTCTCAATCAGCAGAGCCTGCTAGCTGATTGTCACCTGAAACCTTGCAATTAACACAATGACTAGTATTTTTTCCAAAATAGGAGAGTGTAACTTGATTAATAGTGCTATCTCAGGCATGTTTTTTTCCAATATTTATTTCCATTAAAGCTGTCAGTCCTGCATACCATATCAATTTTTAAGACTTCACAAGAGATACAGCTAAATGAATATATGGAAAATAGGCTTTATCTGCCTTCTAGAGATTTTAAAAACAAAGTTCAAGTGCTTGAATTTTTTCATGTGCTTTATATGTTTGTATAACAATAAATTAAATGAAGTTAATCCACCATGTATAATGAATAATGCTTTAAACTGTATTTGAAAGTAATGTATTCTAGGTAACACCCAAATGTAGCTTGTGTAGAGCAATAAGGAGGAAACAAAAGTTGTTTGAATTGCAACTGGTAATCAGGGACTGAGTTCAGTAATACTTAATGTATTACATTCAAACTAGCATCACCTGAGAATTGCTAAATAAAATTTTAGGTTAATAATCATGCCATTTTGTTGTGAGGTTTTTTTTTTGGGGGTGGAGGGGCAGGGTGGAGAGGAACCTCCTTACATGCATTATAGTTTAAGGGTTTTATTCCCCTCACCTGAATTCCACCTTCTATTTTGTCCCATAGCTGCTTTTCTCCTTCTGTTTCAATCCATAAATAAATAATTCCTGTTCTAGTTTTATCAAACCAAATTATAATTAGCAAAATATAAATAGGTAGGTGTTGTAATATCTGCATATCTGAATAGTTTCATGGCAAAAGTTTTTTCTGTGCTTATGTCTCATTCTGCATTGCTGTGTCCAAACAGGCCAAGTCAGGCTGCAGAGGGATACTTTGTTTGGTTACACTTTGCTTGGATCACCCGATCTTTGTCAGGGTTGGGCTCTGGGGGAATCCAAAAACGTTAAGTAGCTAATGTCAGGACTACATGTTTAGTGCATTTCCCCTGCAAAAGAAAAACATATTTTCTGGTGTGTTTATGTGATGTTGGTTTTTTTCAACTTTTAATTCCTTCTCAGTGGTTCCATGTCTCATAAAGATATGAAAGTTACCTTTGAAACTTTCTGAAACCTTCTGTCCTTATTGTGAACTTCTTGTGTAACATTGTTGTTTTTTGTACTTTTGTACATTGTACTTTCAGCATCTGGCACTGGTTTAAATTACTTAAGAGTAATCTGAGTAATTTATGGGAAAAGAAAGGAATATGATAATGTTAGATATATTTGTACTGGTCTACTTGAAGTCAGTTCACGTTTTTAAGAAATACATTTGCTGAAAGTCTGCTTTTATAGAAGGGTTTTATATTTTGTATTGTAAAGCCTTGTCCCATTAGATGACTTCAGACTGATTAAAATAAGTATATTCTGTTTTTCTAGAGATGTATGGCATGAGACATTCATGGATTTCTAGGTGAAACTGTATGGCATTGAAATACTAGGTGATGATTGAATCTTGGAAAGAAGTTGAGAAGTGGCAAATACAATGTAACTAACATGAGCTGCCAGAGAAGCAAAGGATAAATTATATATTCTGTGTGTACAGTAAGGTAAAGAGAAAAAGCAAGTTCATTGTTTTTCTAATTTCTTGTTCATAGAAATGGATTTTAAACTTGTTTGTACATTCTACTGTTGAGGGCATTTTTTTACTTTTATCCTCTACAAGGCCAAGTATTGACTTAAATGTTATTTTTCAGTTATAATCAAAGCAAGTTACACTGTTATATATTCAAGACCACTTCATATGAATGTACCATCCTTAAGAAATTTCCCAACAGCCTTGATTGGAACATTGAATTAAATGTATTTTTCACTTTCATAGGCTCAGTATTGCTATAGTAATGAGTTTAACTTTTATAATGCAAAGTTACTCTTCAGATGTAGTCTAGATTTAAAATCTAAATTTTAGCTTGTTTATATATATTTTGTAACTTGGGTGTTTTTGTGAAGACATTTCAAAATTTTCATTTTTATGTTTAAGATCATCCTGAAGTTCTAGAACATATTTAATAAATAAGTAAATGCTTGGATTCTGATTCTTTTTTATTTAAACCTTTGGGGTTTTGCTGGTATAGACTTATTTATAGTTTGAGAAATGTAATCTGAATTATTTTTATGAGAGGTTATGCATTAATTTTTTCTCTAGTTGTTCATAATGGATATTGACTTAGGTCTGAAATAATGTTAGCCTAAGCCAATATTGTGCTTTTCAAAAGTCAACTAGCTGGAGCAAAAGCACCTTGAAAATACTACTTAACTGGGGATAGGTAACAGAGCTGTTGATCCCTGTTGTTGTGCTGCATTGTTTTTGAATAAATCTTAAAATGTGTTTCCCAGTTTTCCCCATTTCAAGTGGTCTTTTCCATTCTGCAGTGTCCTTGTCTCTAATAAATTATGAAGGTTTTTTTGCACATCAAACCATTACTGTCAGTATCATCATGAGTACATCCATCATCATAGAACAAAAGAAGTTATGTTTCAAGAAAACAGCCAGAAAATAACTGTAAATCCACATGTTTTCTACAGAAATGTAGGGTAGATGATTATTTGATCCTTTCTAGATTTACAGGCATGTGAATAAATACCTCTGAGGAATATGTGATGCTCAAGCTTCTATGGCAAGGCCCACTTTGAGTACTGTATCTTTGGAGCTGTCTGAAATCCACCTGAAGCACAGACTAGTCAGCAGCACTTACACATAAGTCATGTTATGGTCTAGTGAAATCTGCAGTTGCATTTACTAATAATCTTAGATTAAAGCCTATTTAATCTGAGCTCAGAGCAGTTGGATTGCAGCTAAATTGTTGGATGATCTAAAAGACCACACAGGCTTTTGGTGTCTGACTTTGGTCCATATGTAGTTGAACTAGTCAAATGGGCTTTCTGCCAAAAGAGAGGAACTCTTGGTTCACTTACTCCTTCAGTGTTACTAACTACACAGTTCATCCCACCTTTATGTCAGGCTCTGCAACTCAGTGCCAAGAGCTCTCTCTACTCTGCCATCTCTCTGTTAAGAAGAATCACCTAAAACCTTAGTATTAAAAGATGAGTAGTGTTAACACCTTTTCATAGTACCATATCACTGAAAGACAGTCATGTTGTTTGAAGTTGATTTTATAATAAAAAATAATAAAGCATACAAACTTCGCAGGGACCTGCATTTTCTACAGCAGTGGCAATTCAATAAGTTAAATAACTAAAGCACTAACTATGTTTAGACAATACTGTGTACACTCTGAATTCTGCTCACCCGTAATCTGCTTGATGCATTTTTAATAAGCTTTCCTGTGGAAAATAATTTGTTGAGTTCTTCCTTAGATTGGGTTTTATTTTGTTGTTCCACTAAAATAAATTACAGCACATTCCCACACACTTCTAAATTAATTTTAAATGTATGTTTTGAATATTCAAGTAAAAATTTGACATAATAAACAACCTTTTGGACATCAGAGAAATAAAAAAACAGATGTGCAGAATATTAATTTACACTGGATGCTGAACTCTGCCTGTCATCAGCAAGCTGAATTGCAGAAAGTGCAAAAATGTACAAGAGAGATATTGAAAAGAATTTTAAATCTTCTAGAGATGTTCACAGTTGCTGTGAAGTCTGCTAGAGACTTTTGATTTCATGTGAAAGATGCTTAGCCACTAATGATCAGCATTCATACAGATATTAAGGAAGGCATCCTTTGCTTCTTTGAAAGTCCCTTTCCATCATCAAGTTAAATGACTCTTACTTAAGTTTCCATTCCAGAAAAACTTGAGAACTAACCTTTTTACATAGGAAGGTGGATATGGAATAGCTGTATAATTGTAAACGTCTGTAGTCACATTTATGACAGTCATGTCTCAAAACTTGTGTGCATATTTTAAGTGTAAATTTAGTTGTCCCTTAGTGAATTAATAAGTCATATTCTATTCATCTGTTTGCTGAATTTGCATTGACATCAAATAGCATACCTGTCTTTAACAAATACCTGGTTAAAAAGGTACTTAAAATAAGGGTTTAAAGGCATGAAACCAGGCATAAAGTCTGTTGATTCTAAACCAAATGGCTACCTAAATTTAATTAAACTGTAATAGTAATGAAAGTACTACTAATAAAGCAGAAGCTGGTCATGGCAATATGGCATTAGTATTTTCTGAGTTTAAAATTTTTACTCCACAACTTGAGCCACCTCAATTTGATCCTCTAAAACCTGTTTCATATAGTATCTCAGCTGAGTTCAGGGGCTTTTTGAGGTTAGTTTTATGGTATATAAAACTTGTTTTCAACTTAAGGTGAAAGACGGGTTTCTATTATGAGTCATGCTATCATTTTGTAGTGTTAATGTCTAAAAAAGCTCTCTAAAAGTTGTACACAAGAGGACTGAGAAGTCAGCTTTACTGGAAGTCTCCTTTTTATTACAGAACTGTCATCACCACCTCGTTTTAGAAATCATCCAGTCAAAGGAGCTTATGTGAGCCTGTCATTCCTAACAGCCTCCTGTAGGCATTGGTAATAATCCCATTTCTTTTAGTTATGTTTGAGTAAAGGCCAAAGTAACAACACCATGTCAGAACCCGAAGGCCTTTAAAAAAGGCTGTATTTTTCTAAAAGCTTTACATTTCTTTTCTAAAAGATTTACATTTGCTTTCATTAGGAATATAAATTACAGAAAATTTTTGTGAAAAACAGTTCTCTCTTTTAACTTAGGTCTTGTTATTCTTTTTAGCCTTCACAGTTGATTGCATGCTACACAAGCCATTAAAATGTGTAAGCCAAATCCAAATCTGAAAGAAGTGTGTTCTATCACTTGCACTGCAATAGATGAATCGATGTGAAAAAAACACATTTGTAAACTATTAGAATAAAAGCTGAAAATCGGGACTTTTATCTGGTTTTGCACCCTTTTTGTTGCAGTTTCTTTTTGAAAGGTTGAGTGGGGATCTATTCCAAGATAAGTTTTGTTGCCAGCTTTTTTTGGACAAATCTTGTTATAACCAGCTATCAGCCAGACCTTGTTAAACAAGCTACAAAATGCCATCCTCTCCAAGGCAGAAAAGAAAAAAAAAAAATTAAAAAGCAGTGTTGGAAATAGTTTGCAGAAGGCATCTAGTAAATTAGAATTCACTGTCTCTTGTTTAGTTTCCTACTTTCTTTATGTGTAAACATGTGAGATTCCTTCACATTCTAGTTCACAGTGTGAAGCTCAGGGTGTCCTTGCCCTTTGATTTCCCTGTCTGCCATTTCTCACCTTGTGACATTGCACAACTCACATATATAGCAAAATTAGGCTAATACAAATATATTACCCCTTCAAAAATGATTTTTTAAAAAAACATACAACATATTCGAGAAATACAAGAAAAGAAAAAGTAAAGTGATTGCAGTAGCTAATAAAAGCACTTAATCCTTTAAAACTTGTATGAATTTTATTTAAACAGATACTGCTTGTCTGGCTATTAAGCTTAAAAACAAAAAAAAAAAAATATGTAAGAGCCCAACTGTTATTTTTCAGGTGTTAAAGTTGGAATTCCAGCTTCAGAGAAATCTTAACATTCTAGAAGGCAAGTAATCAAAAATGGTTGTATTTCTTTTATTTCTTTCTTATTTTTCAACTTTAACCAAACTATTGAAGATTTATCCCTGTGCCAGGCATCCAAAAGCACATACAATTTAAAAATAATCAAACATTTTATCATCATAATGAATTGTACAAATACAAGTGAGGAACTGGTTAGATAGCAGTTTTAAAGATTTAGATGGATAAGCACAAGCTAGCAGCAACATATCATTGTAACAAGAAGCATCATAGAAAGAGATGGCAATGGAAAAAATCAGTCTTCAACATGTGAAGCAGCTTGTTTTGTTCTCAGGTGGGGTTCTGTACCTCATGAAAGAGATATATTATTTGGAAAGAGGCCATTGGGCAACATAAAGATTATAGTTTCTATAATCTGATGTAAAAATACTTCCTTCATGTAAGAAAAGTTTTAAAAGATTTCAAAGGTATTAAAGGCTACTGAAGAGAGGAAGAAAAAAAGCCTCTGAATTTGTGCTGCTCAGGAAAAGAATTTAGCAATTTCCTTCACATCATGTAATGGAAGATTTAAATTGAAGTTATACAATGTTCTCAAGAAAATGAAATTGTCCTTCCCCATAAAACAAAACAAAACAGCACAAGTATTTGTATAAACCAAACATGCTTCATCCCACGTTTTGCTGGGAAGCAACACTATTTCCCATTATTTTCAATAAAAACTTAATTACAATTGAACAATATGTGAAGCTATGACTATTTCTTCATTAGTCCATTTTTCCTTGGCATCTATAGTATACTTTCTAAAGATTTGAAGGATTCTGTTTCTGATTTCATAGCTTAACATATTCTGTTTACTTTATCCCTTGCTTCAGCAAATAGTGGTAAAACCAGCAAACATAAACTGAGCTTTAACCACCTTCGAGGTATGATTTTATCCATTACATATGGATTGGGGGAAAAGGTGTTCAGTAGCAACTAGAAGAGAACACTAAAATGTTATGTTATTTGGTTTAGGTCAGTTTTTTTGTCTTCGTTTTCCAAATCTAAGCACAACTGTTCTAACATTTGAATTGTACAGTTCTTTGCCGTTTCATCTTAAGCTCTGAGAAAGCACAAAGCAGTATTTAATAAAGTATATTATTTTTATTCACTTCTGTTAAATACATACTTACACTTAAGAAAATTTAAAACAATACATGAAGAAAGGAAACAGTGCAATTTGTTATTAGAAATACACTAGTATGTCACAATATGTTTCAAGCTAAATGTTTATTTCAGAATTGTAGGCAGCATACAAGTAGTGTTTAATTTTTATAGGATTATATAAAATTTCTCTTTCTAGATCTGTTCTTTACATTGTAGCTCTTTTACTAGTTAATGAATGAACAGGGAAAAAGGTAGAATAAAACAGAAATTACTACAAATGTTGTGTGCACTTTAGACATCCTGAAGAACAGGTAACTGTAACATGAGCATCATGGAAAAATCTGCATACCCGGCCCATTTTCTGCCCATTGGAAGAAGCCACACTGTTTTTCCTTCCCAAGAGGGCACACAAAAAAGTTCTTTCCATTATTGGGACCAATCTTGAGCACAGTCTTCATAACACATCGCTTGCCATGGTTACAAAATGGAAAATCCAAGTCAGCCCACTGCAAAAGAAACAGGTTTCAGGCACATGTGATGGCTATGAATTCCTTATTTTCAAATAGACAATAGAAAAATATCTACAGTGGATGCCATAGAAGAAATTCTTCCTAGTAGTTGGGCTGGTCTTATCCCTTTTGTGAACACTTTTTACATTTTTCTTTAACATCAACTGCAACTGCTTGCACTTTGACTGGTATAATTTGAATGATGTTAACACATAATTCTTTTTAAAATTTAGGCATTATGGTCATTACTATCTTGACTTCATCTATTAACTACCTGATAGCCATGGCTGTCAGGTCACTTTTCAGGTCAAAATCTTCTCAGACAAGGAGCAAAGGCCACCAATTGCAGCTAGGAAGGTCATGTTAGGTATTAGTGCAGCAGTGGGAGGGTTTGCCCAGGCAGATTACAGAACCATCATCCTAAGAGGTTATCAGAATTTTGGCTAGCCAGAAACATGACTGACAATTAGATCTAGTTTGCTATAGTCCTCCTTTTGGGAATAAGCTAATCTGAACAACTTATATAGGTACCCTCAAACCAGTATTTCTCTTATGCATCTGTTTTACATCACTCAGAAGTAGATTAAGAGCATTTGCAAAAGCAGCTGCCTTCTCAACAGTAAGAGAAGTAACTATAATTGTTAAGTTCATAGCTATTATTATGTTCTTAGTTTCAATTCAGTGTGCAAGAGTATGTCAAGCTTGAAATGGATTTTAATATGTCCATGATGGAGAGGTCACTGGGCCAAGGAGGCTGCAGGAACAAGCACTGATTATAAAAACAGGTCCTGAAGTCTTATACATACTTGAAAGTAGTCACACCGAGTTTCCCTGGGGAGAGGGCAGCAGTAAAACTGCCTTCCCTTGTTTTCTCCATCCTTTCTCACAACTCTGAGGCTGCAGAGACGGCTGTGCTTACTGCACCGAGGATGCCCCATGCTCAACATATGAGTATCATCTGTCACATTAGTTTGAGATGTGCTGTAATGACAGGTTACAAAATTACTTCTGTGTAATTTAAAAGGGATTACCAGCCAAAGAACTCTCTTCTACCATTACAATAGCTCACCCACACACAGTGAGAAAGAGCTTGCTTCTCTAATGCACCCTACTGCATTCATTCAGCCTTTAAAGCTGAATGATTGCGAGCAGTGAATAGACACGGCTGTGTGCTTTTCTTGAGGTGTTATACCAGTTTTCCCCATAATGTCTTAAATTATTTTGAAGTACTCAGATTCATGTATGAAACAAATATTACCACTGACGTTATACTGCCCACCTCAAATTCTGACATGTTCTAAAAGAGTATTCTGCTCTCAGAGGGAAAAATACCAATACCACTTATTACTCCAGTCTGAAGGCGTTTTTATACTTCCAGAAAGGACTCCCATCCTCTTTACTAAAAAGTTACAGTAATGCTTCAAATCATATTGGGACAAGAAGTAACCCAGATGATGGCATGGAATAGAATTGTCTGAAAGGGATAAAGTTTCTTCCTTCATCATGATTGAGGTAATTACTGACTATCTACAATACACAAGGTTTCATTTAAAAATAGGGACATGAAAAAGATTAAGGCTCTGAAATATCTCTTTTCAATATATTTATAGAGCAGAAAAGCAGTAATGGAACCTGTTTTGGAAACCAGGACAGAACTTTAGTGAAAAAAAGAAAATATTAATTCATTCTGGTCAAGTTATCAGTTTAGGAATTTTATGTTGTATTCTATGTCTGTGTCTGCAAGATTGCAGTCCTGAAGATACCAGCAATGTTATTCCAGCACCTCATTAAAACACATGAAAATAAAAATAACAAGTTTTTTGTTGGTTTTAGTTGTTTAAAAAATACTATAAAAAAGCATTTCAGTTGATGCCTTGCTACAACAACCTGTTTTCATGATTGATACTGTCTCCTTTCTTGTATGCAGTCCTCTGTATTCTCAATTATCCTGCCTTTAAGCCTCAGTTCCTCAGTCCGTACTGAGAGCACAAGGAGAAATTGCATTCATTCAGTCTAGCCTGGCTAGTCAGTGAGATCACTTCAAAACTGATGCTTCAGCAATGCAAGAAGTAATTTCTGTATTTCAGAAAGGAAACATGACCAAGAATTTTGTAGCATATCATCAATATTTCACATTCAGCCTGCATAATTTACCATTGTAAGTGACATCTACCTTGCACTCCCATTACTGTTGTGACTATCAGCCCAACTTTTCTGTGACAACCTTCATAGATTCTCACATTTCTCTTAACTAGGAAATGGATGTGTCTGAACAGGGCCCTGTAAATAAAAGTATGGGTAGAGCACTGAAGTGGTTATATATAGAATGGGGAGGGAAGTTAAGAGTAAAATCAGTGATGGGAAGCTCATCAAGCTAACTGTACAGAGTTTCCTCTCATGGAAGAATGCTAAAACCTGGTAGTTGTCAAATAACTTTAATTAGAATATATTCACCCAGATAGCTTCTTCTTGTATTCTTTCACACTAATTTCAAGATCTCGCTAAGCAGATAGCAACCACAGTGCTAAGATTAGACAACTCCTTAGGTAGAAATGTGCTTGACCTATTAAAACTAGACTGGCCTATTCAGTGGGAATAGCTGAACTATGAACAGCTGTTTAGCTTACAGCAGTAGTGGCTAGATGCCAAAATCAGGACTTTTCTAGTGACAGCCTAGGTAATCAGTGCTTTTGAAACCTGAATTAAATTATAGTTAGTCCAGAATAAGTTACCTCTGGCAGAAATCCAAAGACAACACTGTCTGAGCCAAACAGCACAGTATTCAATTAATCTTTAAGGATAAAGTTCATTTATGGGATTATAAAGACTTGCTTTCATTTTAGAATACATACCTGATTGGTAAATTATATGGGTGAACCAAAGGTACGTGATCAGTTTTCTGTTTCTTCTGTATGTGTTTGAAAGAGAGAGGTTGCTGACAGGAGGACAAAGCCAGAGCAGTTACATGTGTTGAGCATCCCTTTTCTGTGCTTCCCCCTGTCTGGCAGGCATTGCTTTGGATCTGTTTACAATTGCTTTTAGGAACAATACACTGAGAGCGTCCATCAGATCCCTGGGGATCATTTCTCAAAACAGTTTTGTTACCAAGATCTGTTAAGACAAGGGTTGTAGTTCCAAATGCAGTTTTCCTATTGATCTTTATTTCCGTGCTCGGTTTTCTGAATTCATTACAAGGGTACTTCATTAAGTTTGTGTTAAAGGCTGCAGAATCTTCAGAACTTTCCATCTTTGGAACTAAGGAAAAAAGGTTATTAGTTATAACCCAACTGCATAGAATGCTACATTATATTTCTGATCTGTATTACTAAGTTGTCATGTGGAGCATGAAAGAGAAATTTACAGTACCATCTCAAAACCTGTCACAAATTAGATAGAGTACAAAATTTCTTACCATAAAACAAAACTCATGCACTCATGGAGTCATGTAAAGCATGTGTTTTAAGATAACATTACTATTGCTGAATAGGATCAGTCAATAGTACTATGTAAATAAAAGCTGTTGGACAATTAACCATAAAAAAATTAATTTGGCCCAAACACAAGGATTAAAGTATTTAAATTTTTCAAAATAATCTTTTATAACCCAAGCAATGGGAGATCATAGAGTACAGTACCTCCAAGCAGCATTGCATTATCCATTTTTAAAGTATTACTTTACTATTGACGCAAAAAAGAATATTTGGATTTTGAAGTTTCTACTGTTTGCAGAGTTCCCATCCTTTCCAAACTTTGTGTTCATCCAAACTTACTGTAAGAGGCTTTTCAGAAGAAAGCAGTTCAGACATTTGCTTTGTGGTATAAACAACAGTTTCTTCACAGAATCAGAGGCCCTCCTAGTGGGCAATAATAATTCCGAAAGAATGTGAATAATTTATTAATGCCAGTTTAATACATAAGGAGTCTGTAGTCCTTTCCTGAGAAAAGGGTGAAAAGAGCTTAATGGCATCCTATGTGCAGTCTTTTCAGGTAGCCATGAAACCTCAGTGTTCAAGAACAAAGTCCTTCCTTTTCTACTATATCCGGTGTATTCCATACCAAGAAGAGGGAATTAAGCAGAACACGAGAGACATAAATGTGACATACACAAGGACACACTCTCTCCAAAGGCATTCTCACACAGGAACAAAATAAGAATCTCTACATCTGACTCGTTTCCAGGCTCCTTCCATTTTGCCACTACTGCACAGTGAAACATACTTGTTTCATTCAGAGTTTTTAAGAAAGAATAGTAGTAGCTCAGCCTTGTACTTACCAAAGGAGCATGGAAACTGCAATGTAATGGTAAATAATTATCTGTCTACAGACTGAATTATTTCAGATGTAGGGCCAGCAGCTAATTTTACAGACGAAGTATTCTGTCCTCAAAATGCAAACATTTCTGCTGACAGTAGTCAATTTTAGAAACAACATAAAAAACAAGCACTGAACCAAGTGAGAAGGGAAAGACTCTTAAGGATTCAAACAGAGCTAAGTAAACCCATATTTGGAAAAAAAAACCCAAACCTTAAATACCACTCCTATGCAAAAATAAAGTCTTACCAAAAAAAAAAAAAAAAAATCCTAACAGTATTCCACCAAATCTAAGACATCTTCAAAGTCCAGACCTGATTTCAGTAATTGCATATAACTAAACAAGTAAAGCTCCTTCTGCTGTAGAAGGAGCTTGTTTCAAAGCTCAAAATAAAGCATTTGTGCACATGGAATAATATATTATAAAGGCCAGCTGACAGTTAATTCCAGGATATGAGTTAGTTAGTAAATTTTATTCTGTGAACAAATTAAAATTTTCACGTTTCTGGTGCTGATTTGCAGAATTATGCAAGATTAACCTGGGTTGTCAACAACTGTCATGTAAAGAATGAAGACATACTTTTATTGATTCCTGACCTGAGAAAATGAACTATAGCTAGTGCAAGATAAGGATTTTCCACACATCACTCCAGTCATAAAATGATTAAGCAATGAAGCAATTTTCATGTAGATAGCAGCATTAAGAGCTCCAGTAAGAGACAAACAACAAACTGAGGTAAGAAATTCAGAATCATTTTTACTCTTAACTTGGAAGGGAAAAAAAGTACCCCCAGAGAAACCTGGCATCCTTTTAGAAAAGGTCCTAAAATATACTGCTTTTGTTCATATGAAACAGTTAATTTTCTGACCCTTGATGATTTCTAATTCAGATTTACACTGCAAACTTTGAATGATTTTAAGGAGAGTTGAAAAAATGGAGATTTTTCTCACTCCTTGCCCCAGTAAAAACAAAGGGTCACTGAAGACATTTATTTATAGATTCCCAGCATATCAGGTTGGAAGATGACACTTTCAGGGTTTAAGACAAGACAGTTTCCATATTGTCTGTGTAAGATTTCCTCAAAATCTGATTTCAAGTTAGCTAGTTATATATATATATATGATTCACAATGAGACACTCCTACATAAAAACTACATCAAAGTCATAGACCTCCCCTCCTTCCCAATGCCAGATGCCAGACAACCCTTCAGTACCTTCAGGTCTTGAAGTCAAACAGGCATCACAAATTTCAGCAGAGGGCTTGTTTATTAGGGTGCATTGCATACATGTCCACTCCTCTTCAGATTTCCGAGCTACCTGTTCATTAGAACATGACCCTCTGCCATATGCCCAGCCAATTAGGCTGTTTCTAGCTGGCAGTTTGCTGTGAAACAAAAGAACGATGTTAGTGTTTTGTGATGTTCCCTCTACAAATTGCCTTACACCACTCTGTGCAGGGAGGCTTGGGCTAGAGAACAAGCACTACACAATGTTATGCCTCCTATCAGAGCCTGGACAGCATGTCACTGTTCAAGTTTGATTTGTCTTTACCTCAAGGGCAAATCTTTTTAG
The DNA here is from genome assembly GCA_030060385.1 of Muscicapa striata striata. Classification (NCBI taxonomy): domain Eukaryota; kingdom Metazoa; phylum Chordata; class Aves; order Passeriformes; family Muscicapidae; genus Muscicapa; species Muscicapa striata. Next base: position 2,926,341 of record JAREIS010000146.1, read on the forward strand.
ATGCTGCAGAAGTAATACAAATAAAAATATTTATACAAGAAATTAACAGAAAGTTAATTATTAACTGATGTACTCTCCAGGAGAATGCCCCAGTCTCTCAGATTCTCGACCATTTCCAAGTACTGCAGCAAAAAGCTTGGTGAGAAAGGGAGACTGTTTCAGGGCTTTCCCCCCATCCCTTGTACACAAAACTTGCTAAAAAATGCATTCCTGGATGAAAAACTGTTTAGAAGATGAACTGCAGAAAACACACAGTCTAGTGAATAAATTATTTTTGTTCTCATTTAAATGCTACCTGTAAGTCCACTTTGTTATCATATCAGCCAAAAGCACTGAAAGCCTTTGAAGTTAGAAAGTCTCTTGTGTGTCACCATTTGCTGGAAAGCCTTTCAAAATGCAAGAACCTGTTCAGAATTAAGGAACCTAGCTATGACTTGTGAGACAAAACTTCTCCAGACACCACTAAAGATTTAGTTTTATATATTTTCCTGTAAATTACAATACCTCCTTTGTTGATAAGACTAATTAAGACTCCTTTACAGCTTCCTGTTACCAGGGACTACACTTGTCATTGTATCCAAACACTGACAGCATGTTAAATGTAACTTGAACTTACCTGCTCATTAAGTTATGTATGTATATTTTTAAGTACTGTAATATCATCCAACTTATGGTTGATAAATTGTCAAGCAGTTTTTTTCATAGTTTTTGTAGCATTGTTCACTTTTTGGAGACTTTTATTAATCCTAAGAATCCAAGTACTTCAATCAATAATGCAAATGCTGTAGTTGGGCACTGTTGTGACACTCCTTTGACCGATCACTTTTTCTATAAAGATCACTTTCTGTAACAAGTAAGAGTTCTAAGATAAGATAAGAGATAGCCACTACCTACCACATCTTCCACAACAGGAAAACTAAGGAGGAAAATGAGACCTGCTCACAAAGCAAGTGTCTGTGATGTGAAGAGGTAGAACAGACATTACAGTAGCATTCACCAAAATACTGTGGCTAAGAAACAAAGCAGCTGAACTGTAAAGTGTTAGAAGGGCTTTTTACATTACTAGATCAGTTGTTCTAGTCAGTTATCAAAAATGCATTACTAGACAGAATATAATCAATGTGCCATGTTTGGGAATTTAATTCCCTTAATTCAGGTTGATTCCCTGGTTCATCTGTCCTGTCATTACCCTCCCCACACACCCTTTTCCAATTTATGAAATACGTGGGGAGAGGTCTATTTATAAATTCAATGTACATTTGAATTTGATGGGCTAAGTTTATAGTTGGTATTTTGTTTTTTTTTCCAGTTGAGCAAAATCATAAGCTACTTGACCTAAAAACCACTGGGTTGAATTCTACAGTTTATGATCTGTAACAAGTCAGTCTAATCACATGGGCCCCTTCCAGTCTTCAAATGTGAAAAGCCTAGAATGGCAAATAAATTACTTGAGCTATACATAATTTTACATGGTAACAGTTACTGTATAATTAAAAAGAGAGCAGTAGAACACAAAGGACTGACCATTAGTATAAGGACAAGACAAGAAACCACCTTTTTATTTTATAGCTACCACTATCATGTTTTTCACTTAAATACAGCACTCTTTATTGTTTATTTAAAAGTATAACAATAAAACACGAAATCGCTATTTGTTCTAAAAAACAAAGATTTTTTCCTTACATTGTTTTCTAATTATCTGACTCAACCGAATAATGCTGTATTCCTACACTTCTGCAAAATATTTCTTATTATTACTTTCTGAAAATACAGCAGATTTGGGTTATCAGCTTGTGAAATATTTATCTTCCATGCTGAAATTTTTGGTATTTGATCTGTACTCAAAGGCAATTTTTAAAGCTTTAAGCAAAATCCCTTCAGCCATCTGAGTTTTGAAAGAAGCTCGGAGGTAGGAGAGGGATTTGTCTGTTCTGTAAATCTTATCTAAAAATATATATATACACACACACCCACACAGACTAACAAGGCAAAGTCGCAAAGTGAAACAGCATCTTATATTAGATTGACAGTGAGTATAAAGGCAAAATTCTAAAGCCTCAGATGAAAATTTTCAAGAATAACAGAAGCCTAAGTCTGAATAAGGTGCTTTTGGAACTTTTACCTTTTGACCCTTTGTGATATCAAATGCATTTTCTGCTTTCCTGAAATAAAAGGAGGAAAACTGCTGCTAGCACAATTTATGTGTAAGTGAAAGTGTCTCTGTAGCATACCTATAGCAAAAGCTTTTAAAATCCAATAAGGAGAAAGAAAAAGTACTAAGCCCCTAAAATATTTGCTGCAGTCTGAATTTACTCAAGTTTTAGTTATCCTCAGTATAAAACTCTATATCCAGAAGAAAACCGCACAGATGCACAGCTATCTAGATATGCCTGGACTGATGGGGCTATCCTGCAAAAATAAAGACACAAATTCCTATTTCGTGATATTCAACTCAGTTGTGTGGAAACATCCAAGCCCTTTATATTGATAACACCGAGAACAAAGGGCAACTTTTCCTGTGACTTAGTTTCAGTGAATAAATCTGAGTACTCTGAATTGTTTTGTAATTCCTACATTTGATTAGAGTAATAGCTACTTCATAATAGATGACACCTTTGAAAAGAATAGTAACAAAGAATCAAAGTTTCTAACCATTTTTAAATATCAATAGCCAAAACTATTTTTTTTTTTTGCAAGATGTTCTCTTCTTGTCTGGCATACTTAATTTAGTTATAAAATGCACACACATCCATTCTATATCAAAGGGGGTGTTGTCTTACTGTAACAGCACTTTGAGGGGCTTAAAAATGTCACCATGTTACCAACATACCTAAGATTGACAAGCTGGGGATCTGCCTTTTGACATCGAGAGCAGAAGTAAGTCATCCTGTCATGGTCTCCCAAACGACACACGGTGATGCTGCCACTGCACTCCCTGCAGGCTGGGCGCTTGTACACTTTGTAGTGTTTGTAGAGAGGAGACCCAGTTTTGCGACACTAAAACAGATGTGTTTAAAATCCAGTTAGAGACTCGGGATAAATTTTGCGTGAGTCTGAAAATAAAAAACCCTACACAGACTGTCAACTCAATGATTAGATGAAGATATTTAAGAGAGACACTAATAAAGGCTATCACTGTATTTCACATTATTTTATGTAAAGAATTGACAAATCAGGTAACAATGTCTGTAATTCTCCACGTAATTAAATAAAAGAAGGAAAAAAAGCATACTAGCAAGGTGCAAGCAAATACATGCTAGGAACTCTCTGAGTTCAGCTGCACCAGCTAGCTCTGATTCAGTACCAGTTGTCTTTAACCTGGCACCTGCAGGAGTCTTCTTGAAGAACTAATAAGCTCCAATCAATGCAGCATAGGAAAAAACCAAACAAACCACAAAACAAACACCACCTTCTCTCACCCTGAAAAGAGCCAAAAACACAGTGCAGCATCAGCTCAGACGTGGTGCTACAACGTGGGTTAATAAGCCTTCCCAAACCATAATGAACTGTGCAGTACAGAAGTATTCTCGAGATTCTGTAAATGTTAGGTAGTTCCCAATAAAGTTGCTCAGCTTCATCTTAGCCCTGGCCATGCCAGACCACCTGGCCCATGAAAAGCCACTTGGCACTACAGTAAGCTCCCCAGATTCTGGCAGAAAGCCATATTAAATTAAGTGCAGTACAAGCCCAAGGGCACAGTGACCTGAAGGGACTTCAGACAGCTGACAGGCAGGCACATTTCATAAGACATTTCACAAAATACACATGAAGTCAGCATAGACACACTACAGCTGGAAGTGGCAAAAAAATCCAAACAAGAAGAGCCCAGAAGAGATGCAGCCAGCTCTACAGAGCCACACAAGTTTCTGCACTACAATCACAAATCCTTGACCACAGTTCAAATGATGCTAGAGCTGGCCCAGCAACATCAGCACAGCTCTGACAGAGTTCAATAGCCCTAGCCCCCTAATATATTAAGGCCCTTGGAGTTCTTCCAAAACACAGGTGTCTTTAAGCACAGTATATTTCCTTCTGCTGTGCTCTTATTCATCAGTCTTGCTGAAAGAGAATTCCTATGCCAGTGTAAACTAGTAATTCAATCAGAAGGAATTACAAATATATATTTGCATGAATATTCACAGCTGCCTCCTCAAGGTTTTCAGGCAGTTCCTTATGAGTAGTTTTTTCCCCACTCAGTTATGTAAAAGCCAAACAAAAGCAACAGCTTTTTCCACAAACAAGATTCTTCATATTTGCATCTGTAATGATACGGTATGATGACTGCAAACAATCCATAAGTCTATAAAAAAAATTCAAGCACTATCCCTCATAGTAACATATTTTTGGTGTGTCTCTCAGATGGAAGAGGCTAGGCCTCTTAAAAGTACCTGACTGATGAACACTTGCTAAGTGTGGACTACAAAAGTTTTCAAATTGGCTAAACAGGAAGTTTAACTTGTTTGTTATCAATGTAAAAGCCTTTACACTTCTGAGTGTTGTAGTTGCTGCAGAACTAGATGGTGTGTCTTTACTGGCAGACTTCACTATGAAGTTCAGAGAAATGAAAACATTTCCATAGCCAACAAACTTCAGTACTCTTCAGTGGGTTGAGAGAAAGTAGGCATTTAGCAGGCTATTAAACAAATTACAGTTTTAGCCTTTATGATTTTAGGAATGTTAGCTGCCCTCCCCCTCACCTACCAAAAAAATTATTTTTAGCAGTTCTAGCTCCTTGTCTTTCATAAACATCAAGAGAAACAGACAAAAATGTCACTACTGCTGTTCATTTCTTAGCATGCAGCTTAGAGAAACAAAACATAGAATTAGGTCAAATTCTCTCTTTTTCTATTGTGGAAAGTTAAAGAGCATCAGGAATTATGGAGTTTACACAGGAAGAAATTAAGCCCTACTGAAGTTATAGCAGTAGGGAGAAATTGTAATTTATTTCACTTTATCTACCAAAACCATTATTTCAGTTAGGAAAAAGAAAAGTTGTTAGAAGTTGCAAACTATTTAGTCAAATAAATTTAATTGCTATTTGAAGTTTTATAAAGGAAGCCACATCAACTACCATCATATTTCCCTGGGACAATCTCTAGTTCCAAGTTTCAAGAGCAACCTTTATGTTATCTTACATGTAACTTTGTGTTTAGCCCACATCAATTCTGACACGTTCAGAATGACATAACAGCAGACGCACAGAAAAACTGAATTGGCCACCATCTGGGCAGCATCTGTGACAGTCTTTTGGGCCAAACTCTGCATATTTTGACAATCTTGACTCCCTCTACTTTTCCATCATCTGACAATTCACAATTAACAAAGAGCACACAAACTAACATTCCTATTCATGGAAACACTTTGTTGCATCTTTATACTGTTTTCACCAGATCACACACAACTAATGTGACAGAGTAACATTTTTGAAGTTTTCCAAAGTATGTGCCAATACCTTATAAAAAAGCAGGGTAAAATCACGTGTCATTTTCACCAAGTGACGAATATGCTCATCTGTCAGTTGGCAAACCTGTAAGAAAGGCAAGAATGATTTTTAGAATACTACTGTGCTAAGGGACAATGGCAAAATAAAGACCTGTGAGGTGGGTGCACTTTAAACAGTGATGTGTAGTGGCTTTTTTTCAGGATGTGACAATTCCCTGACTTCATATTGTATGTATCATCTCAGTAAAACAGTACACATTCATATTCTATACTACAAAAACTCACTGCTTGCATACCAAATAACATGCTTTGCCACAATCAAGCAAAACACATAGTAGAAAATTCAGTGGTCTTCTCAAATATTGACCAAAGAGTTCATGATCACATGAATCACAAAGAGTTAGCAAGTCTCACATCCCTCCTAATTTCCTCATGGATAATATTACCTATCATCTGAAGCTCTTTCCACTGAGAGATATTCAGGAAGAATACATGAGTCAAAGGCATCACAATTAGAGAGATGTATCAACTAAATATATTTTTCTTAACACAAAATTTTAAACCACATTTTTCTTTTTTTCTGCCATATTGCAGATAAACTTAAAATCCAGATTGACCCTATGAACAATTTTCAAAATACTATGTTTAAAAAACTTTTCCGTTACTAATCTTCACCAGCTTCCATTTACATTCTATGTAATCTCTGTTTTGCAAATATCATCTTCTCAACCAAAGTTTGGAGACACATGCTTGAGGATCTTAAAACAGAAAAAGTATGGTAAATAATGGTAGCAAAAACAATTTCTGTCACCTAGCAGGATAAGAAGTGGAAGAAGCAGCTGTGAAAATCATCAACTGTACCACATAAACTATTTTGGGTAGTAAATGAACAAAAAAAACCTGAGCACTTTTCACTTTCCCTTATTTATGGACTGTCAGTTTAATGGTAGCATAACAGGATGCCAGACTTAGAATATCGAAGTTAATCAGCTCCAAGGAGTGCTACGACAAAAACTCTCCAGTTATAATGATAAAACATTAATTTAGTGTCTAAGAAAAACTTAAGAAAGTACAGATTATAAAATAATGGCAAGAAGGTAGCAAAATACTTAATTATTATTATATTTATTTTTTATAAATTTAATATTTATTAATATTTAATATTTATTAAATATTTAAATTCTTAATATTTTGATGTCCTTAAAAATCATCTTGAGACATTCACCCACCTTAAGAGCTGGATGAAGACCACTATCAAACAGTGCTTCATTTTTTATGATATTTCCCACTCCAGGTAATACTGCTTGATCCAGTAACACATCACACAACATACGGGTGTTCTGCTGCTTAATCTCATGTTCTGCTCTCGAGAAGCTAAACTTTGGAGAGCAGACATCCAAACTTTCCATCATCCTCACTTTCTGCTCACACTCAGCTGCATTTCTGGAAAGGAAAACACACTGATTAATTTTTATTTTAAATATATTCTAATATAGCAGTGTGGTTTTAAAAACAACACATTATAATAGAACATTATATGCAGATAATAGAAACCATGAAAATATCAGTGACAGGAAGTGGCATAATAATTCCATTAAACACCTCTTTCAAAAACAGGTCAATGATACACACATGGAACATGCATCTAGTCCAACATAAAAGAAATCATCTCCTTTTGTTCATATTAGCTTGAAAAATATTTGCCAGCTCCTTGCTTTAAAATTACTTCCAAGATGGAAAGCCCATGTGTTTGGACCCTCAAACATACCTAACTCTATGATTACATGGTCCACTAGTTACAACATGACATTTATGCATATATATATACACATTTATGTGTGTATATATATATATATATATATACACATTTATGTGTGTGTGTGTGTGTGTATATATATATATATATACACATTTATGTGTGTGTGTATATATATATATATATATAACATATGTAACATAGAATTACAGAATATTCAGAGTTGGAAGGATCCCGAAAGGATCATGAAGTCCAGCCCTTAAGTGAATGGCCCAAATGGGGCTCAAACCCACCACCCTGACATTATTTTAGCACCACACTCTAACCAAGTGACCCAATTATAATTACGTAATAGATATTTGTAGTAGTAGATTATTCATAGTAGTTAGAAAATTTTAAAATATATGTATTTATATTTTCATATATATATTATTAGGATAAGCGTAATTATTTGAAAATAATACAGTACAAGAAGCATTGGCTTACATGAGATTTTGTGTTTTGTAATTTTGTTTATATATGTCACATGAATTTACATCCCCATTTCCACTCAAGAGTCTCAATCACCTTAAAATCAAGTTTCACTGTTGTTTTTTTTTAGCACTGTGAAGTACACTGCTAATGGGCATAAACATCTGCTTGATGTAAATTATAAAAATCATAAAAATTATAAAAATTTGCTTCCAAAAAGAAAAAATAAAAACCCATCCTTGGGAGCATAAAATCTCAAAACCAGTAATCATGACAGGTTGTTTCTTACCCTTGTTAAGAAATGAGACTTGGATAGAAATAAACAGAGCAATGGTTTCAGCATACAGATCTAAGGATAGAATTAAATCCAATTTCATTCCCAGTCTCGACACTACCTAATGACACTATAACTACTACTCTAGTACTATATAGTATACTATATACTATAGTATATATATATAGTACTATATACTATACTCTCTTTCTCTATATATATATATAACTACTGTAACAACTATTACTGTATGTAAGCTCTGATACAAAAGTAACAAACTTAAATTACCACACCAATAAATATGTTTAGAAAGCCTTGTCCTCAGAGTCCAAATACTTAATAATTTGTACATGATTTTTCATTTACCCTAAAAGAATGTTATAAAAATAAATAAACTGTTTCATTAGTTTCTGCTTTACCTATACTCTACCGTCACATCCCAAAAACAAACAGTCTCTTCCATAAACTGTATCTCCAAAACTGGTTGTGCTCCATTTCTGTCTTTGCTTCCATCAGGATTAATGTGCATGGAACCATTCATACCAAAGTGAATCCTTGGAAAGAAAGAGAGTTTTCATAGGTATTTTAATTTCACTATGGTTTCCAAGCTTACACCAGTCTATTTTTAGAATTGTGAACCTTACCTAAGTCAGTATGTATGTACATTAATTCTAGCCATTACTAGTCACACAGCAACAAATTTAGCTTACAGAATGCTCAACTCCCAGAGAAGAAAGGATACTCCCCAAGTAAAAATCCCTCCAAAACATAGCTGTTTTCAAGTAGTCTTCATAATTCATTACACAGAAGTCAAACCTGACTATCAAATAGCACCATTTTCTGGTGCACTTAGAATTTTTTTCACTTGACGTGCTGATCTTCCAACATAGATTCTTAAACCTTCAGGGAGGCTGAAAGAAATGAGGCCACTTGACCAGAAAATTTCCTGTTAAATCAGGCAGAAATCACCTGGTATCAAAAGAAAGAATATAGTCCCCATATTGCCACCACTGTTATCATATTGCAGCTACGTCCAGTAACACCATAAACAGAGTAATTAGTATTTGCCATATGTTGTTTTCTGCTTTTCTTTGCCTACAACCAAGGCAAAACCTGCAAGTCAATAAAAATTAATAAAAGAAATAAACTGAAAAATGAGCAGATGGCAAAGTAGAAGATCAGACCCTTTCAAGCATTCATCTTACAGATTAGTAATGCTTTAAGAGGTCTTAAGTTTCATAAAATATCCTACCAGGAGCTGTGATTCAGCAAAGGACAAGTCTGACTATTACCTCATACATTTTATTTATTACCAATTCACCTGGTACAATCAAGTCCTAAAAACCATAAGATAGAGGGAATGTCCTATTACTATATATACACTGTATATCAGAAAAAGTGGATTATTTACAAGAAGATTTAACAGATTAAACTACATAAATGACCAAAGAAATGCAATATCAGGTCTCTATTTCCTTTAAGTCCAGCTTTCTTACATTTCAGGAAGGACAGACCTTTTTCAATATTTACAGATGGGCTAAGATAACATGTCATTAAGCCTATTCTTAAAGTTAACTCTTTAAAACATGAAAAAAAAATTAATGCTATGAGTTACTTAAAAACCTGTAGTCTTTCCAAAACTCTTCTACAAGTCAGTTCAGGTGATACAGTTGTTTCAATCACTTATCTTCAACAGCCATTTTAAATTCTCAAGTGCCATGAGTAGTACTGCACAGGCTTAACTAGCCAAACTTATTTTTAAATCTTGACAAATTTCGTTTTAAACCAAACTCTTCCATCTTGCTAACAAAGGATGATGCACTAAATGCTTCCAGAAAATTGTTTTTTCATTCAGTTTAATAGCTGATGGTTTCATTTACCAAGCTCCACTATATTGTTTAAAAGGAACTTTAAGAAACACAACTATTACCTATCCTAGTGCCTTCTCAGTTCATGACTTGAAAAAAAAATTGAATCATCATTATACATTTACATTCAAAGGCATTAAGAAATTTATAAAACTTAATTCTAAAGTGTTTCATTACCTTTGATGTCCTGAAACAGGGCAAATAGAAATCTTTTTAATTACAAATAGAAAAGGCATGCTAATTAAACCTAGGATCAGTAATTCAATGAGAACTAATAGTAAGGAATTGATGATTTCTTGTTTTAAAGTAAAAAGGTGAGACCTTAGAATTATTTAGTGCTACACAATATTGCAGGCATCTGAATGCACTGCATGTACTGTAACTGTTTTGTCTCCAGAAAATGCAACTTCCTGTTTGAAATAAAGCACGTCAATAAATAGCTGTCCTTTTCAGATATCTTTACATGGAATCTTGCAGTAAAGCAGTAAATTATCTGAACATGTGACTATATCCAGTACTCCTGTACTGCAGAGAGGCTGATGAGAAATTTCTCTGTAACACTTTCAAGTCTCTGAAAGTGCCATTAGCAAGAACAAGATGACCCCCCCCCCAAATACATTCAGTCTGAATACTCACTTACCTCAAAGCTTTCTGATCAAAATACATAAAAAGTTCCTTTCCCAATGTCTCCACACCCCTGTAAACATGCCCAACAAGGAAATCGTGACCAGAGATTCTCTCTTTACTTGCAGCAGTCTGAAAAATGAGTATACACAGACACAAAAAGATTAGAGAATTTATACTGCTTAGATTCTAGCACCCATACACATTCAGCAAGCAGCTGTATGAAATAATTTTTCAACTTGGACAACATTTCTCCTTAAGCATTCTACCCAAAACAATGGGACTATTAACCCAGGAAGCAGTCACTATTGCTAATGCTATCATAACTTAGCTCCATTTTTTCCTAATTGAAACAATACATCTTTTTTATCAGGGAATTTTATGCCTTTTCCTTCAAGTCATGAATTTATAATAAGAGTTTCAGACTGGTGTAAAATAAACAGGTAGTTTGAATACTTAAAACATCTCAGTGTCAATTCTGCCATTTTCAGATCTATATCCTTCTTCAAATGTTAATAATAGGCTTTCAGTATTTTGCATAGTGCATTGTGTATTACAGAAAAGCCTCCACTGAGTCCACAGAGATCTCTCTCTTCCTACTAGTTTAAAGTCTAATCTCAGAATCAGGTGAGCAGCAGGAGGGACACTACTAGAGAACAAGATAAATGTGAGATTAAAACAGTCATATTTTCTTGCTTAGCACATGAAAATACATTGAAATTACAAGGGATGTCTACAGGTTATCCAGTCCAAACACCTGGTCAAAGCAGAATACAGGGCCCAGTCCAATTCAGAGCAGCTCCAGGGATGGACACTCCAGTCTCTTTGGGGCCCTTGTTCCATGGCTTGACTATTGTTGCAGTGGAAAATTTTTCCAAATACCTAACAAGAAATTCTCCTGCTGTCACCTGCATCTGCTGCCTCTCACCCACTCTGCACATCCAACAGGGGCCTAGCTCTGTCTCCTCCATACCCTCCTTACAGGTAGCTGAGGAGAGCAATAAAACTCCAGTTCTATCAGCTTTTTGCACACCATGTGCTTCACCCTGCTAATCATACCAAAGGACTCACTCTAGTATGTTATTATTGTTTTATTACTGGGGAGTTGGAAACTCAGGTGGAGCCTTGCAAGTGCTGATCAGAGGTAAGAATCACTCTCTTCAACCTGCAGAGCCCAGCAGGGGGCTGTCCCTTTTCCCTGGAACGGCACACTAGTGACGTGGACTCAGGCTTTACAGGACCCTAGGTCCTTTTATGATGCAGATTAACGTTCTTTCCTAAATTGTTCCATTGAAGTACCATCTTACTGTGCCTTAATCACAAACTCCTACACTGCTTTATACACACTGAAAGTGGCTAAAAATTGCCCAACCTTCTGCCTGGATGCATCCAGTATACTTACTTGGGACACAAGCAATACACAGTCTCTTTAAAGATGATAAAAAGGAGGCATGGAAAAAAGATACCTCTGTAATCAAAAGCAGAGGACAGTAGCTACACACTCATCAGCCAAGGCCTGCTTACTGATACCCTGATTTCTCCTTCTGCTACAAGGTCTCCTGAGTCCTAGCAGCTTTAAACTAGTGAACTATTTTGTGCTGTCAATGAAAGGATAAAAACTAGTAGGGAAATTACATACTGTGTACACAGAAAGCAAATGTCACACTTTTTATTTAAATACTTGGTCTAATTAAAATTGCTTTAAAAAATTACAGAAGTAAAATCCCCCTTTCTGCAAGTCAATGTGTACCTTTCTGATGTTTCACACAGATAAGAATCAGAGCATGGTTTGGTTTGGAAGGGACCTTAAAGAGTATCTAGGACATTCCTAGACTGAGGAGATTATGAATAAGCAAGATTAGCAATAATTTTCCTTGTTTTTAGCGTTTCCTCAAGCAACGTGGTATTTTAAAATTTATCCTAAGTGAAAACGGGCCATTCCAAAAGCTTTCCTTCATTACTCCTCAAAGCTCCTGTTTCTACAGCTTCAGCATCGCTTTTACACACCTGACCTGCCGAGACCTATTACGTTGCTGACAACAGTATTTCACAACTTAAGAGGAAGAATGAGGCCAGTACTCGCGAATGACACCGATCACAAGCCACAACGACGGCACGTGTTGTGGACCCCCAGCCCCGTGTCCTGGACCCCAGCGGCTCCTGCCCGCTCGCATGTTCTCGCCCACACCTGGCGGCATTTAGCACCGCGGACACCCAAGAGCAAAAGTGCTGGGCCCCGCTGCCCGAGGCGGCTGTCCCACCCTGTCCCGGTGGCCGGGCCGGCCGGGCCGCGTCTCTCCCCGCCCTGTCCCTGCCCCTATGTCTCTCTCTCCCAGCCCTGTCCCTGTCCCGGTGTCTCTCCCAGCCCTGTCCCTGTCCCGGTGTCTCTCTCTCCCAGCCCTGTCCCTGTCCCGGTGTCTCTCCCAGCCCTGTCCCTGTCCCGGTGTCTCTCTCTCCCAGCCCTATCCCTGTCCCGGTGTCTCTCTCTCCCAGCCCTATCCCTGTCCCGGTGTCTCTCTCTCCCAGCCCTGTCCCTGTCCCGGCGTCTCTCTCTCCCCCCCTGTCCCGGCGTCTCTCTCTCCCCCCCTGTCCCGGCGTCTCTCTCTCCCCCCCTGTCCCGGTGTCTCTCTCTCCCCCCCTGTGCCGGTGTCTCTCCCCCCCTGTCCCGGTGTCTCTCTCTCCCAGCCCTGTTCCTGTCCCGGTGTCTCTCTCTCCCCCTGTCCCGGTGTCTCTCCCAGCCCTATCCCTGTCCCGGTGTCTCTCTCCCCCTGTGCCGGTGTCTCTCTCTCCCCCCCTGTGCCGGTGTCTCTCCCCCCCTGTCCCGGTGTCTCTCTCTCCCAGCCCTGTTCCTGTCCCGGTGTCTCTCTCTCCCCCCCTGTCCCGGTGTCTCTCTCTCCCAGCCCTATCCCTGTCCCGGTGTCTCTCTCTCCCCCCCTGTCCCGGTGTCTCTCTCTCCCAGCCCTGTCCCTGTCCCGGTGTCTCTCTCTCCCAGCCCTGTTCCTGTCCCGGTGTCTCTCTCTCCCGGCCCTGTCCCGTTCCCGGCCCTCACCGCGCCGCCCCGCGCGCGGCCGCACGCGCTGTCCCCGGCGCAGGCGCGCCCGCAGGCGCTCGGCGCAGAGCGCGCAGCCCGGGCCCTCCACCATGGCCGCCCTTCGAATCTCCCGCTCGCCTGAGGGCGGGGCGGCCGCGCCAGCACCGCCCCCGCGTTTCCGCTTCGTTTCCTTCCAATAGCAGCTTCTGTTGCGTCTGGCTTTGTCCTGGTACCTCTCTCTTGCGTCTTCTTTCGAGACTTAATCCACAATCAGAAATTAATTTCAGCTTTTAAGAAGTTTCTGCAGTCAGACCAGGTTTACAGAAGTAAAAGGCTCCTTTACCCGCCGTATTTGAAGTACGAACAGGCGTAATAAACTCTGCGAGCTCTAAGAAAATTGCGAGAATTTGCATTGCAAGGTAGAACATTGGACACCATTTCCTAATGCCCAGCTTGTGAGGCAATACTCACACTGGTCAAAAACTTCCAATGTTGTTTCTTACATACACAGCCCATACCCACTCTTCTATCTGGGTACTATCAAAATGTATTTTTCCTAATTTATTTTTTTAACATGAAAGGAAGTGGATAAATAAGCCTAAATGATGTTTGTTGAAATATAATTAACATTTTCTGCTGAAGCTAGGGTGTGCTGCTCTTGTTGCAAATGCCTTTTTCCTTTTTCTCAGTGGTGTTTTTGCTGTGATCTTTTAATATCAAGACAATAAGGCAATTTTTAGTCAGAGGATTAGGCTCACGAGTCAGAAATTGGCAATGTTAAAAAATGGCATGCAAAAGTGATTTTTCTGCTGCTCTAGAATTCTGCCTTACTGTTCTTTCAAGCAATTAGGAATTGATACATGACTCAGGTTTCTATATTAATATTTAAAGTAGCTTAAAAGTACAGGCAATAGTTCCTGTCACTTGGCAGACAAATATAATGTTTTTCATAATAGTGGATTTCATTTTGTGGCTGGATATTTTTCAGTAGATGGTTTGTGCAGTGTGTTACAGCAGATTGGGTTTTCAATTCCACATCAAATTCTGCAGATGAATCAGAAGTTCCAATAGTAACCATTAATTAGGTTCTCTAGCCATTTTTCTACTTAGGTACATGAATTATAACCTGAGATTCTCCATTAACACACCTTTTGCATGCAATTTTGTTCCACTAAAAGCTGAATTCCCATGTATGCACAATCTGTGCACAATCTGTCATATTAAAATGTTTGGTGGTGGCAAACATTTGGGAATTTCTTTGCTATAATAAAAAATATTTAATAATATTTTTGCAACAAAGGGAAGAGAGATAATAGCACTGTAATATACCAGTCTGACTGTTCTATATCCTGAAGCAAATGAGCAGTGCTGAACTCTAAATCAGGACAGTTTATAGGTAAAAGTACCTAAATGACAACAGCTGAATAAAGAACAGTTGTTGGGCAATATTATTGCTGATACGATCTTTTAGTGACCTAATAGTGTAGCCAAGTGAGAAATATACATGTGTTTGTGTTTTACAGCATTCCAAACAGAATAGCCTTAGCTGCTTTTGTGAAAGTGTTTCCTTAAGTCAGGAAATCTCAGTTGCTGCCATTTAGTTTCAACACTGAAAATCCCAGGATACAAGGCAAGTTTTAAATTTAAAAATAAAAACTTCATTAAATTTATTCCAGAGTTCTGTATTAGAATTCAACATTTCTTGGCAGGTAATTCCATCAATAGTTGTTCACACTTTATTTTGATTTTGAAAAATCCAATGTCCACAAGAGTCTGTCCCACAGGTAATTAAATGTGCAAATTACAAAAAAACCAAACAATCAAATAAATCTCACCCAAGTGTAAGTTTAACATTTGACTATATTTTTAACTTCCTATCTGCCTTTGCATGAACAAAATCAGACTGTTCTACTGTACACTAATTGATATAGAAAATAAGACAAATTATCTGTGGTAAAAGGTGAAATCTATTTTTAAAACAAAAATTGAATAAATCTACTCAATATGCTCATAAATTTGTCCTGTGTTCTTGGAGCTCTGTGCACAGCTGCCTCTGTTGTTTTTCCCAATGGTGTTGGCAGGCGTTGTTTCTTGGTTTTTTTGTGCATTTGCATATTTACCTTCAGATAATAGCATACAACAGAACAGTGTGCTCAGCATTGGGCACTCACATTTTGATATACTACTGCAGTTAGGATCTCATTAGAAAAAAAAATTAAACACAGAAAAGTACATTTCTTTCTAAAACTTCAGGTTTCCCAGAATTATAAAAAGGATGCAATTCTTTTTTAAATTCAGTTTCCCAGAATTTATATAGAAGCCCTTATTAACCCTGCCTTGTTGTCCCAGTTCATGTAACAGGACATTTGGCATGAAATTGATGTGGCTAATTTGTTTAAATACAGCCAACTGCTAAAACTTTTTAGTTTATGCATGTTTTCTCCCTTGAATTGATATATTAATCTTAGGATATTGGTGCTCAATTTAAATACCTAAGTTAAATTTGCAATTAATAGAGCTTTGAAAGTGGTGTTGGCAAGGAATATTATCACATGGAAACTATAGATCAATTTAAATATAGACTGACTTAAATAACATTTTAGATCAAATGGAAAATTATATTTTTCTGAAGGCACCACAAGAGAACAGACATATGAAGAGTACAAGCATATTCTGTGCAAATCCAGCATACAAAGAACATCAGCACTGAGATCCTTGCTAAAGCATAGGAGTTTTTTTCCTACTGGCTGGTTGAACTACAAAGATATTCCCTTTATGGTGACAAAATCTTGGATAAGAATTAGTAATTGGATGACTCATCTGTTTCATGGTTGCCTAGAGAGTTAATGTGAACAGTTAAGCACACTCAAAATTGCTCATCATGTAATCTCAATGAAATCCTTCCTAAACCTTGTAAAAACATTCCCAAATCCTTCAAAATTAAGTATTAAGGAATGTGTCCTGGTCTGCCAGTGATTTTTGATTGGTTGTGCACAGTTGATACAGACACATGGTCAAATTATTTTATGTCATATATCTGAAAATAAATAATGCCTTGAGTGTTTAGATTCTTTTATTAGTAGAGGGGTATTGCTTTCTTTTACCAAAAAAAAAAAAAAAAAAAAAAACACCATACTACTGTAGGTTTGTTTTTACAGCTGCAGTTACTGTAAAGATGGAGGTCAAGGAGGCTCTTTGGGAACTGCAGTGAACTATAAAATCATTAACCAAGTTGTGAATAACAGCTTTAGTATGAGAGTTCTTTGCATTTATTTCATTGTTGCAGCCATACTAAAATGCTGCAACTTACATACCATTCTCACTGAACATGGAGTATGTGTTCAAAATGAATTAATGGTTTGGAAGTAAAAGGGATAGTTAGCCTTAGTAGTTCTGACCTAATTTCTACCTATTGAAAACTAGTCAAAGATAAACATATTCTCAGGGCTCCAACTCATATAGCAAAGAAGGAAGAAAAATACTTATAGAAGCATGTATTGTACTCAAAATTTCCAGAGGGGACATGCTCTAGAATTAGACAGATAGAGGATGCAAAAACCCTAAAATGCTTAATTATCTGTGCAATTATATTTTTAAAAATTACTATTTTTTCTATATTGTCACAATATTGCCAGAATTTCCCTGGGTAGTGATTAAGAGTATGACATGTTCACCTGTCAATGGCTGGTTGGCTGTAAACAAGATACCACTCTTTTAGGAAAGATAGCTTTTTATCTCTATAACATCTCTCTCTTTTTATCTCTCTTGATTTCCCTAGAGATAAAAAAAATACAACACCTTTGAAAACCTGGGCTAGTTTGACATGTTAGTTTTTAGCAGAGTAATTTTACCATTTTCATTCAGGAATTAGATATGGATTGCTTTCAAGCACCAAAGATCATACTTCTTTCCAAAGAGAACTTCTTACTGTATTAATTTCTTGGACTTTGCTGGGGGGGGGGGAGGTGTGAAATGGAAATAATCTCTCTTAAATTTGAAATTTTCTGCTGCTTAAACCATAGGGTTAAATCCACAAGAGGGAGTTAGGATTAAAAAGAGACAGGCGAGCTATTCACGCTCCCTAAAATTCAGTGATAATTGAGGTCCATCAACTTACTATACATCTAAGGTAATGGAAACTGGGAACTGTCTATGAAATCAGTGGCAATAGGTAGGCACCTCACCAGACCATTTAGAGCAGGGGCTTGGTCTCTCTCTCCATTAACCACACAAGGAACAGTGGTAGTTCCTTCTATTGGATACCCTGCTGCGAACCTTCAAGCAGTCACCTATTTTCCTTATGCAGTGTAAGGGGATAGTTATGTCAGAGAACATGACTCAGTTGTGTGCTGAGCCAGGTACTGTCTGAAAGTGCCAATGGAGTTTCCTAGATGCCTCTGCAGTCTGGATTCATAGCAGTGAAACAGCTCCTTTGGTTAGAAATCCAAGCAAACCAATTTTTTTTTTCTTCCCCCTCAAAATAGAATGTGGCAGCTTCTTTAAGCTGCTGTAGCAATCTGAGCAGTGGTGCCTCCTTCCCCTGGGAAGTGGAGAAAATTGATCCTAGAGTTTTCCTGAGAAAGTATGCAGTGGACTAGAAAAAACACTGTTCTGAGCTGTTCCTCTTACCAGAATGCTTTTTCTTTGAATAACATGCTTTGTTTTTCACTAAAGCTATGACTATCACCAAGGTGATAGATTTAATTTAATCATTTACATTAGCCTGGAATTACCAACAACATATTATTTTCAGTGTATGACTTCTGAACATAGCTATCTCAAACTTTAAATTTTGTAATAGAATTACCTCTGGAAGGATATTCTGATCTAAGGCTGTGATCTTGCATTTAATTGTGACAGGGGCTTTTGAGATTATGAATTTAATTTTGGCTTGTTGGAAGTGAATCTGTGTCTTAATGGCGTTCTTTGTAAGTTATATTCTTAAGTATTCAGTATCCATCTCTTATTTTGTTGGGGTTTTTTTTTTGTTTTTAATTGAAATGTTTTACTAAAAGGTTCCTCTTCTTTTGTCCATCAGAGTACCTAGTAACCCACTAAAAATGGTAGTTCCTTTGGTGACACCAGATCAACCAATATGCTTGTTCAAATCTTATGGAGTGCTTTAAACCTAGATATATTCCTTCTTGTGTGACTATTTTAAGCAAGCAGGAGAAAGACTTGCAGAGACCACTCTAAGTGAGTCTACACTCCTCAGCATGTTTATATTCAAGCTGACCATGGGACCATTACAAAAAATTGCATCTCTTGGAGCACACTCTAAAAACATGATATGTAGAGGTAGTTAAACAATTCCATGTGTGAGGTGTAGACAAAATGGTATCAGCTCTTGATTTTGGACGTTCTGGGTGGAGATAATTGTCTATAGGACAAAGTTAGCTTCCTAGGAAAAGACTTGGCAGAAGGAATAGAATGTCTTCTCAGCAAGTTCACTGATTATATTAAGCTGGGAGTTTAGTTAAGTGAGGATTTTTTTGTGTTAGAAAGCAAAACTGGAGAAAAAGAAAGATCCAAAAATAAATTCATTTATTCAGAGATGCTCACTGTAGTACACATTTGATGCATTTCAAATTTCTTTCCTAAATGTTTCTTCTTAAAACAATATACATAAAGGAGAAAATATATTTTGCAATTATTAAATTATAGATTAGTATTGGAGTAGAATAGACTTAGACCCTACTTAAATTCAGAAATAAAATGTTTGGAAAATAATTGAAAAGAAAAAAGTTACTTTGTTAGTTTGTATTGAAAAATATGACTCCTTAAAGGTTCTTACATCCTCCCAGACACATACTTTTGTTGGTTTTAGATACTCAAATCTGTCAGCGTAGATGCCTCTACCCATTCAGAACACCATAATCTAGTTTATAGTCATAGTTTAACTTCATTTGAAGAAACAATATGACAGCAATGTGCAACTGCCTGAGGGTGAGGATAGCAAATCTTACTGAAGCTGGATATTCACGGGATGGGTACAGACAATATTCTTGGCAATTTATTAACACTACTCATAACTTTACAGCATCTTGAGACACAATTCAGCACCAGTAGTTTTCCTTGTTTTGTTGATATTGGCTAGTCCCAACTTAAATAAAACTTACTACACTTGTCTGGAGGAGAAAAGATTTAGAGCTTGCAGTAGTTTGTTCAAATGGTAAAGTCTTGAAGATCTTTAACATAAAGTGTCCAGCAGTGCCTCTAGGCTATCTACATGTTGGAATAGATGAAAGGAGAAAATTGGTACCTGGAGAGAGGCAAAAAATTTCTTTGTAGTCTTCTTGCCTATACTGCATTTATATGTACACTGCTCTGAGGTGTTATTCAAAAAGTGAATAACTTTTGCTGCATGTTTTACATTAAAGATTAACACCTCCAGGAAAAGTAAAAGAACTTAGGAGAATATGATCCCGGTGAAGAATTTATCATATTTTCTTCAATGCTAAATGTTATACTTTAATACCATCTTGGAAAACATTAGGATAATACTCGTTCAAAAGCACAGATAGTATTAGAAGATTAATGAAGTTGTAATAACAGAAAAATATAAGTGATACGTGGCTGGGCAAAATACAGTGAGGGTGTCCTGGTTCTGGCCAGGACAGGGTTAATTTTTGCAGTAGATGGGAGGGGGCATGGCTAGGATCCAGAAGTCATTCTGTACCACCTCAGGTCATTGCCAGGGGTGGGGGAAAGGGCTCTTCCAAGGAGAAGGGCTCCTGCTGCTCGAGTAAGCGTGGTGCCAGTCCCTCCCGGAGGGAGCGCTTGGGTGCCGCTGCTCCCAAGCCGGAGGCAGTGCTCTCTGGCTTCGGTCGGGTTGAGCCCGCGGTGAGCATTTTTGTGCGTGAATCACTTTCTCTCCTGCAAGCTTTTGCTTTAAATATTCTTGCTGAGGTTTTTTTTTTTTTTTTTTTTTCTTATCTCGTTGCTATTTCCGGTAAATTGTTACCTCAATCCGTGCATGATCTTTGCCTTTTGTGCCTCCGGTTCTCCTCTCCAGCGTCTGCTGAGTGGGAAGGGAGGGAAAGGGGAAGCGAGGGAGTAGCACATGGTTTTGAGTGTCTCAATGAGAGTACTAAATTGAAGGGTACTATTCTTAAACCACGAAAGACAACCATAGCAAAAATGTTGATCCATCCTGGCAGATGCAGTGAGTTTTTACTTTTCTTTTTGTGACACTAATAGTATGATTCTTAGCACCTTGCTATAAGCCTTTATCAGCTGCATGTGTATATGCAGCACTCCATTTTAATTAGCCGAAGATTCAAGACTTAGAAGGAATAGCAGGGGTCTCTAATTATCTTCACAAACTAGTGATCTGCCCAGAAAATGAGGAATGAATAAGCATTAAGCAGTCAGAGGCCAGTACTTAATCACAGAGAGAAGCAGGAAGAGTGGAAGATAAAGAAATGCAATTTTTACTGACTTGGCAGGGCCTTGAAAATTATTAAAAATAATCCTTCTTTAGTAAAACACACCAATTCTAGAGATAGAGATTTATGATTTATTCTTATCAGTAATATTTTAGATATGACTAGGTATTTTATTTTATTAAAATGACTAAGTATTTTAATTTATTTTTTTTCTCCTCGTATCTGTGCCGTACTTCTGATACTTTTATTTTACATGTGTCTGTTTAGGCATCAGTAGCATTTCTTGAAGGACTCTTATGAGAATAATGTTTTCCAAGCATTGTTTGTAATTTTTCAGTCCAAGTTCCAAGGAAATAAAGACCATTCTTTCCTTCCTTTGAAAAAAAAAAAAAAAAAAAAAAAAAAAAAAAGATGACATTGGGATTTAAATAATTGTTATTCACAAACTGGCCCTGACAAAAAAGGCTGAGGATTATCTCTTTAGCAACTTTTGAATCAAAGCTGCATTATTGATATGAAGCTAAAAAGGCTTTGTGATTCTTTATATAATTAAAAGCAACTGTTATTATGGAAATTTTTCAGAACAGCTGTTGTGTTGGAAGAAAGGTTACCCTCTTCTCTATCACTAATCCCTTTAAATCTCTGACATGATTCATTGCTCCTCAGACAATGCCAGTGAATTAAACAAAACTGGATGCCTTCCATACATATATTCATTACTTACAACCATATCAGCAAGAAATAATGGAAAACAGAACTCAAATTGGCTAATGAAAGTTATGTGAATGTCCCCTATTATGAACTTTATTCCTATTTTTGTCTTCCAAAGTACTCATTTTACCCAAAAGTGATGTCCAGCTTCCTGACTGTCCCAAAGAACTTACAAACACTACTTTATTCTTGAGCCTTAGTCAAGGATAAGAGTTTGGAAGGAAAGGATAGATCTTGCTGAGTTTGGTAAAGGCTAGAGACAGTTTTGAGGTAGGATAAAAAGCTTTAGCTCTTTATGAATTTCTGCCTGTCCTTGTGGAGATTCAAAAGATTTTTCCTCCTGGCTGGAAGGAGGCAGCATATCATTACTGCAGCTGAGGTTTTCATTTCATTGCTGGCTTTCAAGCCAGGAAAGCGGAGAAGGGCCAGCCAAGACTTTTTTTTTTTTTTTTTTTTTTCTCAAGGGGTTAGGAGGAAGCAAAAAAAGAAAACAAACGTGGGCCTCAAGGAGGAGGTTTCAGGGTGAATAGATGTAGTGCATTTTCTAGACGTGAGGAAAGTCAGAACAAAGAAGCCTGGCCTTGTACAGAAGCGAGAAGTTGCCTGTGTTTCACAGGCCAGCTCCTGGGGTGGAATAACCCCTCTCCACAAGCGCTGTCCGGGGCTTTGTGCGGCGGCGGAGCAGCGCGGCAGGACGGGGCTGCGGGCGGCCCGCGGGCACGGGAGCGCGGGCACGGGGAGCGCGGGCACGGGAGCGCGGGGAGCGCGGGCACGGGGAGCGCGGGCACGGGAGCGCGGGCACGGGAGCGCGGGCACGGGAGTGCGGGCCGGCAGCGCGCCCGTGTGGCCATGCGGCAGAACGGCAACGCCGAAGGCTCCGGGAGCCACGGGTTCTGCTTGGTCATGGCACGGGGAGCCACGGGTTCTGCTCAGTTCCATCACGGGGAGCCACGGGTTCTGCTCAGTTCCATCACGGGGAGCCACGGGTTCTGCTCAGTTCCATCACGGGGAGCCACGGGTTCTGCTCAGTTCCATCACGGGGAGCCACGGGTTCTGCTCAATTCCATCACGGGCAGCCATGGGTTCTGCTCAGTTGCATCCCGAGGAGACACTGGTTCTTCTAAGTTCCATCACGGGCAGCCATGGATTCTGCTCAGTTATATCACAGGAAGCCACACCTGGACTCCACACCTGCAGCTTTGGATTTCTCAGCACAGGAAGACTGACGAACTAAAGCGAGTCCAGCCGAGTTTCACCACTATGTTTAGGACCTACACGGCAAGAACCTGAGAGAGCAGTGTTTACTTAGCAGAAAATAGAGGCAAGGCTTTCTATGCTTCTCTGATTTCTGTCTTCACCTGCTTAAGAAAAAGGAAAGTTAAGGATGCAGAGGTTCTTCTCAGAGGCTCACAGCAAAAGGATAAGACACAATGAACACATTCAGGAACAGAAATATTTTTTATATAAAAATGAAAATAAATTAATGGAAAGAGGTTGAGAACAGGAGTAGGTTGTCCAGGGTGCATGTGAAATCTCCATATTAAGAGAGTATTCATGGAGGTAAAACCCTATGGAACCTGATCTCACTTTGAATCTGATTGTTTCCTGTGAGTCTAAGACCTGCATTCTTCATCAGCCAGATTGCTCTTGCTGTGGTTTTGAATTCTGTGTGAAAGTCTTCGTTACTCAAACAAATTCCTAATCGTATCATGCACATGCTGCCAGCTCAGATTTTATTTCCCCCCCTTCCCTGTCCTGATAATGAAATACTGTATCTAAGAACTGTTGGCAGAGCACTGTCAAACAGTTGCTGTTGCTGATTAAACTACTACAGCAATAAGAGAGGGGCTTCTGTGCAAAAAAGTTTCTGATCTTTTGTGAAGTGGGGAGAAAGTTGCTTTGGCAACAAGGTTATTTGGCAGAGTATAACTTGATAGAACTGTAGGAGGAAGAGGTTTGACAGGACTACCGGAAAGTTCAAAAAGGACAAAACCTCTCTTTAGGATGCACTTTTTCAGTGTAAGGGTTGGCAACATTGCAATACTGTGAATGATTTATTCCTTTTGCCTTCAGGTATTTTGAACTCTCTCTACTGTACATCAGCCTTTGGCTTTGGTTCCCTCATGCAGATTTATGGTGATAATGGTGAGATTTTTCTTTTTATTATTATTATTATTTAGAGTATGACCTGTTACAGATGAAAGAAGGTTGTTGATAAGACTGTACCTGTTCTATTACCCATTAAAAGTCAGATCTAATGAATTTTTTTTTTTAAGAGGCTGTATAAATCAGTGAATAAAAGTGCATCACTGTAATAAGTTTTAGACACTGGAGTAACTGAGAAAGATTAATCTAATACTAAAGAGAATCTGATGAAGAAAACTGAAAGAACTTAATAAAATAAAACAAAGCCTCTTACTGGACTTCAGAAACACATTTATGGGATTTATATCCACAAATAACATAAATAATATCTAAATAATTAAATTACTCAGTGAGAATACCAGCTGCAGTAATCTTGGGTTTAAGCACACTGCTGTTTTAAAATGTAGTGTCCCTGGACTCTTTTTGTAATAGTGGGAAGCTTCCACTATGGCGCCCACTACTGAGATTGTATAACACTAACTATAGAGATTATTTATACAAATAGAATAAAATCTGTTGAAACTCACACTAAATGTCTTCATTTTTATTTATTTTTTCAGAGGGGGAAAGAACTTGCTTTAATCATCTGTATGGTGATTTGCCAGTAAGGAAAACTACACTAGGAGATTCAACCACTGAAAAACAGTTGGTGATACCATGTAAGTAACAACTTTACATAGATCATTATCTCGTGTGGAAAATTGTCCAGAGTATTCTCCATTTGTAGAAGTCTCTGTACAAATTAATTTAAATATGGTTCAACTCCAGCTAAATAGAATTTGCTATCAAAGATTCAAAGGAAGATGAGTTTCATCTTAATATGCTCTTGTTTGGGAGCACTTTCATAAAATAAGTTGCTTTCTGTTAGGAGTTGATGTTTTTGAGTCTTCTTTTTTTTTTTTCTTTTTTTTTTTCTTTTTTTTTTTTTTTTTTTTCCTCCTTCACCCTGAGAGTTTGCATCTCTCTACCTCCGTTAATTAGCAAGTGTTCTTTTCTAAAAGTAGAAATGTGCTTCTATGAAGAGCATTTCCAGTGATCTGGTTGCTGGACTGTCTTTCAGGTATCAGGAACCCAAAGGTTTAGAATTTTTCTCTAGAACCTTGTCAACACTCTTGATTTTATGGCTTGTAGCAAGAAACAAATAAAGTCAGTGAAGTTTTCCTGTAATTAGTGTAATATGTTCACTGTGGATAACATAGCCAAGCAGGTGGGCAGCGTTCTTTTACATCAGCTACATCATCCAAGTAATCTCCAAACAAAGGGTATGATGAATTATGTTGTGAGGAGAAATGTCTGCCAAGGCACCCTGGGATTAGTGTTAGAACTGATTTTATTTAACATCTTCATTAATGATCTGGAAGAGGGAGTAAACAGACCATTAATTGAATTGGCAGATATTACACAGAAATAATTCTAGGATCCTAGCTAGCCTAGAAATAAAAGCAGACTAAAAACAAAGACAAGTGTTAAGAACAATTTATGTCAACAGTTTCTCTTTGCAGCCACGTTTGGGTTATTTTACAGATTGTGATTGCATATACTTTTGTATGAGCCACATATTGAAACAGTGAGAGCTGCAATTAAACACTCAGCACCTTGAGAGAAGTAACAGCTACATAAGATACAGGGTTTCTTTTTTAGCAGGGGTGAGGGGGCAAGGTAGTAGAAACAGTGTGGTTTGCAAAAGAGTAAACTACAGTGTATTCTTCAAAGTGTACCCTGTACATTTACCTGTCAATATCAGTATACCTTGTATCAGTATAGTAATTTTTGACCACTTCTGAAGTATTGAAGTGAAAGGAGCTGACTAGAATTTGACAGATCCCTCTACAGGCACCCCAACTTGATACTGGTAGCTACTTCTTTAGATTTTTCAGGTGGATTGATTTGCTTCATATTTTTATGAGTAGCTTTTAGACAAAATTGCATATGGTCTAACAATGTCACAAAACTTATTTTATTATAAGATTTTCTAGAAACGAGGGAGTGGGGTGGTGGTGGTGTTAATTAAATCCCCTTAAATTCCTTACTGAAGTAATCAGCAGTTTCATTATTTTGATAGGGTTCCATATCAATCTAGCCATGCTGCAATCACCACTATAGTTTTCTTTTAAAAATTTTAAAGTTTTCTTTTCTTTTAAAAGTTTTCTAAAATTATTTTTAAAGAAAAATGAAACTCATTATTTCTTATATGCCAATTTTATACAAGGTCTTGTAAAGTACACATAAGAATAGCTATAATCACCAGCTCTAAAAATCAGGCACATACAAACAACACAGAATAAAAATCTGCTTGATTTTTCAGAGGCTGTGAATGTACTTCATGTGTAATGCTCTGTGTGGAATGTGGATATGTTCCCTGTCCCTGTCAATGAGACAGATGCCTAGACCAGAGTGGTGTGGGCTGTATGCATTCCCCTTGGAAAAGTCGGTTGTTTCTGTAAATCATGGATAAATATGCACAGCATGTGTTAAGTTGGAAATAAGCAGCCGAACTGTAGGACACAATGCTGCAGTTCTTGTGGTGCTTGGATCTCTGCTTTAGTTCTATGTGCAAGCATAGGAAGCAGGCTCCTGATCCAGCAGCGCTCTCAGGAGGAAGCTGGCAATATAGCAGAATCTGAATAAGTCAAAAACTAGAAAAGTGTTACTGCAACTGCATCTGTCAAACCGGGGCATGCAGGAGAAAATGAGGTGATGACAGGTTTGGCAGAAAGAGAAATAGCATAATATGAAGTGAGTTAATGATGCCAGCAATTTTTAGCAGTTGAGAAAGTAAGGGCTGCACAAGCAAGGTGGCACTCTATGATTTATGTGCAAGAGGTAGGCAAGGTGATATTTTTTGAAGTGTAGGTTTTAAGCTGCTAGGCTAAGTTTGGATGTTCAATTTCATTGTTGCCCAGGATATAATTATAAAAATTATTGCTGGAATTATCTGGTTATTCAGTGATTTGCTCTCTCTTGTGTCCCAGACTAAATGAGATTACTTACTATAAAGAAATATTTATTGATAATCAAGGAGTTTGGGGGGTTTTTCTGTGTCACATCTATGCTGAAAAATTCGATTGCACTTGAAATATTACTCCTGACTCACCTATGAAAAGTAACAAAAAAATTTAATAAATTGAGCTGTGTTATTTTGCTTATGAAAATCAGTGAAAAGTAAAGAGCTATAAAATTTGACAAAAAGTTACAACAATTCTAAACATTTCTAATAATGTGAAGAATCAAGGGACCTTTCACATTTCCTTGGCACGAATTTCTTTTCAGTGTCTGTTTGCTACAGCTCATTTAAAGGTATTTTGTGCGTAAAAATATGTGTTCTTCACTGTGCAGTGGTGTTATATGTGTGATGAGCAAGTTATTTTAGGGATGAAGTGTATATGTTATAGATATAAAAATATTATTAGTGTGACCTATGTTTGAAGATTTCTATGAATTAAAGAAGATGAAACAAATAGAACTGGGTATCGTGTTCAAACAGTGTTCATTTAACCCTCCATATTTCCTGGCTTGTTTAGTATCTCAAACTTAATTTCTTCCTAATTACAGTCAAGGTATAAGCTGCTGAAGCACCTTCTTTAGGTGATGACTACCTATTCTAGAAAGAGTTTGATATCTCTGCTTGATAAGTGTCTAAACAATATTTAATGATGAAACTTCCAGCTAGAGAAAGAGGCTATCCAAATGGGATATTATTCAGTGCACTATATGTTAGGGACATTTAAAAATAATAAATAACAGCTGTCAAAGGAAGCTCTCTGAATTAAGTTTGCAATAAATAATAATAAATATTCCTGGAGGACAGCAGTTGAAATTCTAAAGAAGTACACATGTGGTCATGTCAGCTTGCAGTACAGTAGTCACTAGTCACTGTGAGGATAGTAGGTTTTAAAATGGCAAAGGAAATGAGATGTGTATTCATCAGCGTATGACTGATGTGTTGACAGGATCCTAATTATGTCATGAACACAAAAATACTGTACAATTTCACCATAAGGGACTTAGGCCCATAATATATTTTATCAGCTGCTGTGTGGAAGGAAAAAGCTAATGCAATATTTTTTTTTTTTTTTTTAACTTTTAATGGGACTGATGAAGAGGTGTTGATCATTGAATCAGGTAATGAATTCTCAAGATCATGGTAATCAGAGGGGGAGAAGTATCTGTTTGATGTGGGAAACATCTGTTAAAGAATTTCTCCTGAGTCTCTTCAGTAGCTGGCAAGTCTCATTGCTTTAGCAATGTTTTCATTATAGGTCTGTCTATAAAATGGCATAATATGTTTTGTACCACTGGTGTCTTCTCAGTATAAACTAGTAGCAGACATTTTAATTCCAACTTCTTGTTAAAAGTTGTAACAATATATTGCATAAAACAATACAGTGCTTTTCATCTGCATAGTCCTGTTGTGAAAATTTCAATTTCTGTGCTAATATAAATCACTAAGTATGAAAATAACCTATATGTAATCTATGAGTGGCACATCTAGCTGTGTTTAGACCTAGTTACTTTTAAAATGAAGAAGTAACTTTGTCCTTAACTGTGTTAGCCTAAAAGTATATCTACCATTACATGTACTTCTTTTTCTTGATTCTGTACATAGAAAAGACAAGTTTCCTAATGAGCATCTATTGAGAAGCTATCATCACAACTGCACTAATCTTAGAACAGCAAGCAACAGAAATAAAATAGGCTAGTCTTTCTCAGGAATTGGTATGCCAAATTCTATTTATCTATTATTTTAAAGGAACTGGTGATGACCAACATAAAATACTCCAGCAAAGTTGAAACAAATTGCACAGGGTGGCATCCATTAAAAAAATTGAAAGAAAGATTTACTCATACTTAAGAACTTTAACACACTGATTTTTTTCTTTTTTTAATTTGCTTTTGGTTTTGGTTTTTTTTTGTGGTGACTTTGACATCATTATACCTTTAGGAAATATTTTTAAATGATCTACAGTTTTCTACACAAATCTCATGGACAAAGGAGATTCTTTACAGCCCAGGTTGTAAAACATCCCCTCCTGAATGGCAGTGCTTGGGCTGCACCAATCTGCTGGATGAGGGCTGGGCACACACCTATGTACACATTTAACCTTCTTTAAAAGGGGTTATGCATTTCCATCCAACTGAAGGAAAAGGTTCACAGGCATATGCTAGTGGAAAAAATTATTTAGCTAGTGGACAAAATATTTAGCTGTTCTACTTCTGTTAATTTATTCAATTTGAGCAATGTTTGAAGAAAATACTTTTTTGATGTTTAGAACAGTTGTGTATTCCAGACCATGCATCAAAACATTAATTTTGCCTGTCAAAGACACACTTTATCTTATCCATTTACTATTTACTAATCTTCACCAGATTACTATACATAGTAGAACTGACTGAAAAAAATCCAAGATTTACACCTTTTTCTTAGAAAAGGAATAGGGTTAAAGGGAGGGAGAGATCTTAACTAATAGATGCACAATAAAAGTTCAGATTCTCAGAATCTGAGTAGTGGTGCATGATCTGTTTTGCATAACAGTTGTAATAAGAGTGATGTTTGAATAAGGGGATATAGTATTATTTCACTTTCATTTCCATGCTTTTTTTTGCTTTGTCAAAACATCTGACTAGCAATTCCATAATTGCTTTACATCTATGAAAATGTATTTAAATATTCTGTCTAGTGTAACAACATTCATTAAATACATGCTTTTTCTGTGTGCTGCTATCACATCATTGTTATCTTGTGGTGGGGAGTTCAACACATTTATTATGTGCTTCATAAAAATATTCTCTTTTAACTTCAAGCCTGTTTTCTTGAATGAATCCTTACTCTTAGATTATAAAAGAAGATAAAGATGTCTTCCCATTTACCTCTTCAGATTCAACTTAGAGTCACTGCTTTTCAGGAGTCATGAGCAGTAGAAAAGAATTTAATCTAGAACTGAAATATTTCAGAAAAATTAATTTAAAATACAAGTTTGTGTATGCATTCTTGTTTTTCCTACAGCTTATGATACTTTAGGAGCACAATTCAACCTCCACCTTATGTGGCTGTACGTAGCTCTCTGGTAGTTCCTCTTCTTTTATCCGTGGGCTCTACTGGTCACCATCCTCCATGTCTTAGCTTTTTTTTTTTTTTTTTGCTTTTTTTTAAATGCACAAGACTTAAGCAAACAAATGCATAGTATATGGAGTATCATCATCTTTATTTGCATGTTGTATCATATCTAACAGTCTGTTTCTTTAGAATTATTTTAATCTGATTTTTCCTTCTCTCAAGAACAAGCCTATATTGAGCATACCCAACATCTTAATACAAGAAACAGTTACCAGTGCTTGTTTTACTCTGTTAACAACTGTACTGAAATCAGTATTCCTAAGGCAGTGAAAAATACCTTGACATCTAATGTACAAGATGTTGTTGCTCCTGCAAGTAAATTACAACTGCAAAATCATCGATGCAGGCAACAGACCTGGCAAATATAAGTAGTTGTCTGTGTGTAGTCATACCTTACAGGTAGGAAGATTACTTAGCTAAGCACTCACACTTTTTGTGTGGTGCCAGACGTACAAGTGGAAAAGGATTTGTGTTAACACGGGAAAACTAACAGTACCATTAAAGACATATCAACTGCTGTGACATATCTGAAGAATTTGTTCCAAATCTGACTTTGAAAAACTCTGGTAGAGGAAGGTAATGATGAGGATGTAGAAATTATCCATGTTATAAAAAAATGACAAAAACTTCAAAAAAAGGGGAAAAGAAGAGGCAGACAGATGGTGGCAGGTGTCATCTTTGGATCTAGGTTACTTTTATAGTCATCTGACTCATGAATTTCTCTCATTTATTACTATCAAAGAGAGGATGAAACAGCTTAGCTTCAAGGCAATACCTAAGCCCTTTACATCTAACTCCAAGCACCTGGCTCACTTCAGAAAGAAAAGCTACTCATCTGTCAGTCTCCAGCTTGAAACTGGCAGTTCCCATGCACCGTTTGCCAGGTACAATTACATCAGTTGGCACAAGACATTAGACTCCCTGTTAAACCATCACAGAACTAAGTTCCCCAGTTTTAGGAGTTATTGCTTTGAATTCTGTTAGATGCTGAGTTTTTGATGAATTGTTATCAGAAAGATTGATAACAAAGGTTATAATAATGAGGTTGCAGTCTTTTAGAATCCATCAAATCCACAGCAGAAGATCTTCCTTGAGACAATTATTACCTGTTCAGTCAGAATTTAAATGATGCCATACATTCCTCAGGGTATTCCCAGATCTACACAGAGATGCATTGATAGATAGTGTAGAACAAGAAAGCTTTTCTAGTTATACGAGTTATAAAAATAATAAAGAGCAAAGGTTTTACTGAATGTCATTTTACTATATGTGAGAGCAAACCAGATGTATGTGGTAGTTACCACATCTCCATACATACACCATGTCTTAAGTGAGGTGTAGTAGTTAACAGCTGGGAAGTAGCTATCTCCAGTTGAGCTCTAACAGAATATTCACAAATTATTGACTTTTCTGAAACTACTCTGAGAAAGGAGAATTATTTATAAAGTGTAACAGAAGATAACCTATTTTAAAAAATGCTTCCATTTGTTATCCACAGAGTACTTAATGCAGCATAGCTAGACTCTTAAAATTAACTCAGAAAATGAAAAAAAAAGAAGGATCAAATAAATTGTTTACAATAAATAGCTCCCAAACATACCTTCTTTGACTTTATTAGGCATACACTAGGGAAGAACTTGGTCCACTCTTTCTCTGGTTAATACTAATCTCCAGTTGCTGATGCCATTATTAAGTTAATTGTTTGGATCATCAATCTGTGTCAACAAAGCTTTCAGAGTGCTTGATGAGATATCAAGCATCAAGCTGTGATGCATTAAAAAATGATGAATTTACATGCAGGTAAAACAATGCCCTTCAGCTATAATAATGCATCACTACTTAGTTTACAAATGGGTATTCATCATGAGACATGGCAAGCACAGACAGTTTTGAAGGGGAAAGGCATTAGCACAGTAAATGATCTTTGCAACTAAAGCTACATAGCAAAGTGAAAAAGGAGGGCATGTCAAATTATCTTTTCAGAAAGGAATTATGAATGCAAATTCACACTGGTGTTGCCTGACTCACATTAAATATTAACAAAAGATACAATTCACTATTTAGATGTCCTTTATCAGAAGAGATGAATTAACACAATAGA
Source organism: Muscicapa striata striata (assembly GCA_030060385.1). Lineage (NCBI taxonomy): Eukaryota > Metazoa > Chordata > Aves > Passeriformes > Muscicapidae > Muscicapa > Muscicapa striata. Next base: position 2,958,267 of record JAREIS010000146.1, read on the forward strand.
CTTCTTCCAAAAGTTTCAATATTAGATAGAACTTCTCAGTACGCACTTTTAGATTCTAGAGTAAATTGTTATTCTTCTACTCAAAATTAAAAGCTACTTCCTCTAACAGGCAGCAGATGCCAATGGTCTACCTCCCACCATTCTGGCAGCCAAGGAAGATTCAACTATGTTGGCTGTCCCTCCTCATGCTGCTTCTGCCATTGGTTGGGAAGATTGATATTATGTTGCTAGGCCTGTCAGCCCAAATAACTGTGTGATTACATCACAAGTAAATTTAGTGTAGTTAATCTCACAGAGGCAGTGAAGATACTACTCAGGAAGCCAGAAAACATGTGAAGAATTGCCAGAGCTCTGATACTCTGATTTCCAGCAAATTAGTGATGCTGGGAAGATTATAGTTATCAAAAGTATGCCTGCCTATACTGTAATCATAGCCAGATCATGAAATATATATTTCAAATCTAATTTATTGATATTAAAACTCTGGAATAATTAGTAATGTCTAGAGTAGTACCTTCCATGCCATAAAGTCTAAATTCTTATGACACACTTCTAATTGTCCAGAAACCCCACTCCACTGCCATTTTCCAGTAGGTTATTCAGGTGGGCAGTACCAACATCCAGTGCTGGGGACATGTCAACATAAAGAGTTCCACGAAGCCAGAGTATAAATTAGAGACTCAGTAACACCCCAGCAGTAAAATTCTGCTGTAAAGTTCTGAATAAGTTGTTTGTTAATTCTAGAAGCACCAAGCCTCTGATAATGTATTTTTTGGGAGAGGAATGTACTATACAAAATGCAACCATGGCAGAAATTTAGTCATCTTATTCAGGCTGGTTGCCATTCTTATGAATAAATTGTAAGAGTCCTGAAGCAGCTTATTTCAGCTGGTCTGTGTCTGAAAATTCTTAGAGTAGTCTTGGTTGATGTCGTCAGCAATTAGGTTGCAATTGTCTCAACAGCATAGTTTGACAAGAAAAGAGTGCTCTGGTCAAAGTGACACATTCTGATGGAAGTTTTGACAGACAGGCAATAAGTATTTCTGCCAGATAACAAGTGATTCTGAAGTTCAAGAAAATTTGTTCTTTCCTCAGGGTATGAGAAAAGAACTTGTGAAGTCAGTATGCTACCAGCACTCATTCTCCTTTCTCTGTCCAAAATACTTGTCAACTTGGCCACTGAGGAGAAGAGGCGGAAACGTCAAAATGAACAGTCAGACTTTGATGCTGTTAACATCTTAGTTACCTTTTACATTAATCGTATCTATCTCAGGGCACATTAAATTTAAAATAAAACTGACACAAACTTCAGGACAGAAAGTAGTTTTCCAACTTAAATTTGAAGTATGCTGGCAAACATTTTGTTTCTGAAAAGAAAATATGAGCAAGGGATGGCTTTTTCTTATTGTAGAAAGTGCAATGACATTCAGAATCATTTTATACAGCTTCAAGGCAGTAAGTACAGCAGCCATATGTTAACAGTGCTCACTACCAGCATGCATTATTGATTTTTTTCATGAAAAAAATGCTTTTTTTCCCCTTGGTTGCAGGGTTATCTGCCAAAGTTCTGAGAAAAATTACAAATAGCTCTAAGAATTGTTTACATAAGGCAGAAGAATGCTTGCAAAGATAGCCTGGAAATGTTGCAACAATTCCCATTTCTGCATTGCATCACTAAAGAATCACCTTTGTGTTCAGAATTTTAATTTGCAAACACAAATTATTACAGTTCATTTGGCTGAAGCAATTATTGTTTCTCTGCTTGGTATTCATTCACTTGGAGATTATTGCTTCTGTAGCAGGAACAACCACACATGAAACAAGTTCTGAACTACTGTCATTTACTACACAGGATATTAAAGTAACCCTAAGCAGCATCAATGTGATTTGTTGTGGTGATCTGGGTGAGATAGTGAACCACCTGTGATAGTTCAGGAGTTGTTCCTGCTGTGGGAGCAGAAGCTTTCAACAGAGAGGTAGGGAAAACAGCTGAGATTGGTAAATTCTACTGTTATCTGACTGTAGCAATAATAATAAGCATCCTCAGATGTTTCTTATTAGTATGGTTTAACTTACTTTCAAGTGGAAGAGTTCTTGTGCTTCATCTGAAATTCCAGTCTTGTATCTTCCTAACAACTCTTGAAGTATAAAAATCTTAGATGTTTTAGCCTGTAATACTTGTCTATTTATATTGGGGGGAAAAAATAATTCACTCTACTGCTCAGAGCTCTGTTTTGAATAATTTTGTTGATTTGTAATGTGCATCATTTACATTCACAGTATAATATAAAATATAATTCAGTACAACAAAGTAGAGTATTCAGAGTTTCACAGAGGGAGCTCTTGCTTTGTTTGTCCAATGCAGTAGTGCAATACTTCCGGGCAATGAGACATTTTTGTTATAGGCTAAAGCAGTAGCACACAAGATATTGTGTTATTTGCTGACTTTCTCATACATCTTACCTACAATAATTTTCTTTAAAATGCAGATGTTTTCACTTGCTATTTGTTTCATATAAAGATATTAAAAGAATAAACTTTGTGTGGAATTGATGCTTCGTGATCCCCCATTACTCAAAGAAGAAACTTCTCATTCTATGATGTATAAAATATAAATAGGAACCCTACAAAATTATCAACAGAAGAATTAACATTTGTCATGAACATATGTAGATTGGTTCCTCTCTTTATCTTGGATTTGTGACTATGTATTTAGTTCCCATCATTGTTAACCTGTTATTTAATCTGCAGTTGCAGTTCAAAACTTTTCATGTGTTCAATGTGCTTGTTGTGTTTCAATTGTCCTTTTCCTGGAGTTGTTTGCTTTTCAGAGAATGTTTGAAGTTCAGCTGCTAAACAAACACTAGAAAGAATAAGGTTTCCTTCCACATTACTTACGTGGAAAGCATTCTTTTCTCTTTTTTTCTCATGGGGAGTCAGAGAGTACATGCTTCATACACCCTAAGATCTAAGAGATTGTATGCCTTAGCCAGTTGTCACTGATTTGCCTAGTTAAGCAATCAAAAAAACTGACTCTGTCCTATAGTAATAGCTTTTCATAGTAATGAAATCCACAGTGTTTAATCCCAGATGAAAGAAATCTCTTATTTTTCTACGTACACTTACTGATAATTGTGTCTTGGATTTATACATGCAGATTTGTATGTGTTACAATATTTCTGCATAATCAGTGTAAACATTTAAATGCTTATGTTTACAGTGCCTATTTTTAATTACATTAGCCTTTGAGTTATTTGTGTGTATCAAGTATCAACCCTGTTGTGTGTATCAACCCTGCCTGGACTTAGATTTTGTTCCAGCTTTTGAATATTTAATCTAGAATTTACTAGTTTGTGTAAAGATCAAAACATAAAATGCTGAACTGAGATATTTCTGATTGTCCAAATGTATGACTTTCTTTTTGTATAAAAGTCCAGTAATTTATATAGATTTTTTTGTTAAATGTTTTATTTGGTGCATATATATTCCTCAGAGTAGCAAAGTCCAAAAGATTTGAAACAAATTTGCACTGGGACTGGCAAGTGAAATAAGAACAATCCTGGGTTAGAAAAGGATATAAAGATTAATCCAAGAAAAATGACCATTTTGATCCATAATATTTAGTAACTGTTGATCAAGTTGCATTGCAACTCTGGGTCTTGTAAAGGTCGCAAGTAACTGTTGTCAAATCACACTTTGATAAGTATTCTTGGCATGAAGCAAGCATTTCTTATTACCTTTGTTCAGAATAGCCAATTAATTATGTCATTCGAACTTGTTGCAGATAAGAGTGATAATTTGAGCTACTTTTGTATGACTAATAATAACAACTAGTTAACAAAGTTACATGACAATATTGACCCTATTCTGGGATTTAGTAAACTTTATTGTAGTAATTTTGGTTTATATGCTGAATTTAATTTTCATTTATGTACATTTAATTTTATGGTCAGTAAAAAATTAAAACATATATATAAATCCTTAAAAAATAGGCTCATATTCACAAAACATATTGTAAAAGTTATCTGTTGCATACCTAATGCCCTAACTCTTATTCAAAACTGAACAATGACTGGAATCTATCCAAATGCAGACAAATGCTAAATACTGCCAGTATACTGCCAGTATAAAACCAGTCTCTCTTGCAAGTATTCACTGTCCCTAAGGGAATAGTGACCCGTACATTGCCATCCATAATAGCTACTTTCCCAGGAACAGAGGGGAAGAGAATGTTTGTACAACCAGCTTTGGTAAGTTAAACTGCTTTTTCTTATTATTTTATTGTGGTTTAGTGGCAATCAATGGACTCAGAGAAAGGACTGTCTTGCTGATTGCTGTGTCAGAGACAGAAGCAGAAGAATCAGCCAGAGGAAGTGTTAACTCTCTACTCTTCCATTGCACTATCTTGCTTCCTAGTTGGCTTTTATATTGCCTTTTCTGTCCAGCAGTGAGTTTCTTCTTGTCCTTTGATTTTGCTGTAACTTACAACTCTTTGTCAACATACTTGGAATATCATTATGGAACTCAGTTTGAATGTGGTCCTTTCAAGCACTGAAATATAAGCCCCTGCCATTACTGTCCAAGAGCCAGGATGGTATAGGGAAGACAAAGAAGAATAAGAGTCCAGGAAGTTTTAAATTAGAATTTTCACCATCTCAAACAAGGCCTACCAGACAAAAATACCCCCGTGATTCTTGGCAGAGGAGGATGTTTCTGATAGCAATCATCTGATTCAGACAAATTCTTAAATAAGGATAAGGATAAGCAGCATAACTCATTAAATAAGTAGGCTTCCCCTTTGACACAAGTTCCACATTCTCTCCAGAGTTTATGACCATGGGAAAGGAAATACAAAAGTTCCTAGACTTTTATGGGCCAGGCAGACAGAATCTGAGCTATTCCAGAGGAGCCTTATCTTCCTCTTCTATATCACCATTCTGCCCTCTAGTTCACAAAGAGAAAGAGCTATTCAAGGCATGTCTAGAAGGATTCAAGAGTTGAAGAAAATCCCTTGCACTATAAGAACACTGTGGGTGGGAAATGCCTTCTTCACAATGAGAAAATAGCAGGAAAAGATTTTTTTTTGTGTTTAATCAATATATACAACTGCATTCATTGATAGTGATGGACTGTAGGATTTTGCTTTAGCCGAGTGAGAAGAATTCACTGGTGCCTCATTTTTTTTTTTTTGTTCCTCTTGTTAGTTTTTATTTCTAAAATCATAGCACTTGTGTATATAGTAGGTGGAAAGAAAGCAGCAGAAAGCGATATAAAAGACAGGGCTCCCAGGAGAGAACATAGTGTTGCACAGAAAATGTTCAGCCAGACTTACATAGATTTGCAGACAGAAAGGTTCCTTAGTGAGATCTGTAGCTGAAGGCACACATCACCTCTAAAGGGAGAAGCTCTTTCAGTAGAGAAAGTGTGTGCCAGACAGTAATGATGAAGAATGACGATGATGATGAAGACAAGTTTATACCATGCTGTTTCTTTAATGCTACATAATTTTTGTGAAGATTTGCTCTAACTCTCTGCTAGGTATTCTTTTTTCTGATGCCATCAGCAATGATTGGTAGTATGCTAAATAGATACAAATGATGCACTCTAATTTGTTGACAGGTTATGGAATATGTTTATTGAATACTTAAATAACTATTATCAATTTTGCTGTATGTTTTGACTTTCTCTAGGCCAAATTAAAATGTACAGAACAAGATAAAGGGAACAGGGAGGGAATAAGGGGTAATTCTCTTGCAAGTGGTAGTTGCTTCCTATAAAAACCTACCACAAAGCACATTTGATGACAATTGTACTGAATTTTGGGCACCCTCTGAAAGGGAGGAAATTCTGTTGTCTGATCCAAGGCACAATAAGTAGGGCTGTTGAGGAGGTTTACATGAACAGTGCTCTATAGGTATAAACTAAAAACTGAATGCAGATATGCCCCATGAAAAGTAGCTTGGTGGTATTACAGAGAGAGGTGAAAGTCCAAAGGAGGGATCAGGTGGGAGGCAGAGATCTGAGCATCAGGAGCTGGACAGTTGAAGTTGCAGGCTGTGATTTCCTTACTCCTGGGGCTGTGATTGTGTTCCTTGTTTCTCTCCACAGTCATAAAGCAGTGACAACTGAGCTTGGAAGTAGGTCACTCTTGTCAGTGTGTGCTAGGTGTGATCTTAAAAGGCCTGCTGGATCTGGATTCTGGATTTGCACAGTGCTTGTTTTCTGAATGTCACCAGGTTTACATGGAAAGTGGGAGTTAATCTCTAGCACATAAGCTCTGAATTTGAACAAGAGCCTGCCATATAAATGCTGTGAGCACTGCTTAAACACTGCAGTACTCAGGGAATCAGGCACTTCAGTCTTTGGCAGCAATGGGTTTTTATTGTGACTTAATTTTTGGTTATTTCTGTGTGCTTAAATCTCTTTCTTGAGAAAAACAGAATTCAGAACTGGTGGTTATGATTAGGATTAAGGAGCTGTTCTATTAAGAACTATACAAAATATACTGAGGGACAGAGCTCTAAAGAACATGGTATCAGGCAGAAGAAAAAGAGAAGTGAAATACCTTATCTTGTTTCTCTAGTAGATCAAGGATATAATGTTTTCTCATTAGTCTTATGACGCTTGACTCCATGTTGCTGTTTCTAATAGAACTGCTTACTTGTAATTATTTGCAAAGTAACCTATTTTTTTTCAAAAACGCTTCATTCTTCTAAAAGCTTCTAGCTCCTCTTGTGCTGCCCTCATCAATAAGAACTACTAAGTTTGCTTTCTCTGGCCAGAGTGTGTAAAGTACTGAGTTCTGTTAATTCTACTAAATCAAGCCTTAGCTCCTTCCACCCAATCAAACCTTCCAAATTAAACTGCAATAGAATTAAAGACTGCAGTATAGCAATTGAATTATATTTCATTGACAAGTGATTAAAGTTACAATTGTAAAAGTAATTCATAGTATAGAATTCCTCATGTCTCAAATGCTGATGTCCAGTCTGTACAAAATTCACAATCTGCTTTCTGAGATCACCTTACCCATCTCTTGTCATATTATTATTTACTCTATTTATTAATAAAGAAATTGTATTCTCATATATCTAACTTAAAGATTGATAAGCATGGACTGTAGGTAGTGGAAGGAGCTGCCAATCCATTCTCATAAGAAGTGGAGAGCAGAGAATTACCAAGAGAAATTGTTTACACAGATGCCCAAAAGGAGCATTTAGACACAATAGCTCTATTAGCAGAGTTAATTGATAAGCATGACCCAATTCCCCTCAGTCTAATTATACCAATTCCCAAATTCCATGAAAAACCAACAGCTGAATAATACACAGCTGGAAGAAGGACTTCAAATGCAGCTGTCTTGCTCCTTTTAGCAAAGGATTAAAAAGATTCAAGAGATCATTATGATAAACGGAAACCTTTTCCTCATGTAAACTGTGGGAGAATCTGCTTGCTCTCTGCTTTCTCATGAGTGTTGAGAGATAATGAGAACATGTAAATCTTTTCTCCAAAACCATATGAAAGGCAAAACCTGGCTTGTTACTGAGCATAACAAGTTTGATCTTGAGTGCCATATCATTCATAGCTCAGGAAATTTGCTATTCCTCTAGTGATTCTAACTGAAAGCAGAACCTATTATTTTGTCTTATGAGAACAATTTTCTCTTTAGACATTTAACCATTTTTTAAAGTTACTTTTTCTGTTTCTCTTCTGTATGCTTCCTGCAAATTTTCATAAATCTCTTTAAAAATAAAAATATATTGTATTTTTTTGTTAAATTATTATTTCAAAACTACCATTTTAACTGACTTATTATATGAGTTCTAAGACTAATATCTTTGAAAATACCTTTTGTGGACTGATCTGAATCACATTTATATATATATTTAAATTTGATATCTGCCTTTTTTTTCCTTGACATATTCATTCATTATGTCTAGTTCTTTTTCATTGCAATTTCTTTTTTTCTCTGTAGAAATTTATATTAATATGAAAAAAGTATGGTAATAATTCAAAATATTTTGAAAAATGTGGAATTCTGTTTCCAAGAAAAAAAAAAATCATTAATCTTCTATCTGTCAGCATTTTTTTTGTTTTGAGACTTCTCTTTTTGGAGTATAAATAGTGGAGTATAAATAGTATAAATAGTGTAGTGTACAACTGTGTGTTGTACAGACATCCAGTACTGAAAGGGAACTACTAGTGCTAGTTTACAAAGAACTGGATTTTACTCAGCAGCAGTTCTTATTAAGTCAAAGTACTAGTCAAAAAGTAACCTGGCCTTTAAAGATAGTTAATCCTCAAATTTAGACATCTATATATGTGAACTGAATATAGAAAAATATGCCACAAGATTGCATGTCACCTTTATATGGTAAGAAGAATTTTCAATCCAAACTGTCTCAGTTTGTCATCTATTTCATGTGACAGTATTTGGCAAGGAATTACAGCATCAGCTGGCATCCAATGCAGAATGGATGCAACACACATGGAGGTACTCCAAGTGTCCATGCTGCTTTATGTACCTGACAATAATCCCATGTAAGAATATACTACATAAGTCTTCTCTCTTTTTTGCCTGATCCTGCATTAGCATATGATAGCTTGTATTTAATTATGAGAGTTTTTTTTTAATCTCACTCAGTACAAAAATAGGACCCCCTGTGTCCTTTGGAAAGATGGGCAGTCTGGCCTCTATAGTCTGGAATTCCACTGCAATTTCCTGGATGTTGTAGAGTTAAAAATGCACCATGTCCAACATGATTTTACGCCTTTCTTTGCCTGACAAGTTTTCTTATCTGGCCTATTCTTGCCTTCTCATGCTTACAGTTTTACTACGATAGTGTACAACTTTCTTCTGGGATCCTTTCATCATTGAGGGTTCAGTGATGACATAAAAAACACCTCTAAGCTTATTTTTATCATATCCAAATAATGTTCAATTTTAAATGGAATTCTTCTATAATTATGATATCTTATGCACTACTCTCTTACAAACCAAACTATTTTAACTTGACTTTTGCCTAAAGATGATTCTCTTTTAATCTGATGATTTAAAAAATCCAAAGCAAATATTTTCTTCTGTTGAGTTCATAGAATGGACTTCAGACTTGTATGCAGAAGGCTGTATTTGTTTCAGTTATGCAGAAGGCTGTAATTGTTTCAGCTAAGTGCTGACTTCCACTGTACTCATTTAATCACATTTAAAGATCTAACATTTGTGTCTAAACTGTATATCTCTGATCCACCCTGAGCAAGGGGATAATGAGGTCTAAACAGTCTATGAGTACACCAGGAAATGAATCATGGCTCAGAACCAGAATTTCTCCTGTGTTTTTCCTTCCTGTTGTGTGGGACTATGGGGCTACTCCACTGGTCTGTAGGGAGCAGGTTACTTGCTGTTGTTTAAATGGCCATGTACTTTGGCTAGCAAGCATCAAAACCTCACCTTCAAGCATGTCTATGTGGAGGGAGAGGAAAAAAATAATCAATATACTGTTTGGTGGACATTTTAGTAATAAGCTTATTAATGAAAAGTAATACTCTGCTTATGAAGGCTAAAAAATTGTCTGCAAATTATGGTTCCTTACAAATAGCAACAGAACCTGTCTTTGAACTGTTATTCCAGTGATTCAATATTTCAATCAAGGTATGCTTTGGAAAAGAAAGAACACAGTTCGAACATAAAAAACTTTTCTCTTTAAATTGCTTCTTCATGCCTATGAGCTAAATGTTTTGAATATGATATCTTATGATCTACCATGTCATGTCAATTCTGTTTGTGAACAAAACATTACTTTCTATATAATTAAGGTGAATATAAGAACTGACACTTTCTAACATCTCCTTAAGCATTCTCCTTTTTCCATCTCAAAATTCTTTCCTTAAAATTCTTCTTATCTCCATAAGCACAGTCAATAAAAAGCGATAGCAATGTATTGTTTCTCCAACAGTACAAGGAAAAAAAATTTCCAGAGCTAAAGCAGTAAAAGAGTACATTTTATAAAAGACAACCTTCATTTTCTTTGACAGCTTTTTGCTGCCAATCCAAGCTGAGCAGCAGATTTAAAGATATCCCAGATTACTCTCTGTATTCAAAGGCCATATTTTGAAATGAAGTTAAGGCAGATAGTACTTTTATTTGCATGCTGAAAATCATTATGTGAATGCCTTCAGAAACATACCTGGCTTAATGCCTGTCACATTGTGTTGGATGTGAAAACTATGATTGATATAGAAAAATAAACACATGAAAAGAAAACAGTTCATTTTCAGGTGCTGGACTTTATTAAAAGCTTATGCTAAAGGTGACCTATAAATATTTAACAAAATATATATTGGCACAGGTAGAAAACTTTCCATTCTACTAATAAATATGCTGGAACTACAGCTGAGGTCTGTGAGTTACATGATTTTATAGGCACTATTGGGCCTTTCTAAACACATTGCAATATAAAATAGGTCAATAGGAAGATTTTCTCTTCTAGATAAATACAATTGTTCTTATAGGAAGTAATGTTCATGCTTCAGAACTCAAAGCATAGAGTTAAACAGGTTTGTGTATCTTTTTTCATTCAGATCCAGACCTACAGGTACTACTTTGCAACAGAAAGCAAGCTGATTGATTTTATGGGAGGAAAATGCAATTCTTCTCCTTTAATAGTAAACTCTCATTTATATGACTGGAATTACCCAAATCAATATCAATATTAGACTTAGTGAGGACAAGATCGCTTTCTATGCAGTGTGCACACAAGCAAATATGCAGATACTTCCATCTAAATTTTTTTAAGTGCCAAGAAAGTACTGATTGTTGCAAGTGTGGGAGTTGGTAAACTGAGCAGCGTTAACAATGCTGGGGGTTTCAATCACCCAAATAATTATTGACACAAGGTGATAAACAGTCCCTCCTTTCAGTGATTAAGCACAATTGGACTCATATATTCTGATTTCTTTAAAATGCAAAACCAGTCCGAACTAGAAGAAAAACTCAGGATCTAAATAACTGCCAATTTTTAGTAAAGCTTGGTTAGTTATAGTCGGTAGAATCTTTTATTGACTTTGTGAGGGCTAAGAAAGGAACTTTGTCACATCCATCAGGGTTTACAAGAAGAAAGAAAGATTATCTCTTTGGGTTCAGTTTGGTTTTGGCTTTTGCTCTTGTTTCCCAAACATTTGTTTGAAGCTCAGATGGAAGAAGAGAACTGAATTAAACAGAAAAAAGGAGGTCCACATTAAATAGTGAGAGCTATCTGGTTGCCAATATTCTTGTGAGTTTGATTTTTGTAGGTCATGTAAGCTTGACTGGACATCTGAGCAGCTACTCCCACAGAAGGAATACTAATTCTGATTTTTCTTTGCATTCTTCTGATGGGGAGAGGTTCTCAGAAGAGACAAGAGATTCTGTTCCAGCTCTTCATCTTTCCTGATGGAAATATTTTGATATCAAAACACCCTTGAGGAGCCTTCTTGAGGCTTTCTTCTAAGAAACCTTTTTATACTGGGAAAAAAATTGATTTTACATTATAGAAAGCACTTAAACAGTCCACTTTAACTTGCTAAATACTGTTTTATTATACTCATGAGGGCATGTAACTATGCAGAGTAGTTTGCACACTCTTAGCATCCACAGAGTTTTCTTCAAAGCATCATCTATGTAGTTGAGAAATGAAATGAATAATTTAACATGCCTCTCCTTAACTGTCATGTCTGAAATGCATTTGTATACACATACTGAATGGTTATGAGATCTGAGGCAAAATTTTTAATCAGAAGATACCTATGGATTATTTCGAAGACTGATATCAAACTGATAGTAAAACTTAAATTAACCTAAAAGGACAAAACAATGACTGAAGGGAAAGAGATAGTAATAATATAAAACCTATTTATATTTCCATTTTAAAAAGTATGATAAAGCAAAAAAAATTTTGCTATTGCATACATTTTCTCATCAAAATGTGCTATTCTGAAATATCATGAAAAAGAATTTTTGTAGGATTGTTGCTTTCTTATCATGATAGACTAATTGTAGGTGGAAATAGCTTTGTACGTTCACTTATTTAACATAAGAAATTCTGGAGTGAGTTCTCATACTTTTGGCATTCCAGGCATGAAAACATAGGTCCTGAAACTATTTGGAGACTGAGTGACACAGACATTATTAATTGTGCACAAGTACCTTCATTTAGACAATAGAGAAATAAATCTTCAGGTTTCCTTGCCCACTTCCTAGCAGAGTCTTTGAATAATGTCGCCAATAAAGTTGTTTTTGTTACTCGTATTCACATATATCTGCATTTCCATTTGAAGTGTGCCTTTATTTAAAAAATAGGGAGGCTGTTTTTCAAACCTAAGCTAGTAACTCTGTATATATGTAAGTATAATGTAAACTATTGTTTACCATACTGTATTGAAATGCAACTTACGGTGTTTTTCTATTGTTTTGTTCCATTTGGTTAAAAATCATGAACCTTTACAGATATTGAATATAATTTACACACTGTTGTATGTGCCTTGGTTTCTTGATAATGCTTCTGTATTCTCACCATTGATTCTGTGCATATTCATTTAATTGCTTTCTACCTAAGAGACTGTACATGCAAATCTTCATTGAAAGTGAATATAAAAAGGAGATTATTGGGATTGACCAAAATTCGTTCAAAAGACAAGACACTGATGAAAGAATAAATAATCAGAAGACTGCAGCAGACATATTTTCCAAATAAAATAGATTCACCAATGTTACTAAGTGGGAAGCTTGATGGGATTTTGAATTCCTAGATGGTTCCTTTTAGTGGCAGACTTATAGTTAAGGTTCTAACATACTGCCCAATAATTTTATGTCATGAGATAAAGTAAATAGTCTGAGTATAGAGTGTACAATTATTCAGACTAGCAAGGCAATAATGGGATAAACATCAACTGGAAAAAGAGCATTGTGCCTTTTTCAGATACCTAGGAAAAAATAGTTACAAAATATTACTTCATATCTGACTCCTAAGAACCAGTTTTTAACTTAGTTTCTCTATTATATAAAATATGCTGAATAATTCTGCTAAACAGGGTGTTTTTCTGTGTGTGAAAACTAAGAGAATTCTGTTCTGCAGAATTCAAATCTGGTACAAAAGAGGTGCCTTTTCTTTGGTGAGATAAGCAGTATAAGAAAATGAACATTAGTATATTTAGAAGTAATAAGTATTTATATTTACTCTCACAGAGGCAAGATAACTTCTAACTGTGAGCTGAACAGTAACATTTTCAATACGGAAGATGGAAGTGATTCCATGCTGGCTCTATGAATCATGAACCCTTTCTGTTTCAGTTTGTGAGCACAAAATAGTTGTGAACCTGCATTCAGTTACATTTGCAAATGCATTTTTGTGGATGAAGGTAAATATTGAAAGATTGAAAATATTTTTTTTTCTAAGTCTAATTCTAAGGAATTTATTGGTCCGTGTTTCATCATCTTGCCATTAAAAAGCAATAACTAGAACCTGTAATATCTGATAACAGCAGACATTCAATATGACTGATAAGATGTACTGCAAACATGGTTATTTATTTTCATCTCTTAATTAGTAATAAAAAGAAATAGGGAAAAAAGCTGTTTCCTTGAAAATTTCTTACATCCTTGCAGGTGTCACTTTGCAGGAGGCCACTTGTTTGGAAATTCTACCAAAACCAAGTTTTTGTGATTCAGTTAAATCCAAACATAAATTTCTTAAGTCATCTCTACTTTTTATGGTGAAGTATTTTTGCACACTGAAAAGATTTATATAAAAGAGCTTAATAGGATTTTGCTTATTGACAAGAAAAGTTAATAAAACTAAAATAAATTCAGAAGAGATCAAAAGAATAGTCAAGACAAAACAGCCCATTTGAGAATTAGGTTTATACTTGCTTTGTTCCTCTCTTACTTTATCCAACCCCTCATCAAAAAAACAATAACAAAAAACCCACAAACAAATGAACAAACAAGCAAAAACCCCACAACCCAATCCATAAACGGCTCCCTATTTATAGAATTTATTGGCACATAGAAAATGTCTCAATTCAAACCTATTTCTCCTTCCTTGAATTCTTAGGTTTTGCTTGCCAAACTTTGGTTTCTGCACTGACTAGAACCTCTAAAATCCAGTTAAAAATACACCAGACAGATAAAGGCACTAGAGGGAGACATGAGCACGTTGACTTAGTGCATTAACATAATAATGTTTAAGTCTTGTGAGAAA